>CM040124.1:127220274-127820274 GCA_022559845.1 Amorphophallus konjac
ATTGAGATCAGGAAGGATGGCAGACGGTACCCACAAAAAATAGAAAGAAGACTCCCGCAGTCAAAACCAACGGAGCAGTTATCCGGGGTGTCACCCCAAGGCCTGAGTCGCCTCCAATAATGCCAATATGGCCTACAGTTGAGACCGGACCAGTCATCCGGATCCATACTCGTAACCGGAGGAGACAAACTCCCCTCCCTGCACATAAAGAAGAAAGTCCTGCAACCAGGCGTCTGCAGCAATATATTAACGAGCTTGATGAGTATGAGCAGAAAAAGCCGAAACACCTGTTGGTGAAAGACTGTATACTCTGGGAGCAGCTCGAAGAATTGAAAATTAAAGAGCAGCCGGAGGCAGAACAAAGAAAAGATAAGACTGAGTCCTTCTGGGGGCAGGAACTAGCAAAGCCAACTTCCCAGAAAAAGAAGAGACGGCCTAAGGTCAAAAAGGGAAAGAAGGTCACGACAGTACAATGCAATACTCTGTCGGTACTCTTTTCTCTGCCCGGGGAGGATGATGAACAAGAAGCATCAGATGCCCCGCTAGAAGCCAATCATGCTGAGGCCTCTACCTCAGCCCATGCAACACGTTCTGGGAGAAAATGGGGGCGTCCGCCACCAGCTAACCATAATATTATGTTCAGAGGGGAGCAACCCTATCAGATCCCGAAACCAGAGGTGCGCGGTGTCCAGGTTCCTCCCCCTGCCAGCTTGTACCAAGGAAAAGATAAAGCAGAAGGAGCCCCTTCATTCCTGGAGTTCCTGTCCAGCTTAGAAAACGAGCAACTGGCTCACACTGCTCCAGCTAAAAGCAATAAGTGCCAGCAGACGGTAGATAGAAAGCAGAAGCAGCATGAAGAAAATGAAGAAAATATCCCTCTAGCAAAGCCAGGGGCAGTCATTACAGAAGAAGCCCTCCGGGAGACCGATGAAGAAAATGAAACTGGGACTGGGCAGCAAAGGCCACAGGCACCACATGAACCTCCAAGACCCCGGTGGGCAGAGGAGATGAGGCTGTCTAATGTTCGGGTTGGCAGTCGAATCATGAAAATGTTGAAGAAGCTCCCCACCAGATTCTCCATCTGGGAGATACTCTCTCTGAGTGAAGAGGCCCGCCAAGCAATTGTGGATGCCCTGCAGTCGCCGGTACAATATGAAGCACTCTTAACGGAAGTGAATTCGGGGCCATCAGTCACGTTCACAGAAGATGATATGCTGATCCCAAATGCCAGTCACAACAGACCGTTGTATATGAGGGGCTCCCTGAACTGTCAGTTGCTGAGCAGGATACTGATAGATCCCGGGGCTGCTGTAAATATTCTCCCGTATCGCATCTATCAGAAATACTACTTTGATCTGCAGCTTACCAAGGTCAGAGACATGAAGATTGCTGGGTTCAACCAGAAATGTGAAACACCTCTCGGGGTGGCTGATTTCAACCTCACATTGGGCGACCTCACTACCGTGGTACGATTCTATGTGATCGACTCCAACACCACGTATAAGGCCCTGTTGGGGAGACCGTGGCTGCATGAATATCAGATAGTGCCATCCACGCTACACCAATGCATAAAATACTGCCATGAAGGAAAGGAAGAAAGGGTGTTTGCAGACCTACATCCCTTTGAAGTGTTCGAATGCCATATGCTCGATGCCTCCTACTACACCGAGGTGTCACAAAAAGATGAAAAGAAAGAGGCTGTGATCAGCCAGAAGAAGCCGGCGACGAAGGCAAAAGCTTGGTCTCCACCGCCACCCAGGGGCTATGTTGAAAAGCATGAAGTAGCTCACATCTCTTATGCTGATGATTTTGCTCGGATCACCCCTCCTAGCATCCATCCAGATAGCACTGATCAAGAAATGAAAGAAAGGTGCATACAGGTGAAGGTCCCACGAGGTTTAATCAAACCCGTCGCCAGCCTAGAATACCAAACAGTGCTGCCACTGAAGACTATGGAAATCCCTCGCTTCTGCGAGCCACCTACCATATTCTACACCGGGAGGCAGTCGAAGAAGATGATCAAGACTGCATGGTCCCTGAAGAAGCCGCAAACCGGATGGTGCCGATTACAGGCCTGGAGTATACTACCCAGCAGGTTTCGCAGATGTTCTCCAAGATGCAAATGCCATCACTACAATCTGCAGCCCAGAAGAAAGCATTCAGGGAGCTATGGGATCCGCCTCGAGATAATAAGGAACTGAGGAAGATCACACAGCATCCGGGATTGGGTTATACCCTTCAAGAATATTATGAAGCCGAGGTGGATGTCATCTCTACCTTCTACCAGCATGGAGACTCCCCTGGGATAGGATATGATCAATATCCCTTTGAGGATGAAGAGATTATGTATCAAACCATAACAGACAATGAAGCCCAAGATGACCAGCCAGAAGCAGGGATGTCTGATAAAACTAAGAGGGGTCGGTGCTGGAAGGACCCGTCCTGCAAGGAGGATCTATTCCAGGCCGAAGCACAATTTGATACGGGAACCCCGGATGAAGACCAGATGGCCAAAGAACTGAGAGAATGCCTGGAATTTGAGCGCATTCTGGAAGAAGTCCGGGCTCTACAGAAAGATGACCTTTCAGGGGAGCCTGCAACAGAAAGATCCCTAAGAGCGGAAGATTCCACTTTTGAATTCTCTTCTGAACCAGTCTCGTCCTCGGGGCAGACTGAACAGAATCCGATGGTATCGGCCTTATATGATAAGCCGACATCCGCTGATGAGCAGGATGACGATACAGAAGAACATGAAACTGAAGAGAATTATATCCCGGGAGGCTTTATTGATTTGCAAGAAGCCCCACCCGAAGTTGAGGACGGAGGCCAGGCCACCGTCGATGAGCTGATAGAAGTGAATCTGGGGTCAGCGGATGAGCCAAGGCCGACATTCCTCAGTGCACTGCTAGAACCAGCTGCCAGAGAACAGTACATACAGTTTCTGAAAGAGTTCCGAGACTGCTTTGCATGGACATATGATGAGATGCCGGGACTGAGCTCTGATGTGGCACAGCACCGATTGGCGATAAACCCGGGGGCAAGCCCTGTAAAGCAGCCTTCAAGGAGAATGCGTCCCGAACTGATAAATCAGATCAACAAAGAAGTCGACAAGCTGATCAATGTGGGCTTTGTTGAAGAGAACCAATATACTACATGGCTGGCCAATATAGTGCCCGTGAAGAAGAAAAATGGGCAGATCAGAATATGTGTAGATTTCAGGGACCTGAATAAGGCTTGTCCAAAAGATGATTTCCCAGTGCCAATTACTGAAGTAATGATCGATGCAACCACTGGCCATGAAGCCCTGTCATTCATGGATGGGTCATCCGGATATAACCAGATCTGGATCGCTGAAGAAGACAGAGTGCACACTGCATTCCGCACTCCGAAGGGGATATTCCACTATAAAAGGATGCCGTTCGGCCTCAAGAATGCCGGCGCTACCTATCAAAGAGCTATGACAAAGATCTTTGATGATTTGCTCTTCAAGAAGGTAGAGTGCTACATCGATGACCTGGTGGTGAAAACCAGCAGAAAAGAAGACCATTTGCAGGATCTGAGAGTAGTGTTCCAGAGGCTGCGCAAATATGAGCTCAAAATGAATCCTATGAAATGTGCCTTCGGCGTGTCCAGTGGAAAATTCCTTGGGTTCATTGTCCGTCATAGGGGCATTGAGATTGACCCATCCAAGATTAAAGCTATCCAGGAGCTCCCTCCACCAAGGAATCTCCACGAGCTGAGATCTCTACAAGGGCGTTTGGCCTACATCCGACGATTCATATCAAATCTGTCGGGGAGATGCCACCCTTTTCACAAGCTCATGATGAAAGATGTGCCGTTCCTCTGGGACGATGGCTGTCAGGAGGCCTTTGAGAAGCTGAAAGAATATCTCAAAACCCCTCCAGTGCTGGGGGCACCTATTAAGGGCAAACCCCTGATACTGTACATTGCAGCCACACACTGTTCCCTGGGGGCAATGCTAGCACAGATAAATGAAGAAGGCAAAGAGCAGGCTCTATACTACCTGAGTAGGAGGCTGATCAGAATAGAAGAAAGCTACAGCTATATAGAAAAGACATGCTTGGCACTAGTCTTTGCCGTTAAAAAGCTCCGGCACTACATGCTGTCACATGAAATCAGATTGATATCTGCAGCAGATCCACTCAAATACATACTGACTCAACCAGTACTGAAAGGCCGGTTGGGCAAATGGGCAGTAATTCTGATGGAATTCGATATCACGTATATACCCCAGAGGGCAATAAAAGGACAGGCTGTGGCCGATTTCTTCGCAGAACATCCTGTGCCAGAGAATGATATGTTGGGGACTGAGTTACCCGATGATGAGACACTAGAAGCCTGCCAAGCTCAGTCAACTATGTGGCAGCTATTCTTTGATGGAGCATCTAGAACAGAGACGGACTCCGATGGAAAGACCAGAATACGGGCCGGAGCCGGTATTGTGCTGAAATCGCCGGAAGGGGAGGTTGTGCATACTTCCTGTTCTATAAACAAGCCCTGCACTAATAATGAAGCCGAGTATGAAGCTCTGATAATCGGACTGCATATAAGCCTCAACATGGGTATCCAGATGCTTCAGGTATTCGGGGATTCAATGTTGATAATAAAGCAAATCCAAGGTGAGTTCGAAGTGCGAAAGCCGGAGTTGAACCCCTACCACCAAAAAGCTGTGCGCCTCATGGCGAAATTCTATCATATTGAGCTCAAGCATGTGGGCCGTGCACATAATGCCCAGGCTGATGCATTGGCAAAACTAGCCAGCTCAATAGCAGTCCCACCGGATGAGACACTGAACATTGTTGTTATAAATCGGCGGCAAGTCCCCAGCATGCTAGAAGGCTGCCCCGAAGAAAATGAAGTCGCCACGATCAGTACAGAACAGGCATCCGATTGGAGACAGCACCTGCTACAATGGTTTTTACACCAACAGCTGCCGCAGAAAAGAGAAGAAAAGATGAAACTCCTGCGAATCAAAGATTCTTATGAATTCAGGAATGGGACTCTGTTCCGAATAATGGCAGATGCACGCAAGAAGATTCTGCTCCGCTGCCTGTCCACTGAGGAAGCTTGGCAAGCGATGAAAGAAGTACATGCTGGGACAGCAGGTGCCCACCAGGCTGGCCCCAAGATGAAGATAGAAATCAAGAAGCTGGGCTACTATTGGCCCACTATGTTTGAAGACTGCTGCACATTTGCAAAGTCATGCCAGAAGTGTCAGGAGCATGCTGTTGTGCCTAGAAGGCCACCTACGATTCTGCACCCTACAGTCCCTAGCTGGCCGTTTGCACAATGGGGAACTGATGTAGTCGGTCCACTACCGACTTCCTCGGCCGGGCATAAGTATATACTGGCCATAACAGATTACTTCTCCCGATGGGCAGAGGCTATAGCACTAAGAGAAGTCACTGGTGAGTTGGTCGCTAGATTCATCAAGCAAAACATCATCTTCCGGTTTGGGATCCCCGGCCGAATAATATCTGACAATGGGAGTCATTTCAGAAATCAGAAAGTCTATCGGCTTGCCGAGAAATATAAGATCGAATGGAGGACTTCCACTCCTTACAATCCACAGGCAAATGGATTGGCAGAAGCTTTCAATAAGACTTTGTGCACCCTGCTGGCCAAAGTCGTCAGTGCCAATAAGAAGGATTGGGAAGAAAAGATGTATGAAGCTCTGTGGGCGTATCGCACCGTCTTCAAAACACCTACAGGGTGCTCACCATACTCCTTGGTATACGGCTCAGAGGCAGTAGTCCCACTAGAGCTGGAAGTCCCGTCACTCAGAGTGGCAGTCCAATACGACCTAGCCCATGGCGAACAAACCAATGCAGAAAGAAGATTAGAAGAATTGGCTGAATTGGAAGGGAAGCGCCTCCAAGCTCAGAAGAATATCCAAATGTATCAGGTCCGCATGGCCACTGCATTTAACAAACTCGTAAAAGGACGAGAATTTAAGAAAGGTGACCTCGTCATGGTCAAGAAAAAAGAAGTCATGGCGTCCAACCCGAAGGGAAAGCTAAATCCCAATTGGGAAGGTCCATATGTGATACAAAGGGTCTACGAAGGAGGGGCCTACATAGTTGTTAATCATCGAGGGGAGATCCAATTCTCACCACTCAACGGTAAACACCTAAAGTTGTATCATGCTGCACAGCTGATATTCCCCGAGTAATCGGGCAAGAGATACCTTTTTCTTGGTCTAGCGGCACTACGCCCTAGCCGAGATACCCTTTCTTTGGCCTAGCGGCACTCCGCCCTAGCCGAGATACCCTTTCTTTGGCTTAGCGGCACTCCGCCCTAGTCAAGATACCCTTTCCTTGGCCTAGCGGCACTCCGCCCTAGCCGGGATACCTTTTTCTTGGTTTAGCGGCACTCCGCCCTAGCCGAGCTACCCTCCCTTGGTCTAGTGACACTCCGCCCTAGCCGAGCTACCCTTCCTTGGTCTAGTGGCATTCCGCCCTAGCCGAGATACCCTTTCCCTGGCCTAGCGGCACTCCGCCCTAGTCAAGATACCTTTTCCTTGGCCTAATGGCACTCCGCCCTAGCCAAGATATCCTTTCCTTGGTATAGTGACACTCCGTCCTAACCAGGCTACCACTTATCGTGATCTTGTGTCGTCACGATCTGACACCATCTAAACAGGAAGGGGGGGATAGAAGAAAATAAAAAAAATATATAAAAAAATGGGGTTAAAAATAGAGATACCCCGCCAGTCTTGTTCGGACATTCTGAACAAGGGCAAAAATGGCTAAAACCCAGCTGTGGTGAAAACCCGAAAGGGCACTGCAGGCAAAATCGGGTACCCCGCCATGCGAAAACCCGAAAGGGCGCACGGGCAAAAGCAAGAGGGGGCTGGCTCTGGTGAAAACCCGAAAGGGCACTTGGGTCGGTAATGTGGTAACCACGAAGAAACCCGCATATCTCTTTACGTCCCGCCGTGATGAAATCCATCCAGTTTAGACCTTACGTCTACCCTGATGAAATTTATGAAATCCTTGCATTGGTATAAACCCAATACCAATGATGAAACCCGTTGCCGATCGATTGGCGCATTGCCCGATCAGCGATGAAACCTGTCCAGTTTAGACCTTACGTCTATCCTGATCAAACCTATAAAAATCCTTGCATTGGTATAAACCCAATACCAATGATGAAACCCGTTGCCGATCGATTGGCGCACTGCCCGATCAGCGATGAAACCTGTCCAGTTTAGACCTTACGTCTATCCTGATCAAACCTATAAAAATCCTTGCATTGGTATAAACCCAATATCGATGATGAAACCCGCTGCTGATTGATTGGCGCACTGCCCGATCAGCGATGAAACCTGTCCGGTTTAGACCTTACGTCTATCCTGATCAAACCTATAAAAATCCTTGCATTGGTATAAACCCAATACCGATGATGAAATCCGTTGCTGATTGATTGGCGCATTGCCCGATCAGCGATGAAACCTGTCCAGTTTAGACCTTACGTCTATCCTGATGAGACCTATGAAACCCTTGCATTGATGTTAGCACCCACATCAATGATGACATATGCACAAACTGCGCCCATCAGTTATAGAATCAAAGTTTCAATAAAAAAAAAGAGAGAAAGGGAGAAGAAAAGAAGAGACAAAATGGGGTTAAAAATAGAGATACCCCGCCAGTCTTGTTCAGGCATTCTGAACGAGGGCAAAAATGGCTAAAACCCAGCTGTGGTGAAAACCCGAAAGGGCACTGCAGGCAAAATCGGGTACCCCGCCACGTGAAAATCCGAAAGGACGCGTGGGCAAAAGCAAGAGGGGGCTGGCTCTGGTGAAAACCCGAAAGGGCACTTGGGTCAGTAATATGGTAATTCAAAAAGTTCCGTGCCAACCGGCACGATACCTTCATCTGCCTTCATTGGTAAAACCTTCCGTCGGTCATATGGCTCCATGCCCCACCGATGATAAAGCCTTTCTGGGACAGACCTTACGTTTGCCCTGATAAAATCCACATACCCCCATTCGCATGTCCCACCAACAATGAAACCCATCACTGTTCTGATGAAACCTATACATTCTTGGCAAAGTCCCACCTGCGATAAACCCTACTCAGTTTAGACCTTTCGTCTATTCTGAGGAAACTTATGAATCCTTTTCGCATCGATATAAATCCAATATCGATGATGAAATCAACTGTTGATCGATTGGCACCTCGCCCGATCAATGATGAAACCCTACTCAGTTTAGACCTTTCGTCTATTCTGAGGAAACTTATAAATCCTTTTCGCATCGATATAAATCCAATATCGATGATGAAATCAGCTGTTGATCGATTGGCACCTCGCCCGATCAATGATGAAACCCTACTCAGTTTAGACCTTTCGTCTATTCTGAGGAAACTTATAAATCCTTTTCGCATCGATATAAATCCAATATCGATGATGAAATCAGCTGTTGATCGATTGGCACCTCGCCCGATCAATGATGAAACCCTACTCAGTTTAGACCTTTCGTCTATTCTGAGGAAACTTATAAATCCTTTTTGCATCGATATAAATCCAATATCGATGATGAAATCAACTGTTGATCGATTGGCACCTCGTCCGATCAATGATGAAACCCTACTCAGCTTAGACCTCTCGTCTATCCTGAGGAAACTTATAAATCCTTTTTGCATCGATATAAATCCAATATCGATGATGAAATCAACTGTTGATCGATTGGCACCTCGCCCGATCAATGATGAAACCCTACTCAGTGTAGACCTTTCGTCTATTCTGGGGAAACTTATGAACTCTTCTTGCATCGATATAAACCCAATATCGATGATGAAACCAGCTGTTGATCGACTGGCATTTCGCCCGATCAATGATAAAACCCTATTCAGTTCAGACCCTACGTCTGTCTTGATGAAAACCACATATCCTGTAATCGTCCCACCTGCTATAACCTCTACCCAGTCTAGACTTTCCGTCTATTCTGATAAGGCCCTTTCTTTCACATTCCTGCAAATTGTCTCCCTCACAGCACATATTGCCAAGAGGGACGTTTGCCGCTACCAACAGAATCCGGTTTAAGCACCTCTTCGGATGCCGTCACGCGGTGGAGCGAGTTCCCCATCCTTTCTCTGAAGGGGTGGACGCTCTCCTGCCAGATACGAGCCATTCGCATGAGGGGTTGCTAAAACCACTACCCCACTTCCCTGAAGTGATAAAACCACATGGAAAAGAAGGCGGATACACATAAAGCAAAATTTTTCTTTTCATTAAGAAGTGAGTACATAAAGGGCCCCGAGGGGACATTGTATCACAAAAGAGCACCAAAAAAAAGAGAGAAGAAGAAAAGAAAAAGAAAATGATTCATGGCTGCCGGAAGATATCCTCGAATGCCAGAAGACCCACAGAAGGGGCGGCTCCTAGTTCATGAAGCCGAGCCTCCTCTTCCTGCAGTCGAACAGACTGGTCTCGAAAGGATGCCACCTGCCCCTCTAATAAAGCTGCTTCTTCCTCGAGCTGCGGTCGAGAAGTTGTTAGCTGTGGCAGCTCAGCTCGGAGATCAGACAGTTCAGCTTCCAGGATAGTTATCCGGTCGCGCACGAAATGCTCCCGCTCCGCCAAAGACTGCATTTGACGCTGTCGCTCCTGAAGGATAGAGTTCATCTTTGCCAGCTCGGACTTGCACTCCATTCTTTGCAACTTCAAGGCTGCCAATCTGTCCGACATGATGTGTGTCAAGAAATCCCGGCGATGAACAAATTTTAACAACAAAAGAACCCGCTGGGCCCATATTTCTGTGGGACATCCCATCGCCTGTAAGCCGGCGGTGAAGCGCCCGGCTATCTCCTTCAACTGTGAATAAGTTAGTCCAGGTTGGGACTCCACCAGTTGACGCAGCATGCCCAGATGTTGCCAGACAAAACTTTCAGGGGAAGTGAAGCCAGGCGAAGGAAGAGGAGCTACTTCAAAAGTTACTTCACTGTCTATATCCGCCCATAGGGTGATATCCGGCTGCGAAGAAGAAGACGGCAGGTCTGCCGAAGCCACCAACTGAGCTCTGCCCGTAACCTCTGACGTGGCCGAGAGATCTTCCACCTCCATCTCCTCGGAGGCGGCCGTCGGAACACTCCCGGATGCAACTTCAGGCATCTCCTCCTCAGATTCTGAAAATACGGAAGCAGATTCCGTGGCCGTTATAGGCGATACTCCCAGTTCTGCAACAGATACCTCTCCTTCTTCCATTTCGGTGCCCAGCCCCTGCAATGTCAAGGCTGCGGGGGCCACGGTTTGAAGAGGCAAAGGTTCGCTCTCCATGACTGATACTATGGGAACTATTGATTCTTGAGCGATGGTCATCACTGCAGCTGGTATAAAGGCAGAACCCCTGGCTGGGTCCATTTCAGCTCTGAAATCCAAAGCCTTGATGAGAGCCGGGCCTTCCCCTGCATTCCGCAGGTCCAATGATGCTAAGTCTGTGGAGGACTGCACCCTCACGGGCACAGGGCCAATTATCTCAAGAACGGCTTCCGAAGCAGGAACAATAGCCAGGGTGCCAGATAAAGTGGCTTCAACGGCTGCACTCGTAGCCGGGAGGGCAATAGGGTATTCCTGTGAACGAATCAATGCAGTGTCAAGCAGCAGATAAAGATGGGGAAAAGGAAACCATAAAGGGAAAAGACTCACTTCTAAAGTGATGCCAATATCCTCAAAAGACTGCAGGGAAGAAGAAAGCCCCGCTGATGAGACCACAAAAGGAGGAGTTATATCTGCCTCGGTATCCAGAGCGGTGAACTCTTCTGGTAATTCTTCTCCAGAAAATGGCACCAGCAGCTTGGGGGGTGTAAATGATAAAACAATGGCGGTACATACGATGGGGCCTCTGGTTTGGAGGCACCCTCCGTGTCGCTCCCGCTGAGATCTGTTTCTTCTCCACCTGCCTCAGAAGCGGCCGCAGAGCTACCGGAAGAGATTTCTACTCTGTCCATGGGCGGGGCCATCAATTCTAACATCTGCTTGGAGGAAGACCGGGTAACTATGCGCCTTCCGGGAGCGGGGCCCCATTTCGCCTGGGTCTTGTGACCCTCCCGCGGCTGAGTAATATCGCCAGCCGCTCCTGTAATCTCAGTCTCCTCCCCGGCCATCACTATAAAGAAAAGCCTGTGAGAGGGATGATGAAAAGTAGCTGAAATGAACAGAAAAAGATGAAAAGGGCATGCTTACCCTCCGCCTCACTAGTCGGCGTGGGAGAGGGCAACCTGGTCCCCACCTCGGAGGGCGCCGCGACTGGCTCTTGGGCTGTGCAAGAAGGAGTGGTCAGATTTAAACACTCCTCTGAAACCCAGCAAGATAGAATGAAGAATGCAATGGCAGAATATTGATGTTACCCTGAACTGATGCCTGAGCGGCCTCCCTCTGAGTTTCGAACTCATCAAATGAGGGAATGTCAGGGAGAGGGGTCCCGGTGTCCATCACTACCGAAGCCGATTGTTGAGCCTGAGCTTTCTTGGCCTTCCTGGCCTTCCCAACTGCAGCCTTGACTGCAGAAGCCTTCCTCTTCTTGCCAGGAGGCAGGGGAGTAGTGGTCGGTGCTGCAGCAGGAACTTCAAAGTAAGTGGGCTTCTCGGCCTGCGCAATAATCTTCCTGTAGAGCCCCTGCCGCTTTATGTCGGGCCGGTCTGTTAAGAACGGCAGAAAGATGATGGGATCAATAGATGCAAAATTCAGATGCTAAACAGAAAACACTGCAGTCAGAAAGGAAAAGATTATACCTGCTGGTCCATCATAAAATACAGAGAGCGGCCAGTACAGATAAGCCACTTCTTTGGAGCGGGAAGCAGCCTCCTTGATAAGCCAGCAAACATCGCCGAATATCTGGCATTTCTCCACTAAAGCTGCCAGGTCATTATGGCCATGAAAATCAAGGCAGCGAAACAAGTCAAGATGGTCCATGCCCCAGCCATCGACATAATGAAATGATATAAACAGCGGCTTGTTCAAAATGCCAGCTATCGGGCTTTCTGCAGATAATCCATGCAAACTCAGCAGAATGAACAGCCAGGACGTTTGCTTATAGTACGTCTGAGTTCTATCTTCCCGGCGTACAAACGTCCTATACGGATGAAATTTATCAACTGGACCCCTCCAATGAGCTACTGCCGGGAGCGGCTCTTCAACAGGAAATGGATACTGTTGTGCCTCCAAGCGATCATCTCCTATATGGCACAGATGTTTCAGGGTCTTTACGAAACTGTCTTCGTTAATAGCGGCAAAGACAGGAGCGGGCGGCTCAGAATTCTTTTCCTTCAGAGCTCGACGCTGGGCCAGATAGTTCTCTGCCTCCCTCGGGTTCTGCGAATAAAGCTTCCTCAGATGGGCCTCGGGGATTTCAAACACCGGCCCAGGCTGCTGTTTCAGGAAAGAGCGCTCTGCTACATCCCAGAAAGCACCCCTGCCATCCCTGAAAAAGCCGGTCCGAATGTTCCACCATTTGATATATTCTGATGTTACCCAGGGAACACGGTTGGAGACGGTGGGCACCCTGAAGATTGCGTCGTCCTGACGATGATAGAAATCCCACCACAACCGGCCGTCGCCGACAATGGTGGACCCGTGCTTGGCCCTGCTATCCAGGGGAAATTGAGCAACTGATGTAGGGATGTGCTGGTCATAACCAAAGTTCCGCCCAAATCGGAACGGATAGTATGGCTCCAACAGAAGCAGGCCACCCTTTCTGTAAACCAAAACACTAGGCCGAATTGCCATGGCCCATCTCACCAGCTCCGGTTCCAGGATTGGCCGAGCAGTGTTGACCCCTGAGACAGGGTGGATATATGTCTCTATCTCCTCCAGCTTACACTCTCTTTGAGGATCAATCAAAGGAGCTGAACCTGCGGCCAAGCTCCAGAAATGTATGCTGCCAGGGGCGTCCACTGGTACTTTTATCAGTCGGCCCCTTATTTTAAATAGCTGATCATAAAAGGGACCAGGCTCAGCGCTGGCAAATTCAACCATCCTGGGTGACACTGTATCCGCCTGCAAGGTTCTCGGAGCTAATTCAGGGAATATACTGCAGACCCAGGCATTGAAGAAATGAAAAGGACCCACGGTCCTCAAAGAACGGGGAGTCCGATGCTTGTACAGGTCCCCCAAAGATTTATAGATCAAACACAGGGCCACTGGGCAGAGCGACAGCTTCATCCCCCAGGCCATCTGACAAGCTGGATATATGGCCTCTCGCCGAATGACTGTCTCGTCCCCTTGTGGAAGAGCAAAAGTACACAGCCAGAATGTGAAATAAGCTGCACAGTGTGTGATGGGATCTACCCCTACCGGGTTGGGACCACCTTTGCCTGCATGGCGCAATGAAGATGGCAGTGCCGATTTATAGCGGGGAGCTCTTATCTGCTTGCTCGCAACAGGACCCATGGAGGGGAAATCTGCATATTTCAGGGGACCGTCGAAGAAGTACTGGAGCCATTGCCCGATCCGGACCCTCAGTTTGCTACCTTTCTCTCTGGGATGATAGCCTTTGGAGGATCCTCTACTATATGCCAGACAGATGGAGCGATAGACCTTCATCAGATATCGGTAAGAGAAGCCAAGGGAATACTTGCCTTCCCCATCAGAGCTGTCTTTCTCGGAGTCTGCCAAGTAGACTTCTTCATGCGGTTCACCGTCAATAGGCAGACCGGAGAGCCGTGATAAACTCCAGAGGTCTAGGGATGTCTCACCCTCTGCTGTATAAAAAGTGTTAAACAAAGGACAGAACACTTCAAACATCCCACAGCATAACCCCCTGGAGATGGGATATCAGAATCTGGAAGCAAAAACACTGTGGTATACTCCCGCTCTGATCAGCAGAGGGGCATATTCCGTCAGAACAAACTTGGTAAATTCTACTGCCCCTACTCGAATAGATGGGAGTCAGTGATCTTGCAGTCTCCGAACCAACCAGCCGACAAATGGTACTTGAACTGAATGGCCGAACAATTTAGCACGAAGGGCTCTTCGCGATATCCCCACTTTATAGGTGCCAAGAACATACCATAGCCGGGCTTCTCCCTATGAACTCGGCCGCCAGCATTGTCCCACCGAGCAGGTGTAAATTCCGGTGCCCGGGTCAGCATCTTTTTCTCCGGTTCTAGCTCCGATATTCCAAGGACTGCATCCCAGTCCCGCTTCTCCCCGGGAAGATATATAGCCTTGCTGCGATACACTGATTCCTTCAGGCTATCCCGCTCGGCAAGGATGGCAGCTTCAACTACGCGAGCTATCCGATAATCTCGCAAGCCACCCACTGTGAAGGTCCGGATGAACGGCATCAAGTGGCGATCCTTCGGGAAGTCTGGCCGGTAGTTATTATCCCGCCTGAAGCATGTCTCGGTCGCCGTGGAGTATACCCGGGCCGTCGACACTGTGTCAGTTTCAGAATCAGACGATTCGTCAACTGAAGCTATTCTATCATATCCGAAATCCAAGCTGTGCACGTTCAACCAGTTTACTGTGGCCCGAGATATGTCTGGCTGGGCCGATGAACTAGCTCCAACAGCTCCGGAAGATGCAGCAGCAGAGCCAGAAGCCATTGCTATATCTGTAAACAAAAGGAGAAATGTGGATTA
The DNA here is from genome assembly GCA_022559845.1 of Amorphophallus konjac. Classification (NCBI taxonomy): domain Eukaryota; kingdom Viridiplantae; phylum Streptophyta; class Magnoliopsida; order Alismatales; family Araceae; genus Amorphophallus; species Amorphophallus konjac. Next base: position 127,234,878 of record CM040124.1, read on the forward strand.
AAAGTCAGTCTTATAAGGATTGCAACATGAGATTCTATAAAAAATTTCGGCAGCATCTCCCCTTATTCGGGATCTGCCCAGAAGAATAGGGAGTCACCAACCAAGAGGGGGTGATCCCGGAAGCAAAGGGATTAAATCCCCAAAAGACGTCGTACCCGGGACGAAGAACTCGCGGCCACCGCCGAGAGGATGAAGACGGCTCGCGCCGAAGAGAAGAAATGGAGAAAAGCTGAAGAAAGAGAAAGACTGATGAAGAATGAGAAAAAAACAAGCCATCGGCGCCCTAAATGGGGGCCCAGGCGACCAGGGTCTCGGCGCGGTGAAATGCGCGCCGAGAACCTCCAGGCCGAGAGCCCCCGGCGGCCAGAAGGCGCGCCGAGAAGCCCCCAGGCCGAGGCCCTCTGCGGCCAGGGCGCGCCGAGAAGGTCCCCAGGCCGAGAACACCCCAGGCCGAGACCCCCCTGCGCCAGGGCGCGCCGAGAAGGTCCAGGCCGAAAGCCCAGCCAACCAGGCCGCGCCGAGAGACCCCCCGCGCCGAGAAGCTTCGCGCCGGGAGGTCCTGCAGGCCGAAAAGCCTCAAATGCTGAAAATAATGACAGAAAATATGAAGAGGAGAAACATCGGTGTGCAGAATACTGTTACAGCGAGATGATCAGGTCTGAGAACTGAATTGAAGACAAATTGAGGAAGATACCCTCGAATGGTGAAAGACACCTGCAACCCCCGTGGCGCTTATTCTGCGCTTACGCCGCCCGCAGGTGGGGGGCATTTGTTGACACCCGAAAAATGAACAAGGGTGGAAGCATAATTGAAAAGAAGATCTGACCAACAGCGAAAGACTAATGATGAAGCTTATCAACCTTTCACCCGGCTAAAGCCCTTGTCGGCCAAAGCTGATGCCCGGTGCCAATGTCACTCAGACGGCAGCACTGATAAAGCAGCAGTCACTCGACTAATGAGATCTTCCAGCCCTTTAAGAAGAGCTGTACTACTGCTTCGTCCAAGAAGTCACGGACGATATGTCAGGGTAAGTCAGATGTCGGCTTACTGACGGAAGTAATATGAGATAAAGATGAAGCTAGCACCGGCAGATGAAGATGGTAAAGGCTCCTGAGAAGATAGAGTAGAAGAACAGTCATCTCCACAGATTATGCACCCAGCTGAGGTCTTCCCAGACTAAAGCTGATATCCGAGCTCGTCGCCATTTGAGTGACGATATTGATAAGATGATACCCGGTTTTGTCACCGTTCAGATGACAATCCTGATAAAACCCCTGTCTACGGACTGATAAAATCCCTGTCTACGGACTGATAAAACCCCTGTCTACGGACTGATGAAATCCCTATCTACGGACTGATGAAACCCCTATCTACGGACTGATGAAATCCCTATCTACGGACTGATGAAACCCCCGTCTACGGACTGATGAAATCCCTATCTACGGATTGATGAAACCCATGTCTACGGACTGATGAAATCCCTGTCTGCGGACTGATAAAACCCTGTCTGCGGACTGATAAAAATTGCAATCACGATTTCGATACAAGATATTTCATAGATGATAGACCCTTTGGGGGTGATGATACACTTAAAGATATCCCAAGTGGGCCTGTATGAAGGTGGCGCCGAAAGCCCGTGTCGAAGCCCAAATACTGGCGCCAAGAGGCCAGATTCGAGCGCACCGGGAAGCTTATCTCAAGCGCGCCGTGAGGGTGCCTGCCGAGAAGAAAAAGGAAAAGGGTTATAAAACCCCCTCCCGTCGAAGAAGAAAGAAGAGGCCAAGAAGAGAGGGCCCAGAGAAGAGAAGAAAGGGGCAAAAGAAAAAAAGGAGCGAACAGATAGCCAGAAAGAAAAGAGATAGGAAAAGAGAGGGAGAGACTCTCCGTCGAAAGCAGAAGCAGAAGAAGGGAAGGAAGAGAGGCTCCAGGTGGGCTGATAGGGGGAGGGAGAGGAGTCAATACTCCACCCTCCCCCCATGTTCGATGTTTTTTTCTTTCTTTTCTGTTTCTTATTACTGATTCTCTGTATGGGATAGTCGAAGTCTTGATGTTTGGATTATTCATACGATTCTCTCCCTTTTCCTCCCCTGTATGTTTCTTGGCTTCAGTTATGTAGTCGATGTAAATGAGGGTGAGATGAATAAATGCAATGGCCGTGATGGATTTTAGGTGATACTATCTTCTTTTGTCTCCATATGTATGCATACTGTTTGTATGAATGCCCCATGGGCGAAATGATTCAGGCTTCGGAGTCGGGTCTGTTCTTCGAACAGGAATGAAGGTAGAACCCCCACCCTTGTTCAATGGGTTGCTGGGTTCTATTCTCTTCTCTCTTCCCGCTTCAATAGCATGCCCTCCGTATGTATTTGAGTCTGTTCCTCAAGCCTCTTGTGCTGTCCGGGAACCAGAGACATCAATCTCTTGGTTCCCTGGATTGCCGGCTATAAATGATGCATTTGAACCCGTAGACGAATGTGAACCTGGATCCTCATTCCAGTCGTTGAATGACTAGGGTCTGAGGTCCCAGCATCAAGGGTTCTTTCATCGCAGATCTGCTTCCAGATGATACCATGCTAGTCTGGGGAATCAGAGACAGCCATCTCTTGACTCCCCCAGACGTCTGGCAGTATACAGATAAAAGCTACTCAGGCCCCCGACGATGGTCTCTCCTCTTCTTGATGATCCGGCCTCTCAGATCCCTTGGCGTCCTTCTAGCAGAGGTGTTCATGAAATCTCCTCATACACCCCTGATTCGGCCTCAATCTGAGCCATAAAACCCAGAAATCCCAGAAACAGAGCATCGTTTTTGAGCTCTGAAACCCTGAAATCCTTCTGCATTTCATCTTCTCGGCGTGCGAGTTTCCCCGCCGAGAACCGTAAGGCCGAGAGGCCTTCCCCTCCTTTCAGCTAAACGACAAGCCCTTTTGTGAAAAACCCACAGCCCGCAGCCTCCCGGCGCTAGGCTCCCGGCGCGGCCATGAGCGCGCCGGGAAGCCTTGTGCCGAGAGCTCCCTCCATCCACCAAAGACCCCAGGCCGAGAACCCCCCTTGGCCAACCAAATGTCCAGGCCGAGAGCCCCCCTTTGTCCACTAAAAGGCCATGCCGAGAGCCCCTTCGGCCAATCAAAGGACCGCGCCGAGAGCCCTCTTTGTCCACTAAATGGCCATGCCGAGAACCCCCCTTGCTCAATCAAAGGCCCCACGCCGAGAAGCCTCTTCCTTCTAGCCAAAGGCCATGCCGAGATCTCCTTCCATGTCGAGAGACCCCCTTGGCCAGCCAAAAGGGCCATGCCGAGATCCTTTTCCATCCACCAAGGGCCATGCCGAGAGCCCCCCCTTGGCCAACCAAAATGACCACGCCGAGAACCCCCTTCGGCCAACCAGTAAGCCACGCCGAGTCCCCTCTCCTTGGCCCAATGAAACCCAGTCAGGGGACTCTCTCCTCACTGCCATGTCTCAGCTTTCTGATCCCTGTACACATACGTCCCGGGGATGTCCAAAGACCGTCGTGAATGACCTGAGAAGATACAGTAATGGGGAGGATCTCCCTCCCCTATAGTCCTCATTCCCGATCCGGATTCCACCCTTATGAACCCAAAGGGCCATGTCGTTACATGAGTTCCGAAAGGTTTCAAGGGGATATTGACCGATGAAACAGAGGCAAGCGATGTCCCGGGCCCGGTGCCCATCCTTATTCGGTTGTCATCCCGGCATTCCGTGGGTGATGACCTATCTTCTCTTGGCACAATCCAAGTCAAGGAGATATGCTGCCGAAATTCACACATACCTGGCCAGGTCACTGTGATACCACCTCTCAACCCCGTCGGCCCACGGAGTCATGCCTTTGTATGTCTTCCGATGGTCCCCTCGAAGGGGGGATATAAACGTGCTACCGCACCCATATGGGGCGTGCCATGGCATGCCGGTCCCTATTCGGACTCCGGGTCAATCATGCCCGATCCTTTACGGTTCCCACCCTGCCACTGCATGGGTGGTTTCCTATTCCCCACTTGGCATCATCCAAGATGGTGGGAATATGCCGGCGGGTTTCTCCCGTAATTAACAAACCCCTGCTCTGTTCAAATACATTTAACGTCTTGCAAACAGATGAATTTTGTCTCCTTTGAGTATGCGGCTTTACCGCTGTCTTCCTCCTACCTCTAGCGTTTAATCAAGGGTTGTCTTCCTTCCGGAGGACGTAATTAACGTCATAGCGTTCAGGGTATGACGGACTTCTAGTCCAGACACGATCACTCACAATCGACTGACCAAGTCAGATCGAGCGCACAATAAGAATCGTCACCACGGTGACTGGCACGCCAATAAATCCATAAACATAAATAAATAAATAAAAAAAATAAACTAAATAAAATAAATGTGTCAAACAAGTCTATGGGCCAAGGAGAGGGGACTCGGCGTGGCTTACTGGTATGTCTCAGCTTTCTGATCCCTGTACACATACGTCCCGGGGATGTCCAAAGACCGTCGTGAATGACCTGAGAAGATACAGTAATGGGGAGGATCTCCCTCCCCTACAGTCCTCATTCCCGATCCGGATTCCACCCTTATGAACCCAAAGGGCCATGTCGTTACATGAGTTCCGAAAGGTTTCAAGGGGATATTGACCAATGAAACAGAGGCAAGCGATGTCCCGGGCCCGGTGCCTATCCTTATTCGGTTGTCATCCCGACATTTCGTGGGTGATGACCTATCTTCTCTTGGCACAATCCAAGTCAAGGAGATATGCTGCCGAAATTCACACATACCTGGCCAGGTCATTGTGATACCACCCCTCAACCCCGTCGGCCCACGGAGTCATGCCTTTGTATGTCCTCCGATGGTCGCCTCGAATTGAAGGGGGGATATAAACGTGCTACCGCACCCATATGGGGCGTGCCATGGCATGCCGGTCCCTATTCGGACTCCGGGTCAATCATGCCCGATCCTTTACGGTTCCCACCCTGCCACTGCATGGGTGGTTTCCTATTCCCCACTTGGCATCATCCAAGATGGTGGGAATATGCCGGCGGGTTTCTCCCGTAATTAACAAACCCCTGCTCTGTTCAAATACATTTAACGTCTTGCAAACAGATGAATTTTGTCTCCTTTGAGTATGCGGCTTTACCGCTGTCTTCCTCCTACCTCTAGCGTTTAATCAAGGGTTGTCTTCCTTCCGGAGGACGTAATTAACGTCATAGCGTTCAGGGTATGACGGACTTCTAGTCCAGACATGATCACTCACAATCGACTGACCAAGTCAGATCGAGCGCACAATAAGAATCATCACCACGGTGACTGGCACGCCAATAAATCCATAAACATAAATAAATAAATAAATAAATAAACTAAATAAAATAAATGTGTCAAACAGGAGCACATGGAGGTATAGGGGTGTGTGGGAGTGGACGGTCCACTCGTGGAGGGATGTAAGGTGGAGGGCTGACTTACGGTGAAGGGCGGAGGGAAAGTGTATGTAGAAGGTGACGGTGGAGGAGACTCATGGTCAAAGGAAACTAGGAGTTGTTGGCTAACGTCGCGGGCTCGATTGTAAAGTTGTTGCCAGGATGTGATATCGTTCAGGGTTAAGATACATCTGAGCTCGGGCGTTGCGTTAGAAATAACCATCTTGATCTGCTCACCCTCCGGAATATGTCCCGGAACTTGCGCGGATAGGTGACACCAGCGGTCGGCAAACGTGGAGAATTCCTCGTCGGGCGTCATCTTCACTTGGGCCAGATCAACCAAAGAATGTCTGGGCCCAACCTGATCCTGGTACTGCTGAATGAATCTTGCTTGAACGGCTTGAAAATTCATCATCTGCTCTTGCGGTAACGTGAAGAACCAATCCTTGGCCGGACCCTCTAAAGATAGGCCAAACAAATAGGTCATCAAGCGTTGATCATGCTGGAATTGGGCCGACTCATATAAGAACTCCTTCAAATGCACGTAGGGGTCACCGACTCCACCATAGCGACGATAAGTCGGAATCTGTTGACGTGGGGGAAGCTGAAGACCTCGGAATGCAAATGGGATATCCAAAGAAGTTGGAGGACTGATTTGCCGTTGAAATTCATCAAGTTGGCGTTGGGCCTGAGCGATCATCTCCTCGGTAGGAAGAGTCCGAGAAGGATATGGGCCAGCTTGAGCAAGAGATGACGAAGTTAGACCAGGATAATGTTGATGGGCCGGATAAGGGGATCCGGCCTGAGAAGAAGGAAAGCCCGCTCCGAGAATTGAGGAATACATGGGCCTGGAAGAATTACGAAGGTGGGAACGAGAATTGATTGGGGCAACAGCAACACGAGCGGGGCAAGAATGCCCGTTAGAAGAACAGGGTCCAACGGGGGAATAAGGAGATGGGCCCGCATGGGAAGAGGAGTCCACACTGGGGTAAAAGGGTGGAGAAGTATAGGAATAAGGTATGGGGGAGAAATGCTCCATGGGGATGGAGACTTTATACAGTGAATTTCAAATAAATATAAGGAGGGACATGGGCCTAGGACGGATGCGACTAGATGGAGACAGACCGGGGTGAACTAGACCAGATGGACCTAATCTGCCAAAATAATGCAAATGATAATACCATTTGGTTAAATAAGAAGGAGAAATGTAGCGAGTTAAATACTCTTATCAGAACCAAAGATTGTGCTTTGGTTATCCTACTTGAAACTAAGATTAACTCTGCCCATACTATGCACTATAAAAACATCATTTGGCCAGAAGCTGATGTTATTACTAATGATCGGTACGGTGGTACAGGGAGAGTCTGGATTTTTTGGAACCATAATCTCATTGATGCTCATTTGTCTACAGGTAGTAATCAATTCCTTCACTTGCACTGCAGGAACAAGTTAAATCTTTGGGAATTCGCAATCACTAGTGTATATGCTTCCAACTGTGCATCTGACAGGAGCAGCTTATGGAAGGACATCACTAGTCTTTCCAACAACATCAATACTCCTTGGATGGTCACTGGGGATTTCAACACAATTAGATACCCACATGAAAAGCTTGGTGGGCGTATGTTGACTGAGTCCATGTTGGAAGAGTTTAACCTGTGCATTCAACTTTCGCAACTTGAGGATATTAACTGCTGTGGCAATAAGTTTTCTTGGACTAATAGGGGAGAAGCTCATCGTAGAATCATGGCAAGATTAGATAGATGTCTCATCAACTCTCAGTGGACTGCATCTTACCCGGATAGCTGGCTTGAATATGGGAATGAATATTTCTCTGACCATACATTCCTACTTATCAGTACAGACAAAGTTGTTATGAAGAGCAAGCTCCCATTCCGCTTCTTTAATATGTGGGCCTATCATACAGAATTTCTTAAAGTGATTACATCTGCTTGGGAAACCCCGGTAGTAGGGTCTCCTCCACATGTCCTTTGTATGAAGCTTAAGGCCTGCAAGATCGCTCTTAAGGATTGGAATAGGACCACCTTTGGTAATGTCCAGACTAAGGTGGCCACCACCAAGCAGAACCTGCACCAGGCTCAAACTTCTCTTCATGACAGTCCCCTTGACCATGACCGAATTCACCAAGAAAAGGAGGCAAGAAAAGAATATCTGAATGCTTTAGAGTTGGAGGAAAACTTTATCAGACAGAAATCAAGACAGAACTGGCTGACGTTGGGTGATTCAAATACTAAATTCTTTTATGCTAGCATGGGGGCCAGAAGAACAATTAATCACATCAGACAGTTTAAAGATCATGATGGAAATACTATTGATGACATAAACAAGGTAAAGGACCACACCATCGATTAATATTATCAATTACTGAACCAATCTTATATCCAGGAAGCTTATGACATCAACCCTTTGTTGTGACTCTCTGAAGAAGACAGAGAAACTCTCAATGTTATTTTCACTCCAGAGGAAATTAAGGAAGTTGTTTTCAAATCTCCAAAAAATAAGAGCCCAGGTCCAGACGGCTTTCCAGCGGAATTCTACCAATAAACATGGCATATAATTGGTAATGATGTGATCAACACCTGCATTCACTTTTTCAGAACAGGACACCTCTACAAATAGTTCAACGACACTTTCATAGCGTTGATCCCAAAAGTGGAAGGGGCTGACAACCTGGAAAATTTTAGGCCAATCTCCTTATGCAATTTCATCTACAAAGTGCTTTCTAAGCTAATGGCTAACAGAATTTAGAAGGTGATTAACAAGATCATTAGTCCCCAGCAGACTGCATTCATCAAAGGTAGAAGCATTACCCACAACATCCTACTGGCTAATGATCTCACTAAAGACCTTCATTCCAAAGACAAGGGAAGGATAATTGGCCTTAAGGCTGATCTGAGGAAGGTGTTTGACTCTGTTGATAGGAGTTTTATTTATCATATGCTTACGAGAATTGGGTTTCCGGCCAACTAGATCCAATGGATTAGAAGCTGCATTGAAAGCTGCATGTTCTCTGTTCTATTCAATGGATCCCCTGTAGGCTATTTTCAAAGCACTAACGGCATTAGGCAAGGAGACCCACTTTCCCCCTACCTTTTTACCATTGCTATGGAAGGACTCACTTGTTTGCTAGAGGAAGCGGTGCACCGAGGTCACCTCAAGGTTCCGACAATGCCTGAAGTCCATGTCTCTCATATTACTTTTGCAGATGACTTAATTATTTTCATTCAAAATGATATTGATTCAGTTCATTACCTTGCAAACATTCTACAAACATTTGAGAAATGGTCAGGCCTTAAGTTGAACCACGACAAAAGTAAAGTTTACATCGGTGCAAAGGTCCAAGACAAAACAGTAATTACAAGAGCTTTGATGGTGGATGCGGGTAATCTACCTATTCCTTACTTAGGATTGCCTCTTATCTCCACTGGTTTAAAGAAGCATCATTGCCAACCAATCATTGAGAAAATCAAAAACAGAATTAGCTCTTGGAGAATGAAACTCCTTTCTAAGAGTGGACGGCTGGAATTGATTAGAAGCATCTTATCCACCTACTCCATCTATTGGTCTACTGCTTTTCTTCTTCCTGCAGGATTAATTCAAGAGATTGAGAAAATTTTGGCAACGTTCTTTTGGCAAGGAACATGTGCTAATAAGGCTCTTCACATGATCAACTGGGACATTATATGTAGACCAAAAAAAGAAGGTGGTTTAAACCTAAGACGACTAGCTGACTGGAATAAAGCTAGTTTAGCGAAGCAGTGCTGGAACATATTACACAAGAAGGACAGTATGTGGATCAAATGGATACATAGTAAATATCTTTCCAAAGGTAACTTCTGGCACATTCTAGCTAAGTCTTACCATTCTGCAGCTTGGAAAGGTATCCTACAACTGAGAACATGGTTACTTAAACAAATCAATTTTTCCATCTCCACTGAAAGTTCACTTAGCATGTGGTATGATCCATGGGTCAATGGGAAAAGCATTTTCCAACTTTATGGAGATAGGATCAGACAAGACCTGGGAGCTAATATGAATAACAGTGTTTCTGACTTCATATGTAATGGTAATTGGAATCTTCCAATTCCAACATCCATTGACATGATTCTACTTTGGCTTGTTATCTCTGCTATTCCTTTAGTTACAGAACCCAAGGATAACTTGATCTGGATTCATGACAACGGCAAATTTTCGTGCACTTCTGCATGGAATCAACTAAGGCAAAGGCACCAGATATGGCAACCGGAGAGCTGTGCTTGGGGCAGACCTTTATGCCCCAAGCATTCACTATGCTGCTGGCAAGCACTCCATAACAGGCTACCAACCATAGACTTGATTCAGAAAAAAGGGTTTTCGCTTGCAAATTTGTGTACTCTTTGTAAACAGTCTGACGAAAGTACAGACCACCTTTTCTTCTCATGCAAATACTCAAAAAATATCTGGACTGAAATATTACAGAGATTTGATATTCTGAGGGGCCCGATGAACTCACTTTTATGTGAGATACAATCTCTTGAGGCCAATTTTCCCACCAAAGGCTGCCTGACTAAGCTGATCAAACTCCTGTTCTGATGCACTATCTGGTGGATTTGGAGGGAGAGATGTAATCGAATCTTCGGGAACAAGGAAAATGGTTATGCAAGGCTTCTAATCGAAATCCTTTATGAAACCAGATGCTGTTTAGAAAATGAGCTCAAACTTGATAGACTCACCACCAGAGAGAAACAGATTCTCAAACGTTATAACTTCAGCATTTGATAGCTTGGGCCATTTGCTTTTGTTTGCTGGAGGATTTATTATTGTGGAACATAAAGGTGCAACATGAAAGGGTATTTTCAAATTAGTCACTCTTACCACAGGATGGATGATTCACTATGATTGACTATTGAGTGACTTGTATGAGTCAGCTTTGGTTGGACTGACCACTATGTACTTGTACTTTAACCATTCATTTCCCTCCTTCTCATAGTCCACGGTTGTGTGTGGTCATGGATTACTAGTTCTCATGAGCACCTAGTCTAGGCATGCCTAGACTCTGCTCAACTTTGTACCTCCCTTACTTTTATAGAATTTAACACTTTACCGATCAAAAAAAGATAATACCGCAACATACAAAGGTGGGGAGAGATGAGAAAAGAATTAGCCAATTATCCAATCAAGTTTCAGATGATGCGCGAGAATTTTTATAAGTTCCCTTTTAGGACCTTAGCGGATTAATTAAAATGTGAATTCACTCAACACAAGGTACCTAAACCGGGTGAGAATGGAGAACTGACAGACTCTAAAGGACTCTCTCTCTCATGAATGCAGACCCTAGACTGGGGATGACAATGGTACAACCTGCCCGGCATCCGCGTGGGAATCCACGGCTCACGGGGGCTTACGGAGGCCCTCAGCAAGGTCCCTAGCCGGCTCCAAGGAATATGGAGACGAGAGGAACCCTACCTCGGTAGGAATGCAACTACTATGGAAACAGATGGATGCCCCTATGCGCACCGGAGTGCATGCAAATTCTGACCTAAAAGACTAGTAATCAAGATGAAAATAATAACATAAACAGTTACTTCAACAGAAAGGGGAACAAACAGCACTCATGGCCCTTGATGGAGTGAAACAATGGGCTGCAGAGAAGGACCTCGGGTACGTATCTGGGCGAACAGTAGCGGTCCTGTGATGACCGCTAGCACCTGTAAGCGGTCGGCGCAGGACCGCGTTATGTCAGGAAGCAGAAAGTAGCCAAACAGGAGCAGAAACCCCAGAGGGAGGCCCGAGCAATAAACCAGATGTCAGAGGAAATAACCATAACAATAATGAGGACAACGTGCAGATGCACGGACAGCATAAAATAACACTCCAGAACGTAACACATAATGATCTATGGCAGAAGGTTTTGGAGTGCGCACCTGAGTAACAGGTAGCAGTCCTCTGATGACCGCTACAACACGTAAGCGGCTGTCAGCAGACCGCTTCTACGCCAGAGCACAGAAAACACCCAGAACAGGAACGGGAAACCCCACAGAGGTTCTCAACAATAGTAAAAAGCAGGTGATACAGTACACAGCACGATTGGCAGTGGCGTCCCACCGTGATCGCCAAAAAAGGGGTGTAGATATATATATGTGTTTCAATCTAGCGACGTCCCCTAACTAAATAATGTAAGCATACTGATAGACGTGAACTTTCATGAAACACGGAGGGGGACGAGGAGTAGAGAACTGACCGTGATCGCCACCAAGACTTCAACATTTTTAACTTCTCATTTTCTTCCTTAAGTTCGTCATTCTGAACCAATTCATTTATTAGAAGCTGATCTTCTGAATTGACTTTTTACTTTCTTCTGTTTTGAAATTCCTTCATTTCTTTTTATTGTTTTTCAAAATCTTTCTGTAATTGTGAGTTTACAGATTTTATGGCATTCAATTTTTCAATCAGCAATGTGTTCTCCTTTTTAAGTTTCTCTAAACTTTCTTCATTTTCTTTGGAGAAATTTCTGAGAGAATCATTCTCACTTTTCAGCTTGTTTAGATCAGATTTAGCACATTCAACTTCTTTCAGCAAATCCTTACTCTAAACAGAATCATGACTAGCTAGGGTAAGCTTCTTTTCAAGTTTAGAGATTTCTTTTACATTATCTTGATTTTCAATTTTTAGCAATGAAATTTGTTTCTTCAGCATTTGAGTATCAGACATACTAGCATCAAGCACATTTTTCAGTTCAGCACAATTTCTACAAGGAGAACTTGAACTAACTAACCCAGTACCCTTCTTCAATTTTTTATACTGTTTTCTTAACAGTTCATGAGATTCAAGTAGCTCATAATATGCATTTTTCCAATCATCTAAAGTATAGTTTTCAAAGGGATTTACCTCATCATCATCATCATCTTCATCTTGACTACTACCTTGATTATTTCTGTCAGCTATCATGTAGCTGTCCTCATTTCTTATCTGAGTTCGCTTCAGCATGTCCAGAATATCTTTAGCAGAACTGCAATCAAAGAAACATGAATGAAAAGCTCTATCAGTAGCTGCCTTCATTAGATTTATAGCTATCTGATTCTCTTCATGCATTAATTTGTGACTGTCAGTCCATTTGGACTTTTTCTTTGGTAGTTCATGAGGACCGTGTGAAATCACTTTCCACAGGTATGGATTAACAGATTTAGCATAATTTTTCAGACCAGCAGACCATATACTAAAATTGGAACCGTTGAAAACTGGTGGTTCACCCATGAAAACAGATCAGATATAAAGCAACAGGAATATTGATGCACCAAAAGCAAATTAGCACCTAAGACTGCAAGATCGGATCTGCAGGTCGCTGGACCTTCTAAGCAGACACCGCTCTGATACCAATTGTTAGGGTGCTAGGCCCGGATACAGAGGGGGGGTGAATGTATCCCTCTAAAGATAAAGCACAAATTAAAACTCTAAAGCCCAGATATGCGGAATAAAAACTAATGAGCTTTCTAAGATGAGATGATAAGATAACACATGATCAAACAGTTGGACTGCAATAATGCAGCCACCTGATCAAACCAAAAATGCAGACAGAACTATGCAACCCAAACACACCTAGCAAAATATAATGCTCAAGGTTACTGCAGATAGGAACAATACAAACAATCCAAGATAACACAACTAACCATGCATGCATAACCTGTGAATGGGAGGTAGGAGGCAAGGAGCAAACGCACAAAACAAACCACTGCACAGTAGATTTTTTAGGTGGTTCAGTCCTCCAGACCTACATCCACCCCTCACTACCAACAGGAGTGAGGCTTCACTAGCCAACGCTAGAAACAAGCATACTCAGTCTGCGAACACTTGCTGCCACACAGCTTGACCAGGGGAACAGCCTCCCCTCTACCTCCCAACCGGAGGGACACCCCAAGTGACTCCCAGCCACTTGGAAACCAGAGGTCGAAGACCTCTCTTCCTCTAGACCAGGAGGGACCCCTGGACTTGCAACCCACAAGCCCAGAACCAGAGACAAGTCTCCATTCTCCTGAGTCCACAGGAGGAACCCGACCTCAGTCCAGAGGATCGGAAGAACACAGTAAATCAGATCAAATAAAAGGAAAAATAAGAAACAAAAATAACACAACAAACACAAGCTGTAAATGAAAGAACATCAGATGTGGCTCTCATGGAGCTGACTGGCCTGGATTTGATCCACGGTCCAGTAGACAGATCTTCAGTAGCTTCTTCCTTCCTCTCCACGAACTCTCTCTCTCTATCTCTCTTTCTTTCTCCTCTGCTCTCCTTTTCTCTCACGCCGTTCTCTTCTTCTTCTCTGCACCTCTTTTTCTTCTTCTGCTCTTTTACTCTCTCAATCTCTGCTCCTCTATTCTCTTCGGCTCACTCTCCTTCTATTTCTTCTTCTTCTGCTCTTTGCTTTAGTTCTTCTCTTTTTGATGAGCCTCCTTCAGACAACAGTCTTTCTTATATAGCAGCTCGAGCAGGAGCAGCACTGGGCGCGTGTGTTCCACATTTCCCGCCCAAGATATTTGGCCATGTGTCAGCTTCCTGTCAGCCCTCGGATCACGTGCCCTTCATTAGCCTAAATCACCTGCAGACAAAGACAAAAGGAATGTATCTACTTAGTTAGTTCAGGCTTTTAACACGAGTGTATATACTTCAGAAGCAGCAATGAATAAGTGTGAACACTGAGTGAGTGTATAGACTTTGAGTCTTCATGCGAGCTCAGTGTATAGACTTGAGGAAATTCAAGCAATGCAACACAATGTATATACTTAGAATCAGTAAGTGAGTAAGTGTGTGGACTTCATGCAATGCAATGCAGTGTATAGACTTAGAAAGCATTCAGCTCGTGTAATGTATATACTTCATGCAATGTACAGACTTGATGGCGTGGAGGCAATGCATAAACAAGCCTAACCAATGTATAGACTTTACGATGCTCAACCACTGTATAGACTTCATGATGCTCAATACGTGATGCAGCGTTGTACAGACTTGAACTCAAGGAATGGCTGTACAGACTTTGAGTGAAAGCATGAACAGTGAATCAATGTGTAGACTTCACTTCAAGCATGCTACAGCCCAATGTATAGACTTGCCACCAACGCAATGTGTAGACTTGACTGCTGCGAGCACAGGCTGTACATACTTGGTGTGAAGAACACAAGCCAAGTGCAGTGTATGGACTTTATGCAAGAAAACAAGTGTGCATTGTATAGACTTGAGTGATGAGTGGACTTTCAATGAAGAGGCTGTACAGACATGATGAAACCACGATGTGTAGACTTGCCAAATATAGCTGGTCGATGTACAGACTAGAACAAGGCTAAGTCTGTACAGACTTGAACAAACACAGTGTCTAGACTTTGGCAAGGCAACGTCGGTAAAACTACCAATGTGCAGACTTTCAAAGCTGAACGTAGGTAAAGAACCCAATGTGCAGACTTGGAAGTACAACGTAGGAACAGATGCCAATGTACAGACTTTGGCAAGCAACGATGTACAGACTTGCACAGTTCCAGCTGAAGGATGTATAGACTTTACCTATAAGTCCATTGTACAGACTTGAACTAAAGACCAATGTATGGACTTCAAAATAGATGCTAAGGCCAAGAGGAGTGTATAGACTTTCACAATGTATAGACTTGGTTTTGTGAAAGCTACAGTGCAGTAAGATGTACAGACTTCCTATATGAAGGCAATGGCTGTACAGACTTCACCTCAGGCTTTCTACAGTGCATCAAAGTAGGGACTTAGCTTCGTGCATGCTACAGTCCAATGTATGGACTTTGAATGCAAACACCATGTCTGTACAGACTTCACTTGACACAGTCCGATGTACAGACTACAAGGCTTAACTGAGACGGTAGGAGAGATGGATGGCTGTACAGACTTCAGCTAAACAGGATGTGCAGACTTTGGCTGTACAGACTTGGAAAGCTTGGCGGAGGATGTACAGACTTGGTGAGCGCCAAGCGATGTACAGACTTGGATGACCAACGCCAATGTATAGACTTGCACAGTGCTGCCAGTGTATAGACTTTGGCACAGTCCAATGTATAGACTTTGTTTCGAGCAACGTAGGTAAAAGACCCCCAATGTATAGACTTCCAAAGTGAGTGACACGCTGTACAGACTTTGCTCAAAAAGTTCGATGTATGGATTTGGAATTCCAACAGAAGGGTGTATGGACTTTGATAAGAGAATGGCTGTACAGACTTCAGGTGAAGACCAATGTATAGACTTCCAATATGAAGACCAATGTACAGACTTCGAATATGAAGACCGATGTATGGACTTCACAAGTAGAGATTTTGAACGTGTGTGCTGGCAGTGTACAGACATTGATAGTCTAGGGGGGTCGACCCATCTAAGAAGGGGGGTCGACCCACTTCAGTCCTGACAATGCTGACAGAGTTTACACTTGAACAAATAATGCATGTGAAAGATTTATGCAGCAGATAACATGACTGAACATATAATGCAATGCTTCATGATCTGATGAACTGACTAAACAGCAAATTAACTGAACATATGAGATACTGCATTATGATCAGAAAATGACTGAATAACAGCATGATGACTCACACAGCAAGATGGCTCATAGTGATTAACTCACATCAAAACCAATCATCAAAAGATTAACTCACATCAAAGCCAATCATCAAAACCACAGGGACACAACAACACAGGCAGAGGATACCACCCCTACGGACTTCGAGTTAGTCAGCTATGAAGCAGATCCGGAGCTAGCTGACAAGTACTATGAGGCCGAAGGTAATGGCCAGGATGCCCAGCATCCGGACGATACCCACTTGGGGGTCGTCAGGTGTATTGTCACCCGGCCACAGGCCAATGATGACTGGCGACGGACCACTATCTTTCATACATTCTGTCGGCTGGGCAAGCAAGTTTGTAAGGTGATTATCGATAGTGGGATTTGCATCAATGCAATCTCCACGGGCACTGTCTCCAGTCTTGGTCTTACACCCGTGGATCATCCTTGCCCCTATCGAGCATCATGGGTGGATTCCACCTCCATTCCGATCAGGCTGCGGTGTCTGGTCCCACTGCAGTTCCGTGCCTACCGTGACGATATCTGGTGTGATGTCCTCCCCATGGAGGTGGGTAGCATTATTCTTGGGAGGCCGTGGTTATTTGATCGGGATGCCACACTACATGGCCGGTCGAACACCTATACCTTCGACCATGCTGGCCAACGGATTACCCTCCAACCCCATCAGCCCAAGAGCCCATCAGTTAGGGGTCCTACTGGCCCTAGTACTCCGGAGCCTTCCATTCTCGGGCCTAGTACCCCATCCCCAGCTCGGGCTATGACCGTTACATCTGGCCCAGGCGAGCCCTCGACTAGGAGATTGATGATGATTAGCTCCCGGGAAATGGAGCGGGAGGCTAGTCGGGGCTGCCCTGTATTTGCTATTACGGTCCGAGAGTTGGAGCTGAACCCCGAGGGTGAACTCCCACCCGATGTCATTCCTATTCTGCAGGAGTTCGCTGATATTTTTCCCGAGGAGCTTCCCGAGGGACTCCCACCCATGCCAGATATTCAGCATGCTACCGACCTGATTCCGGGCTCCTCATTGCCCAACCTTCCCCATTATCGCATGAGCCCCACGGAACATGTCGAGCTAAAACGGCAGGTCGATGAGTTGATGCAGAGAGGGTCTTATCAGGACAGCATGAGTCCATGTGCTATTCCCGCATTACTCACCCCGAAGAAGGATGGCACGTGGAGAATATGCATTCATAGCCGTGCCATCACCAAAATCACCATGAAGTACAGGTTCCCTATTCCCCGCCTGGATGACATGCTAGACATGATGGCTGGTGCCACTATCTTCTCAAAGATTGATCTTAAGAGTGGCTACCATCAGGTAAGGATTAAGCCAGGTGATGAGTGGAAGACCGCATTCAAGACCAAGGATGGTCTATATGAGTGGTTGGTTATGCCCTTTGGGTTGACCAATGCCCCTAGCACCTTCATGCGACTCATGACTCAGGTCCTTCGACCTTTCATTGGAGTCTTTGTGGTAGTGTACTTCGATGATATCCTTATCTATAGTCGTACCACGGGGGACCACTTAGACCAACTTCGGCAGGTCTGTCTACTCCTGAGGCGAGAGTAGTTGTTTGCAAACCCACAGAAGTGTGCCTTCATGACCCCTCAGCTTACCTTCTTGGGTTTTATTGTGTCTAGTACTGGGGTCTCCGCCGATCCGGAGAAGGGTCGGGCCATTGTTGAGTGGCCGGAACCCCGTACGGTCCATGATGTCCGCAGCTTCCATGGCCTTGCGATGTTCTATTGTCGTTTCATCCGCGGATTTAGCTCCGTCACTACCCCGATCACGGATCGTATTCGGAAGGGCATATTTGTATGGACGAAGGCCATAGCTGCTGCCTTCAAGGACATCAAGGAGTGTTAGTGTTGGTGTGCTACAGGCTAATTTCGGGTCGGGTAGGCCCAATAGTTGTACGATCTTGTTCATTATTAATAAAGTGGTGTTTGAGCGTGAATATGCGATTGTGTTACTTTACGTTGCCCCTAGGTTATGTGGTTGTAAAGTCAGCTCGAGATGGGATCTCGAACATGAGACTTACTTTACATGAACACATACCTTAAACTGTTCCTGGTTGGAGGGTAATCACTCGGAGACTTTGATTACCTATTAAACCAGTACACATGATGTGTCAGTGACCAGTCTCATGGTCATTGGTGCGGGGCACCAACACATATGTGTAGGTGTATGTCCTTGGAGGATATACACTGAACTGATCCGCTATTGGATCTTCAGATGGTTGATTATACCTAATGTCAACTGAAGATCCAACGGTCTCAGTAACATCATTGGTCCTTTGACCTGAGACATTGATCGGATCTTACACGAGGATTAGAATGGTTTAATTACTTGGCTAAGTTACTTTAACCATAAGTCAGGAGTTTCCGAGTCGTTAACCACTCCAGGATACGTGTGAAGATCGTCAATGGTCAAGAAGGGATCGCTCACTGTCAGGTATATATCAGACAGTTAATGGGTCATAACATTGACGCTCCGTTAAATCCCTGGCCAGGGTCGTGTGAGTTCGTTTAGAACGGACGTCATACACTTTAAGGAGGTCATAGTCAAATGGTACGATCATGGGGTTTGACAGAAACCGTACCCTCGATCGTACCAGACTCATAGAAGGAGCGAGGGATTATATCGATGCGGTAACTGTGGACTTACAGGTACCAGACATGCTGGTTTAAACCCGGGGTCATCTAGGATCACGCGGATTTTCTTGACCCAACGTGATCAAAGGCTCGAAATAAGTTAAACTATTGTTCGGCTCTAGTAGAAGCGCAGAATACGTTTAATTTACTTCTAATTGGAAATTAGAAGTTAATGGACCTTAAACTAGAGTGACTGTGGGCCTAGAGAATCACACACAATAGATTCTTGGGTGACGATTTATTATTATACAAGCGTATGTATTAATTCCCTTTAATTCCTTTTGGAAAGGAGTGTAAATGGGGCTTAATACATATGTATAATAAAGGAAAGGTCATATATACAATTTTGGTCCTCTGGAGGTCTTTTGAAAGGGACCAAAACTCTATATATATGGAACCTACGTGAGTTCATTCGAACTCTCCCTTCCAACCCCCCTTAATGCTAATCAAGCATTAAGCATTAAGGAGAGGTTAAGCCTCCCCCCTTTCTCCCCCTTGCTCTCTCTCTCTCTCCAGAAGGTGATAGAGACGGGGAAGGTCGTGCCGGGGAGGTACCGTCGCTGCGCAAGGGTCCGTGTGGATCTGCTCTAGAGGCCGTACAGCTGTGCGGCTCGGTTTCTCTACATCGGACTTAGCGGACAGCGTCGTTCCGCGCAAGGTGAAACACGCAACCCGTAATTACGGTATTAGAAACACCGATTGGAGCACAGATTAAGCTTTCCATAACACTGGAATCGGACAAATTAATTTTTGTTATCCGCTGCGTCGCCCGTAGGTGCTGTGCGAAACCTTACAGTGGTATCAGAGCCAGGTTCGCGCTCTGGTCGGTGTTTTAGCGTCGTTTAGTACCATGCTTACGGGTAATAAAATCTTCAATTATTATTTGTTGAAAGAGATCTAGGCGTCTCTGTTCTTCAAGGATGTTGGGCATCCAAGCAGCAAATTTTTTAAAAAAAAATAAAAAAAAAAATTTAAGACCCGTTTGGGCGCACTGCGCCCTGGGCGCAGTGCGCCCGCCGTGTGCGCCGCGTGGCGGCGCACGCGGCACCCGCGGTCAGCGCCCGTGGGCGCTGACCGCGGGTGCGGGAGGGGCGGCTCCCGCAACGCGGGCGCCCGGGTGCGGGCGCGGGCGGGCCCGCCCACGCCATCCGCGTGGGCGGCCGCGCCCCCCCTTGCGGGGGGGTTTTTTATTATTATTATTTTTTAAAAAAAAATTTGCTTGTTTTTAATTTATTGGTGCATATATTAATATATATATTAAATATATATATTAAAATGCTCAGTAAATTAATTAGAATTTTATCTATTAAGTTAAATAGTGTTACCTCATAAGTAAATGTCGAATGGTAAATTTTATTTAACCGATTTGAATTTACGGAGGTGAGATAATTACTATTTATCTTGGGATAAAATGGTAATAATTGAAGTTACTTTAGTAAATTCTAATTTTTGAATTTTTAATTATTAGATAATTATAAAATTCAAATTTTGAATTTTATTGAAGTTAATTGTGAAAATTTTAATTATTTGAATTTTTAATTATTAGATAATTGTTAAATTCAAAATTTAAATTTTAGAAAATTACTAATTGAGGATAATTGCATTATTTTAAATTTACTTTCAAACAATATTATTGGATAATTAGTTTGAATTTAAATTTAAATTATTGGCATGTTTAAAATTTGAATTTAAATTTGATTATTGGATAATTAAATTTAAATTTAAATTTTATTAATTATCTCAATTAGATGCCCCTGTAGAAAATGATGGTACTTTACGTGCTTTAATTTATTTACCTTGTACTGGCCTGCTTGTGTGTTTAGTTTTAGTTAATCATGCTTTGATTTTTAAAATTAAACAAAGGTGGCCTATTTTTGTTTGCACATCCCATTTTTAAATTCAAAAGTAAGGATTATTTTCAGAAAATAACCCTTGATTGATTTTATTTGAATGGGTTGGCAAGTGATCATGGACTTGGATTAATGTAATTAATTGGGGTCTGCGAACCTCCTTTCTCTCTCTGTTAAAATTCCAATGTACTTCTATCTTCCTCCATTGTTGTACTCGCCCTAAGGGCTGCTGGAATTTGAGTCACATGTAATTTAATTTTTTCCGGCCTGCGTGCCATGTAAAAGTTGTAATTAATGCGACATCGGAGTTTGAAAGTGTGGAGCACACCCGACGAGGACGATCCAGCTGCTTCGGAAGCGGGCCAGATGTCTTAGTTACATTAGGGTTAAAGTCCATGATCACTTGCGTTTATTTTTGCATTGGATGCATTTATTTTGTGCATACTACTAGGTACGGTAAATATATTGGATATATTTATATTACCACCTAGGGTGAGATCAAGATAAAATTAAATTCCCTCGCGATTAAATTTTAGATCTGGTAAGCGTGGCTCTAGGAGTCATCGTGGCCCTCTATCATTATGGAGTGAATGAACGTCTTCATTTCATGGATTTGTTGTGCTTTCCACAAGGTTCATGAGTTTGGGGGCGGGATTAAACTCCAAGGCTCGGCCTCAATGGGGTGAGGAATTGAACTCGGCTTTGTTGTGCTTTCCACAAGGGTCGGGTCATGAACTCATTGCTATGTAGTAATGATGGTTAGATCTAATCGAGAATATCCTTTGTTGTGCTTTCCATAAGGGGATAATTTCTCGGGGGCCGAATATCAGATATTGCATTAGATGCAAGTGCCTGTTGACTGCCCTTGAGATGATGTATGGCTTGTTGTGCTTTCCACAAGGTCGTTCATCAGTCTCGTTGGGATTCCGACCCACTAGGTTGATCTCGTTGATCTCCCGTTCTATATACTGAGGGTTATATAGTTCGATCGAAAAATAGTGGACTAACTAAGATAGAAAATCACATCTAAGTTAGAATTTGAACACATGCTAAGTTATCTTTTATTTCTTATCCATATTACAATGTCGTCGTCCAACCCCCTCCGTGGCATCTTGGATGCAAATCGCTTAACTGGACCGAACTACTCGGATTGGCTGCGTAACCTACGCATAGTCCTTACCGCCGAAAAGATTGCATACGTGTTGGACACGGTTCATTCTGAGCCAGCTCCTGATGCCGACGAGGGCGAGTTACTGGCTTATGCCAAGTGGTCTGAGGACTCCTCCCTTGCCCAATGTTACATGTTGGCCTCTATGGCTCTCGAGCTACAGAGGTAATTTGAAAAGACTGATTGTAGAAGTATACTTCTCAATCTACGCCAGCTCTTCGGGGAGCAGGGTAAGATTGAGAGGTATGACATCTCCAAAAGGCTTTTCAAGACACGGATGTCTGAGGGTTCATCAGTACAGGCCCATGTACTGAAAATGATGGAGTGGATTGAAAGACTCAATGCATTGGGGTTCAAGTTGGATCTTGAACTATGCATTGATCTTATACTCCAGTCATTGCCCGATTCATTTTCTTCTTCATCATGAACTTTAACATGAACAGGATTGAAGCAACTCTCCCAGAGCTGCTCAATATGTTAAAGAGTGCTGAAGGAACCATGCAGAAAGATAAACCATCTTCGTCTGTAATGATTGTTGGCCGGGCTAACAAGAAAAGGAAGGCAACCCAAATATCCACCACAAGTAACAAAGGGAAGGGAAAGAAAAAGGCCACGGGTAAGCAGCTCGCCAAGGTTGACAAAGGGAAGGGTAAGAAGAATGAAAAGGAAGACAAATATTTTCGATGCGGGGAAACTGGGCATTGGAAAAGGAATTACAAGGCAATTCTAAATGAAGGTATTTTTGTCATAGACCTTAATTTGTCATATATGGAATCCACATCATGGGTATTGGATACTAGATGTGTATCTCATATCTGCAATTCTGTGCAGGTGCTGGCAAATAGAAGGCGATTGGGCAAAAAGGAGATTGAACTGAGGATGGGAAATAGAGCTTTGGTTTCTGCCAAAGCTGTCAGGACTGCACGCCTCAATTTACCTTCAGGAGTCATTCTGGAGCTGAATGACTGTTATTATGTTCCTAATATTATTAAGAACATTATTTCAATCTCTGGTTTGTATAACATTGGATATACATTGGCTTTTAATAGCACTGGGTGCTCTATAATGAATAATGGTTTGGTTATAGCCAATGGTTCATTAGTCAATGGTCATTATGTATTAGATACACGTTCTAATGTTATGTAAATTTCCAATGCTGATGAAGTGAATTCTGCATATCTATGGCATTGTAGACTTGGTCATGTAGGTGAGAAAAGAGTCTCTCACTTACACTCAAATGGGTATTTGAATTCGTTCGAATACAAGCCATTTGATACCTGTGAGTCGTGTCTCATGGGAAAAATGACCAAGGCTCCCTTTGGTGGACATGGAGAGAGGGCTGTTGACTTTCTCGAGCTCATACACTCGGATGTGTGTGGACCCATGTCCATAGAAGTAAAAGGAGGTTATCTCTGTTTCATTTCTTTTATTGATGACTCCTCTAGATATGGCTATGTGTATTTAATGAGACATAAGTCACAACCCTTTGAGAAGTTTAAGGAATACAAGAATGAAGTAGAGAAACAGACTGGCAAAAGTATTAAGGCTCTTCGATCGGATCGAGGAGGTGAATACTTAAGCCATGCATTCACTTCTTATCTTAAAGACCATGGAATAGTTTCTCAGTGGACTCTACTGTATACACCACAGCATAATGGTGTATCCGAAAGGAGAAACATGACCTTGTTAGACATAGTCCGATCCATGATGTCTATGTCAGGACTACCCTTGTCTCTATGGGGCTATGCGTTAGAGACTGCGGCTTATTTATTGAATAGGATATCAAGTAAATCAGTTGCTTCTATACCATATGAGATATGGAAGGGCAGGAAACTAAATTTTAATCACATTAAAATTTGGGGGTGTACTACTCATGTAAAGAAGAACGAAAGTGATAAGCTTGAGTCGAGAACCGATAAGTGTAGGTTTGTGGGATATCCAAAGGAGACGTTTGGATATTATTTCTATCACCCTTCTGAGCAAAGGGTCTTAGTGGCCAAGAGAGCTGTATTTCTGGAAAGAGAATATCTGCTCCAGAAAAATAGTGGGAGCCAGATAGAATTGGACGAGGTCCAGGAACCACAACCCATAAACACAAGCTCATTAGATGAGACTGTCTCGGTTGATCCTATTCAAAGTGAGACACTGACACTACGGAGATCTGGTAGACTATCGAGAGAACCTGAGAGATATGTTGGACATGTCTCAGAAGGGTCCTCTAGGGTATGTATCGATGAGGATGATGATCCTCAGTCGTACCAGGAGGCGATCCGTAGTGTAGACTCCGAGAAATGGCAAGAGGCAATGGATTCAGAGATCCAGTCTATGTACACCAACAAAGTTTGGAACTTAGTTGATGTACCCGAAGGGAAGGTCCCTATCGGCTGCAAATGATTTTCAAAAGGAAAATCGGTGCAGATGGACAGATTAACACATACAAGGCTAGACTAGTGGCGAAAGGGTATCGTCAAAGGTAAGGCATTGACTATGACGTGACGTTTTCGCCGGTAGCCATGGTTAAGTCAATCAGAATCCTCCTTGCCATTGCTGCATACCTGGATTATGAGATCTGGCAAATGGATGTGAAGACAGCTTTTCTTAATGGAAACCTGTCAGAAGAGGTGTACATGGTACAGCCTGAAGGATTCACTTCCAAGCTACATCCTAATAAGGTATGCAAACTTCAAAGGTCCACTTATGGATTAAAGCAGGCATCTAGAAGCTGAAACTTGAGATTTGACGAGGCTGTCAAATCTTTCAACTTCATTCGGAATGAAGATGAACCCTGTGTTTACAAGAAGGTCAGTGGGAGCTTAGTGACCTTCTTTGTTCTTTATGTTGATGACATCTTACTCATTGGGAATGATGTAGGGATGTTGACATCAACTAAGTCTTGGTTGTCCAAGTCTTTCTCCATGAAGGATTTGGGAGAAGCATCCTATGTGCTGGGCATAAGGATCTATCGAGATAGATCTAAAAGGATGCTAGGATTATCCTATTCTATGTACATAGACACTATCCTCAAAAGGTTTAGGATGGAAAATTCCAAGAGAGGTCTCATTCCCATGAGACATGGAATTTACCTATCTAAGGGGATGAGTCCTAAAACTTTTGAGGAGGTGGCACACATGAATAAGGTACCCTATGCTTCGGCGATAGGGTCAATCATGTATGCAATGCTATGTACACGGCCTGATGTTGCCAATGCTCTGAGCATTGTCAGTAGATATCAGGCAAATCCAGGCGAAGAGCATTGGAAGGCAGTAAAGGGCATCCTTAAGTACCTGCAAAGGGCTAAGGATCTTTTTCTACTTTATGAGGGAGAGGACCTATAGCTTAGAGCTTACACAGATTCTAGTTTCCAGTCAAATCCAGATAACTGTAAATCCATGTCTGAATTTGTATTCATGTTGAACGGAGGGGGCAGCCAATTGAAGAAACCGTCTGGATGAAGAAATTCATCTTGGAACTCGGCGTAGTTCCCGAGATATCAACTCCCATCCCATTATTTTGTGATAATAATGGGGCCATCGCTCAGGCGAAGGAACCGAGATCTCACCAAAGGTCAAAGCATATTCTCAGGCGCTTTCACCTTATTCGGGAGATTATTGATCGTGGAGATGTGATGGTAGAGCGTGTACCGTCAGAAGACAACATAGCAGATCCACTGACTAAGCCTTTGACACAGACTGTATTTGAGCGTCATCGGATAAGATGGGCCTCAAAGTTATGGGTAATTGGCTGTAGTTCAAGTGGGAGATTGTTAGTGTTGGTGTGCTACAGGCTAATTTCGGGTCGGGTAGGCCCAATAGTTGTACGATCTTGTTCATTATTAATAAAGTGGTCTTTGAGCGTAAATATGCGATTGTGTTACTTTACGTTGCCCCTAGGTTATGTGGTTGTAAAGTCAGCTCGAGATGGGATCTCGAATATGAGACTTATTTTACATGAACACATACCTTAAACTGTTCCTGGTTGGAGGGTAATCACTCGGGGACTTTGATTACCTATTAAACCAGTACACATGATGTGTCAGTGACCAGTCTCATGGTCATTGGTGTGGAGCACCAACACATATGTGTAGGTGTATGTCCTTGGAGGATATACACTGAACTGATCCGCTATTGGATCTTCAGATAGTTGATTATACCTAATGTCAACTGAAGATCCAACGGTCTCAGTAGCATCGTTGGTCCTTTGACCAGAGACATTGATCGGATCTTAGACGAGGATTGGAATTGTTTAATTACTTGGCTAAGTGACTTTAACCATAAGTCATGAGTTTCCGAGTCGTTAACCACTCCAGGATACGTGTGAAGATCGTCAATGGTCAAGAAGGGATCGCTCACTGTCAGGTATATATCAGATAGTTAATGGGTCATGACATTGACGCTCCCTTAAATCCCTGGCCAGGGTCGTGTGAGTTCGTTTAGAACGGACGTCATACACTTTAAGGAGGTCATAGTCAAATGGTACGATCATGGGGTTTGACAGAAACCGTACCCTCGATCGTACCAGACTCATAGAAGGAGCGAGGGATTATATCGATGCGGTAACTGTGGACTTACAGGTACCAGACAGGCTGGTTTAAACCCGGGGTCATCTAGGATCACGCGGATTTGCTTGACCCAACGTGATCAAAGGTTCGGAATAAATTAAACTATTGTTCGGCTCTAGTAGAAGCGAAGAATACGTTTAATTTACTTCTAATTGGGAATTAGAAGTTAATGGACCTTAAACTAGAGTGACTGTGGGCCTAGAGGATCACACATAATAGATTCTTGGGTGACGGTTTATTATTATACAAGCGTATGTATTAATTCCCTTTAATTCCTTTTGGAAAGGAGTGTAAATGGGGCTTAATACATATGTATAATAAAGGAAATGTCATATATACAATTTTGGTCCATTGGAGGTCTTTTGAAAGAGGCCAAAACTCTATATATATGGCACCTACGTGAGTTCATTCGAACTCTCCCTTCCAACCCCCCTTAATGCTAATCAAGCATTAAGCATTAAGGAGAGGTTAAGCCTCCCCCCTTTCTCCCCCTTGCTCTCTCTCTCTCCAGAAGGTGATAGAGTCGTGGAAGGTCGTGCCGGGGAGGTACCGTCGCTGCGCAAGGGTCCGTGTGGATCTGCTCTAGAGGCCCTACAGCTGTGCGGCTCGGTTTCTCTGCATCGGGCTTAGCGGACAGCGTCGTTCCGCGCAAGGTGAAACACGCAACCCGTAATTAGGATATTAGAAACACCGATTGGAGCACAGATTAAGCTTTCCATAACACTGGAATCGGACAAATTAATTTTTGTTATCCGCTGCGTCGCCCGTAGGTGCTGTGCAAAACCTTACAAGGAGCGCATGACCCAGACACCTATCCTTCGATTGCCAGATTTCTCGAAGGTGTTTGAGGTCTCTTGTGATGCGTCAGGTGTTGGGATAGGAGGAGTGTTGAGTCAGGAGACCCACCCGGTCGCATATTTCAGTGAGAAGCTGAATGACGCGAAACTGCGATACTCCACTTATGATAAGGAATTCTACGCAGTTGTTCAGGCTCTTAGGCATTGGAGGCACTAGAGTTTATCTTATACTCCGATCATGAGACTTTGAGGTACCTCCATTCCCAAAAAAAGCTTAATGCACTTCACAGCCGTTGGGTTGAGTATCTCCAGCAGTTCACATTTGTGCTAAAACATAAGGCTGGAGTGGAGAACAAGGTGGCCGATGCCTTGAGTCGGCGAGCTTGTTTGCTTACCACCATGAGTGCCGAGGTCATAAGGTTAGAGAAGATGAGAGAGGCCTATGTTCACTGTCCAAACTTCGGTCAGATTTATACCACTCTCAAGGCCGGACCCTCGAGAGACTTTGATGATTATGTGCTTTAGGAGGGTTACCTCTTTCGAGGAGGCAGGCTTTGTGTTCTCTGAACTTCGGTTCGAGACTTCTTAGTATGGGACCTACATGCGGGAGTTCTAGCCGGCCACTTTGGTCGGAACAAGACTATCGAGGCTGTTGAACATAGATTTTATTGGCCGAGCTTGAAGCGTGATGTTGCTCATATTGTGGCTCAGTGCCGTATATGTGTTACGGCCAAGATGAAGAAGCAAAGCTCGGGCCTTTATACGCCTCTCCCCGTGCCTAATGCTCCATGGCATGATGTTAGCATGGACTTTGTTTTGGGATTGCCACGTGCCTCTAGGAAGCATGATTCGGTCTATGTGGTGGTTGACCGATTCTCGAAGATGGCCCTTTTCATTCCCTGCTCGAAGACTTCGGATGCTTCGAGGGTAACCCGCTTATTCCTTACTCATGTGGTGTGCAAGTTCGGGTTGCCTCGTACCATAGTGTCTGACCGTGATGTTAGATTCACCAGTTATTTTTGGAAGACACTGTGGCATATGTTGGGTACTCACCTCAAGTTTTTCACTGCTTATCATCCCCAGACAGATGGTCTGACCGAGGTGGTCAATAGGAGTCTGGGTGACCTTTTGAGGTGTCTTGTCAGGGATCGTCTAGGGGATTGAGATCTCATTTTACCATTAGCAGAATTTGCATATAATGATTTGGTTAACAGGTCTACCGGTTTGAGTCCATTCGAGATTGTCACAGGTCGTAGGCCTAGGAAGCCAATGGATCTTGTTCCCATGCCCATCCATGCACGAGTGTCGGAGTCTGCCGAGTCGTTTGCTAGGCATGTTAGGAGTCTACATGATGACATCCGTCGTCACATTGAGGCCAGCAATGCACGGTATAAGGAGTTAGCCGATGCCCACCGACACCACCGAGAGTTCCAAGAGAGTGAATATGTCATGATCAGGGTAAGACCTGAATGGTTTCCCTCTGGAACCGTAAAGAAATTGCAAGCTCGCGGAGCCGGTCCATTTAGAGTGTTGAAACGTGTTGGATCCAATACGTATGTTGTGGACTTGCCCGAGGAATATGGTATAAGCTCAACTTTTAATGTTTCGGATCTAGTTGCATATAGGGACCCAGCGGTGATCCCTAGTGAGCCTTTTGAGCCATCTCCTCCCATTGAGAGTGATCCCACACCTGAGTGTCCACCACCAGCCACATTTTCACAACAGCGAGAGCATATCAATCATATACTAGATGAGCAGGTGACAGTTACCAGGAGTGGATCTTACCCGTGCTACCTAGTGCGTTGGAGAGGGCGACCCGCCACCGAGGATACTTGGATCACCCGTGGAGAGTTGCAGCGGATAGATCCGAACCTGTTGGAGCGCTACCAGAGCGATGCAGACCCTTACTCGACCGGGTCGAGCGAGAAGCACGAACCGGCGAGCCATCGGTACCGTACGTGGAGCACCACTCGAGCTACATCAGCTTCTCTTTGGCTCGGAGATAGTCTGGAATCTCCGCCTTGAGTCTTGGACACTTTTAGCATTTACTTGCATTGTTTTAGCACTTGTTTGCATTGTATTTGGGCTTGTAATGTGTGTTTTATTTGGGTTTTTCATTTTGGGCTCATTGTAAGGCTCTTAATAAGCCATTTGGGTTAAGCCGGTAGATTCTAAAAAATCCACTTAATAGGGAATGAAACCCAAACTCAATTTCTAAAGCTTAAAAATTAAATGGTGAAAGGAAGAGCATGCGTGGGATGCTAAAGGGGAATGTGATCGCCAGAGGGGTTACCTCAAATAAGAAAAACGATGATCGCGGGTACCTTGTATTGAGCGGGAGAGATTGTGGATCCTTTCTTCCTCCTTCTATCGGCCGGCCGACGAAGGGGGTTTGTAGCTTTGATTACCCTTGTAAGAAAACACACAAAACAAGTAAAAGAATGGATTAGCCAAGTGTGTAATATCGATGTTCCAAAAGTATGAAATCAATCAAATTGTGCATGAACACACCTTGTGTGTTTTGATTTTTTTAAAACCCCTAAGAGGAGTAACAAGGTTTGAAAAATATGGATGCAATGCTAAGCAATGATATGTAGGGTATGAGATCTAACAAGAACTAGAGGGAGGGAGGATGTGTGATGATGTTATGAAAATAACAACTAAATAACTAAAGGAAGGATTCCTTTCTGCTGTGCGTGCAGCAGTAAAGGGAGGAGAGCTTCAGTATGCGATGGAACTGCAGTGGTTCATCTGTGGAAGAAGAAGAGAATCGCCTGGAAGGAGAGCTCGTTTGGATGAAGAACCTGCAAAATAAATAAGACACTCTTCTCTCTGTCAGCTCTCTCTGCTCTTGTTGTTCTCTAAATCTTCTCTTTTTCATCTGCAGCCCTGCTCTCTTGTGTTCTCTCTTCTCTCGCGCGAAGAGACCCAGGTGGGCGATTTATAGGGCTACAAATCCTTGGAGAACAAGGATTAAAACAAGGTAAAGATCCTCCATCAAGAAACACCCTTCCCAGTCGAACACAAGGCTCAAAATGGGGAAGGAACCATTACTGGAAAGAAGGGGACGAAAGGGAGACGGAAGTGGAAATGACGACCCCCTTAAGGGTGTCAATTCCAAAATGACGACACGCCCAAAGGCGTTAATTAAAATAACGACATCCATCAAGGCGTCAATTCCTAGATTTAATTATAGAAATGATTAACTTTCCTTATTTAAAATTATCAACTAACGCCTGCCAGACAGACGTTAAATAATCAACGCCTTCAGGAGAGATGTTAATTATACAATTATCATTTTATTTAAAATTCAGAATTTTCAGTAAATCCAGAAAATGACGCCCGTATTGGTAGTCGTCCATTGTTAAAAGAGGCGCCCTTGGCCATGCCGTCAATTTAAATAGCGCCTCTGATAAGGGCGTTAATTCTAATTTCCCAAGAAAAAAAATAAGAATTCACAATTAATTTATAAGAAATAGAAAAACTTCATATTAAATCAATATTGAAGTCCGCTTTGGGGCGTCACATGGTGACATGAGATTTACTCAACATAGCATCAATTTTAGCGTGTCTACAGCTGCCCCGCTGTAGCAACCCTGATAAATGAATATTGAAATAAAATTAAAGACATATATATTACATAAGTAATACAGATAATAAGAATAGGGTTAATTAGACAAAATAAAACAAATTACAAATAACACCTCTGAGTAAGGCGTTAATTTAAAAAGACACGCCTCTACAAACGGCGTGACTAAATAAAGGACGACCACACGTGCGGTTGTCAACTCTCACGCGACCAAATAGGCAAGTAAAAGAAACGCCCATATCTTGGGCGTGTTTTAAAAATAAGGAACGCCCTTATACAAGACGTTTCTTAAGAAACGACCTGAACAAGGTCGTTAATTAAAGAATCGACGCCCTGACCCAAGGCGTTAATTCCGTTCGTGACCCGTTCGACCCAGAGCTTATCCAGGGAAAGATTAACCTAATCTAGTAAGTGTCTATTAGAGTAAGGACTCTATTAGGGATATATTACCCTCAATCAAACACTACCTTTGTTAGGACTCCAAAATCCTATAAATATACCCGATCGATCCAACCCTAAACCATTTGATCGATCTACTGCTACACGGTAAGTGAAGAACATACGTTCTTCTTAGTTTCTTTTGCCCTTCTGTTTACAGCCGCATGAAGAATATTGATTATTCTTCTTCTCCTTTAATGCAGGTTAAGGATCAGGTGCTTGTGTAAAGAACGAGGTTATGATTCTTCGTTATTTGTCCTAGCTTCCGGTATGTCTGTGAAGATTATTAATCTTCCTTCGTTTCCTCTCCAGGTTGACGGAAGAACGATTGTTCTTCTTCTATTAAGTTGCAGTTGAAGCTTCAAAACCTTTTCGTCTCCTTCATCCAGATCATAAGGTAGGATCTTCTCAAGTCTTGTAGCCCAAACTAAATATATATATACAAGAAGCATCATGCATATCATGTATTAGTTTTATTTTAGTTTCTCGGACGTTGGAATATTACTGAAAGAAACGCCCTTGAATAGGGCGCTACTTTAAAAGAAACGACCACCACTATGGTCGTTAATTCATAATAAACGCCCTATATACAGGCGTTACTTTCATAAAAATATTAAATACCCACGTTATAAAAATGATATATATGAAATCCTGATATCTAATGCATGACTCTACCTGTAAATTCCTACTAATTTTTTCGTCATGACCATGTCTCCTGTCACTTGAAATTTTATTTCCTGGAATATTGTAAATTTCTTGAATTCACGACTTGGACAAAGTCATTTTTTTTATATGTTAACGCCCCAGAACAGGGCGTGATTCTGAAAGCTAACGCCCCTTCCTAGGGCGTTTCTCTATTAAAATCCTGAAATATATTTATTCTGTAAAATAGAATTAAACAGTAACGCCCCTTCCCAGGGCGTGTTTTCTATAAATCCTGAAAATTATTTATATTCTGACAGATATGTAAATAATAAGACGCCTTCTGGTGAAGTCGTCAACTCTTGAAGAAACGCCCCTGACCAGGGCGCGTTTTAGATAAATTATTAAATTATTGAAAATTCTGCAAAACGGGACATATGTAAACGCCCTTCTGTTAGGCGTTAATTACTTGAGAAACGACTTGACATAAGTCGTTATTTTACTGTAAAACTGATTTTTTTCCCTGTTTTTGTTAACCGATGGTTTCATATGTTATATAATATATATATCGGCACTATTCTCCACTCCGTGAGTATAGTCCCACGTTTCATGTTGATTTATCGATCACACTCAACTCTCATTGACATACAAGCTCTCCATTGGACATTCCGTTCCTTTGGACTAGCGAGTTAGTCCTAGAGACCTCCGTAAGACTCCTCGTAGCCTTGGATTCCCTCAAGGCCGACTGAGCTGGTTGTACCCTAAAAACCCACTACACGATCCTTGCCATGTCAATCTAAAGAAACATGGTATACCGGCCCTTATGTTTATACAAAGAGTATATCATAAGAAAATTCTTAATGGGATGATGATATCATGCCATATCATGTCGTTCTTGTAAACCTCAATTCTATGATAAGAATGAGGGTATCTTACTTTGATATACTGTTCATGTGGACCTCAATTCTATATAAAGAATGTCCATACTGATTTGTCATGATACCTAAGTTAAAGGAACCATATTCTACCTAGTTTTATCGATATCGTGATTATACCGTTATTACCGTCAATCTATGTCCTTTGTCATATTTTGGACTCTATTCTATCCCAGTTGTCATACAAGTCTACAAGCTTGATTATTGAAATTCTATATTGGCTATATAAACAAGAGTGGATGTCAAAAATACATGATAAATGCCTGCGCATATAGGGCCCGATCTGGTCCTGGGAGGAGCACCCGAAAGTACTTGTGCCCATGGGAGTTAAAATGATAAGGTATCTGGCATTATACCGAGTACTTGACTTGCTTGATTGGACATTCCACACACATCTTGTACTTGAATCGTACTTGACTTGACATGAAATGCATGGCCCGAAAAAGGGTAATTTACTTGCTTGATACATGATAGCCAAAGATCTTGACATGACTTGTTAAACATACTTGCTTAAATATCTTGAATACCCTTGTTATCTTGTTGAAAGTTCATGATTAGTTCATCTTATTTCCTTGATATTACATACTCTCTATCTTGTCGTTTATGCGAGCATGCATAGCTTTATTGCATTCATGAAAGATGTAATTACATAAACCCCTTGCTAGTACTTGAGATATAATTTCCTACTGAGCGTTCGCTCATTCCGTTTGTCCCTTTTTACTTTTCAGGTAAGTCCGACGACGATGGAAGTCAATCGGATGGGAATATTCAAGAGTGAAAGTGATAGAGCTGCTCAAGTGTCATCTAGTCTTTTCTATAGTTTTCTTGAGTCAACTATGTATTCTTTTCCTTTTTATTAAACAGAGTATTGGATTTGTACTAGTCCATCCATTATGAAATTAAGGATTGGGTTATCTTGCTATTTTGCGCATCTCTGTCTTTGAGTCGAATACACGACCACTCTGATTGACATGATTGATATAAACTCGTCACGCATCTCCCGGTATCTTCCGCGCTCGGGGCGTGACAGTTTTTGTGGTATCAGAGCCTAAGGTATTCAATTCCTAGGAAAAACTCAAGTCCAAGGATAAGTTGAACCTTTAAACCAGTAAGATTGGGTAGAACCAAGGGTTAGATTTAACATAGTGTACGAGTCTTTAAATACGATCACGTACTAATATAGTTATTGTAATTGTAGGATAATGGCTGCCGAACGTGCTCAATGGCGCAACATGCAGCGTACCCTCCAAGGGATGACCCAAGTGCTACAACAGGTAGCACAAGGTGGTACTCCACGAGCTGGAAGCTTACACCAAGCCTTTAAGAACATGAATCCCCCGAAGTTTATGGGATCGACCGATCCGGACGATGCCGAGCATTGGGTTCGGGAAACCGAATGCATATTCCGTGTCATGCAATGCACGGATCAGGACAAAGTTCTATTGGCTACATTTCAATTAGAGAAAGATGCTAGATGCTGGTGGGAGTCTATTGAAGCAACCATAGATCCGACTCAAGTAACATGGGAAGAATTTGTGGAATACTTCAATGCTAAATATTTCTCGGACCGAGTCCAAGAAAAGAAGGCTGCCGAATTCGCTGCATTAAAGCAACGATCCTTATCATTAGCAGATTATGAAGCTCAGTTCTCCAGGTTGTCTAGATATGCTAAGCATCTTATTAGCACGGAGAAGATGAAAGCCCGTAGATTTCTTAATGGGCTTAGGCCCCACTATATTACTCAACTGGCGCCTATGGACATCCAAGTTTATTCTGAGATAGTGCGCCGAGCTCAACTACTTGAAGATGCCACGGAACTATCTGATAGGATCCAAGGGAAAGACAAGAAGGAACAGGTCACGGGTTCGGGTTCTTTCAAACCCAATTTCAAGAAGAGGACCAATAATGGAGGTTCTTCCTCTCAAGACCATAAGTTCAAAAAGACCAAGCCTTTCTTTATCACAACTACCCCTTCTAATACAGTATGCAAGCATTGTGACAAGGCTGGTCACAAGATAAAAGAATGCTGGAGGAAATTAGGAGCTTGTCTCCGTTGTGGAAGCCGTGAGCATCGGATTCCCGAGTGTCCATTAATGAACGACCAAGCCGGCGATGGTAAACGCCCGGTGACAAATAATGCTCGTCTTCATGCAATACAGGAGACCGAACCTGAAGAAGAAGGCGGATTAGTGGAAGGTACATTGAAAATTTGTTCCAAATATGCACATGTCTTATTTGATACGGGTGCATCGCATTCTATTGTTTCTAAGAAGTTTGCTGACCCATTACCTCTAGAACCGGAATGGATGAAAATAGTGTTGTCTACTCCTCTCGGAAACGAGACGGATATCACGCATCATTACCAAAACTGTGAGGTGTTGGTTCAAGGAAGGAATTTTCCTATTGATCTTATCTGCTTAGATCTAAAAGAATATGATGTTATACTAGGAGCAGATTGGTTATCTAAGTACCAGGCAACAGTTGATTGCCGTAATAGCAAGATTGTTTTCAAAGAATTTCCAGAACTGACTTATACTAGTCCATAAGAGTCGAAGCAAATCCCCTCTTATTTCGGCTCTTCGAGCAAGCAAGCTCGTCAGGAAAGGATGTGTATCCTTCCTTGCTTTTATCACTGTTAAAGAAGCTAAGGAAACCAAGATAGAAGACATTCAGGTAGTGCAAGAATTTCCAGACGTATTTCCAGAAGATTTGCCGGGATTACCCCCTGAAAGAGAAGTGGCCTTCACCATTGACTTAGTCCCTGGTGCTGGTCCTGTTTCAAAGGCACCATATAGAATATCCCCTGCTGAACTCAAGGAGTTGAAGGAGCAGTTGATGGAACTAATCCGAAAAGGGTTTATTAGACCAAGTACTTCCCCGTGGGGAGCACCAGTCTTATTTGTAAAGAAGAAGGATGGATCCATGAGATTGTGTATCGACTATCGACAGTTGAATCATCTTACTATCAAGAACAAGTATCCACTACCGAGAATCGATGAATTATTTGATCAGATTTCAGGATCCAAATATTTTTCCAAGATTGATCTCAGGTCGGGATATTATCAGTTAAGAATCAAAGATGATGACATTCACAAGACCACATTCAGAAGCAGGTATGGCCATTATGAATTTGTTGTTATGCCTTTTGGACTAACAAATGCCCCTGCTGCCTTTATGCAGTTAATAAATAGCATATTCAGGCCTTACTTGGATCAATTCATAGTAGTCTTCATTGATGATATATTAATATATTCTAAGACTAAGGAAGAACATGAAGAGCATTTGAGGATTACATTGCAAGTCTTGAGGACAAATCAATTATATGCTAAACTCAGCAAATGCGAGTTCTGGCTTGAAGAAGTGGCTTTTCTCGGACATGTCATATCAAAAGATGGATTATCAGTAGATCCGTCAAAGGTTGAAGCTGTAAGAAACTGGGAAAGACCCACTAATGCAAGCGAGATCAGAAGTTTCTTAGGTCTTGCAGGATATTATCGGCGATTCATCAAAAATTTCTCTAAGATCGCCGTGCCCCTTACAAGGTTAACTCGCAAGGAGATCCGATATGAATGGAGTGAGGAATGTGAAAGAAGTTTTGAAACTCTCAAAGATCATCTCACTACAGCTCCGGTCTTAGCTCTACCGATAGGAGGAGAGAAATTCGAGGTCTACACAGATGCTTCTGGCATTGGCCTTGGATGTGTCCTAATGCAACAAGGAAAGGTCATAGCATACTCTTCACGTCAACTGAAGAAGCATGAGGAGAATTACCCCGTCCATGACTTAGAACTGGCCGCGGTGGTATTTGCCCTAAAGATATGGAGACACTACTTATATGGAGTGCAGTTTACTGTATACTCCGATCACAAAAGTCTCAAATATCTATTTTCACAAAAGGAGCTAAACATGAGACAAAGACGCTGGCTAGAATATCTCAAGGACTTCGACTTCAATATACAATACCATCCCGGAAAGGGTAATTATGTTGCTGATGCCCTTAGTCGAAAGCCGAGAGCAATGATAGCCAATTGTATGATACAAGAATGGAGGTTACTTGAACAATTCTCCGAGCTCAATATAAGCTTGGACACGGAATCCAAATTTATTACATTATCTCATGTAAGCATACAGTCAGATTTATTATCTGAGGTACAAGCACTTCAGAATGATGATCCTATATTAGTGGAAATCAAAGGAAGATTAGAAGGACAATCTGACTTTCAGGTAGCTTCTGATGGAAGATTATTGTTCAAAGATAGAACTTGTATACCCGACTGTCCGGAATTAAAGAAGAAGATCTTAGATGAAGCTCACCGATCAAGGTACACTATTCATCCTGGATCAACTAAAATGTACCAATATGTAAAGAGGAACTTTTGGTGGCCCAATATGAAAAGAGAAATAGCAGACTATGTAGCACGCTGTCTCATATGCCAACAGGTCAAGGCGGAACACCAAAAGCCTGCTGGAAAACTACATCCTCTAGATATTCCTAAGTGGAAGTGGGAGGATATTGGTATGGACTTCATCATGGGTTTGTCTAAATCTAAAGGAGGACATGATGGAATCTGGGTTATCATTGACCGATTAACTAAATCGGCGCATTTCTTGCCAATAAAAAACCGATGGTCAATTGATGTGCTAGCTGCACTGTACATCAAGGAAATAGTCAGGATACATGGAATTCCTGTCTCAATCGTGTCTGACAGAGATCCCCGTTTTACTTCTCATTTTTGGAAGGGATTACAACATTCATTGGGAACAAGGCTTAACTTTAGTACAGCTTTCCACCCACAAACGGATGGTCAGACCGAGAGAACAAACCAGGTTGTTGAGGATATGCTTAGAGCATGCATCATGGACTTTGGAGGATGCTGGCACGATCATTTGCCACTAGTGGAATTTGCATATAATAATAGCTACCAAGCCAGTATCCAAATGGCACCTTTCGAAGCCTTATACGGAAGGAGTTGCAGATCACCCATATGCTGGAACGAAGTTGGAGAAAAACAACTGCTAGGTCCAGACATGGTAAGGGATACAACTAAGAAGATACAAGTAATCCGAGAAAGATTGCAAGTTGCTCAGACAAGACAAAAGGCTTATGCTGATACAAGGAGGAGAGATCTTGAATTCCAAATCGGAGATCATGTATTTCTCAAGATATCGCCTGGACGTGGCATACGAAGATTTGGTGTTAAGGGCAAGCTTACGCCAAGATTCATCGGACCGTTTGAGATACTCGAAAGAGTTGGCGAGGTTGCTTATCGCATCGCATTGCCTCCTCAATTGTCTGAGGTGCATAATGTATTTCACATATCTATGTTGAAGAAGTATGTGCACGATCCATCGCATATTATCGAGCATGAAGATCTGGTGATCCAGAAAGATCTCACCTATGAACAGAAGCCTATAAAGATCTTGGATCGAGAAATACGAGCTTTAAGGAATAAGGTTATTCCCATGCTCAAGGTACAATGGAATAAGAATCCTGAACACGAAGCGACAAGGGAGACCGAGGAATCTATGAAGAAACGATTTCCCGAGTTATTCTAAGAGGTATATGTTCTACACTCTCCACGTGTATAATTATATATATATTGAATTTGGGGATCAAATTCTTTTTAAGTGGGGGAGGGTGTAGCAACCCTGATAAATGAATATTGAAATAAAATTAAAGACATATATATTACAGAAGTAATACAGATAATAAGAATAGGGTTAATTAGACAAAATAAAACAAATTACAAATAACGCCTCTGAGTAAGGCGTTAATTTAAAAAGACACGCCTCTACAAACGGCGTGACTAAATAAAGGACGACCACACGTGCGGTTGTCAACTCTCACGCGACCAAATAGGCAAGTAAAAGAAACGCCCATATCTTGGGCGTGTTTTAAAAATAAGGAACGCCCTTATACAAGACGTTTCTTAAGAAACGACCTGAACAAGGTCGTTAATTAAAGAATCGACGCCCTGACCCAAGGCGTTAATTCCGTTCGTGACCCGTTCGACCTAGAGCTTATCCAGGGAAAGATTAACCTAATCTAGTAAGTGTCTATTAGAGTAAGGACTCTATTAGGGATATATTACCCTCAATCAAACACTACCTTTGTTAGGACTCCAAAATCCTATAAATATACCCGATCGATCCAACCCTAAACCATTTGATCGATCTACTGCTACACGGTAAGTGAAGAACATACGTTCTTCTTAGTTTCTTTTGCCCTTCTGTTTACAGCCGCATGAAGAATATTGATTATTCTTCTTCTCCTTTAATGCAGGTTAAGGATCAGGTGCTTGTGTAAAGAACGAGGTTATGATTCTTCGTTATTTGTCCTAGCTTCCGGTATGTCTGTGAAGATTATTAATCTTCCTTCGTTTCCTCTCCAGGTTGACGGAAGAACGATTGTTCTTCTTCTATTAAGTTGCAGTTGAAGCTTCAAAACCTTTTCGTCTCCTTCATCCAGATCATAAGGTAGGATCTTCTCAAGTCTTGTAGCCCAAACTAAATATATATTTACAAGAAGCATCATGCATATCATGTATTAGTTTTATTTTAGTTTCTCGGACGTTGGAATATTACTGAAAGAAACGCCCTTGAATAGGGCGCTACTTTAAAAGAAACGACCACCACTATGGTCGTTAATTCATAATAAACGCCCTATATACAGGCGTTACTTTCATAAAAATATTAAATACCCACGTTATAAAAATGATATATATGAAATCCTGATATCTAATGCATGACTCTACCTGTAAATTCCTACTAATTTTTTCGTCATGACCATGTCTCCTGTCACTTGAAATTTTATTTCCTGGAATATTGTAAATTTCTTGAATTCACGACTTGGACAAAGTCATTTTTTTTATATGTTAACGCCCCAGAACAGGGCGTGATTCTGAAAGCTAACGCCCCTTCCTAGGGCGTTTCTCTATTAAAATCCTGAAATATATTTATTCTGTAAAATAGAATTAAACAGTAACGCCCCTTCCCAGGGCGTGTTTTCTATAAATCCTGAAAATTATTTATATTCTGACAGATATGTAAATAATAAGACGCCTTCTGGTGAAGTCGTCAACTCTTGAAGAAACGCCCCTGACCAGGGCGCGTTTTAGATAAATTATTAAATTATTGAAAATTCTGCAAAACGGGACATATGTAAACGCCCTTCTGTTAGGCGTTAATTACTTGAGAAACGACTTGACATAAGTCGTTATTTTACTGTAAAACTGATTTTTTCCCTGTTTTTGTTAACCGATGGTTTCATATGTTATATAATATATATATCGGCACTATTCTCCACTCCGTGAGTATAGTCCCACGTTTCATGTTGATTTATCGATCACACTCAACTCTCATTGACATACAAGCTCTCCATTGGACATTCCGTTCCTTTGGACTAGCGAGTTAGTCCTAGAGACCTCCGTAAGACTCCTCGTAGCCTTGGATTCCCTCAAGGCCGACTGAGCTGGTTGTACCCTAAAAACCCACTACACGATCCTTGCCATGTCAATCTAAAGAAACATGGTATACCGGCCCTTATGTTTATACAAAGAGTATATCATAAGAAAATTCTTAATGGGATGATGATATCATGCCATATCATGTCGTTCTTGTAAACCTCAATTCTATGATAAGAATGAGGGTATCTTACTTTGATATACTGTTCATGTGGACCTCAATTCTATATAAAGAATGTCCATACTGATTTGTCATGATACCTAAGTTAAGGGAACCATATTCTACCTAGTTTTATCGATATCGTGATTATACCGTTATTACCGTCAATCTATGTCCTTTGTCATATTTTGGACTCTATTCTATCCCAGTTGTCATACAAGTCTACAAGCTTGATTATTGAAATTCTATATTGGCTATATAAACAAGAGTGGATGTCAAAAATACATGATAAATGCCTGCGCATATAGGGCCCGATCTGGTCCTGGGAGGAGCACCCGAAAGTACTTGTGCCCATGGGAGTTAAAATGATAAGGTATCTGGCATTATACCGAGTACTTGACTTGCTTGATTGGACATTCCACACACATCTTGTACTTGAATCGTACTTGACTTGACATGAAATGCGTGGCCCGAAAAAGGGTAATTTACTTGCTTGATACATGATAGCCAAAGTTCTTGACATGACTTGTTAAACATACTTGCTTAAATATCTTGAATACCCTTGTTATCTTGTTGAAAGTTCATGATTAGTTCATCTTAATTCCTTGATATTACATACTCTCTATCTTGTCGTTTATGCGAGCATGCATAGCTTTATTGCATTCATGAAAGATGTAATTACTTAAACCCGTTGCTAGTACTTGAGATATAATTTCCTACTGAGCGTTCGCTCATTCCGTTTGTCCCTTTTTACTTTTCAGGTAAGTCTGACCACGATGGAAGTCAATCGGATGGGAATATTCAAGAGTGAAAGTGATAGAGCTGCTCAAGTGTCATCTAGTCTTTTCTATAGTTTTCTTGAGTCAACTATGTATTCTTTTCCTTTTTATTAAACAGAGTATTGGATTTGTAATAGTCCATCCATTATGAAATAAAGGATTGGGTTATCTTGCTATTTTGCGCATCTCTGTCTTTGTGTCGAATACACGACCACTCTGATTGACATGATTGATATAAACTCGTCACGCGTCTCCGGGTATCTTCCGCGCTCAGGGCGTGACACCCGCCTTGGCGTCTACTTTGCAAGGGAGTGAGAAGGAATGGAGTGGAAGTGAAACAAGCAGAATAAGGTGGAACGAACTGATAAGTAGATGCTAAGGTGTGATGTGACACGCCTCTGACACTAAGCGTTGGAAATCTTTCCAAGATTCTGAATGAAACAACTCCGGACAATTCCGAGAAAGCATCGATCAGCTGGATAAAGGAGAGTAAACTAAATAAGTAAAATGTGCGCGAGGGCACGACAGGGAGGCACCATTGGAGAGCGGTTACCAACCAATGTGGACGTGCTACAACCAAGGTGGATTTGCAGAAAAGTAAAGTGAATTGAGATAAGGATCCAGCAAATGGATGATTTCAAGAGACCAGCCTGAGCAGCTTCAAGGAGAATAAAGTACTTGATTTGGAATAGAATATCTCATGTCAACTCAATTAAGAACGAGCGACCTTCATTATTGGTGTAATATGAAGATTTTCATCATTAAGCTCAAAGTCCTACATGATGCATGCTGGGCTAAAGGAAAAAATAAAACAAACTAAAATAAAAGATAATCAAGGATAATATTGTTAAGCCATCTAAATTTGGTCAAGAATCCAGATCTCTGAGCTGATACTAAGCCGAAGCCCGTTTGTCCACGCATCAACTCAGAAAGAGGAACCATCGTCCCAAACCTTGAATGACTCAACGGCCTATCCGTGTGATCAAGATTCCCCTAGAATTATCACTATTTTTGATGAAGGGGAACTCAAATTCCAGGATCATCAGAACCACAAGGTCCTTGATATGTTATAATAGCGTAGATACCTTATAGTAACAATGCATACAGGAATGCATACATGAAAATGGTGATAACATGAGCATGTGGTAACTGAGAAATGAGGTGCAGTCACCGTGGGGCTTGGATGCCGAGGCCCAATAGCTTCTTAACCTGCACTCAAAATTTCATTAGCCATGATATAAAGATGCATAAAGCATACTCAACAACATTGATTAGAATTTTTTTTTTTGGATTTATTTGGAATTTTTTTGTTTTGGAGTTTTGATAATTTTAGAATTTTTTAGAATTTATTGAATTTTTATTAAAATTTTGAGAATTTATGAATTTTTATTGGAATTTTGAGAATTTATGAATTTTTATTGGAATTTTGAGAATTTATGAATTTTTATTGGAACGTACAGACTTTTGGAATATATAGACTTATGGATGAAGAACAAATATGTAGACTTAGCATTGTATAGACTTATGGAATGGAATGTATGGACTTGGGTGAGTGCAATGTACAGACTTGGCAATGTATA
This sequence comes from Amorphophallus konjac, assembly GCA_022559845.1. Taxonomy (NCBI): domain Eukaryota; kingdom Viridiplantae; phylum Streptophyta; class Magnoliopsida; order Alismatales; family Araceae; genus Amorphophallus; species Amorphophallus konjac. The sequence goes on from CM040124.1 coordinate 127,277,473, forward strand.
GACTCAGAGAATGTATGGACTTATGAAATGTAGTGTATAGACTTAGGGATGGGATGTGTAGACTTGGTGAAGGGAATGGAACGTATAGACTTGGGTGAGGATGTATAGACTTGGTGAAGGGAATGGAATGTATAGACTTGGTGAAGGATGTATAGACTTGGTGAAGGATGTGTAGACTTGTGAAGGATGTATAGACTTGGTGAAGGATGTGTAGACTGAGCACTTGTGTAGTTGTGTACTTGTACCTTCTTTTCTTTCTCGTCTTTTACTTTTACCCTGTGCTTCCACACTTGAACAAACAGGTTAATTCATCTGTTCGACTTGGCCCCTTGCTCAATAAGCAAGGGATGTCTTCACTTTGACCTTGATAATGGGTCAAGGGGCCAAGCCTTTAATTAATGAAGACGAATGATAGATATAAAATGCGTCCTGCAAGCAAGCAAATGCAAACTGAAAATAAAAGATGCCCATACAAGAATGCAATCAAGCGTATGAGAAACAAAGGGCTTGAAATTCCACAGTCATTTTTTATTATTATTGGTATATATGCTTTTTTTGTTGAATTTTTATTTTGAAAGTGACACTTAATTTTGAAATGGACGCCTATTTGAAAATTTTTGTTTTGGAGGCGAGTATGGTATAAAGCTTTGGAACCTTAACCATCATAATCTAAAATTCATTAGATTTTCTCAAGAGACTTAACAAAAGAGTCAACGTGATTTATACTTAGGCTTTTACTCATATTCTCTCGCAGCCCATCCTTCTTAGTTGGTCTTTGCCATTCTTCGAGTTCACAACCCACCATGGAGGGAGAAGGGAAGAATGATTAAGGAAGCTCACGAAAGGTTTTCAAGAACGGGGCACACTCCTCCCCTGCCCTAATGCCTATTGGGATTCGGTCTTCGGCTTAGGAAAATTTTGTTGCTCCTTTTGCCCTTATTCATGCATGCTTACGACCAAGGTTTTCCTTGCGGGGACTTTGCCCTCTTGACATGCTTTCTTTTATCATAACTTCCTTTTCTTTTCTTCTTTTCTTAAATAGATAAAGACCTAATTGTACTTGGGCTTTAAGCATTTTGTTCCCTTTTGGGCCTTGACTTCCACCTACTAGGGCGGCAGGCAGGCTTGGTTGGTAACCCCTTAACTTGTATTCCCTCTCGCGAGCCTAAGGGAAGAGAATAGGTAAGGCTTTTACACTCTTGATTAGGTCGGACTTTCCTTGAATTTCGAGCTACTCGAGTTTAAGAATAAAGTGTGTAGTGTGTGCGTGAATTGACCCAAGAGTTAAACCGTCGAGACTAAAGAATGAATTAAAGATTTTGATTGCTTCGGGCTCGTGGCACATGTACTATACCGGCCTCTAAGAATTCTTCTTTCTTTTTTTTCTTTTTTTGTTTTATTTTAAAAATTTTTGTTTTCCTCTTTTTCTTCTTTTTTTTGTTTTTTTTGTTTTTTTTATTTTCCTCTTTTTTGTTCTTTATCTTCTTCTCCCTTTTTTTTAGGGGTAGTATTTCTTTAGATAGAGACCATTCCAAGGATGAGTTAACTCTTCGTCTTCAGCATTAATCAATCTATAAGCATTGCCAGGATAAACATCTTTTATGATAAAGGGTCCTTCCCAGTTTGGTTGGAGTTTTGAACGAGGTCCACCTAGTTTTACAAAGATTCTTTTAATTACCAATTCACCAACTTTGAATTTTCTCTCAATCACTTTCTTTTGATAAAAACGTGAAAGCCTGTTTTGATAAATACGCGCATGCTCGGCGGCGGCCAGACGCTTCTCATCTAGGAGTTCCAATTGGGCAAGGAGGGATTCACGACGCTCATCAATAGAGAATTCTTTGTCCAATTGTACTCGCAGAGAAGGAACAAGAATTTCATAAGGAACTACCGCCTCCATTCCATAAGTGAGGGCGAAGGGTGTTTGCCCTGTAGGGGTACGAATGGAAGTACGATAGGCCCAAAGAGCTTCAACCAATTTTTCTGGCCAATCCGTAAATTTGTTAGCCTCACACGTTTTCTTGATAATCTTGATCAAGGTTTTATTAGTTGCCTCTACTTGGCCATTGCCCTGCGGATAATAAGGAGATGAATGATGCAATGCAATGTTATACCTGTTGCAGAGGTCCTGAAGTTCTTGAGAGATGAATTACGGTCCATTGTCGGTGACGATGGTACTTGGGATGCCGAATCTTGCGATGATATTCTTCATTATGAATTTGAATACGGTTGACGCTTTAATCTCCATGTATGCTTCTGCTTCCGCCCACTTGGTGAAGTATTCCGTCGCCGTCAGTATGAATGACTTTGATTTTGTGAGGAGGGTCGGATCACCAAGGGGTCCAATGATATCGAAAGCCCACATGGAGAAAGGCCATGGGGAAGATACGGGATGGAGTGAAGAAGCAGGAGAATGAATTTTATCGGCGTGCAGTTGGCACTTAACACACCTTCGGACATAGATAGAACAATCCTCTTCTAGAGTGGGCCAATAGAAACCTAGCCTTAGGATCTTCTTAGCAAGCATCTGGCTATTGACATGACCACCACACACTCCCGAATGGGCCTCTTCAACAACTTTCCAAGATTCATCATCATCTAGGCATCTTAATAAAACTCCAGTGAGACCTCTTCTATAAAGCACACCTCCAATTAGGGTGTATCGCTGGGCAACCCTTCGGATGGCTTTCTTTTCTTCCGCTGTAGCTTCTTCAGGATATGATTGATCCTGGCAATATATAGCAATTTCATAATACCACGGCTTTTCTTCATCATCCAATTCTTCTTCCAAGTCCAATAGCATGACCTCCTTATTCTCAATAATTCTGCCTTGCTCAACCTTCCTAAGCACCTCCTCCTTAATCCTAAGAAAAGATGGGTCTTGAATAGCGGGAATGAGCCGCTTATGAACAGTGATGGAGTGGGAATCCCTTTCGGGAAGGAGAACCAAGGAAGATGCGAGAGAAGCAAGAGCATCAGCTAGAATGTTATGGTCACGAGGGACGTGAACGAAGATTAATTTGGTGAAAAGCTTGGTGTAAGCAGAAGCCAATTCTTGGTAGGGCTTGAGTTTAGGATTGAGCGTGCGGCACTTGGAGAGCACTTGGCGAAGAATAAGCTGACTATCACCTACAATTCACAATTGGGTAACACCGAGTTGATGAGCGGCCTCCAGTCCGGCCAAAAGAGCCTCGTACTCAGCTATATTGTTTGTAACTGGAAATGCAAGCTGGGAGGCGAGCGGAATGGTGATACCCTCAGGTGATAGAAGAACAATACCAATCCCCTTCCCTTTAGAATTCAAAGTTCCATCAAAATGTAATGTCCACATTGGATCGGGTTGATTGATGGACATTAGTTCCTCATCTGGAAACTCTGAGCGAACAGGGTCAAATCTGGGGAGAGGGTGATGAGCAAGATGTTCTGCTATGGCATAGCCTTTAATCGCTTTTGCTGAATGTAGATGATGTCAAACTGAGAGAGGAAGCTTTGCCATCGCGCCAATCGGTCAGGGAGAACAGATTTTTCAAGAAGGAACTTGATTGGATTCATACGAGCCATGAGATGAACCTCGTGAGCTAGAAAATAATGCTTAAGTTTCTGAACTACCCAGACTAAAGCTGCACAAGTCTTCTCCATGGCTGAGTACCTCTGCTCACAGGGGTTAAGAAGTTTTGACAAGTAGTAGGCTGCCCTCTCTTTTCCTTCTTCGTCAACTTGGGCTAGGACAGCGTCTACAGAGTCATCCAGGACAGAAATATAAAGAACAAGCGATTTGCCCTGAACTGGCGGCCTCAGGACAAGAGGATTTGAGAGATAATCCTTCAATCTGTCAAAAGTTGCCTGACACTTGTCATCCCAAATAAACTTGACTCCCGGCTTGGTAAGCTCGTAGAACGGCCTGCATCTTTGTGAATGCTGAGAGACAAATCGACGAATAAATTACAACCTCCCGATCAATCCTCGAACTTCTTTCAAATTCCTGGGAGGAGGCATTTCTCTTATGGCCTTCGCCTTGTTGGGATCAATCTCAATACCCCTCTTACTAACAATGAATCCAAGCAACTTCCCTGATGAACCACCAAATACACACTTCTTGGGATTTATTTTCAAATTATACTCCTGTGCTCTTTGCAAGACTTTAGCTAGAACCCCGGGATGCTCAATCCTTGTTCTTGATTTTACTACCAAGTCATCCACATACACCTCTATATAAATGTGGATCATATCATGAAAAATTACCATCATAGCCCTTTGATAGGTAGCTCTAGCATTCTTAAGTCCAAAAAGCATGACCACATAACAATAAGTTCCCCATGGTGTAGTGAACGATGTTTTCTCTTGATCCTCCTCAGCCGAGCGAATCTGATTATAACCTGAAAAGTCATCCATAAAGGAGAGAGTCTCATATCCTACCGTGTTATCAATCAAAACATCAATATGAGAGAGGGGGAAGTCATCTTTAGGACACGCGCGGTTGAGGTCCCGGAAGTCTATACAAATTCGAACCTTCCCGTCTTTCTTCATAACTGGGACAATGTTAGTCACCCAATTAGGATAGAGGACAACTCTAACAAATCTAACCTTATGAAGCTTGTCGACCTCTTCTTTCATCTTTAAAGCCATATTAGGGTGGAAACGTCTCAACCGCTGTTTGACCGGGACAGACCCTGGCTTAAGTGTAAGCCGATGTTCAACGAGCGCAGGATCTAGTCCGGGCATATCTTCGTAACTCCACGCAAACGTGTCCTTGTATTCTTGAAGTACCAAGATAAGCGCCTCCTCTTCGGATGGCGGCAAGTTCTTTGAAATGAGGACGATCTTAGGGTCTTCTTTCGTACCCAGATTTATTTCTTTGGTAGGTTCTTCTACTGAGGCTGATGGTTCATCAAATCTTCTCAAGCCACTAGCAAAAGCATCAGCCTCGTCCTCATATTCTTCGTAACCTTCATCCCCCTCTTCAACAGGGTCTTCATCATTCATAATCTCATAGACACCAAAACCCTCATTAGAAGCATACATATCCTCATATTCTATCTCTGGAAGGATGATCGGATTTTCCACAAATTCTGGGATGGCTAGGCAAGCTCGACATCTTCTAGCTAACTCCAACAAGAACCTACGGGGAATCTGCTTACCCTTGGACTTCTTATGTGAAGCTCCCCCATGAGTTTGAAAATTAGAGGAAAAGAACAACTAGCTTGATCACTAGAATTCAATAAAGGTGAAGGTGAAGGAGAAAAGCGGGTACAGAAGGGGATACAGATGAAGTCCCCTCACCAGAGGGGTAGGGGAGGTCCCTTAACAGATCCGGGAAGAGCGGCTCGGGATCGGGACACACTCGGGAAGATAGGAGGTCTCCTCAACGGAGATGGATTGGGAAGTTTGAATTTTGGCATTTTTTTTTCGTTTTCAAGGAGAAAGCAATGGGAGGTGGAAACAGGGGAGAGTGTTGAAATTAAAGGTTTGGTGAAGGATTGAATCAATGATGACCCACGCGGGGGTGTAATGGAGAGTTTGGAAAACTGCTCAAGGAGCAAAGGAGGAATTGGAAGAGAAACTTGTAGTGAATTTGGAGAGACGTTTATTAAGACCACAGGCGGCCTAGGGATATCTGAAAAGAACACCCGATCAATCAAACGGACAACAGCTGTCGGGTGAATGGATTTGGTAAAGAAAAGGTCAGCCCACAGCCTGTCTGTATTGAAACCCTCTTCAAACAGCACATCGGGTTCTCCAGTATCTGAATAGTCACTCAGAAGCTGCCTCTTGTCTGTAATTACTGCTGGCTTTTCAATCAACTCCTGAATCAACGGCGGCCATTCTGGATCAGTCGTCATGAACAAGCGGCTCAGAGTAATAGAGATATCATTCATGTCAAACCACCTATACCAGTCACATTCAGGATCATCCATTTTCTTTCACTTATCTGGCCTTAATGGCTCCAAAGCTTTATATGTGGCTAGTGGCGCTATATGGCGAGCAAACTGCCGTGCATGCACATCCTGACAATCTAGCATAGAAGTGATTACTGTAGTATGCTCATCATCATTCTGAATACCTCCTGTTACAAAATGTGTTTGAAGGGTCCATGTAAGAGGTTGCCGGTCAGTCTTGAGAGTGGAAGTCATAACGGCCCACGGTTCTTTTTCCTCTTTGCCTGGTGCTTTATATTCGAGGCCACCTCGGAGAATCATCTTTTGAGGCTTGACAGGCTTAACTATCCCTTGGAGATTGGCGCCTAAGCCTTTACTAGTTCGGTACCCCATCTTCATTAAAATGTTCCATCCGGGCGTATTCATCAAACCTTTCTTTTTCTTGCCCTTGGATAGCTGTGTGGTGAAAGGGGTTGTAGGAGATGATGACCTCATTGGGTCTTGCCGCAGATCGGCAACATTCAACACTGAGAGCAAAGGCATATTGGAAGGCCACATGGAGGGCACTGATGTTGCAGAATGTATGTCTTCGGTCGGCAAAATGGGCATACTGGTCACTTTAATGATACGTCCTTTGTGTGGAAATTTGATGCATTGATGATTCGTGGAAGGCACGGCATCCAGTTCCTGAATGTAAGGGCGACCCAAAATACCATTAAATGTCGGGTCCATATCCAAAATATGGAAATCTGCCGTGACTGAGACTGGACCCAAACCAACTTTTAGAGTAATCATTCCCAATGGAGGCTTTCTTGTGTTATCATAAGCTGTGACTGTTATAGTGGACGGTCAAATCTGACTCTCTGGAATGCCGCACATCTTTAAAGTGCTTGGTGGCAAAACATTAATGGATGCCCCAGTATCAACCAAACATTGCTTCACGGCTATTTTGTTGATATCAATGGTGATGCACAGTGCATATTTCCTGGCCGGCTGTGGAGCCAACTCATGTTCATAAAAAGTAATAGCCGGTTGATTGCTAACTGAGTTTAAGACAGTAGTAACATGTTCGGCCGGGATATCTTCATTCACCATTACTTTTTGCAGGTATTGTTTCAAAGCTTGCTGATGTGTGGCAGATCTTTTAATCAGTTCCAGAATAGAAATACGGGCCGATGTTCTGTCCAGATGCTTCAATAAATCATACTCCGTGCCCTGTGTAGATTCTTGTTCTTGCTCTCCTTGTTCGTGTGGTGGCTCCGGCTCCCGCTGGGGAAACACTCGATGAAACATTCGTCCGCTACGGAGCACCATTGTTCTTTGCGCCTCTGTCGGGATTGGTGTGGGTAAAGGGGTGGAGGAAGTAGAGGGAGTGGTGTTGGGTGTAGGCGCAGGGTTGGTGGGAGGAAGGGTTCTTATAAGGGGCCTCGCCGGCCGTGGATTATTGGAATGAGGTGATGGTGATTGTGTAACAAGAAGGGGCCTTGGAATCATGGTGGCGGTAGATGGAGGTGGAACGGGAGGGGAGACGGCTGCCGGCGAGGTACGAATAAGAGGAGGTCTGTTTTGTGGAGGGTTTTGGGGTGATGGAGAATTTGTGGGTTGGCGCAAAAGAAGGGGACGTGAAGGGATGATATTGGCATTAGATGGCCCAGGAGTGAGGGAGCGTATAAGGGGACGTTGTGGTTGGGAAGGAGGGATAGGCTGGTGCCTTCTTATCAATGAGGGTGGTGGATTAGAATTCTGATTAATAGCCCCGACAGAGGTGTTTTCATTGTGCCAAATTTGTCCTCTCTCCACTTCATGGATCGAGGTGACAATATTCACTTGCTGATTTGGGACCGGATGCTCCAGTAGTGGATTATTAACAATCCCCATATTGGGTTGGGGAGCAGGAACCTGTTGTTGTTGAGGAGCTTATGGTTGTCCTTGTTGCTGATGCTGTTGAGCTGCTGGCTGCCGAGGAGGCGTTCGGACTTTTAGAGATGCAATGACCTTCCTCATTTCATCCCAATCAATATCACCTTGATCATTCATGTCATGTATGTAATCTTTGAAGTGAAAGCAATGATCGATATTGTGCCCCGGTTGTCGGTGAAAGACGTAATACCGGGATGTATCCACATGTTGGGGCCATATTGCTCTCTCCTTTGGCAATGTGAGCAGGTTAGCGGCCATGAGGGCATTAAAGATATCCAATAAGCTTTCGGGAAGAGGGGAGTATTGTGCCCTTCGGGGGCCCAAAGGTCTTCTTTGTTGAAATTGTTATGGTGCATAATTGGCTGGTGGGGGCACTTGGTGATATTGTGGTGTTTGATTTGGTGGAGCAATGTGGGGTTGTTGTTGAGGAGGTGGAGGAGGCCGTAAGGTCTGAGGAGGGTTGTTATTTGGCTGGTGGACTTGATTATGGAAGGCGGGCTGTTGTGGTGACGGCCCTGGGTTTGAAGGGTGGCGGAAGGGTGTGGAATTGCCGAATGCGCTCACCTGCTCGTTGGTAACGGTGCCTTCAATGGTTGCCCCAGTATTGCCAATATTAACATTCCTCTTTATCACCTTTGGCCTTGGCTCGAACATGCCCATGATTGGCGAATCCTTCATTTGCGTCTGAATATATCTAGCTCTTTCATAGAGCTCTTCCATAGTGCTTAATTTATTCATGGCCAGGATATGACGAAATTGTGGAGTGGAATTTGAAATAATCATTTTGACTTGTTCCGTTTCTGACAATGTGTCTTTCAATTTTTCGGCCATGGCCCTCCACCTATCAGCAAATACAACGAAGTCCTCCTCGGGCTTCATCTTTTCAGCGACCAGATCGGTAACAGACAAGGAGGGACCCACACGGTCCTTGTACTTCTGTATGAATTTTTGTTGAACTATATCAAAATCACCGGCATCGGCCGGCTCCAGGGAATAAAATCATACAGAAGACATAAGCTAATGAAGGAAGGACCCTCCATTCAAGTGCGGGGCCATCCAAAGACCGCCTGAAGAGATAAGCTAATGAATTTTTATTATCTTGCCAAAATGACGCTTCATACATAAAATCCTTCAGGTGGATGTTCGGATTGCCTGTGCCATTATATCGCAAGAAATTCGGCATTTCTGATGGTGGTAGATGGAAAACCGGCATAAGGGGAAGCACGATCTCAGGAGCAACCTTGGGTGTAGTGACCCTCTTAAGCTGTTCCTCCATTTTGGCCATCCTTTGGAATAACAGAGCATGGTTATCAGACTCGACTGGGGCCTGATGAAAGGAATGTGGGTTTGTTATAGGCCTTCTTAGAATTTGGGAACCAAGGGGCTGCTGAGGCCTAATAATGGAGTGACTTGCCGGTTGGTCCGGCATAGTCACAACAGGAGTTGATGGGCGCGAGGGTACCCTAGGGACGACCGATGGGTCATTAGGAGAATTAACGGAGTGGCCACCCATGGCCTGATGAGGGTTAGAAGACGACGGGATGAACTTTCCCTTCAAAAGAGCGACTTGAGCTGCCTGGCGCTGAGAATCATGCAGCTGAGCAATAGCCTTGAGAAGTTCATTGAGATTGAGGGAAGAGGAAGTGTCCCCTGGAGTATTCTGGGTAGTAGGTCGGGCCTGGGAAGAAGGCTCAACCTCCAAAGCAGTAGTGGTTGTGTCCACCATATGGACTTGATTGGAGGAAGAATAGTAGTTTCCCTCATAATAAACAGAATCTTGAGAGGGAATCTCATAAAATGGGTAAGAATGACCCTCCTCATTACCATCATAAGTGTATCCGTAGTTGGCCATGTTGAGAATTTTACCTGAACGTAATTTCATACTTAAGGAGAAAGAGATGAATGTCTCACAATAAGATATAACCCCAAAGATATCACCTTTTCAAAAGAAACACACAAGTTGTAATGAGCGCAAGATTTTAAGATTTCTCTTGGAAATTAGGGTGGATTCAATATTAGGTACTTTCTTTCGAAGGTGGATCCTGGTTGGAAATTTGGGTATAATCTCCGGGTATCTAGATTTTCTCTCCTTTTCAACGAATGGGTCAACTATACTCCGGGTACTTCAATGGTACAACCTGCCTAGTGTCCGTGAGGGAATCCACGGGTGCGAGGACTTACGGAGGCTTGGCTTAGGAATTTCCGATCCAAAGAGATGGAATGCTCAATGGAGGGTCCTTCCTTCACCAAGAGGGGTGAAAACTCCTAACAAGTGTGGGGAGAGGAGGTCTCCCAAACCGTATGCCAAGATGAATGCAAACAGGTGATATCAATCAACAGATATGATAATCAGATAATATCAGCAAAAAAACAGACAGGAGCAGTAGTTCTGTGGGTACAGAACAAAATGACGACTCAGATGGGGTCGCCAAATAAATAAATAACACCTGAGATGCAGGCGCTAGTCACTGCGGGCAGTGAGATAGAAAATGACGCATTGGGGTGAGGCGTTAAATGATGAAGAGACGCCTCTATAAAGGGTGTGAATCACATCGAACAGTAACCAGGAACAGTAATAATGCAAATGACGCCTTTGTGTAAGGCGTCCAATTATAAAATGACGCCCGGTAGTTAGGGCGTCAAAACCAATGAGCAACGATCGGGGAGCAGGGACAGGAACAGTAATAATGCAAATGGCGCCTTGCGGTAAGGCGTTGATTGAATAAATGACGCCTCTGACAGAGGCGTGAATTATAAAATAACGGTAGCAATGAGGGCGTTATTTCAGCTCAATGAACCGAAACCCTGATAGTCAACAGAAAATAGATTTCTCATTAAACAGATAATATGACAGATGATATGGGGCTCCAAAATGGCCTAAACAGTGGGAGGTGTGCACGTGGTGCACAATAGGAAAGGTGCTACGTGGAGCACAAGGGAGAGGTACGCGAGGGTACCAATGGGAGGGACACGCGAGGGTGTCAATGGGAGGGTGCTACGTGGAGCACAATGGAGGGGTACCGAGGGTACCAAAGGAGGGACACACGAGGGTGTCAATAGGAGGGTGCTACGTGGAGCACAATGGAGGGGTAATCAAACTAAAAACAAAAGAAGTCCCACCGTGATCGCCAATTTGTAGATTCTAAAAAATCCACTTAATAGGGAATGAAACCCAAACTCAATTTCTAAAGCTTAAAAATTAAATGGTGAAAGGAAGAGCATGCGTGGGATGCTAAAGGGGAATGTGATTGCCAGAGGGGTTACCTCAAATAAGAAAAAGGATGATCGCGGGTACCTTGTATTGAGCGGGAGAGATTGTGGATCCTTTCTTCCTCCTTCTATCGGCCGGCCGACGAAGGGGGTTTGTAGCTTTGATTACCCTTGTAAGAAAACACACAAAACAAGTAAAAGAATGGATTAGCCAAGTGTGTAATATCGATGTTCCAAAAGCATGAAATCAATCAAATTGTGCATGAACACACCTTGTATGTTTTGATTTTTTTAAAACCCCTAAGAGGAGTAACAAGGTTTGAAAAATATGGATGCAATGCTAAGCAATGATATGTAGGGTATGAGATCTAACAAGAACTAGAGGGAGGGAGGATGTGTGATGATGTTACGAAAATAACAACTAAATAACTAAAGGAAGGATTCCTTTCTGCTGTGCGTGCAGCAGTAAAGGGAGGAGAGCTTCAATATGCGATGGAACTGCAGTGGTTCATCTGTGGAAGAAGAAGAGAATCGCCTGGAAGGAGAGCTCGTTTGGATGAAGAACCTGCAAAACAAATAAGACACTCTTCTCTCTGTCAGCTCTCTCTGCTCTTGTTGTTCTCTAACTCTTCTCTTTTTCATCTGCAGCCCTGCTCTCTTGTGTTCTCTCTTCTCTCGCGCGAAGAGACCCAGGTGGGCTATTTATAGGGCTACAAATCCTTGGAGAACAAGGATTAAAACAAGGTAAAGATCCTCCATCAAGAAACACCCTTCCCAGTCGAACACAAGGCTCAAAATGGGGAAGGAACCATTACTTGAAAGAAGGGGGCGAAAGGGAGACGGAAGTGGAAATGACGACCCCCTTAAGGGCGTCAATTCCAAAATGACGACACACCCAAAGGCGTTAATTAAAATAACGACATCCATCAAGGCGTCAATTCCTGGATTTAATTATAGAAATGATTAACTTTCCTTATTTAAAATTATCAACTGACGCCTACCAGACAGAAGTTAAATAATCAACGCCTTCAGGAGAGACGTTAATTATACAATTTTCATTTTATTTGAAATTCAAAATTTTCAGTAAATCCAGAAAATGACGCCCGTATTGGTAGTCGTCCATTGTTAAAAGAGGCGCCCTTGGCCATGCCGTCAATTTAAATAGCGCCTCTGATCAGGGCGTTAATTCCAATTTTCCAAGAAAAAAACAAGAAATCACAATTAATTTATAAGAAATAGAAAAACTTCATATTAAATCAATATTGAAGTCCGCTTTGGGGCGTCACATGGTGACATGAGATTTACTCAACATAGCATCAATTTTAGCGTGTCTACAAAGCCCTTTAGAGTCTATTAAGGGGTGATTGCCATATTGGGCTGTGAGGCTTCATTAAGCTTCATATTGGGTTCTTAAGCCACTTAAGGCCCAATTAAGCTTCTCTCTCTCATGGGCCACCTAAGTTGGAATAGAGTGGGCTTGTGGATGGGCCTTGATGGTCTTGGATCATAGTGGCCAAGGAGAGGCCCATGAAGGGGACGCCCCCTCTTTTGGCTTCATTAGGCTAGTTGATTTCTTTTCTTTCTTCTCTTTTGACCACATGGGAGAAATATTTTCCTAGCTTTCCCAAGATGCCCTCATCAACCCTAGATCTGAGGGCATGGAAGGTCATTTGCCATGGGAGGTCAAGTCATAGAAAATGTTGTAATTTTCATTTCTATCACAATTAATGCCAAAAAAATTGCTGAAATTCTTGGAGTCTCCTTGAGTGGTGCGCACCCCTCCTCTCTCCTCCCCCTTCTTGCAGCTGTGAAGGCTGCCTCCAGAGGTGTGAAGCCTCTTATTCAAGCCTCTTTTGAGTGGGAAGCTCAGATCTATCACCGCTGTCGCACCGCCGCCTTATCGAAATTCTATCTTCATCCAACAGCAAGCTCTTCCACGAATTTTAGCTCTCAGATCCGAGATCTTCTTGAGCTCAAACTTTCAGGGTGAGTTCCAGAGGTCTCCCCCATATTCCATAAAAAATGGTTTTGCCTCTAGTTTCCGATTTCCATTTTTTCCATTGTCGTCCATCTTTCCCTTCCAAATCTGCCAGGTTTCTGTCTACAGTGACAGCAACCCTGAACTTTCCATCTTCAACCCACTTTTTGATTTTTCCTAGAGCTCCCATATTTACTGGAGGTTCTGTCTAACACCCCTTCCATCCACAAATTTTCTTAGAATTTAAAAAGGCCTCCAACTATTTTCTAAAAATCATTTTCACATCCCCTTCAGTTCTGTCTGCTTCTATCCAGATCCAACCACCTACCAGTATAAAATAGCTTTCCCCATCCAAATCTCCACCAAATTAGTCATAAGAATTATTACCATTTTCCTCTCTCTCTCTTATACAATCTTCATGAAGAGCTTGAGGTCTGATTCGGAGGTTTACCTTACGGTCAATGCCAACTCTCAGGAAACTCAGTTTCTGCCCAGTCAGATCTGAGACTGGGAACATGCCGGTTCTAAAATAGCCCATCAGAAGCACAGCTACGGTGAATTTTTCTGAGTCCCATAGGGTCGAAGGACATCGAGAGAGCTTTCCAACGATACCTCTTGTGCATCGATCTGACGTCGGGAGTGATCGCAGTAGCATATTTCGCCGGGTCACGCGCCTGAAAACAGAACCTACAGATCCGTGGGCAGCAACTCCAAGTCTTGAAGATCGGAGCCGCCCGGCCTCCGATCGGCGTTCCCGCCCGACCGCCATCCAGGGAGGCACGCAACCAGGGGTCTCCATCATAGTGGGACCCACCACAGTAGACCCGGAGGATAGAGCGGTCCGTGGGCCCCACGAACCCGTAGATCGCGCCATCCGGACATCACTAAACGCGGGTTTCGGCGCCGACGGAGCGACATCAAGATGCTGCCCGTCAACCCAATTAGTGTGACTCCCAGGCCCCACATGTGACCTTTTACCTCCCTGCATGGAGTGGGTCAAATTTTTGTACCACCGTAAAACTTTGTTAATCGGGAGTCCAGATTTGGCCGGGGTTGTCTTCCCCACGCCGGGAGCATGGAGGTATGATCGTAACTTATTGGCATTACTTTGCTTGGCTAGTATATGGTCATATGCCGCTGTGAGAGCGTAGGATTATAGCCCGTGAGTCCATGTCACCGCTATGAGCGAGAGAGTGACCCGTCCCGTGACTCGATCCGAGCACGGAAGTGAGTCGACTACCCTTAACTCTGCCGGTTCCTCAACCGTGCACGATCCGCGTTTCCCTCGCTTGGGATGATGAGTGAGCTTGCGTTTCTATTAGCGACGTATAGCCCATAGGAGCTCTTAGTGTCGGGCCTAGTGTCTCTCATGCTCGTATGTTGCTGGTCGTGTCAGCATTTAGAGTCGGTACCCGTGTCCGTCCCGCATCACTTACCCATCCATGGACCCCACCCTACCATTAGTACCGGTCAACTCATTCCATATCACATTTCGGTCTAGTCACCATGTTGATACATTGGATGACCTTATTGTGGGATTAGACTCGCAATGGAAGTTGACGAACTCATTGGCCCGACGCTTCGACCAACCCACTAGTCTTAGCTTCACCCATCCGGCCTTAGGGTCCATTACCTCCGTGTGCACCGTGGGTTGTGTCACCACGGAGATTCTTTTATTCCTCCCCATGTCGGCCGAGCCTGACTTCATACCCTTTCGCCCAAGGGAGGAACCATATTTCCTATATATGATCACCATCCCATCGACCAAAATGAATGAAGGTGACCATCCACACCTTCAAGACTTCCATACATGGGATCGTGGCTTGTGGGAACCCATCTCATGGGGTCATACCTTCTTTGACCCTTTTGACCCCTTCACTAGTGAACCTCCCGAGCTATCATTCTCACTCCACTTCTTCCAAGGAGTTCACTATCACACCCCTACCCCTCGGTCTAGTTGGCATGCCTCACCTACATCTAAGGGTGATGACGAAGGTAGTTTTTGATCTCCTAGCCCTTCCCCACCCATTTCCCATAGGTCGCCAATGCATGAGTGGTACATATTAGGATATCTAGGATTCCATTCCGTCAACCATCGAGTACATCTAGTGTATGCATGGCACATATTTGGGTGTCTTGGTCCACAATCGCCTATGCGTAGGTCGGACTAACATTAGGTTTGTTTAGGGTCTTTGTGAGTCTTTGTTTCATTTGTCTGTCGTGTGTCTGCATGCATCGAGTCGAGTCGGTCTTTGTACGCTCGCAATGTTAGTTCCTCTCGAGTACGAGACTTGTCGGACCTTGGGATCGGTTCTACCTCACATATCGGATCTAGTCACATATAGGGACCCAGCAGTGATTCCTAGTGAGTCTTTGAGCCGCCTCCCTCCATTGAGAGTGACCCCACCCCGGAGTGTCCACCTCTAGCCTCATTCCCCAGCAGCATGTGCATATTGAATCTATACGGGATGAGCAGGTGTCGATTACTTGGAGTGGAGCGTACTCCGTGCTTCCAGGTTCGGTGACGCATCTGCCGGAGCTACTCGAGCAGCCGCACCCCTTACTCGACGGGGTCGAGTTCTTCCCACCCGGTGAGAATTGATGGGGACATCAGAGCAAGACCACTTATATTTTGCATTTGAGTCCTTTTTAGTTTACTTTTATATCCTTGGCAAAGTAGGTTTGCAATTGTAAGACTTTATAAGCCAATTTGTTATTCCCTAAAGATCTTTGGGTTTTTATGTAAAAGTTCAGTAGGTCCCGCAAGGGGGCCCTCACTCCTTCTCCATTGCTCCACCTAAGCCCTAGGGGTCCATGTGGGGCTGGTCAAATGCCAAGGTGGCTTCTAGAAGGATTCTTTCCTTCTTGGACAAGTCAAGGGAACAATGGGTGAAAAATGTCCAAGATGCCTCCCCTTAAGTCAAGGGGTGCCCCCCATTAAAATGACATTTTGTATTTTATTTTTTTAGGCCAATTGACCACAGGGGGAAGAAATTGCTACCCCTCCCCTCTCTCCCACGAAATCCCAACCCCCTCCCCCTTCCTCCCCTTCTATATAAACCCATGTATAGTGTTTTGTAAGGTTTATTGAATAAAAAGATGAAAAATTGGTTAAATCCCCCTTGGAGGGTGCGCCCCTCTCTCCTCTCTCCCTCTGGTTCTTCTTCTTCCTCCAGCAATCCAGGGTGTGAGACCCTGTCACGCCCCAACGCGGAATATCGGAACGTACAGTCAGAAATAGCTAGAAATAAAGATAAGCTAATCTAAGCATTAACACAAGTGCTATGAAAAGAGATAACTTTATTGGTCATGAAACATTCAAATCTAGTACAATATCCTTAAACCAACTTTAATACAACTGAGGCAATAACAACTTAACAATAATATCATAACTGTAGCTAAACACGCTCTAAGGCACAACTACGAGTAGGATAACTATGCCAACTCAACATCTAGAACTGGTACACTCCAATCATCACTCCTGCCCATCCCCAACGGTAAACGCATCGTCACCTGAGCTGCGTGGAAAAAGGGGGAGACAACTATATGAGGGAACGCTCAGTAGATAATAACAGGCAAGTTTACGTAATTAACCAATTATTCCATTTTTATATGAAATGATAAGAAAAGAAATGACGATACAGAAGAAAAACAACGTAATATAAAAATCTTGCAAGGTCAAGAAAATATAAGATACCTGGATTTCAACAAGAATATCATGTAACAAGCGTAACAGGAAATTGTAACGAGGAAATGGCCACCATCAAGTATTTTAAGCAAGTCAAGCATGATCAAGTAACAAGAGATAACAAGAGATTTCTGTCGTAGACATCACGCTAGTCATGCACTCGGTGCAATGCCTCACCTTGTCATTACAAACTCCCATGGGCACAAGTACTTTTCGGGCGCTCTCCCCAGGACCAGACTGGGCCCTTATGATGCGTTGGCATTGATTTATCGGATCCAAGATCCCAAGTTCTGTCTAGACATTTAGTCAAGTTTATGGCCAAATAATCAAAGGAATTTTTGTCCAGAAGTTCAAGATTTAAAGGACTAATCCGTCCTTGGATTCAAGAGCACAAAACATGATAAAACTCATCTCTAAGAGATGTACGGTCATACAGAGGCCGCTCAAAGAATATATGCGGCTAACACTGGGCCGCACTTATAGGAGATGGACTGAAACTCAGCCCTTGAGGTCAAGAATGAACGGCTGACAGTGTGCCGCTCTAAAGGATGAACGGTAAGTTCTGGGCCGCGCAGGTCCAGGAGACCTTAAGACCCATGAACATGATGTACGGGCCATACGGGGCCGTACTAAAGATATGCGGTTCAAGAGAATCCGCATAAGGTTTGAACGGTCATATTCCTGCCGCACCACCCGGGCTTGGCTAGAAGGCTAAGAAATCACCCTATTGGACTCCAGGCTGCCAAAGATAGGGTAAAGCTAAACCAGGGCCTAGTCTACTGCCTATTAGTCAGTCCAGGGCTTAATGTTTTGGTCGAAGATTGATCAAGGTTAATCGACCAACACTTAATGGCATAAGCCAGGAATATGCGGTCGTTATTGGGCCGCCTATAAGGATATGCGGTCCACTACTGGCCGCACATGCCTCTCTTAGCCCAATTCGATCCAAGACTTATATTCCACTCACGTGAATCGGAGTTCTGGTTGTTCATTAGATTCTTAGCAGGGATATACAGAGATCCCAAGATGATGTTAAGTCTGCCGGATGGAGTGTCCGGGGGTAAGTTCAAGGCTAGCACGACTAATAGGGCTAATGACTTATAAAAGTTGATAAATTGGTCAAACCGTTCTACTGGAGTATTATGGCTGTCAAGCAACCTAGTATTCATTTTAGTCCTAATTTTCAAGTCAATTTATCAAGGATCATGATTTACATTAATTTGAATGCCAAAAAGATTAATCAAGATGATAATGATAATGAACAAGATCATGTGGGAATAAAAAGCATGCATTTTACAGAAATTTACTTGCATAATTTACCACTTATTATATGGGTTTCTAATTTACTAATTATCAATTAAGATACTAATATGAATCATGTAGAGCTCACACTAAGTCATTCTGCATAGATGTGCGGTCGTTACAGGACCTTACATCTACAGGACTGAAGGGTTGAACGGTTCAGTGAGGGCCTCCCATTGGGTTGGACGGTCCAGTGATGGCCGCCCATCCCAGGGTTGTGTGGTCCTCTGAGAGCCGCACATCCAGATATGTGGTCCTCTGGGAGCCGCACATCCTGTCAAGGTTGTATGGTTCTCTGAGAGCCGCACATCCAGATATGTGGTCCTCTGGGAGCCGCACATCCAGATATGTGGTCCTCTAGGAGCCGCACATCCTGTCAGGGTTGTGTGGTCCAGGTAAAATCGTCCATCTAGATATGTGGTTAGGTGAGGACCGCCCATCCCAGGATGCGTGGTCATGAAGTGGCCACCCATCCA
The DNA here is from genome assembly GCA_022559845.1 of Amorphophallus konjac. Lineage (NCBI taxonomy): Eukaryota > Viridiplantae > Streptophyta > Magnoliopsida > Alismatales > Araceae > Amorphophallus > Amorphophallus konjac. The sequence continues at coordinate 127,295,923 of CM040124.1, forward strand.
TGATGTGTTCTATCGTAATACCATCCAAGTCTGGTAAAATCCGATCGAACCAACCCTAGCCCGCCCTCGGTGAGGTTTTTAGGGTTACAATAAAACATGAAATTCGAAGGGTATACAACATGGAATTTGGGACTTTTACTACCAATAGAAAGAGCATGAAAAACTCTACAAGATGCATGAATCAATTTTAGATTTACAACCAGAAATCGGTACTGAAATCAAAGGGGAACAAGTTCTGCCCTAATTCAGACATGCCTCTACCAAACCATTAAATTTGCACATGATACCTAATAGAATTTAGGGCTTTTTAGCTCAAAAGAAAGAGGACTAGACGCTGATTCCATCCATATATAACACTTTATATTGGGCTCGTTATTACCTACCTCAATCGAGTGAAGAAGGAAGAAGAAAGGAAAAAGAAGGGATGCCGACACGTCTCCACTAATCACCAGAGATCTCCCTTGATCGATCTCTACTGCGGTCGCCACTGCTACCAAAGGATTCTAGGGTTACAAAGCTTTGTTTTTATAGCTCATACACCTTCTGGATCCTTCTATGCTGGGAGAATTCGTCGGAGCAAGTGGAGTGATTGAAACGTCACCGCAATTGTTGACCTCTCCCAAGCTCGGCCGACTACAAGTTTTAGGGTTAAGGTTTCGATGAATTGGCAGAGGGGAAACGATCCATAGATCGTGGCCTTTCATTTGCCACCGATTTGGGCTCATTTGATGGAGTATTAAGCTCTAATTTCGTGGTTTAAGTTAAGGTTAGGTAAGTGTGCACTTTGGGCTCAAACCAATTATTAGACCTAGTTACGGATTTTTGCTGGGTCGACCACAGAAGACAAAGTTGTTAAATAAATTGTCCTTTACCAAATTATCATTTTTATAAATTTTTATAAGGTAGTCAAAATTTCCACTTGTCCTATTCACTAAGGAATTAAATATTAAATTCTGAAATTCATTCATTTCAATTTTCATTTCAATTTTAAAAATCGGGGTATTACACCCTCCCCTACTTTAAGGAATTTGGTACTCCAAATTCACTGCACTAAATACTAAGTTGGGATACCGCTTCCGCATAGTATCTTCAGACTCCCAAGTAGCTTCTTCGGTCCCACGCCGACTCCACTGAATTTTGACCATCGGTATGGAACGATTCCGGAGTTGCTGTTGTTTCCAATCTAGAATCTTGATAGGCCTTTCTTCATAGGTCAAATCTTCCTTCAATTCGAAATCCACATGGTGAATGACGTGAGTGGAGTCATACACATATTTCCGTAACATAGACAAGTGGAAAACATTGTGTACCCCAGACAGCTGAGGCGGTAATGCCAGCCTGTAAGCAACCTCTCCCACTCTATCTAGGATCTCGAATGGACCAATATATCTCGGACTTAGCTTGCCCTGAATGCCAAATCTTTGAATCCCTCTCGTAGGAGAGACCTTTAAAAATACATGCTCGCCAACCTGAAACTCCAATGTTCTCCTTCTGTTGTCGGCATAACTCTTCTGTCTTGATTGGGCTACTTGTAACCGGTCTCGGATAATACGGATGTTTTGTGATGATTCTGAAATAAGATCCGGTCCAAGCCATTGTTTCTCACCTACCTCATCCCAACATAATGGGGAACGACAGCTTCTTCCGTACAATGCTTCAAAAGGAGCCATCTGTATGCTGGATTGATAACTGTTGTTGTAGGTGAATTCAATTAATGCCAAGTGATCACTCCAACTGCCTCCGAAATCAGTCATGCATGCTCTAAGCATATCTTCCACTATCAGGTTGGTTCTTTCAGTCTGTCCATCTGTCTGTGGATGAAAAGCAGTACTGAAATTCAGACGAGTACCCAGAGACTCTTGCAGTCCCTTCCAGAATTGCGAAGTAAATCTGGGGTCTCTAACAGACACAATGCTGACTGGTATGCCATGGAGCCTTACCACTTCCTTCAAATACAAAGCAGCCAATATATCAACTGTCCATTTGGACTTAATGGGTAAGAAATGAGCTGACTTTGTCAATCGATCGACAATCACCCATATTACATCAAGTCCACCATGAGTCCTAGGTAGACCCATAATGAAGTCCATGCCAATGCTTTCCCACTTCCATTGGGGGATGTCAAGTGGTTTCAATTTTTCCTGCCGGTCTGAAATGTTCAGCCTTAACTTGCTGACAAACTAAGCATCTACTCACAAAGTCTGCAACTTCCCTTTTCATATTCGTCCACCAAAAGGATCTTTTCAAATCTCTGAACATTTTAGTGCCTCCAGGATGAATGGTGTATCTGGATCTATGTGCTTCCTCAAGAATCTTGTTCTTTATTTCAGCTTCATCAGGTACACAAGTTCTACCCTGGAATAACAATCTTCCATCGTCAGCCATCATGAAGTCAGGTCTGCTGCTCAAGCTTCCCTTGATCTCTACTAGATCGGGATCATTATCTTGCAGAGACTTGATTTCCATCAACAATTCAGGCTTAAGTCGAACCTGTGCAATCCTAACCCGATCATTGTCAACATTAAGGTCCAGGCTAGCTAATTGTTCTAGTAGCCTCCACTCTTGTAACATGAGACTTGACAATTTAGCTACAGGCTTCCGGCTTAATGCATCTGCCACAACAATGCCTTTTCCAGGATGATACTCAATCGAGAAGTCGAAGTCCTTCAAGTACTCCAACCATCTTCTTTGCCTCATATTGAGTTTCTTCTGAGAAAATAAATATTTCAGACTCTTATGATCTGAAAACACTGTGAATGTTTCTCCATACAAGTAATGCCTCCATATCTTCAAGGCGAATACCACCGCTGCTAGTTCCAAATCTTGAATATGATAATTCTCTTCATGCTTCCTCAACTGCCTAGAAGAATAGGCAATCACTTTCCCATGCTGCATGAGTACACAATCTAAACCAATACCTGAAGCATCAGTGTATACGACAAAACCTCCTTCACCATAAGGTAAAGCCAATACAGATGCAGTAGTTAAACATTCTTTCAAAGTTTGAAAGCTTCGCTGGCAATCTTTTGACCAATCAATTTTTTTCTCCTGGCGGGTTAATCTTGTCATAGGTACCGCAATCTTAGAGAAATCTTGGATAAATCTTCGGTAGTACCCTGCTAGGCCTAGGAAACTTCTAACTTCAGTCACACTGGTAGGCTGATCCTAATTCTTCACTGCCTCTACCTTTGAAGGATCAACAGAAATTCCTTCCTTTGTGGTGATATGTCCGAGAAAGGACACCTCTTGCAGCCAGAATTCACACATGCTGAACTTGGCATATAGCTGATGATCTCTCAATAGTTGTAATGTCATCCTCAGATGTTCAGCATGCTCCTCTTCATTCTTGGAATAAATCAGGATATCATCAATGAATACCTCGACCCATTGATCAAGATAGGGCCGAAATACATTGTTCATCTACTGCATGAAAGCTGCTGGTGCATTCATTAGACCAAAATGCATAACGACAAATTCGAAATGACCATACCTGCTGCGGAAAGCTATTCTATAGATATCTTCTTCCTTAATCCGTAACTGATGATATCCAAATCGAAGATCGATCTTTGAAAAATACTAAGCTCCCGCTATCTGATCAAATAATTCGTCAATCCTCGGCAATGGATATTTGTTCTTGACAGTCAGCTGGTTCAATTACCGATAATCGATGCACAATCTCATCGAACCATCTTTCTTCCGGACGAATAATACAGGGGCTCCCCAAGGAGAAGTACTTGAACGAATGAAACCCTTCTCGAGCAATTCCATCAACTGTTGCTTTAATTCCCTCAGTTCCGCAGGAGACATACGATAAGGAGCTTTGGAAATAGGAGATGTGCCAGGAATGAGATCAATAGAAAACATAACTTCCCGCTCAGGCAGAAGTCCTGGCAATTCCTCTGGAAAGACATCAGGAAAATCTCGGACAACAGAAATGTCCTTAATCTCGATATGCTGCTCAGGGGTCGCATAGACAAAGGCTAGAAAAGCTTTACATCCACGCTTCATCAGCTTATCAGCTCGAAGAGCCGAGATAAGTGATACGGAGTTATGGTGTTTAACTCCCACAAGAGAAAGTCTCGGGTGCTGTGGACGCACTTTTTATTTTTTAATTAAGATCTATGGTTATTGGGTTTATTAAGTGCGAGGGCGTGCCAGTCACGTAAGGTGACGATTTATTGTACGCTCAATCTGACTAATCAGACGATTGTGTGGTTCGTGTCGGGAACAGATCCCGCCGTACCATAAAGGCTACGGAGTCACTTACATCCCCTCGGAGAGGGGAACACCCTTGATTAATCGCCGGGAATCAGGGCCTCATGGCCAGAAAATTAGTTACATGAAAAGTCTATTAGGGAGTATTGAAATCCCCGTACGAGGGTGAGAAGAAAGCATTCGAGATCATGACGGTCGTGTGTTGACCATTTGATGTTCGGACGAGTGTCCGGCTTGAGAATCGCGTAATTGTCACGGGAAAACCGGAGCATATGTATGTCGCGATGCGACAAATTTATTGTTCGGAGGAACGGGAAATATTCAGTTAAATCCCAGTTAGAGGGGTCGAAAACCAATAAGTTTGTCGGCCCGGTGCAAGATCAAGCTACGACCATACTGCGGTGGGCCCCCCCGTGGTCGAAGTCAGGCTCGCGTGGGCATCGTCAATATTTCTGGTGCCGAGGGGCAGCGGGAAAGTGTCCCGGGACTAGATTCCAAAACAAAGGCGTGTACAGAGATGGCTGGCTATAGGCCTAGGCTGTGGGTTAGGCAATGACCATGGTCGGAATGAACCCGAGGTCCGAGCGTGACTCACGACGGTCTTATCGATATTCCCACATGTGGGGTTCGGGGAAGACGAGAGCCGTCTCGTTCCATTCGGATTTTGTCGGTCATACACGATGGTGACGGGAGTGAATCCGCGTAAATGTATGCCGTGAGTACGGCAAGTTTAATGCAAGTGCGAGATTAGATCCCTTTATATATGTCGGTCACTAACGGACCATTCATTGTTCGGACGAGAGTCCGCATTTGAAGCATCAAAAATGACGATAAAGCCATACAAATATCCGCCGTAGGTACGGCAAGTTTAGTGGGATTGCGGGATTGGATCCTGATAGAAGTGGGTCAAGCTGATGGACTATTGGCCTGCGATGATTTCGGACTATGGCCATGTCGGGATCCCCAAGGTCCACGTCCGATGCCATGGGGCGTCATTACTTTTCTCTTCACACACAGGTCGGGGAAACGAAGGTTCCAAGGTATGCTTGCATGTCGGTCACGGTTGGACCATTCATTGTTCGGACGTGAGTCCACGTTTGAAGCATCGAAGACGACGATAAAACCGTGCAAATGTGTGTCGTAGGCACGACAAGTTTAATGTGGCGTTGCGGGATTAGATCCCGGGAGAAGCGGGTCAAGTTAATGAACTATTGGCCCGAGCTGTGTTCGGATCATGACCATGTCGGGGGTTCTGAGGCCCACGTCCGATACCACAAGGCATCATTGATTTTATCTTTGCACCAAGTCTGGGGGAGTGAATTGTTAAATGTAGAGCCCGAGCTCACCATCGTGCGCCCTCGCACGCGGATCGACCTGCATGGTCAGGTCACGGGGGTCAAGGGGGCAGCGCCCCTTGCAGGGGTTTCCTGGGGCAATGCCCCCGGAACAAAATTTGGATTATAGGGGGGTATACTATTGTCGTTGTTCAGATCATTGAATTAAGTGGTTTATTCCTATTCCATTTTTTCTATTTTGTTTATTGATTTAGTCCTTATTCTCTTGTTTATTGTTTAATTTCAATAGTTGTCTTTCTTCTTTTCGTTCTTTTGGTCTTCTTTTGCCACGCCGTATTAGCAAGTTGCAAGAAGAGGTGAGAGTAGAGGAGCACGCCGTTTTAAATGGCGCCGGAATGGCATGCCTTAAGAGGCAGAATGAGGGGAGGGTGCGCCAGTTCATGCCTCGTCGGAATAGCATGCAAGATGACGAGAAGGGGGCCATGGGGCGCGCCGCTTACGTCGTCGGATTAGGTGGTCACCAAGGGGCGCGCCGTATTTGATGGCGCCGAGAAGATGGTGCTTGAACAGTGATGCACGCCGCATTTGATGGCACCGGATTAGAATCGAAAGGGGTTTCGTGTGTGGGTTAAAACGGCACGGGGGAACAATAACCGCGCCGGAATAGGAGGAAAATGGAATTTCTGAGTGTGGATTTAAAACGACGCGGCGGAACAGTAACCGCGCCGGGATAAACTCTTCCGAGGGATGTTTTCATTGCTGTTGACTGTGTCTTCTTTCCTTTCTTTTACCCGAAGCCCGGTTTGGTGTTGGTGTGCTCAACCAGTTAATAAATTAAGCTGGTGACGAGGAGGCTTAAGAGTTTCAAGTGGTTTATTAAGATGGATTGGAGTGGATATTAGGTGTTTCGTTCAGGGGAGTTTAATTCATAGAGTTACTATGTGTTCGGCTTGCCTTACAGAGGCTTCAAACATGTGTCGCTCTTGGTAGTGGTAGGTGGCCTCTTCATTTGTTCTTGAGTGTTCTTTAATTCCTGGCGAAAATTGGGCATCATCTCCCCTGGACCGGGACTTGCTAGAGATAATAGAAGGCCACCAAACGGATCACTCCAGGGTGACCCTCAAAATTCTGAGTATGTGAGTATGGAACGCTCGAGGGCTAGCCTACAAGAGCGACCACAGCTCACGGGTGATAGCTTCGCGGATATCCCAACGGGGCGGGTGTTCGCCATGAACGACTGTAACTCTTCATCCTCTGGACGGGCTTCCTCAGAGGAAATGCCACAGAGAGGCAAGCCTCCGAGGCACCGGGATTATTAGAAGAACAGGAGAGAGAAAAAAAAAAGAAACTCAGTGAGATGGGCAAGCCAAAGCAGTAGAACGCTATGTATATTGGCTAAAGTCACTCTTTTATTCATCCACGAGGGAAAGGGAGAAACGCAATACAGAAAGGGCGGATCATCCCCCTGACCAAAGAAAGTAGGAACAAAAGAGACGAAGAATACAATGGTAGAAGGAGGGCGGAGCCTAAACCCCTTTCCCAAGCTCGCCTCTCTTCCCTCACACTCACTCTTTTCTTCTTCACCCCACCGGCGCAGGAGAACGAAGCTTCCTCTTTTTCTTCTGAGGTAACTCCCAGCTGAAACGGAGTTTCTCCTCTACTCTCTTCTTTTCTTCTCTCAGCCTTTTCTCTTCCGACCCTCTCTCCCCCTCTCTCTTTCTTGACGGGTTCGTTATATATATATGGAGGTGGGGGAAGAAGTCTCTGAATCCCCCTTCCCTTTCGTTCCATTCTTCTCGTCCCCCTCCGTGTCTGAAGCTCTCGAGTGGCCTGCAGGTGGAGAGGTTGATAGAGTAGGCATGGTGCCTCCACGAGATTGGCCGACGGTGACCGGCGGGGAAGCGATGTTCGGTGCGGAGCTCGACGATTGCCATTCCAGGGAGCTTGAGGAGCTCAGGCGGTTGCACATTGGTCGGACGCAGGAGGCCTGGCCATTTCAGGTAAGTTCTCTTTGTTTGCTCCCGAAAACAGGGGATCAGACTGATGACGGGATGGGTTGATTGCGCGCTGGGGAAACGCTTCTGAGAATAGTATATTGTGGGCTTTGAGAGTGAGGGGTTAAACCGGCGCCGTTTTAGTGCATTCAAAGGGGCGGCCCTCCAACGGGAGCGCGCCGTTTTAACGAAAGCAAGGGGGGCTCGTATTAGAGCATAAGGTGGGGCGCGCCGTTTAAGCAAAGGGGCGCGCCGTTTAAGCAAAGGGGCGCGCCATTTTAAGGCCCTTCCGTGCCATTTTAAGCACCGAACAGATTCTTCTCGAAGTCGCAGCCGTTTATATGAATGTTGGCATTCCCAGAATGTTCTAGTTGCAATGTGTGGCCTCCGCAATATTCCGTTCGTAGCTTCTGGGGCTCGGTCCAAGACTTTACGTGACTTCCGGTATATGCCGAGACTATGCCGAAGTTCTCGACTTTTCTTTGATTCTACTCTCGGCATGGCCGGTTGGAGAATTGTGGTGGTATCTTCCGCTTGAAAGGGCTCCCTTGATCGGTAGTGGACCACCGGGCGAGTTCTCGTCCTGACCGGACGAGGTATAGGTTTGTTCGGCCTTCCCGTCTTCGACTCGCACGTAGATGCGAATGTTGTATGATCGTCATCGTAATTTTTTGACGTCCACAGGTGCCTAGTAAAAGACACAGAGCTAGAACTATAGTGAACATTTGCCTCATATTTAACCAACCAATCTGCTCCTAGGATTATATCATAATCCTTCATGTCCATGCAAACTAAATCGACTGGAAAATTCTGTTCATCAATCATAACCTTACTAGAAGGATAGAAATACTGAATTACTGATCTAGTCCCAATAGGGGTTGAAATCTCTAATGGAGAATCCATCAAAATAGGCTTCACAGCTAAAGACTTAGCAAAACTCCGAGAAATAAATGAATGTGTGGCACCAGTATCAAAAAGAACAAATGATGGCTTATCGAGTATAATAAGAGTACCTTCGACGAGTCCACCACCCTCAGTGGTTCCTGCCTCATCTGCTTGTAGAGCTTGGAGCTTGCCTTGTTATTTCTTGATGCCTTGTGGTTTCGCCGGCATAGCTTGTTCAGATAAAAGAGGACAGTTAGGGATACGGTGCTCCCTACTTCCACATCGCAAACAGGCGCCCAACTTGCGCCAGCACTCCTCCATCTTGGGGCCTGGACGATCACAATACTTGCATACTCCTTTGAATGGAACAATAGGGCCAGGCTTCTTGTCTTCACGTTTCGACATCTTGCCTTTCCACGATCCGGACCCACTCCACGAACCAGACCCACTAATAGGCCTCTTCCTGCCATACTCGGGTTTGATATTCCCGGAACCCGTAGGTTGTTCCTTCCTTGCACTTTTTCCACGGATTCTCTCCGTCATTTCTAGAGTATCTTCTAGGACATGAGCTTTTCTCACCATCTTAGAATAGGTTGGGATTTCCATTGGTGCCAATTGGTTGATATATAGCAACTTTAGTCTATTAAGAAAGCGCCTAGCCTTCATCTTCTCGGTGGATATCAAGTGAGTAGCATATCGGGATAACCGAGAAAATTGAGCTTCATATTCTGCCACAGATAGATTTCGCTGCTTCAAATCCGCGAACTCCGCTGCCTTCTCCTCTTACACTCTATCAGAAAAGTATTTGCTATTAAAGAATTCCTCGAACTCCTCCCATGTGACTTGCTGATCACCAAGGGTAGCCTTCACTGAATCCCACCGTGTTCTTGCATCACGTTCAAGTTTAAAGGTTGATAGAAGGACGCGTTCTTGATTGCTGCACTGCATTACCTCAAATATCCTTCCCATGTCTTCTAGCCAGTGCTCGGCTTCATCAGGGTCAGTCGAGCCACTAAATCTCGGCGGATTCATCCCCCGAATGTTTCGATATAAATCACCAGTGCCATGGTTTGTAGTTCCTGCTTGGGCCACTTGTTGCAAAACTTGAGTAAGGCCTTGAACTGTGCATTGTAAGTTCCTCCATTCCGCGCGATCAGCTGCCATTGCAAAGGCCTACACGAGGAATAGATTACTTAGGTTCATTAAAAATAGATAATATCACAATTAAGGTATGAACTTAACCCAAGTTTCTACCCAAATCTCACCAGGTTGGGTTCTTAGAATTATAACAAGGTTATGGGTCCTATATCATCACTTAGACCCCTAGAACTTAGAAAACCTAGGAATGTGAAACCTAGGCTCTGATACCACCTAAACTGTCACGCCCCGACGCGGAATATCGGAACATACAGTCAGAAATAGCTAGAAATAAAGATAAGCTAATCTAAGCATTAACACAAGTGCTATGAAAAGAGATAACTTTATTGGTCATGAAACATTTCAAATCTAGTACAATATCCTTAAACCAACTTTAATACAACTGAGGTAATAACAACTTAACAATAATATCATAACTGTAGCTAAACACGCTCTAAGGCACAACTACGAGTAGGATAACTATGCCAACTCAACATCTAGAACTGGTACACTCCAATCATCACTCCTGCGCATCCCTAACGGTAAACGCATCGTCACCTGAGCTACCTGGAAAAAGGGGAAGACAACTATATGAGCGAACGCTCAGTAGATAATAACATGCAAGTTTACGTAATTAACCAGTTATTCCATTTTTATATGAAATGATAAGAAAAGAAATGACAATACAGAAGAAAAACAACGTAATATAAAGATCTTGCAAGGTCAAGAAAATATAAGATACCTGGATTTCAACAAGAATATCATGTAACAAGCGTAACAGGAAATTGTAACGATGAAATGGCCACCATCAAGTATTTTAAACAAGTCAAGCACGATCAAGTAACAAGAGATAACAAGAGATTTCTGTCGTAGACATCACGCTAGTCATGCACTCGGTGCAATGCCTCACCTTATCATTACAAACTCCCATGGGCACAAGTACTTTTCGGGCGCTCTCCCCAGGACCAGACTGGGCCCTTATGATGCGTTGGCATTGATTTATCGGATCCAAGATCCCAAGTTCCGTCTGGACATTTAGTCAAGTTTATGGCCAAATAATCAGAGGAATTTATGTCAAGAAGTTCAAGATTTAAAGGACTAATCCGTCCTTGGATTCAAGAGCACAAAACATGATAAAACTCATCTCTGAGAGATGTACGGTCATACAGAGGCCGCTCAAAGGATATATGCGGCTAACACTGGGCCGCACTTACAGGAGATGGACTGAAACTCAACCCACGAGGTCAAGAATGAACGGCTGACAATGTGCCGCTCTAAAGGGTGAACGGTAAGTTCTGGGCCGCGCAGGTCAAGGAGACCTTAAGACCAATGAACATGATGTACGGGCCATACGGGGTCGTATTAAAGATGTGCGGCCCAAGAGAATCCGCATAAGGTTTGAACGGTCATATTCCAGCCGCACCACTCGGGCTTGGCTAGAAGGCTAAGAAATCACCCTATTGGACTCCGGACTGCCAAAGATAGGGTAAAGCTAAACCAGGGCCTAGTCTACTGTCTATTGGTCAGTCCAGGGCTTAATGTTTTGGTCGAAGATTGATCAAGGTTAATCGACCAACACTTAATGGCATAAGCCAGGAATATGCGGTCGTTATTGGGCCGCCTATAAGGATATGCGGTCCACTACTGGCCGCACATGCCTCTCTTAGCCCAATTCGATCCAAGACTTATATTCCACTCACGTGAATCGGAGTTCTGGTTGTTCATTAGATTCTTAGCAGGGATATACAGAGATCCCAAGAAGATGTTAAGTCCGCCGGATGGAGTGTCCGGGGGTAAGTTCAAGGCTAGCACGACTAATAGGGCTAATGACTTATAAAAGTTGATAAATTGGTCAAACCGTTCTACTGGAGTAGTATGGCTGTCAAGCAACCTAGTATTCATTTTAGTCATAATTTTCAAGTCAATTTATCAAGGATCATGATTTACATTAATTTGATTGCCAAAAAGATTAATCAAGATGATAATGATAATGAACAAGATCATGTGGGAATAAAAAGCATGCATTTTACAGAAATTTACTTGCATAATTTACCACTTATTATATTGGTTTCTAATTTACTAATTATCAATTAAGATACTAATATGAATCATGTAGAGCTCACACTAAGTCATTCTGCATAGATGTGCAGTCGTTACAGGACCTTACATCTACTGGACTGAAGGGTTGAACGGTTCAGTGAGGGCCTCCCATTGGGTTGGACGGTCCAGTGATGGCCGCCCATCCCAGGGTTGTGTGGTCCTCTGAGAGCCGCACATCCAGATATGTGGTCCTCTGGGAGCCGCACATCCTGTCAAGGTTGTGTGGTTCTCTGAGAGCCGCACATCCAGATATGTGGTCCTCTGGGAGCCGCACATCCAGATATGTGGTCCTCTAGGAGCTGCACATCCTGTCAGGGTTGTGTGGTCCAGGTAAAATCGTCCATCTAGATATGTGGTTAGGTGAGGACCGCCCATCCCAGGATGTGTTCTATCGTAATACCATCCAAGTCTGGTAAAATCCGATCAAACCAACCCTAGCTCGCCCTCGGTGAGGTTTTTAGGGTTACAATAAAACATGAAATTCGAAGGGTATACAACATGGAATTTGGGACTTTTACTACCAATAGAAAGAGCATGAAAAACTCTACAAGATGCATGAATCAATTTTAGATTTACAACCAGAAATCGCTACTGAAATCAAAGGGGAACAAGTTCTGCCCTAATTCAGACATGCCTCTACCAAACCATTAAATTTGCGCATGATACCTAATAGAATTTAGGACTTTTTGGCTCAAAAGAAAGAGGACTAGACGCTGATTCCGTCCAAATATAACACTTTATATTGGGCTCGTTATTACCTACCTCAATCGAGTGAAGAAGGAAGAAGAAAGGAAAAAGAAGGGATGCCGACACGTCTCCACTAATCACCATAGATCTCCCTTGATCGATCTCTACTGTGGTCGCCACTGCTACCAAAGGATTCTAGGGTTGCAGAGCTTTGTTTTTATAGCTCATACACCTTCTGGATCCTTCTATGCTGGGAGAATTCGTCAGAGCAAGTGGAGTGATTGAAACGTCACCGCAATTGTTGACCTCTCCCAAGCTCGGCCGACTACAAGTTTTAGGGTCAAGGTTTCGATGAATTGGCAGAGGGGAAACGATCCATAGATCGTGGCCTTTCATTTGCCACCGATTTGGGCTCATTTGATGGAGTATTAAGCTCTAATTTCGTGGTTTAAGTTAAGGTTAGGTAAGTGTGCACTTTGGGCTCAAACCAATTATTAGACCTAGTTACGGATTTTTGCTGGGTCGACCACAGAAGACAAAGTTGTTAAATAAATTGTCCTTTACCAAATTATCATTTTTATAAATTTTTATAAGGTAGTCAAAATTTACACTTGTCCTATTCACTAAGGAATTAAATATTAAATTCTGAAATTCATTCATTTCAATTTTCATTTCAATTTTAAAAATCGGGGTATTACACCCTCCCCTACTTTAAGGAATTTGGTACTCCAAATTCACTGCACTAAATACAGAAAATAGGGTGAGATAGCTCACCTAGAATAAGTTGGGATACCGCTTCCGCATAGTATCTTCAGACTCCCAAGTAGCTTCTTCGGTCCCACGCCGACTCCACTGAATTTTGACCATCGGTATGGAACGATTCCGGAGTTGCTGTAGTTTCCAATCTAGAATCTTCTTAGGCCTTTCTTCATAGGTCAAATCTTCCTTCAATTCGAAATCCACATGCTGAATGACGTGAGTGGAGTCATACACATATTTCCGTAACATACACAAGTGGAAAACATTGTGTACCCCAGACAGCTGAGGTGGTAATGCCAGCCTGTAAGCAACCTCTCCCACTCTATCTAGGATCTCGAATGGACCAATATATCTCAGACTTAGCTTGCCCTGAATGCCAAATCTTTGAATCCCTCTCGTAGGAGAGACCTTTAAAAATACATGCTCGCCAACCTGAAACTCCAATGTTCTCCTTCTGTTGTCGGCATAACTCTTCTGTCTTGATTGGGCTACTTGTAACCGGTCTCGGATAATACGGATGTTTTGTGATGATTCTGAAATAAGATCCGGTCCAAGCCATTGTTTCTCACCTACCTCATCCCAACATAACGGGGAACGACAGCTTCTTCCGTACAATGCTTCAAAAGGAGCCATCTGTATGCTGGATTGATAACTGTTGTTGTAGGTAAATTCAATTAATGCCAAGTGATCACTCCAACTGCCTCCGAAATCAATCATGCATGCTCTAAGCATATCTTCCACTATCTGGTTGGTTCTTTCAGTCTGTCCATCTGTCTGTGGATGAAAAGCAGTACTGAAATTCAGACGAGTACCCAGAGACTCTTGCAGTCCCTTCCAAAATTGTGAAGTAAATCTGGGGTCTCTAACAGACACAATGCTGACTGGTATGCGATGGAGCCTTACCACTTCCTTCAAATACAAAGCAACCAATATATCAACTGTCCATTTGGACTTAATGGGTAAGAAATGAGCTGACTTTGTCAATCGATCGACAATCACCCATATTACATCAAGTCCACCACGAGTCCTAGGTAGACCCATAATGAAGTCCATGCCAATGCTTTCCCACTTCCATTGGGGGATGTCAAGTGGTTTCAATTTTTCCTGCCGGTCTGAAATGTTCAGCCTTAACTTGCTGACAAACTAAGCATCTACTCACAAAGTCTGCAACTTCCCTTTTCATATTCGTCCACCAAAAGGATCTTTTCAAATCTCTGAACATTTTAGTGCCTCCAGGATGAATGGTGTATCTGGATCTATGTGCTTCCTCAAGAATCTTGTTCTTTATTTCAGCTTCATCAGGTACACAAGTTCTACCCTGGAATAACAATCTTCCATCGTCAGCCATCATGAAGTCAGGTCTGCTGCTCAAGCTTCCCTTGATCTCTACTAGATCGGGATCATTATCTTGCAGAGACTTGATTTCCATCAACAATTCAGGCTTAAGTCGAACCTGTGCAATCCTAACCCGATCATTGTCAACATTAAGGTCCAGGCTAGCTAATTGTTCTAGTAGCCTCCACTCTTGTAACATGAGACTTGACAATTTAGCTACAGGCTTCCGGCTTAATGCATCTGCCACAACAATGCCTTTTCCAGGATGATACTCAATCGAGAAGTCGAAGTCCTTCAAGTACTCCAACCATCTTCTTTGCCTCATATTAAGTTCCTTCTGAGAAAATAAATATTTCAGACTCTTATGATCTGAAAACACTGTGAATGTTTCTCCATACAAGTAATGCCTCCATATCTTCAAGGCGAATACCACCGCTGCTAGTTCCAAATCATGAATATGATAATTCTCTTCATGCTTCCTCAACTGCCTAGAAGAATAGGCAATCACTTTCCCATGCTGCATGAGTACACAATCTAAACCAATACCTGAAGCATCAGTGTATACGACAAAACCTCCTTCACCAGAAGGTAAAGCCAATACAGGTGCAGTAGTTAAACATTCCTTCAAAGTCTGAAAGCTTCGCTGGCAATCTTTTGACCAATCAAATTTTTTCTCCTTGCGGGTTAATCTTGTCATAGGTACCGCAATCTTAGAGAAATCTTGGATAAATCTTCGGTAGTACCCTACTAGGCCTAGGAAACTTCTAACTTCAGTCACACTGGTAGGCTGATCCTAATTCTTCACTGCCTCTACCTTTGAAGGATCAACAGAAATTCCTTCCTTTGTGGTGATATGTCCGAGAAAGGACACCTCTTGCAGCCAGAATTCACACATGCTGAACTTGGCATATAGCTGATGATCTCTCAATAGTTGTAATGCCATCCTCAGATGTTCAGCATGCTCCTCTTCATTCTTGGAATAAATCAGGATATCATCAATGAATATCTCGACCCATTGATCAAGATAGGGCCGAAATACATTGTTCATCTACTGCATGAAAGCTGCTGGTGCATTCATTAGACCAAAAGGCATAACGACAAATTCGAAATGACCATACTTGCTGCGGAAAGCTATTCTATAGATATCTTCTTCCTTAATCCGTAACTGATGATATCCAAATCGAAGATCGATCTTTGAAAAAATACTAAGCTCCCGCTATCTGATCAAATAATTCGTCAATCCTCGGCAATGGATATTTGTTCTTGACAGTCAGCTGGTTCAATTACCGATAATCGATGCACAATCTCATCGAACCATCTTTCTTCCGGACGAATAATACAGGGGCTCCCCAAGGAGAAGTACTTGGACGAATGAAACCCTTCTCGAGCAATTCCATCAACTGTTGCTTTAATTCCCTCAGTTCCGCAGGAGACATACGATAAGGAGCTTTGGAAATAGGAGATGTGCCAGGAATGAGATCAATAGAAAACATAACTTCCCGCTCAGGCGGAAGTCCTGGCAATTCCTCTAGAAAGACATCAGGAAAATCTCGGACAACAGAAATGTCCTTAATCTCGATATGCTGCTCAGGGGTCGCATAGACAAAGGCTAGAAAAGCTTTACATCCACGCTTCATCAGCTTATCAGCTCGAAGAGCCGAGATAAGTGATACGGAGTTATGGTGTTTAACTCCCACAAGAGAAAGTCTCGGGTGCTGTGGACGCACTTTTTATTTTTTAATTAAGATCTATGGTTATTGGGTTTATTAAGTGCGAGGGCGTGCCAGTCACGTAAGGTGACGATTTATTGTGCGCTTGATCTGACTAATCAGACGATTGTGTGGTTCGTGTCGGGAACAGATCCCGCCGTACCATAAAGGCTACGGAGTTACTTACATCCCCTCGGAGAGGGGAACACCCTTGATTAATCGCCGGGAATCAGGGCCTCATGGCCAGAAAATTAGTTACATGAAAAGTCTATTAGGAAGTATTGAAATCCCCATACGAGGGTGAGAAGAAAGCATTCGAGATCATGACGGTCGTGTGTTGACCATTTGATGTTCGGACGAGTGTCCGGCTTGAGAATCGCGTAATTGTCACGGGAAAACCGGAACATATGTATGTCGCGATGCGACAAATTTATTGTTCGGAGGAACAGGAAATATTCAGTTAAATCCCAGTTAGAGGGGTCGAAAACCAATAAGTTTGTCGGCCCGGTGCAAGATCAAGCTACGACCATACTGCGGTGGGCCCCCCTGTGGTCGAAGTCAGGCTCGCGTGGGCATCGTCAATGTTTCTGGTGCCGAGGGGCAGCAGGAAAGTGTCCCGGGACTAGATTCCAAAACAAAGGCGTGTACAGAGATGGCTGGCTATAGGCCTAGGCTGTGGGTTAGGCAATGACCATGGTCGGAACGAACCCGAGGTCCGAGCGTGACTCACGACGATCTTATCGATATTCCCACACGTGGGGTTCGGGGAAGACGAGAGCCGTCTCGTTCCATTCGGATTTTGTCGGTCATACACGATGGTGACGGGAGTGAATCCGCGTAAATGTCTGCCGTGAGTACGGCAAGTTTAATGCAAGTGCGAGATTAGATCCCTTTATATATGTCGGTCACTAACGGACCATTCATTGTTCGGACGAGAGTCCGCATTTGAAGCATCAAAAACGACGATAAAGCCATACGAATATCCGCCGTAGGTACGGCAAGTTTAGTGGGATTGCGGGATTGGATCCTGATAGAAGTGGGTCAAGCTGATGGACTATTGGCCCGCGATGATTTCAGACTATGGCCATGTCGGGATCCCCAAGGTCCACGTCCGATGCCATGGGGCGTCATTACTTTTCTCTTCACACACAGTTCGGGGAAACAAAGGTTCCAAGGTATGCGTGCATGTCGGTCACGGTTGGACCATTCATTGTTCGGACGTGAGTCCACATTTGAAGCATCGAAGACGACGATAAAACCGTGCAAATGTCTGTCGTAGGCACGACAAGTTTAATTTGGCGTTGCAGGATTAGATCCCGGGAGAAGTGGGTCAAGTTAATGAACTATTGGCCCGAGCTGTGTTCGGATCATGACCATGTCGGGGGTTCTGAGGCCCACGTCCGATACCACAAGGCATCATTGATTTTATCTTTGCACCAAGTCTGGGGGAGTGAATTGTTAAATGTAGAGCCCGAGCTCACCATCGTGCGCCCTCGCACGCGGATCGACCTGCGCGGTCAGGTCACGGGGGTCAAGGGGGCAGCGCCCCTTGCGGGGGTTTCCTGGGGCAATGCCCCCGGAACAAAATTTGGATTATAGGGGGGGGTATACTGTTGTCGTTGTTCAGATCATTGAATTAAGTGGTTTATTCCTATTCCATTTTTTCTATTTTGTTTATTGATTTAGTCCTTATTCTCTTGTTTATTCTTTAATTTCAATAGTTGTCTTTCTTCTTTTCGTTCTTTTGGTCTTCTTTTGCCACGCCGTATTAGCAAGTTGCAAGAAGAGGTGAGAGTAGAGGAGCACGCTGTTTTAAATGTCTCCGGAATGGCACGCCTTAAGAGGTAGAATGAGGGGAGGGCGCGCCAGTTCATGCCTCGTCGGAATAGCATGCAAGATGACGAGAAGGGGGCCATGGGGCGCGCCGCTTACGTCGTCGGATTAGGTGGTCACCAAGGGGCGCGCCGTATTTGATGGCGCCGAGAAGATGGTGCTTGAACAGTGATGCGCGCCGCATTTGATGACACCGGATTAGAATCGAAAGGGGTTTCGTGTGTGGGTTAAAACGGCACGGGGGAACAATAACCGCGCCGGAATAGGAGGAAAATGGAATTTCTGAGTGTGGATTTAAAACGACGCGGCGGAACAGTAACCGCGCCGGGATAAACTCTTCCGTGGGATGTTTTCATTACTGTTGACTGTGTCTTCTTTCCTTTCTTTTACCCGAAGCCCGGTTTGGTGTTGGTGTGCTCACCCAGTTAATAAATTAAGCTGGTGACGAGGAGGCTTAAGAGTTTCAAGTGGTTTATTAAGATGGATTGGAGTGGATATTAGGTGTTTCGTTCAGGGGAGTTTAATTCATAGAGTTACTATGTGTTCGGCTTGCCTTACAGAGGCTTCAAACATGTGTTGCTCTTGGCAGTGGCAGGTGGCCTCTTCATTTGTTCTTGAGTGTTCTTTAATTCCTGGCGAAAATTGGGCAGCATCTCCCCTGGACCGGGACTTGCTAGAGATAATAGAAGGCCACCAAACGGATCGCTCCGGGGTGACCCTCAAAATTCGGAGTATGTGAGTATGGAACGCTCGAGGGCTAGCCTACAAGAGCGACCACAGCTCACGGGTGATAGCTTCGCGGATATCCCAACGGGGCGGGTGTTCGCCATGAACGGCTGTAACTCTTCATCCTCTGGACGGGCTTCCTCAGAGGAAATGCCACAGAGAGGCAAGCCTCCGAGGCACCGGGATTATTAGAAGAACGGGAGAGAGAGAAAAAAAAAAGAAACTCAGTGAGATGGGCAAGCCAAAGCAGTAGAACGCTATGTATATTGGCTAAAGTCACTCTTTTATTCATCCACGAGGGAAAGGGAGAAACGCAATACAGAAAGGGGGGATCATCCCCTTGACCAAAGAAAGTAGGAACGAAAGAGACGAAGAATACAATGGTAGAAGGAGGGCGGAGCCTAAACCCCTTTCCCAAGCTCGCCTCTCTTCCCTTACACTCACTCTTTTCTTCTTCACCCCACCGGCGCAGGAGAACGAAGCTTCCTCTTTTTCTTCTGAGGTAACTCCCAGCTGAAACGGAGTTTCTCCTCTACTCTCTTCTTTTCTTCTCTCAGCCTTTTCTCTTCCGACCCTCTCTCCCCCTCTCTCTTTCTTGACGGGTTCGTTATATATATATGGAGGTGGGGGAAGAAGTCTCTGAATCCCCCTTCCCTTTCGTTCCATTCTTCTCGTCCCCCTCCGTGTCTGAAGCTCTCGAGTGGCCTGCAGGTGGAGAGGTTGATAGAGTAGGCATGGTGCCTCCACGAGATTGGCCGACGGTGACCGGCGGGGAAGCGACGTTCGGTGCGGAGCTCGACGATTGCCATTCCAGGGAGCTTGAGGAGCTCAGGCGGTTGCACATTGGTCGGACGCAGGAGGCCTGGCCATTTTAGGTAAGTTCTCTTTGTTTGCGCTAGAGAACAGAGGATCAGACTGATGACGGGATGGGTTGATTGCGCGCCGGGGAAACGCTTCAGAGAATAGTTTACTGTGGGCTTTGAGAGTGAGGGGTTAAAACGGCGCCGCTTTAGTGCATTCAAAGGGGCGGCCCTCCAACGGGAGCGCGCCGTTTTAACGAAAGCAAGGGGGGCTCGTATTAGAGCATAAGGTGGGGCACGCCGTTTAAGCAAAGGGGCGCGCCATTTTAAGGCGCGCCGCTTTAAGGCCCTTCCGTGCCATTTTAAGCACCGAACGGATTCTTCTCGAAGTCGCAGCCGTTTATATGAATGTTGGCATTCCCAGAATGTTCTAGTTGCAATGTGTGGCCTCCGCAATATTCCGTTCGTAGCTTCTGGGGCTCGGTCCAAGACTTTGCGTGACTTCCGGTATATGCCGAGACTATGCCGAAGTTCTCGACTTTTCTTTGATTCTACTCTCGGCATGGCCGGTTGGAGAATTGTGGTGGTATCTTCTGCTCAAAGGGGCTCCCTTGATCGGTAGTGGGCCACCGGGTGAGTTCTCGTCCTGACCGGACGAGGTATAGGTTTGTTCGGCCTTCCTGTCTTCGACTCGCACGTAGACGCGAATGTTGTATGATCGTCATCGTAATTTTTTGACGTCCACAGGTGCCTAGTAAAAGACACAGAGCTAGAACTGTAGTGAACATTTGCCTCATATTTAACCAACCAATCTGCTCCTAGGATTATATCATAATCCTTCATGTCCATGCAAACTAAATCGACTGGAAAATTCTGTTCATCAATCATAACCTTACTAGAAGGATAGAAATACTGAATTACTGATCTAGTCCCAATAGGGGTTGAAATCTCTAATGGAGAATCCATCAAAATAGGCTTCACAGCTAAAGACTTAGCAAAACTCCGAGAAATAAATGAATGTGTGGCACCAGTATCAAAAAGAACAAATGATGGCTTATCGAGTATAATAAGAGTACCTTCGACGAGTCCACCACCCTCAGTGGTTCCTGCCTCATCTGCTTGTAGAGCTTGGAGCTTGCCTTGTTATTTCTTGATGCCTTGTGGTTTCGCCGGGATAGCTTGTTCAGATAAAAGAGGACAGTTAGGGATACGGTGGTCCCTACTTCCACATCGCAAACAGGCGCCCAACTTGTGCCAGCACTCCTCCATCTTGTGGCCTGGACGATCACAATACTTGCATACTCCTTTGAATGGAACAATAGGGCCAGGCTTCTTGTCTTCACGTTTCGACATCTTGCCTTTCCACGATCCGGACCCACTCCACGAACCAGACCCACTAATAGGCCTCTTCCTGCCATACTCGGGTTTGATATTCCCGGAACCCGTAGGTTGTTCCTTCCTTGCACTTTTTCCATAGATTCTCTCTGTCATTTCTAGAGTATCTTCTAGGACTTGAGCTTTTCTCACCATCTCAGAATAGGTTGGGATTTCCATTGGTGCCAATTGGTTGATATATAGCAGCTTCAGTCTATTAAGAAAGCGCTTAGCCTTCATCTTCTCGGTGGATATCAAGTGAGTAGCATATCGGGATAATCGAGAAAATTGAGCTTCATATTCTGCCACAGATAGATTTCGCTACTTCAAATCCGTGAACTCCGCAGCCTTCTCCTCTTACACTCTATCAGAAAAGTATTTGCTATTAAAGAATTCCTCGAACTCCTCCCATGTGACTTGCTGATCACCAAGGGTAGCCTTTACTGAATCCCACCGTGTTCTTGCATCACGTTCAAGTTGAAAGGTTGATAGAAGGACGCGTTCTTGATTGCTGCACTGCATTACCTCAAATATCCTTCCCATGTCTTCTAGCCAGTGCTCGGCTTCATCAGGGTCAGTCGAGCCACTAAATCTCGGCGGATTCATCCCCCGAATGTTTCGATATAAATCACCAGTGCCATGGTTTGTAGTTCCTGCTTTGGCCACTTGTTGCAAAACTTGAGTAAGGCCTTGAACTGTGCATTGTAAGTTCCTCCATTCCGCGCGATCAGCTGCCATTGCAAAGGCCTACACGAGGAATAGATTACTTAGGTTCATTAAAAATAGATAATATCACAATTAAGGTATGAACTTAACCCAAGTTTCTACCCAAATCTCACCAGGTTGGGTTCTTAGACTTATAACAAGGTTATGGGTCCTATATCATCACTTAGACCCCTAGAACTTAGAAAACCTAAGAATGTGAAACCTAGGCTCTGATACCACCTAAACTGTCACGCCCCGACGCGGAATATCGGAACATACAGTCAGAAATAGCTAGAAATAAAGATAAGCTAATCTAAGCATTAACACAAGTGCTATGAAAAGAGATAACTTTATTGGTCATGAAACATTTCAAATCTAGTACAATATCCTTAAACCAACTTTAATACAACTGAGGCAATAACAACTTAACAATAATATCATAACTGTAGCTAAACACGCTCTAAGGCACAACTACGAGAAGGATAACTATGCCAACTCAACATCTAGAACTGGTACACTCCAATCATCACTCCCGCGCATCCCTAACGGTAAACGCATCGTCACCTGAGCTACCTGGAAAAAGGGGAAGACAACTATATGAGCGAACGCTCAGTAGATAATAACATGCAAGTTTACATAATTAACCAGTTATTCCATTGTTATATGAAATGATAAGAAAAGAAATGACAATACAGAAGAAAAACAACGTAATATAAAGATCTTGCAAGGTCAAGAAAATATAAGATACCTGGATTTCAACAAGAATATCATGTAACAAGCGTAACAGGAAAGTGTAACGATGAAATGGTGATGCGGGACGAGACACGGACACGGCAAGCTCGCGATCGTCCCTTGATGAGGGAAGCGTCGGACGTGCACGGTTGAGAAACCGGCAAGAGCTACGGTGGTCAGCTCGCACTTTCGTGCCCGGATCGGGTCACAGGACGGTCTCGCTCACTCTCTCGCAGCAACGGTGATATGAAGTTGTAACGAGCTAGGTCCTAAAACATGCTCTCTAGCAGTGGCATAAACAAGCATATATGAAATAAGCGAAATGCCAAGTGTAGGAGCGAAGACGATACCTCCACGCGCTCGGCGTGGGGACGACGGACCCGGCCGAAACTCGTACTCCCGGAACAATATTACAATATTACAGAAATGCAAGCCGCTGCCCACTCCACGCAGGGAGGTAAAGGGCTACACAATGGGGTCCGGGAGGACCGAATTCGGGTTGACGGGCGGCTTCTCGCGTTGATTCGGCAAAGCCCGAACTAATGACGGTAGGGCCCACGTGCTGTCCTGAGGGGCCGTGTGGGACCCGGGTCACCGCTGTGGTGGGGGACACTGATGGAAGCGATCCCCAGGCTGGCGGCACGCTGGAACGATGATCGGAGGCCGGGCGGCTCCGGCCGGCGCCCGTCGGGAAAACTTCCCACGGATCTGCAGTTTCTGGTTTTCAGCGCGCTGTCCGGCGAGAACGGACGCTGCGGTCAGATCCGATGTCGGATTGACATGAAATTAGCGCCGTTGGAAAGCTGACTCGAAGTACTTCCATGTAAGCCTAGAGATCTGGCCTGGATCTTCGCTGATCTTGACTTATGGAATTTACAACCTCCTGTTGTACAGTAACTAAACACTCAGATCTGCAGAGCTGATATCTGATAACTTCCGTTGACCGCTAGGAGGACCTTGGATTCAGACTTTGACTTCTTCATGAAAGTTGTAGGATTTTGAGTTGGGAAGATGGAAAAGTTAGTTTGGACATGTTTGGATGTGTCTATGAATTTCTATGATTTGTTTACTGGAAGAAGGTCGAATCTGAGATCTGGCTGGAGGTACTGTAGCTCCGGTAGAACATGAATTTTGAAAAATAGGTAAAAGACTCAACAAAAATTAATAAAAATGGTGGTGGTAGGGAAAAATGGACAGAAACCCCAGTTAAATTGGTAGGGCAAAAGAAATTCAAAAGGGTGGTAGAAGGGGACGAACTCAAAGGTTCTGTCACTGTAGACAGAGACTGATCTGATTTGAGTTTGGGGAATGAACGAAGTGGAAACAATATGAAACGGGGGAATTTGGAGCTGAATGTTTTTTTGGGGAAGGGTCTATAAGGTAGGAACCAACCCTCAAAATTTGAAGTAGATATGAACTCGTGGCTGACTTGAGGAATTTCAGAGCTTCACCTCTGTCCAGCAAGATAGAACACCGAAATTGATCCCGTGGCGGCTCGAAGGCGGCACGAACGGCGGCGGCGGCGGCACCAGTGATGATCAGAGGTTGAGAGGGGATGAAGGGAGGTAGAACCACTCTAGATCTGGGGTTGAAGGTGGAAGAACAGCAGGGGGAGGAGAGAGGGGCGCACCAAGCTCCAAGAGACTCAACAATTTTCTGATTTTTTCATTCATTAATTCATGCAATATGTAAAATACAAGTATATATATGCAAGGGGTCTAACCTATTCTAAGCCCTTGGATCAAGGGTTGATCAATGAAGGGTTGAGATGTGGTTTGACAACCACATTAAACCCCATTAAACTACTAGGTTCGCCCCCCCCCCCCCCTTTAAGAAGGCAATTAGCCTTTGTCTTCTTTAATTAATTCTAGGTCCAAGTCCAAGGTTGGACCATGGACCAGCCACCTTGGACCCAGGAGTCCAGGTGGACCAATAAGGATGAGGGAGGGGGCCCCTGCAGGGCCTACATGCACATTTGCAAAGAAACCCAATGGCATTTTGCAAATAAACCCACTAAAACCTACTATTGTGTACCCATATACCACAAGGGCGTACATACAAATACAAAAGGACGTAGATGCAAACACAAAGTGAGCGGGCTGACGTTGATGTCCCCATCAATTCTCCCCGGGTGGGAGGAACTCGACCCCGTCGAGTAGGGGTATGGCTGCTCCGGTACTCCGGCGGATCCGTCACCGTGCTAAGTAGCGCGGGTATGCTCCACTCCAAGTGATCGGCACCTGCTCATTCCATATATACTCGATATGCGCACTGCTATGGCTAAAGGTGGTCACTCCGAAGGGGCACTCTCAAAGGAAGGAAACAGCTCGAAGACTCACTAGGAATCACCGCTGAGTCCCTATAGGTGACTGATCCGGGTATAGAAGTAAAACCGATCCCATACTCATCGAGTGAGTCGACTCGCTTCACACTCATGAGAGAACGACACGAGCTTGCACAAGACACATGCAGACTCACCATGCACTGACACATGAATGAAAATCACACAAACAATCGACTCAAAATCACCACACAAACAAACCACACAAAGAAAACACACCGACTCATACACGACTCTAGACTAAGGTGGTAGCAGCAAACCCACTAGGTGGCAACATCCTGGGCGGCCGAAGGGTCGCCCAGCTCTTCCCCCATGGCATAGTATTCATCGGCCAGTGCCTCGTCGGCCTCGTAATCGACATGCTCAAGCTCGGGAGGCGCGGATCCTCCAACACCTAAGGCTAGGGTGGTGCGAGCGGGACACTCACTAGCAATGTGGCCGTACCCGTGACAGTGGAAACATTGTATTCGCGATCGACTACTCTCCCCGATAAGAGGGGCCTTACCCTTATCATCCCGCCGGGTAGGGGGTGTAGGCAACAATGGGGGAGGTGTAGGTGCCTTGGACAAGAGTGGAGGGGGTGCCGGTGCCAGAGGACGGGCTATAGGAGCTGGGGGACGGGCAAAGGGTGCCGGTGGTTGGGATGGAAATAGATCCCGGGGTGGAGGAGGGCGAGGCCGTGGAGCGAAGTGCTCCTGACGGGTGGGCTCCTGAGGTCGAGCCATGGGAGGCCGCTGATGTGGGCCTATAGAGTGACGGGGCTCGGTACTACGGAGAGGGGTGGGGCCCAACCGATGGCTAGACTCGAACT
Source organism: Amorphophallus konjac (assembly GCA_022559845.1). Classification (NCBI taxonomy): domain Eukaryota; kingdom Viridiplantae; phylum Streptophyta; class Magnoliopsida; order Alismatales; family Araceae; genus Amorphophallus; species Amorphophallus konjac. Next base: position 127,321,361 of record CM040124.1, read on the forward strand.
CTCCCTCAAATTGCTCCATCTCGAGAGCAACCTGATATGCCTCTTCCAACGTCTTGGCATTGCGGCGGAAAAGCTCATACTGGTAGTGTGGCCGCAAACCACGTCGAAAGCGGGACACGGGCATGGTACTCTCCTCCGTGACACCACATCGGAGAAAGTACTCATCAAACTCCGCGATGTATTCGGAGACGGACCGGTCTCCCTGGCTAAGACTTTGCCATCTATCGATGAGTCGCTGGCGGTATGTGGGAGGAAGGTACTTTTGCCGAAGTTTATTCTTCATCTCGGCCCATGTGTCGATCGGGGGTTCTAGCCGCTGAAGTAGCAGGCTCTCCACATTCTTCCAATAGGTTTGTGCCTGCCCCATGAGTTTCATGGTGGCAAATCGGACCCTTCGACGCTCCGACATATCATACCATTCAAAATAACGGTCCATGCCAAACTCCCAATCTAGGTAGACTTTCGGATCCAAAGACCCGTAAAAAGCGGGAGGATCCGCTCGCACGGTCTTAAGGACCCGATCATCATCCTCATCTCGTTGTGGCTGAAAACCACGACGGCGTTGACCATACCCCTCGTAGGCATTGTCGGACCCATAGTCCTCGAGACCAAGGTCACGGTGTGGTAGTTGGGGAACCCGAGGAGGGGCGGGTGGAGGAACCAGTGGTGGCTGGTTTTGGGCCGAGGGAGCGGCCTGGACTTGGGCCATGGGAGCGGGTGGGACTTGGGCCCCCGCGGGAGGAGGTGCGGGTGGACCTTGGGCTGCCCCAGGAGGGTCCCCGTGTGACATCCTATCTAACCGCCCAACGAGGTCTTGGACCGACCTATCGGAGTTTTCCATGCGTCCCTCCATGGCCCTAAGGCGACCATCCATATTCTCGGAGAAGGTCCGAAAGTTAGCATCGGATTGGTCCAACCTAGCCATAATGGCCATCATCGCCTCTTGTAGGGAGTGGAAGTCTCCCGAGGTATCCCGTGGGTTGGCCATAGGTGGGGGTGGGGGTGAGTACTGAGTACCCCGACGAGTGGGCATGCAAACACACCGACTAGAGACACCGACTAAAGCAAAACACACTAATGCAAAATGATGCGCCTAGACTTAACCAAAACTCGGTACGCGGCGGAGATAATCGACCCGAAGGTCACTCGCACAAGTGTGCGGCCTTCCCGATAGGCGTAACCTAACGGTCGGACAACACCTTTCTATATACCGAGTAAAGGGATGTATGCGACAAAGACACTCTTTTTTGTGTTTTAAAACAATGATGACCCTAAACACGACTTAGACCGACTAATGACTAGACGTAAATGACACTCTTTTTTTTTTTTTTGACACCCTAGACTCAACTCGCTCTGATACCAAATTGATGCGGGACGAGACACGGACACGGCAAGCTCGCGATCGTCCCTTGATGAGGGAAGCGTCGGACGTGCACGGTTGAGAAACCGGCAAGAGCTAGGGTGGTCGGCTCGCACTTTCGTGCCCGGATCGGGTCACGGGACGGTCTCGCTCACTCTCTCGCAGCAACGGTGATATGAAATTATAACGAGCTAGGTCCTAAAACATGCTCTCTAGCAGTGGCATAAACAAGCATATATGAAATAAGCGAAATGCCAAGTGTAGGAGCGAAGACGATACCTCCACGCGCTCGGCGTGGGGACGACGGACCCGGCCGAAACTCGTACTCCCGGAACAATATTACACAATATTACAGAAATGCAAGCCGCTGCCCACTCCACGCAGGGAGGTAAAGGGCTACACAATGGGGTCCGGGAGGACCGAATTCGGGTTGACGGGCGGCTTCTCGCGTTGATTCGGCAACGCCCGAACTAATGACGGTGGGGCCCACGTGCTGTCCTGAGGGGCCGTGTGGGACCCGGGTCACCGCTGTGGTGGGGGACACTGATGGAAGCGATCCCCGGGCTGGCGGCACGCTGGAACGATGATCGGAGGCCGGGCGGCTCCGGCCGGCGCCCGTCGGGAAAACTTCCCACGGATCTGCAGTTTCTGGTTTTCAGCGCGCTGTCCGGCGAGAACGGACGCTGCGGTCAGATCCGATGTCGGATTGACACGAAATTAGCGCCGTTGGAAAGCTGACTCGAAGTACTTCAATGTAGGCCTAGAGATCTGGCCTGGATCTTCGCTGATCTGGACTTATGGAATTTACAACCTCCTGTTGTACAGTAACTGAACACTCAGATCTGCAGAGCTGATCTCTGATAACTGCCGTTGACCGCTAGGAGGACCTTGGATTCAGACTTCGACTTCTTCATGAAAGTTGTAGGATTTTGAGTTGGGAAGATGGCAAAGTTGGTTTGGACACGTTTGGATGTGTCTATGAATTTCTATGATTTGTTTACTGGAAGAAGGTCGAATCTGAGATCTGGCTGGAGGTACTGTAGCTCCGGTAGAACATGAATTTTGAAAAATAGGTAAAAGACTCAAAAAAAATTAATAAAAATGGTGGTGGTAGGGAAAAATGGACAGAAACCCCAGTTAAATTGGGAGGGCAAAAGAAATTCAAAAGGGTGGTAGAAGGGGACGAACTCAAAGGTTCTGTCACTGTAGACAGAGACAGATCTGATTTGAGTTTGGGGAATGAACGAAGTGGAAACAATATGAAACGGGGGAATTTGGAGCTGAATGTTTTTGTGGGGAAGGGTCTATAAGGTAGGAACCAACCCTCAAAATTTGAAGTCGATCTGAACTCGTGGCTGACTTGAGGAATTTCCGAGCTTCACCTCTGTCCAGCAAGACAGAACACCGAAATTGATCCCGTGGCGGCTCGAAGGCGGCACGAACGGCGGCGGCGGCGGCACCGGTGATGATCAGAGGTTGAGAGGGGATGAAGGGAGGTAGAACCACTCTAGATCTGGGGTTGAAGGTGGAAGAACAGCAGGGGGAGGAGAGAGGGGCGCACCAAGCTCCAAGAGACTCAACAATTTTCTGATTTTTCCATTCATTAATTCATGCAATATGTAAAATACAAGTATATATATGCAAGGGGTCTAACCTATTCTAAGCCCTTGGATCAAGGGTTGATCAATGAAGGGTTGAGATGTGGTTTGACAACCACATTAAACCCCATTAAACTACTAGGTTCGCCCCCCCCCCCTTTAAGAAGGCAATTAGCCTTTGTCTTCTTTAATTAATTCTGGTCCAAGGGCAGCCAACCCAACCCATTAACTCAAGTCTAGACTTGGGCCTTCCAAGTCTTGGTGGCCCATGAGAGGGAGTGGCCCAATTGGGCCTTAAATGACTAATAAGGTCCATAAGGGTGGCACTTGGTCCAATATGAACTAGGCTTTCTAATGGACTCTACTAATAGCAATCTAACCTTGGACTTAACATAACAAATGGCCCATTGGCTTGATATAAGCCTTACAAGGAGCCCAAAAGAAAGAAAATACACAATTACAATCTCATACAAGCCATAACTCACAAATACACTTCACCCGTGTAATGAAATTGCCTTTGATGCCCCATCAATTCTCCCCGGGTGGGAGGAACTCGACCCCGTCGAGTAGGGGTATGGCTGCTCCGGTACTCCGGCGGATCCGTCACCGTGCCACGTAGCGCGGGTATGCTCCACTCCAAGTGATCGTCACCTGCTCATTCCATATATACTCGATATGCGAACTGCTATGGGCTAAAGGTGGTCACTCCGAAGGGGCACTCTCAAAGGAAGGAGACAGCTCGAAGACTCACTAGGAATCACCGCTGAGTCCCTATAGGTGACTGATCCGGATATAGAAGTAAAACCGATCCCATACTCATCAAGTGAGTCGACTCGCTTCACACTCATAAGAGAACGACACGAGCTTGCACAAGACACATGCAGACTCACCATGCACTGACACATGAATGAAAATCACACAAACAATCGACTCAAAATCACCACACAAACAAACCACACAAAGAAAACACACCGACTCATGCACGACTCTAGACTAAGGTGGTAGCATCAAACCCACTAGGTGGCGACATCCTGGGCGGCCGAAGGGTCGCCCAGCTCTTCCCCCATGGCATAGTATTCATCGGCCAGTGCCTCGTCGGCCTCGTAATCGACATGCTCAAGCTCGGGAGGCGCGGATCCTCCAACACCTAAGGCTAGGGTGGTGCGAGCGGGACACTCACTAGCAATGTGGCCGTACCCGTGACAGTGGAAACATTGTATTCGCGATCGACTACTCTCCCCGATAAGAGGGGCCTTACCCTTATCATCCCGCCGGGTAGGGGGTGTAGGCAACAATGGGGGAGGTGTAGGTGCCTTGGACAAGAGTGGAGGGGGTGCCGGTGCCAGAGGACGGGCTATAGGAGCTGGGGAACGGGCAAAGGGTGCCGGTGGTTGGGATGGAAATAGATCCCGGGGTGGAGGAGGGCGAGGCCGTGGAGCGAAGTGCTCCTGACGGGTGGGCTCCTGAGGTCGAGCCATGGGAGGCCGCTGATGCGGGCCTATGGAGTGACGGGGCTCGGTACTACGGAGAGGGGTGGGGCCCAACCGATGGCTAGACTCGAACTCTCCCTCAAATTGCTCCATCTCGAGAGCAACCTGGTATGCCTCTTCCAACGTCTTGGCATTGCGGCGGAAAAGCTCATACTGATAGTGTGGCCGCAAACCACGTCGAAAGCGGGACACGGGCATGGTACTCTCCTCCGTGACACCACATCGGAGAAAGTACTCATCAAACTCCGCGATGTATTCGGAGACGGACCGGTCTCCCTGGCTAAGACTTTGCCATCTATCGATGAGTCGCTGGCGGTATGTGGGAGGAAGGTACTTTTGCCGAAGTTTATTCTTCATCTCGGCCCATGTGTCGATCGGGGGTTCTAGCCGCTGAAGTAGCAGGCTCTCCACATTCTTCCAATAGGTTTGTGCCTGCCCCATGAGTTTCATGGTGGCAAATCAGACCCTTCGACGCTCCGACATATCATACCATTCAAAATAACGGTCCATGCCAAACTCCCAATCTAGGTAGACTTTCGGATCCAAAGACCCGTAAAAAGCGGGAGGGTCCGCTCGCACGGTCTTAAGGACCCTATCATCATCCTCATCTCGTTGTGGCTGAAAACCACGACGGCGTTGACCATACCCCTCGTAGGCATTGTCGGACCCATAGTCCTCGAGACCAAGGTCACGGTGTGGTAGTTGGGGAACCCGAGGAGGGGCGGGTGGAGGAACTAGTGGTGGCTGGTTTTGGGCCGAGGGAGCGGCCTGGACTTGGGCCATGGGAGCGGGTTGGACTTGGGCCACCGCGGGAGGAGGTGCGGGTGGACCTTGGGCTGTCCCAAGAGGGTCCCCGTGTGACATCCTTTCTAACCGCCCAACGAGGTCTTGGACCGACCTATCGGAGTTCTCCAAGCGTCCCTCCATGGCCCTAAGGCGACCATCCATATTATCGGAGAAAGTCCGAAAGTTAGCATCGGATTGGTCCAACCTAGTCATAATGGCCATCATCGCCTCTTGTAGGGAGTGGAAGTCTCCCGAGGTATCCCGTGGGTTGGCCATAGGTGGGGGTGGGGGTGAGTACTGAGTACCCCGACGAGTGGGCATGCAAACACACCGACTAGAAGACACCGACTAAAGCAAAACACACTAATGCAAAATGATGCGCCTAGACTTAACCAAAACTCGGTACGCGGCGGAGATAATTGACCCGAAGGTCACTCGCACAAGTGTGCGGCCTTCCCGATAGGCGTAACCTAACGGTCGGACAACACCTTTTTATATACCGAGTAAAGGGATGTATGCGACCCAAAAACGACTCTTTTTGTTGTTTTAAAAATATGATGATCCTAAACACGACTTAGACCGACTAATGACTAGACGTAAATGACACTCTTTTTTTTTTCTTTTGACACCCTAGACTCAACTCGCTCTGATACCAAATTGATGCGGGACGAGACACGGACACGGCAAGCTCGAGATCGTCCCTTGATGAGGGAAGCGTCGGACGTGCACGGTTGAGAACCGGCAAGAGCTAGGGTGGTCGGCTCGCACTTTCGTGCCCGGATCGGGTCACGGGACGGTCTCGCTCACTCTCTCGCAGCAACGGTGATATGAAATTATACGAGCTAGGTCCTAAAACATGCTCTCTAGCAGTGGCATAAACAAGCATATATGAAATAAGCGAAATGCCAAGTGTAGGAGCGAATACGATACCTCCACGCGCTCGGCGTGGGGACGACGGACCCGGCCGATCTCGCACTCCCGGGACAGTTATTACATAAAGATTACAGCAATGATGTAAAGCCCACTCCACGCAGGGAGGTAAAGGGCGACACAATGGGAGCCCGGGAGGGCCGATTTCGGGTTGACGGGCGGCTTCTCGCGTAGCTTCGGCAGCACCCGAACTAATGACGGTGGGGCCCACGTGCTGTCCTGAGGGGCCGTGTGGGACCCGGGTCACCGCTGTGGTGGGGGACACTGATGGAAGCGATCCCCGGGCTGGCGGCACGCTGGAACGACGATCGGAGGCCGGGCGGCTCCGGCCGGCGCCCGTCGGGAAAACTTCCCACGGATCTGCAGTTTCTGGTTTTCAGCGCGCTGTCCGGCGAGAACGGACGCTGCGGTCAGATCCGATGTCGGATTGACACGAAATTAGCGCCGTTGGAAAGCTGACTCGAAGTACTTCAATGTAGGCCTAGAGATCTGGCCTGGATCTTCGCTGATCTGGACTTATGAAATTTACAACCTCCTGTTGTACAGTAACTGAACACTCAGATCTACAGAGCTGATCTCTGATAACTGCCGTTGACCGCTAGGAGGACCTTGGATTCAGACTTCGACTTCTTCATGAAAGTTGTAGGATTTTGAGTTGGGAAGATGGCAAAGTTGGTTTGGACACGTTTGGATGTGTCTATGAATTTCTATGATTTGTTTACTGGAAGAAGGTCGAATCTGAGATCTGGCTGGAGGTACTGTAGCTCCGGTAGAACATGAATTTTGAAAAATAGGTAAAAGACTCAACAAAAATTAATAAAAATGGTGGTGGTAGGGAAAAATGGACAGAAACCCCAGTTAAATTGGGAGGGCAAAAGAAATTCAAAAGGGTGGTAGAAGGGGATGAACTCAAAGGTTCTATCACTATAGACAGAGACAGATCTGATTTGAGTTTGGGGAATGAACGAAGTGGAAACAATATAAAACGGGGGAATGTGGAGCTGAATTGTTTTTTAGGGAAGGGTCTATAAGGTAGGAACCAACCCTCAAAATTTGAAGTCGATCTGAACTCGTGGCTGACTTGAGGAATTTCCGAGCTTCACCTCTGTCCAGCAAGACAGAACACCGAAATTGATCCCATGGCAGCTCGAAGGCGGCACGAACGGCGGCGGCGGCGGCACCAGTGATGATCAGAGGTTGAGAGGGGATGAAGGGAGGTAGAACCACTCTAGATCTGGGGTTGAAGGTGGAAGAACAGCAGGGGGAGGAGAGAGGGGCGCACCAAGCTCCAAGAGACTCAACAATTTTCTGATTTTTTCATTCATTAATTCATGCAATATGTAAAATACAAGTATATATATGCAAGGGGTCTAACCTATTCTAAGCCCTTGGATCAAGGGTTGATCAATGAAGGGTTGAGATGTGGTTTGACAACCACATTAAACCCCATTAAACTACTAGGTTCGCCCCCCCCCTTTAAGAAGGCAATTAGCCTTTGTCTTCTTTAATTAATTCTAGGTCCAAGTCCAAGGTTGGACCATGGACCAGCCACCTTAGACCCAGGAGTCCAGGTGGACCAATAAGGATGAGGGAGGGGGCCCCTGCAGGGCCTACATGCACATTTGCAAAGAAACCCAATGGCCTTTTGCAAATAAACCCACTAAGACCTACTATTGTGTACCCATATACCACAAGGGCGTACATATAAATACAAAAGGACGTAGATGCAAACACAAAGTGAGCGGGCTGACGTTGATGTCCCCATCAAATGGCCACCATCAAGTATTTTAAACAAGTCAAGCACGATCAAGTAACAAGAGATAACAAGAGATTTCTGTCGTAGACATCACGCTAGTTATGCACTCGGTGCAATGCCTCACCTTATCATTACAAACTCCCATGGGCACAAGTACTTTTCGGGCGCTCTCCCCAGGACCAGACTGGGCCCTTATGATGCGTTGGCATTGATTTATCGGATCCAAGATCCCAAGTTCCGTCTGGACATTTAGTCAAGTTTATGGCCAAATAATCAGAGGAATTTATGTCAAGAAGTTCAAGATTTAAAGGACTAATCCGTCCTTGGATTCAAGAGCACAAAACATGATAAAACTCATCTCTGAGAGATGTACGGTCATACAGAGGCCGCTCAAAGGATATATGCGGCTAACACTGGGCCGCACTTACAGGAGATGGACTGAAACTCAACCCACGAGGTCAAGAATGAACGGCTGACAATGTGCCGCTCTAAAGGATGAACGGTAAGTTCTGGGCCGCGCAGGTCAAGGAGACCTTAAGACCAATGAACATGATGTACGGGCCATACGGGGTCGTATTAAAGATGTGCGGCCCAAGAGAATCCGCATAAGGTTTGAACGGTCATATTCCAGCCGCACCACTCGGGCTTGGCTAGAAGGCTAAGAAATCACCCTATTGGACTCCGGACTGCCAAAGATAGGGTAAAGCTAAACCAGGGCCTAGTCTACTGTCTATTGGTCAATCCAGGGCTTAATGTTTTGGTCGAAGATTGATCAAGGTTAATCGACCAACACTTAATGGCATAAGCCAGGAATATGCGGTCGTTATTGGGCCGCCTATAAGGATATGCGGTCCACTACTGGCCGCACATGCCTCTCTTAGCCCAATTCGATCGAAGACTTATATTCCACTCACGTGAATCGGAGTTCTGGTTGTTCATTAGATTCTTAGCAGGGATATACAGAGATCCCAAGATGATGTTAAGTCCGCCGGATGGAGTGTCCGGGGGTAAGTTCAAGGCTAGCACGACTAATAGGGCTAATGACTTATAAAAGTCGATAAATTGGTCAAACCGTTCTACTGGAGTAGTATGGCTGTCAAGCAACCTAGTATTCATTTTAGTCCTAATTTTCAAGTCAATTTATCAAAGATCATGATTTACATTAATTTGATTGCCAAAAAGATTAATCAAGATGATAATGATAATGAACAAGATCATGTGGGAATAAAAAGCATGCATTTTACAGAAATTTACTTGCATAATTTACCACTTATTATATGGGTTTCTAATTTACTAATTATCAATTAAGATACTAATATGAATCATGTAGAGCTCACACTAAGTCATTCTGCATAGATGTGCGGTCGTTACAGGACCTTACATCTACTGGACTGAAGGGTTGAACGGTTCAGTGAGGGCCTCCCATTGGGTTGGACGGTCCTGTGATGGCCGCCCATCCCAAGGTTGTGTGGTCCTCTGAGAGCCGCACATCCAGATATGTGGTCCTCTGGGAGCCGCACATCCTGTCAAGGTTGTGTGGTTCTCTGAGAGCCGCACATCCAGATATGTGGTCCTCTTGGAGCCGCACATCCAGATATGTGGTCCTCTAGGAGCCGCACATCCTGTCAGGGTTGTGTGGTCCAGGTAAAATCGTCCATCTAGATATGTGGTTAGGTGAGGACCGCCCATCCCAGGATGTGTGGTCATGAAGTGGCCGCCCATCCAGGATGTGTTCCATCGTAATACCATCCAAGTTTGGTAAAATCCGATCGAACCAACCCTAGCCCGCCCTCGGTGAGGTTTTTAGGGTTACAATAAAACATGAAATTCAAAGGGTATACAACATGGAATTTGGGACTTTTACTACCAATAGAAAGAGCATGAAAAACTCTACAAGATGCATGAATCAATTTTAGATTTACAACCAGAAATCGCTACTGAAATCAAAGGGGAACAAGTTCTGCCCTAATTCAGACATGCCTCTACCAAACCATTAAATTTGCGCATGATACCTAATAGAATTTAGGGCTTTTTGGCTCAAAAGAAAGAGGACTAGACGCTGATTCCATCCATATATAACACTTTATATTGGGCTCGTTATTACCTACCTCAATCGAGTGAAGAAGGAAGAAGAAAGGAAAAAGAAGGGATGCCGACACGTCTCCACTAATCACCAGAGATCTCCCTTGATCGATCTCTACTGCGGTCGCCACTGCTACCAAAGGATTCTAGGGTTGCAGAGCTTTGTTTTATAGCTCATACACCTTCTGGATCCTTCTATGCTAGGAGAATTCGTCGGAGCAAGTGGAGTGATTGAAACGTCACCGCAATTGTTGACCTCTCCCAAGCTCGGCCGACTACAAGTTTTAGGGTTAAGGTTTCGATGAATTGGCAGAGGGGAAACGATCCATAGATCGTGGCCTTTCATTTGCCACCGATTTGGGCTCATTTAATGGAGTATTAACCTCTAATTTCGTGGTTTAAGTTAAGGTTAGGTAAGTGTGCACTTTGGGCTCAAACCAATTATTAGACCTAGTTACGGATTTTTGCTGGGTCGACCACAGAAGACAAAGTTGTTAAATAAATTACCCTTTACCAAATTATCATTTTTATAAATTTTTATAAGGTAGTCAAAATTTCCACTTGTCCTATTCACTAAGGAATTAAATATTAAATTCTGAAATTCATTCATTTCAATTTTCATTTCAATTTCAAAAACCGGGGTATTACACCCTCCCCTACTTTAAGGAATTTGGTACTCCAAATTCACTGCACTAAATACAGAAAATATGGTGAGATAGCTCACCTAGAATAAGTTGGGATACCGCTTCCGCATAGTATCTTCAGACTCCCAAGTAGCTTCTTCGGTCCCACGCCGACTCCACTGAATTTTGACCATCGGTATGGAACGATTCCGTAGTTGCTGTTGTTTCCAATCTAGAATCTTGATAGGCCTTTCTTCATAGGTCAAATCTTCCTTCAATTCGAAATCCACATGCTGAATGACGTGAGTGGAGTCATACACATATTTCCGTAACATAGACAAGTGGAAAACATTGTGTACCCCAGACAGCGGAGGCGGTAATGCCAGCCTGTAAGCAACCTCTCCCACTCTATCTAGGATCTCGAATGGACCAATATATCTCGGACTTAGCTTTCCCTGAATGCCAAATCTTTGAATCCCTCTCGTAGGAGAGACCTTTAAAAATACATGCTCGCCAACCTGAAACTCCAATGTTCTCCTTCTGTTGTCCGCATAACTCTTCTGTCTTGATTGGGCTACTTGTAACCGGTCTCGGATAATACGGATGTTTTGTGATGATTCTGAAATAAGATCCGGTCCAAGCCATTGTTTCTCACCTACCTCATCCCAACATAACGGGGAACGACAGCTTCTTCCGTACAATGCTTCAAAAGGAGCCATCTGTATGCTGGATTGATAACTGTTGTTGTAGGTGAATTCAATTAATGCCAAGTGATCACTCCAACTGCCTTCGAAATCAATCATGCATGCTCTAAGCATATCTTCCACTATCTGGTTGGTTCTTTCAGTCTGTCCATCTGTCTGTGGATGAAAAGCAGTACTGAAATTCAGACGAGTACCTAGAGACTCTTGCAGTCCCTTCCAGAATTGCGAAGTAAATCTGGGGTCTCTAACAGACACAATGCTGACTGGTATGCCATGGAGCCTTACCACTTCCTTCAAATACAAAGCAGCCAATATATCAACTGTCCATTTGGACTTAATGGGTAAGAAATGAGCTGACTTTGTCAATCGATCGACAATCACCCATATTACATCAAGTCCACCACGAGTCCTAGGTAGACCCATAATGAAGTCCATGCCAATGCTTTCCCACTTCCATTGGGGGATGTCAAGTGGTTTCAATTTTTCCTGCCGGTCTGAAATGTTCAGCCTTAACTTGCTGACAAACTAAGCATCTACTCACAAAGTCTGCAACTTCCCTTTTCATATTCGTCCACCAAAAGGATCTTTTCAAATCTCTAAACATTTTAGTGCCTCCAGGATGAATGGTGTATCTGGATCTATGTGCTTCCTCAAGAATCTTGTTCTTTATTTCAGCTTCATCAGGTACACAAGTTCTACCCTGGAATAATAATCTTCCATCGTCAGCCATCATGAAGTCAGGTCTGCTGCTCAAGCTTCCCTTGATCTCTACTAGATCGGGATCATTATCTTGCAGAGACTTGATTTCCATCAACAATTCAGGCTTAAGTCGAACCTGTGCAATCCTAACCCGATCATTGTCAACATTAAGGTCCAGGCTAGCTAATTGTTCTAGTAGCCTCCACTCTTGTAACATGAGACTTGACAATTTAGCTACAGGCTTCCGGCTTAATGCATCTGCCACAACAATGCCTTTTCCAGGATGATACTCAATCGAGAAGTCGAAGTCCTTCAAGTACTCCAACCATCTTCTTTGCCTCATATTGAGTTCCTTCTGAGAAAATAAATATTTTAGACTCTTATGATCTGAAAACACTGTGAATGTTTCTCCATACAAGTAATGCCTCCATATCTTCAAGGCGAATACCACCGCTGCTAGTTCCAAATCATGAATATGATAATTCTCTTCATGCTTCCTCAACTGCCTAGAAGAATAGGCAATCACTTTCCCATGCTGCATGAGTACACAATCTAAACTAATACCTGAAGCATCAGTGTATACGACAAAACCTCCTTCACCATAAGGTAAAGCCAATACAGGTGCAATAGTTAAACATTCTTTCAAAGTCTGAAAGCTTCGCTGGCAATCTTTTGACCAATCAATTTTTTTCTCCTTGCGGGTTAATCTTGTCATAGGTACCGCAATCTTAGAGAAATCTTGGATACATCTTCGGTAGTACCCTGCTAGGCCTAGGAAACTTCTAACTTCAGTCACACTGGTAGGCTGATCCTAATTCTTCACTGCCTCTACCTTTGAAGGATCAACAGAAATTCCTTCCTTTGTGGTGATATGTCCGAGAAAGGACACCTCTTGCAGCCAGAGTTCACACATGCTGAACTTGGCATATAGCTGATGATCTCTCAATAGTTGTAATGCCATCCTCAGATGTTCAGCATGCTCCTCTTCATTCTTGGAATAAATCAGGATATCATCAATGAATACCTCGACCCATTGATCAAGATAGGGCCGAAATATATTGTTCATCTACTGCATGAAAGCTGCTGGTGCATTCATTAGACCAAAAGGCATAACGACAAATTCGAAATGACCATACCTGCTGCGGAAAGCTATTCTATAGATATCTTCTTCCTTAATCCGTAACTGATGATATCCAAATCGAAGATCGATCTTTGAAAAATACTAAGCTCCCGCTATCTGATCAAATAATTCGTCAATCCTCGGCAATGGATATTTGTTCTTGACAGTCAGCTGGTTCAATTACCGATAATCGATGCACAATCTCATCGAACCATCTTTCTTCCGGACGAATAATACAAGGGCTCCCCAAGGAGAAGTACTTGGACGAATGAAACCCTTCTCGAGCAATTCCATCAACTGTTGCTTTAATTCCCTCAGTTCGCAGGAGACATACGATAAGGAGCTTTGGAAATAGGAGATGTGCCAGGAATGAGATCAATAGAAAACATAACTTCCCGCTCAGGCGGAAGTCCTGGCAATTCCTCTGGAAAGACATCAGGAAAATCTCGGACAACAGAAATGTCCTTAATCTCGATCTGCTGCTCAGGGGTCGCATAGACAAAGGCTAGAAAAGCTTTACATCCACGCTTCATTAGCTTATCAGCTCGAAGAGCCGAGATAAGTGATACGGAGTTATGGTGTTTAACTCCCACAAGAGAAAGTCTCGGGTGCTGTGGACGCACTTTTTATTTTTTAATTAAGATATATGGTTATTGGGTTTATTAAGTGCGAGGGCATGCCAGTCACGTAAGGTGACGATTTATTGTGCGCTCGATCTGACTAATCAGACGATTGTGTGGTTCGTGTCGGGAACAGATCCCGCCGTACCATAAAGGCTACGGAGTCACTTACATCCACTCGGAGAGGGGAACACCCTTGATTAATCGCCGGGAATCAGGGCCTCATGGCCAGAAAATTAGTTACATGAAAAGTCTATTAGGAAGTATTGAAATCCCCGTACGAGGGTGAGAAGAAAGCATTCGAGATCATGACAGTCGTGTGTTGACCATTTGATGTTCGGACGAGTGTCCGGCTTGAGAATCGCGTAATTGTCACGGGAAAACCGGAGCATATGTATGTCGCGATGCGACAAATTTATTGTTCGGAGGAACGGGAAATATTCAATTAAATCCCAGTTAGAGGGGTCAAAAACCAATAAGTTTGTCGGCCCGGTGCAAGATCAAGCTACGACCATACTGCGGTGGGCCCCCCCGTGGTCAAAGTCAGGCTCGCGTGGGCATCGTCAATGTTTCTGGTGCCGAGGGGCAGCGGGAAAGTGTCCCGGGACTAGATTCCAAAACAAAGGCGTGTACAGAGATGGCTGGCTATAGGCCTAGGCTGTGGGTTAGGCAATGACCATGGTCGGAACGAACCCGAGGTCCGAGCGTGACTCACGACGGTCTTATCGATATTCCCACACGTGGGGTTCGGGGAAGACGAGAGCCGTCTCGTTCCATTCGGATTTTGTTGGTGATACACGATGGTGACGGGAGTGAATCCGCGTAAATGTCTGCCGTGAGTACGGCAAGTTTAATGCAAGTGCGAGATTAGATCCCTTTATAAATGTCGGTCACTAACGGACCATTCATTGTTCGGACGAGAGTCCGCATTTGAAGCATCAAAAACGACGATAAAGCCATACGAATATCCGCCGTAGGTAAGGCAAGTTTAGTGGGATTGCGGGATTGGATCCTGATAGAAGTGGGTCAAGCTGATGGACTATTGGCCAGCGACGATTTCGGACTATGGCCATGTCGGGATCCCCAAGGTCCACGTCCGATGCCATGGGGCGTCATTACTTTTCTCTTCACACACAGTTCGGGGAAACGAAGGTTCCAAGGTATGCTTGCATGTCGCTCACGGTTGGACCATTCATTGTTCGGACATGAGTCCACGTTTGAAGCATCGAAGACGACGATAAAACCGTGCAAATGTCCGTCGTAGGCACGACAAGTTTAATGTGGCGTTGCGGGATTAGATCCCGGGAGAAGCGGGTCAAGTTAATGAACTATTGGCCCGAGCTGTGTTCGGATCATGACCATGTCGGGGGTTCTGAGGCCCACATCCGATACCACAAGGCATCATTGATTTTATCTTTGCACCAAGTCTGGGGGTGTGAATTGTTAAATGTAGAGCCCGAGCTCACCATCGTGCGCCCTCGCACGCGGATCGACCTGCACGGTCAGGTCACGGGGGTCAAGGGGGCAGCGCCCCTTGCGGGGGTTTCCTGGGGCAATGCCCCCGGAACAAAATTTGGATTATAGGGGGGGTATACTATTGTCATTGTTCAGATCATTGAATTAAGTGGTTTATTCCTATTCCATTTTTTCTATTTTGTTTATTGATTTAGTCCTTATTCTCTTGTTTATTCTTTAATTTCAATAGTTGTCTTTCTTCTTTTCGTTCATTTGGTCTTCTTTTGCCACGCCGTATTAGCAAGTTGCAAGAAGAGGTGAGAGTAGAGGAGCACGCCATTTTAAATGGCGCCGGAATGGCACGCCTTAAGAGGCAGAATGAGGGGAGGGCGCGCCAGTTCATGCCTCGTCGGAATAGCATGCAAGATGACGAGAAGGGGGCCATGGGGCGCGCCGCTTACGTCGTCGGATTAGGTGGTCACCAAGGGGCGCGCCGTATTTGATGGCGCCGAGAAGATGGTGCTTGAACAGTGATGCGCGCCGCATTTGATGGCACCGGATTAGAATCGAAAGGGGTTTCATGTGTGGGTTAAAACGGCACGGGGGAACAATAACCGCGCTGGAATAGGAGGAAAATGGAATTTCTGAGTGTGGATTTAAAACGACGCGGTGGAACAGTAACCGCGCCGGGATAAACTCTTCCGAGGGATGTTTTCATTGCTGTTGACTGTGTCTTCTTTCCTTTCTTTTACCCGAAGCCCGGTTTGGTGTTGGTGTGCTCACCCAGTAAATAAATTAAGCTGGTGACGAGGAGGCTTAAGAGTTTCAAGTGGTTTATTAAGATGGATTGGAGTGGATATTAGGTGTTTTGTTCAGGGGAGTTTAATTCATAGAGTTACTATGTGTTCGGCTTGCCTTACAGAGGCTTCAAACATGTGTCGCTCTTGGCAGTGGCAGGTGGCCTCTTCATTTGTTCTTGAGTGTTCTTTAATTCCTGGCGAAAATTGGGCAGCATCTCCCCTGGACCGGGACTTGCTAGAGATAATAGAAGGCCACCAAACGGATCGCTCCGGGGTGACCCTCAAAATTCGGAGTGTGTGAGTATGGAACGCTCGAGGGCTAGCCTATAAGAGCGACCACAGCTCACGGGTGATAGCTTCGCGGATATCCCAACGGGGCGGGTGTTCGCCATGAACGGCTGTAACTCTTCATCCTCTGGACGGGCTTCCTCAGAGGAAATGCCATAGAGAGGCAAGCCTCCGAGGCACCGGGATTATTAGAAGAACGGGAGAGAGAAAAAAAAAGAAACTCAGTGAGATGGGCAAGCCAAAGCAGTAGAACGCTATGTATATTGGCTAAAGTCGCTCTTTTATTCATCCACGAGGGAAAGGGAGAAACGCAATACAGAAAGGGGGGATCATCCCCCTGACCAAAGAAAGTAGGAACGAAAGAGACGAAGAATACAATGGTAGAAGGAGGGCGGAGCCTAAACCCCTTTCCCAAGCTCGCCTCTCTTCCCTCACACTCACTCTTTTCTTCTTCACCCCACCGGCGCAGGAGAACGAAGCTTCCTCTTTTTCTTCTGAGGTAACTCCCAGCTGAAACGGAGTTTCTCCTCTACTCTCTTCTTTTCTTCTATCAGCCTTTTCTCTTCCGACCCTCTCTCCCCCTCTCTCTTTCTTGACGGGTTCGTTATATATATATGGAGGTGGGGGAAGAAGTCTCTGAATCCCCCTTCCCTTTCGTTCCATTCTTCTCGTCCCCCTCCGTGTCTGAAGCTCTCGAGTGGCCTGCAGGTGGAGAGGTTGATAGAGTAGGCATGGTGCCTCCACGAGATTGGCCGACGGTGACCGGCGGGGAAGCAACGTTCGGTGCGGAGCTCGACGATGGCCATTCCAGGGAGCTTGAGGAGCTCAGGCGGTTGCACATTGGTCGGACGCAGGAGGCCTGGCCATTTCAGGTAAGTTCTCTTTGTTTGCGCCGGAAAACAGGGGATCAGACTGATGACGGGATGGGTTGATTGCGCGCCGGGGAAACGCTTCAGAGAATAGTATACTGTGGGCTTTGAGAGTGAGGGGTTAAAACGGCACCGTTTTAGTGCATTCAAAGGGGCGGCCCTCCAACGGGAGCGCACCGTTTTAACGAAAGCAAGGGGGGCTTGTATTAGAGCATAAGGTGGGGCGCGCCGTTTAAGCAAAGGGGGGCGCCATTTTAAGGCGTGCCGCTTTAAGGCCCTTCCGTGCCATTTTAAGCACCGAACGGATTCTTCTCGAAGTCGCAGCCGTTTATATGAATGTTGGCATTCCCAGAATGTTCTAGTTGCAATGTGTGGCCTCCGCAATATTCCGTTCGTAGCTTCTGGGGCTCGGTCCAAGACTTTGCGTGACTTCCGGTATATGCCGAGACTATGCCGAAGTTCTCGACTTTTCTTTGATTCTACTCTCGGCATGGCCGGTTGGAGAATTGTGGTGGTATCTTCCGCTCGAAAGGGCTCCCTTGATCGGTAGTGGACCACCGGGCGAGTTCTCGTCCTGACCGGACGAGGTATAGGTTTGTTCGGCCTTCCCGTCTTCGACTCGCACGTAGACGTGAATGTTGTATGATCATCATCGTAATTTTTTGACGTCCACAGGTGCCTAGTAAAAGACACAGAGCTAGAACTGTAGTGAACATTTGCCTCATATTTAACCAACCAATCTGCTCCTAGGATTATATCATAATCCTTCATGTCCATGCAAACTAAATCGACTGGAAAATTCTGTTCATCAATCATAACCTTACTAGAAGGATAGAAATACTGAATTACTGATCTAGTCCCAATAGGGGTTGAAATCTCTAACGGAGAATCCATCAAAATAGGCTTCACAGCTAAAGACTTAGCAAAACTCCGAGAAATAAATGAATGTGTGGCACCAGTATCAAAAAGAACAAATGATGGCTTATCGAGTATAATAAGAGTACCTTCGACGAGTCCACCACCTTCAGTGGTTCCTGCCTCATCTGCTTGTAGAGCTTGGAGCTTGCCTTGTTATTTCTTGATGCCTTGTGGTTTCGCCGGCATAGCTTGTTCAGATAAAAGAGGACAGTTAGGGATACGGTGCTCCCTACTTCCACATCACAAACAGGCGCCCAACTTGCGCCAGCACTCCTCCATCTTGTGGCCTGGACGATCACAATACTTGCATACTCCTTTGAATGGAACAATAGGGCCAGGCTTCTTGTCTTCACGTTTCGACATCTTGCCTTTCCACGATCCGGACCCACTCCATGAACCAGACCCACTAATAGGCCTCTTCCTGCCATACTCGGGTTTGATATTCCCGGAACCCGTAGGTTGTTCCTTCCTTGCACTTTTTCCACGGATTCTCTCCGTCATTTCTAGAGTATCTTCTAGGACTTGAGCTTTTCTCACCATCTCAGAATAGGTTGGGACTTCCATTGGTGCCAATTGGTTGATATATAGCAGCTTCAGTCTATTAAGAAAGCGCTTAGCCTTCATCTTCTCGGTGGATATCAAGTGAGTAGCATATCGGGATAACCGAGAGCTTCATATTCTGCCACAGATAGATTTCACTGCTTCAAATCCACGAACTCCGCTGCCTTCTCCTCTTACACTCTATCAGAAAAGTATTTGCTATTAAAGAATTCCTCGAACTCCTTCCATGTGACTTGCTGATCACTAAGGGTAGCCTTCACTGAATCCCACCGTGTTCTTGCATCACGTTCAAGTTGAAAGGTTGATAGAAGGACGCGTTCTTGATTGCTGCACTGCATTACCTCAAATATCCTTCCCATGTCTTCTAGCCAGTGCTCGGCTTCATCAGGGTCAGTCGAGCCACTAAATCTCGGCGGATTCATCCCCCGAATGTTTCGATATAAATCACCAGTGCCATGGTTTGTAGTTCCTGCTTGGGCCACTTGTTGCAAAACTTGAGTAAGGCCTTGAACTGTGCATTGTAAGTTCCTCCATTCCGCGCGATCAGCTGCCATTGCAAAGGCCTACACGAGGAATAGATTACTTAGGTTCATTAAAAATAGATAATATCACAATTAAGGTATGAACTTAACCCAAGTTTCTACCCAAATCTCACCAGGTTGGGTTCTTAGACTTATAACAAGGTTATGGGTCCTATATCATCACTTAGACCCCTAGAACTTAGAAAACCTAGGAATGTGAAACCTAGGCTCTGATACCATCTAAACTGTCACGCCCCGACGCGGAATATCGGAACATACAGTCAGAAATAGCTAGAAATAAAGATGAGCTAATCTAAGCATTAACAGAAGTGCTATGAAAAGAGAGAACTTTATTGGTCATGAAACATTTCAAATCTAGTACAATATCCTTAAACCAACTTTAATACAACTGAGGCAATAACAACTTAACAATAATATCATAACTGTAGCTAAACACGCTCTAAGGCACAACTATGAGTAGGATAACTATGCCAACTCAACATCTAGAACAGGTACACTCCAATCATCACTCCTGCTCATCCCTAACGGTAAACGCATCGTCACCTGAGCTACCTAGAAAAAGGGGATGACAACTATATGAGCGAACGCTCAGTAGATAATAACATGCAAGTTTACGTAATTAACCAGTTATTCCATTTTTATATGAAATGATAAGAAAAGAAATGACAATACAGAAGAAAAACAACGTAATATAAAGATCTTGCAAGGTCAAGAAAATATAAGATACCTGGATTTCAACAAGAATATCATGTAACAAGCGTAACAGGAAATTGTAACGATGAAATGGCCACCATCAAGTATTTTAAACAAGTCAAGCACGATCAAGTAACAAGAGATAACAAGAGATTTCTGTCGTAGACATCACGCTAGTCATGCACTCGGTGCAATGCCTCACCTTATCATTACAAACTCCCATGGGCACAAGTACTTTTCGGGCGCTCTCCCAAGGACCAGACTGGGCCCTTATGATGCGTTGGCATTGATTTATCGGATCCAAGATCCCAAGTTCCGTATGGACATTTAGTCAAGTTTATGGCCAAATAATCAGAGGAATTTATGTCAAGAAGTTCAAGATTTAAAGGACTAATCCGTCCTTGGATTCAAGAGCACAAAACATGATAAAACTCATCTCTGAGAGATGTACGGTCATACAGAGGCCGCTCAAAGGATATATGCGGCTAACACTGGGCCGCACTTACAGGAGATGGACTGAAACTCAACCCACGAGGTCAAGAATGAACGGCTGACAATGTGCCGCTCTAAAGGATGAACGGTAAGTTCTGGGCCGCGCAGGTCAAGGAGACCTTAGTACCAATGAACATGATGTACGGGCCATACGGGGTCGTATTAAAGATGTTCGGCCCAAGAGAATCCGCATAAGGTTTGAACGGTCATATTCCAGCCGCACCACTCGGGCTTGGCTAGAAGGCTAAGAAATCACCCTATTGGACTCCGGACTGCCAAAGATAGGGTAAAGCTAAACCAGGGCCTAGTCTACTGTCTATTGGTCAGTCCAGGGCTTAATGTTTTGGTCGAAGATTGATCAAGGTTAATCGACCAACACTTAATGGCATAAGCCAGGAATATGCGGTCGTTATTGGGCCGCCTATAAGGATATGCGGTCCACTACTGGCCGCACATGCCTCTCTTAGCCCAATTCGATCCAAGACTTATATTCCACTCACATGAATCGGAATTCTGGTTGTTCATTAGATTCTTAGCACGGATATACAGAGATCCCAAGATGATGTTAAGTCCGCTGGATGGAGTGTCCGGGGGTAAGTTCAAGGCTAGCACGACTAATAGGGCTAATGACTTATAAAAGTCGATAAATTGGTCAAACCGTTCTACTGGAGTAGTATGGCTGTCAAGCAACCTAGTATTCATTTTAGTCCTAATTTTCAAGTCAATTTATCAAGGATCATGATTTACATTAATTTGATTGCCAAAAAAATTAATCAAGATGATAATGATAATGAACAAGATCATGTGGGAATAAAAAGCATGCATTTTACAGAAATTTACTTGCATAATTTACCACTTATTATATGGGTTTCTAATTTACTAATTATCAATTAAGATACTAATATGAATCATGTAGAGCTCACACTAAGTCATTCTGCATAGATGTGCGGTCGTTACAGGACCTTACATCTACTGGACTGAAGGGTTGAACGGTTCAGTGAGGGCCTCCCATTGGGTTGGACGGTCCAGTGATGGCCGCCCATCCCAGGGTTGTGTGGTCCTCTGAGAGCCGCACATCCAGATATGTGGTCCTCTGGGAGCCGCACATCCAGATATGTGGTCCTCTGGGAGCCGCACATCATGTCAGGGTTGTGTGGTTCTCTGAGAGCCGCACATCCCGATATGTGGTCCTCTGGGAGCCGCACATCCAGATATGTGGTCCTCTAGGAGCCGCACATCCTGTCAGGGTTGTGTGGTCCAGGTAAAACCGTCCATCTAGATATGTGGTTAGGTGAGGACCGCCCATCCCAGGATGTGTGGTCATGAAGTGACCGCCCATCCAGGATGTGTGGTCTATCGTAATATCGTCCAAGTCTGGTAAAATCCGATCGAACCAACCCTAGCCCGCCCTCGGCGAGGTTTTTAGGGTTACAATAAAACACGAAATTCGAAGGGTATACAACATGGAATTTGGGGCTTTTACTACCAATAGAAAGAGCATGAAAAACTCTACAAGATGCATGAATCAATTTTAGATTTACAGCCTGAAATCGCTACTGAAATCAAAGGGGAACAAGTTCTGGCCTAATTCTGACATGCCTCTACCAAACCATTAAATTTGCGTAGGATACCTAATAGAATTTAGGGATTTTTGGGTCAAAAGAAAGAGGACTAGACGCTGATTCCATCCATATATAACACTTTATATTGGGCTTGTTATTACCTACCTCAATCGAGTGAAGAAGGAAGAAGAAAGGAAGAAGAAGGGACGCCGACATGTCTCCACTAATCACCAAAGATCTCCCTTGATCGATCTCTACTGCGGCCACCACTGCTACCAAAGGATTCTAGGGTTGCATAGCTTTGTTTTTATAGCTCATACACCTTCTGGATCCTTCTGTGCTGGGAGAATTCGTCGGAGCAAGTGGAGTGATTGAAACGTCGCCGCAATTGTTGACCTCTCCCAAGCTCGGCCGACTACAAGTTTTAGGGTTAAGGTTTCGGTGAATTGGCAGAGGGGAAACGATCCATAGATCGTGGCCTTTCATTTGCCACCGATTTGGGCTCATTTGATGGAGTATTGAGCCCTAATTTCGTGGTTTAAGTTAAGGTTAGGTAAGTGTGCACTTTGGGCTCAAACCAATGATTAGACCTAGTTACAGATTTTTTCTGGGTCGACCACAGAAGATAAAGTTGTTAAATAAATTGTCCTTTACCAAATTATCATTTTTCTAAATTTTTATAAGGTAGTCAAAATTTCCACATGTCCTATTCACTAAGGAATTAAATATTAAATTCTGAAATTCATTCATTTCAATTTCATTTCAAATTTTAAAATCGGGGTATTACAGACCCATTCTACCTCCTCCTCTGATCCTCTGAATTCTATTTCTGCCGCCGCCGCCATCGCACCGCCATCGCGCCGCCGTCATGAACATCAGAGTTCTATCCACATTGGGATAGATCCTCAAAGCTCGAATTTTATCTCTCCATCAGCAGCTCAGATCAAGTCCAACCTTGGAGGGTCCGTCATCCACGTCCAACTTAGCCTCCAAAAAAAAAATCCAGTCATTTACATGTCGTTGAGTATTTTTCCATTTTCGTGCCCCTCAGTATTCCAGTTTTATCTACTGTTCAGATCCTATCATAGCAACCCTGTGTTTCCACTTTTCGTCCCCCTTTCCCTTATTTTCTTGGGTCACCAATTTTATTGGGAGTTTTGTCCACCACCCCCATGATCCATGAATTTTATTGGAATTTCTGGAGTCCTTTTACTATTTTGTCTTTTCCCAAATCTATTCTGTCCTATGCAGTTTAGATCCGACCCCCAGCTAGTATAAAGTCCTCAAAAAAATCAAAACCTCCACCAAAAGTCAAATAAAAATTATCCCCGTCTTCCTTATTTTCCCCTCTACAACTTTTGTGAAGAGGTCAACATCCAGATCCGAACGTTGAACCACGGTCAACGTTAGTTCTCTGGAAAAACCACCTTTGTTCTGGGATATCGGGTTCTGTCCAACTGCAACTTGTAAAATCGATCAAGGCCAGATCCAAGAAATTCAAAATTATTTCTCTGGCCCTAGATCGAAGTATTTTGAAAGAGATTTCCAACGGTACCTCTTGTCTGTCGATCCGACGTCGGGAGTGATCGCAGCAGCAGATCTCGTCGGGTCACGCACTGTAAAACAACAGCTTTAGATCCGTGGGCAGCAAGGTCAACAAGTGAGACCGGAGCCGACTTGCCTTCTACGAGGTGAACTAGCGTGCCGCCGTCTCAGGGAGCGCCTCTCTAGGGACCATCGTCACAGCAGTACCACTCCGGGCCCACTCGGACTCGCCGATGAGCATGTGGGCCCCACGTTCGTGAGTACGCGTGCCGCTAAAGCTACATCAAAACGTTGCCCGTCAACCCAAGTTCGGTCCTCCCGGGCCCCATTTGTAGCCCGTTACATACCTATGTGGAGTGGGCCACAGAAATCATTTCTGTAATTATTGTAATAATTATTTAATCGGGAGTTACCGTCTTGGCCGAGATTGTCTTCCCCACGCCCAGAGCGTGGAGGTAAACTCGCCCCACTCTCTCTTATCGCATTTTGCTCAATTCGTATATTTTTGAATGCCGCTGCGAGTGTTAGGATTCCTAGCCCGATATATTGTTATCACCACTGCGAGAGAGCAAGAGTGAGTGACCCGTCCCGTGACTCGATCCGAGTACCCGTGGAAAGCCGATACCCGAGACTCACTGCCAGTTTCTCAACCGTGCACTGTCCCACGTCTTCCCTCGCTTAGGGACGATCGCGAGCTAGAGTCTCAGGTCGCGCGTCCGTCCCGCATCAACATCAGGTCGATGCACATGCAGAGGTCCTGCACTGTGAAGGTGCACATGTTCTGAAGGTCGATGCACATGAAGACTTTCAACTCTACAAGCAATCAAGGTCGTTGCACATCAAGTCTGCGCAACTGCTTCGACCTCAGCTTCACTGCTCCGACCTCACCATCAAGCTACATCAACGCCAGAGCCTCCTTGCCCCGACGCATCAAGCTTCCTGCCTTGATACACCTGTTTCAATGCATCGACGCATCAACCCTGCTGCGTCTAAGCACTAGAAGACCACGAGCCTCTAAGCAGCAAACCTTCACAGCTGCATCGATGCAATAGCCTGCTGCTTCGAAGCAATAGTGCTTCTGAAGCCAGTTCAAGTCTATTTTCTGTCAAATCCATTGGGTGATCCAGAGAGAGGAAATAGGTATCGCAAATGTCCAAATACACAAATTTTGAGGTCTGTATAGGGTACCGAAGGTTGACTTTTGTCGCTATCATCATATCACATCTAATCTACCTTCTTCAGATGGCTATGTAAGAAACTACAGCTGGGAAGGTCACTTCTGACAGTCTGCCTTTTGTTGTCACTCAAAGAAGACTTTTGTCCAGACATAGTACATAGGACAGAAGGTGGACTTCAGCCAATAAGTAGATTGCATGTCAAAGGGGCCATTTATTGTAGAGATCTGATGAGTAGGTGAAGAAAAGATATGGTCTACTGCCAGCCTGCCACCATCCTATCCTTGGACTATAAGCAATGCTAGCTCAAGCCAAATCCTGCAGAAAATCTTCTTCTAAGCCAAAGAAAGTTTTTGGAGGGAAAAGCTCTTTGTCTCGTCATCATTTCATCTCACACTATCTTCGATGGGACCAGTCAACACTCAATAGTCAAAGAAAATATTTTTAATTGAGCGAGACGGATGGAAGACTTCTTGGAGGGAAAATTCTTCACCACATTTCCTTGTGGCTCGTCTATAAATATCGAGCTTCTACAAGAGAAGAAGCCGCTGCTGCCTAGAGAGTCATGCCCTTGAGCATCCACAAAGAACATCCTTGAGAAGCGCGTGAGAGCAGCCCAGCACTTGTTGGACTCAGTCCAGTGCTGTTAGAGAAGAAGAAAGGAAGATCAGCCTTGAGAGAGAGAAGCCCTACAGTCTACCATTGCTTGAAAAGATAGATCTTCGGATCTGAACTTGTAGCTACAGTCACCAACTTCCAGATCTCTATCTGAAGATTCAGTTGGTGTTTATTCTTCTTGTTATTGTGGTTTTCCCACTGCACTTGTAGTGAGTTTTATTTTGTGTTTTTCATTCTTCTTGAACCGCCCCTACCGGTTTGTGTGTAGGAAGACAGACAGAGGTGTGCCCTGGTCTATGGAGAACCGTCCCTGCCGATTTTGTCTGTAAGAAGACAGACAAAGGTGTGCTCCAGTCTGTGGAGAACCGTCCATGCCGGTTTTGTGTGTAGGAAGACAGACGGAGGTGCGCTCCGATCTGTGGAGAACCGTCCCTGCCGATTTTGTGTGTAGGAAAACAGACGGAGGTGTGTTCCATTCTATGGAGAACCATCCCTGCCGGTTTTGTGTGTAGGAAGACAGACAGTGGGTGTTCTCTATTCTGTGATTTGGGACTTGTCCCCGGTCAAGCTGTGTGTCAGCATGAAATTCTCACCGGGTTTGGTGAGGGATGGACGTAGGCTGCGGGTTTGCAACCGAACCACCATAAAATCCCTATGCTATGGTTGTGCATTTTTTGTGATTGCTTCATATCCTCTGCCTCCATTCACTGGTTGGTGTGCTTGCTTAATCATATGCAATCGTTGTTATTTTCTTTGCACACTCAAGCTTTTAGATCTGCACTTTCTGCTTCATCCCTATACCATTTGGCGTCAGCGTTTTGCCTGCATCCCCTTGGCTACCTACTGCACTATTGCACACAATCACCAAGCTGGTCGCGTTGCCAAGGAAACTCAGCTTGCTCACAGACACACACACTCTGGTTGAGTACTAAAGCTCACACATACATCTAGTCATTTCACACTTAGTTGATGTGTATTGAGATCCCTGATGTCCAGTGTTATAGATTACACTCAGTCCTTGCCCGAGCTTTATCATTTCTATCTGATCCATTTCAATTCATTCCGCTGTGCATTGTGCGTAAGTGTCTCTGGTGAGGACACCAGAGCATGAGTACGGCTCGACTCAGCGAGCTGTCGGTACCGGACCCGCAGCACGACATGGTCGACACCGACCTCTCTGTGGCTGGGGGACAGTCTGGAGTCGCCACCGGAGCACTGATACTCCAGTACGTATTTTTATACGTATTGGTATTTTAAACATATTTGGCCATATTTAGTGTGTATTTAGCATGTATTTAGATTGTAATTGGCTTATATAATCTTGGGTTTTTTATATTGGGTCAATGGTAGCATAAAATGACCATGTATTTGTATCTTTCTTTATTTTGGTCTAAAGGGGGGGAAATATGGTCTAAAGGGGTTAATTTAATGGGAGCCCCTTATGTTGACTATGAAAGGGGCGCCCCTTTCTTTGTCTCCACATGGGAGATTGTTTAATGTATTTTATTTGTATTTCCCCATTATACCCCCTTGACCAAGGGTATTCTAAGCCTTTTGGCTAGGTCTAGGGTTTGATTATATATATTCTCTTCTATATTTTGGTGTAAGTTAATGAAGAATTAAATTGAGCAAAACTTGGTGCGCACCCCCCTACCCCCTTGGTGTTCTTAGTGTTCTTCCTTCTTCCCCATCCAATCTTCTTCAGATCTGCTCTTCAATCCTCCACCTCCCTCAAATTTCTTCTACTTCCCTTATTCCTATATCATCTGTGGACGATCACCGTCGTCGCCGCTGCCGTTCGTGCCGCCGTTGAGCCACCACAAGTTGATCTTCCTCCTGCTGTCCCCAAGCTCAGAGTTACAGGATAGCAGCATGGTGAAGAGGCTGGTACAAGAGATCCGACCGTTGGATCGTGGAAAAACATTTAGGGTAGGTTCCCACCATCATAGGTCATTCCCAGTTTAAATTTGAGGTCGATCAGAGTTCGTTACGTCATTTCCCAGCCACCTGTTCTTTCTTCTCTAAATCTGCCTGTGTGCAGATCAGCGAGATAGATCTTGGCATATGATTTTTCTCACCCATCAAATGATGTCCAAAATTTACAAAAGAACTATGTGCGTCTCTGTCACCCTCCCCTCTAACCACCATAAAAATCCCCTGTCCTAAGTCCGTCATTTTATCCTCGGTCAAAGCCCTTGAACAGGGAGGTTAGGTTCTGCCCAGCATGTTCTATATTTCGGGACAATGTGCTCAGTAAACTTGCATAAGTTTTAATTTCAAATCCAGCCGTTGGATGAGTTCGGGCTTTCAGTATGTCGTGGGATTTTGAGTGCTCTTTCCAACGGTATCCTTTGTGCCTCAATCCAACGTCGGGATTGAGCGTACCAGCTGGTCTCGTCGGAGCGCACAGATCTGGACAGAAATCAGCTTCGGGCCAGCCTTGGGAAACAAATCCCAAGAAATTGCCCGCCACCACTCCGGTGACCGCCGCTCCCGGGGATCGACCCGGGACACTCCATGAGTGCCCCCGCCAGTCGCTGCAGCCAGGAGCCACCCCGGACGTCACCGTACTAGCAGCGGGTCCCACACACCATCCTGCGGGTCCGAGTGAACATTGCTGAACCGGCTGACTGCGTCCACCCAAGCGCCACCGAATGCTGCCCGTTAACCCGTGATTGGTGCTCCCGGACTCCATGGGTCGCCTATTACCTCCCTGTGTGGAGTGGGCTATAGAATTATTTCTTTAATTATTAATTATTACTATACTGGGAGTCCCGGATCTTGACCGGGAAGTCTTCCCCACGCCCCGAGCGTGGAGGTACACTCGCCACCCACCCTTTTGTCGTACTGCTTGCTTAGTATGCTTTCTAGATGCGGCTGCATGTTAGTAGGATACTTTATTAGCTTGTTATATATTAATCACCACTGTGAGTTGTGAGTGCGAGACCCGTCCCGTTACTCATTCCGAGCACGAGAGTGAGCCGACCACCGGAGTCTCAAAGCCGGTTTCCCAACCGTGCACGATCGTCACGTTTCCCTCGCCGGGGACAACTGTGAGTTAGTGCTTCTTGTTTGGGGCATAATCGCCTCTTCTGGAGGTCATTCGGTGCTGCGTCGTAGTGTCGTTACAGGTCGCGTCGTCGTATTAGTCGTGTCGTCCGTTAGAGTCCAATGTCGCAACCCATCCTAGTCAAGTCCCATAGTCGTCCCGCATCAAATTGGTATCAGAGCCGGTTTGAGTCTAGGGTAGTCGGTCCCAAGTGCTCCATATTATCCGGTATATTAAAAGGTGTTGCCCGAATGTTAGATTACGCCTATCAGAAAGGTCGCACACTTGCGAGAGAGGATCTTCGGATCCCACAACTCCGCCACGTACCAGACTTTGGAGTGTAGGTTGTCCGTCGTTTGCATTAGTCCGTCCATAGAGGTCCTAGTGAGTCACCCCACATTAGCTCCCTCTAGGTCCTCACCCATTGCATGCCAACCCATGGAGGTGCCCAGTACCATCGCCCTGACACTATGGGTGACCCCCGAGGTGCCAACCCGGGAGGCCAAACTCTGGAGGACTTGGTAGCTCTACTCATGGATCGCATGGACCGGTCCGATCAAACTCTTATGGAGCATATGGAAATGTCCAACCAAACTCTTATGGAGCATACCAAGCGCATAGAGGGCCGTTCCAAGGACATGGAGGACCGAGCCGAGGCTTCTGATCGATCTATGCAAGGTCCGGTTGGAAGGATGGAGAATGTGGAGAGAGTCCCCCGTCAGGAGCTCTTCGGAGCTGTCCCGGCCCCTCAGGCACCCCCTTAGGTGCCCCCTCCGGCGCCTGCTATCCAGCCCGTCCCACTTAGGGCCGCACAGCAACAGCAACGTGCCCCCGATGTTGAGGACTACGGGTCCAAAAATGAGTATGGGGGAGATGGCCGACGCCGTCGTGGCCACCGACCACAAAGGGATGATGAGGACGAGTGGGTCCTTAGGACGGTGCGAGCAGACCCTCCCACTTTTGACGAGTCCTTAGGCCCGAAGGTGTATCTTGATTAGGAGGCCGATATGGACTGATATTTTGAGTGGTTTGAGATGTCGGACCAATGAAAAGTCAAGTTTGCCAAGATGAAACTGCTAGGGCAGTGTAACGACCCGAGATCTGCATACCGGGAAAGATCCGATACCATTCGAATCCTGGCCCGCCGCCCACGAGTCGGAGGACTCGGAAGGGCTAAAAAAGAGTGTGGAGGCACAAAGAAATAGAAAATAAAGTAGGACAATTCAATAATTAACAGAAATAAATAAACAACTACTACAACAACAGAGTCCTGTCCAACCGAAAGTGCAGTCTAAAGCAGTAAAGCATACCACATGCCGAGTGAATACTCGGCCCGGCGAGCTGGAAACTGAGAACCTCCGTACCGCACCCTCGAACCTCGAGGAAGAACCGCCACACCTGAAAAGCAGGGAATGAGTCTCCAAAACAGAGACTCAGCAAGGATCCCGCGGAACCCCAATCGGAAACAATGGCGGTAGCGGAAAGGAAAGCTATAACGACAGCAGGAACAATGAACTGGTGGCCGGTCAAAACTCGGCACTACAGCTACTCCTACTGTACCAGAAAGCACACCCCGATCTCACGGTCGGGGGCTACCGAACCATACTAGTATCACTTATCGAAGTAAAAATCCACGGCAACCCCGCCGTAGAGGCCTATCTCCCAGGACATGGTGTGACTACCCAGAGCTCCGGATACCGATATACCGATAACATCGATACACCGATACTAAGAACTGGGGAGGCCACCCAAGAGGCTGATGAGGCCCCTGAAGGATTTGTAGAGTTTGTCGAGGGGATGTATAACGAATTGTAATCAAAAGTGCGCATATTTGAATTAAGCAATAAAATTTAATAGAAGTACGGAAGCAAAATTTAAAATAATCAGAGTGCTAACATATATACTAGTCCAGAGGCACAAGAGTGCTAGTCCAAAAATACAACTACTCGGGGCATACCCCGGCAAAAGTACAAAAGAAGGCCGAAAAGGTGACCCCTTTACTGCTGGCGGCTAAGGACGGTCACCAAGCACACGGGAAGCACCGGGAGACGGCGGGCGCGGCTCACTTGAAAGGAGAAGGGTGAGTCACAGCCAGACTCAGTAGGGGTCACGCGGATCCCTACCTCGTGCTAAACATGCAATCATGCAAAATTAAAGCAATTAGAGCATGCATTTGATTAAAATTAACAAGCAATGGCATGAATAAAATAATCACCATAAAGCCGTAAAATCTAACCACACAGCTAAAATATGCCAATATCTGTAAATTTAAATAACAGAAAGTAAATCTACCAGTAGAATATGCCTCAATTAACCAAGCAACAGGGAACAGGACAACCACTGGGAGAAGAAACTAGACGTGTCCACTGACGGCTTACACTGCATCTCAAGCACTCGCAGTCTGTAACACGACAAGCAGAGCGCGTAAACAGTACCAAACCAAGTGACTAGTCAGAGTGACACTCGTCAGTGTCAGTCCAACGCCTCTGACTACGTGTGCATACACTGACTTTTGCCTGAGCCAGGCCCTCTAGCTAGTTTTCTCCCTCGGCAGGACACTACCGCTGGCCGGGAGCCCACGGAACTAGCTTACAAACCGTGTGACGGGAACACCCCTCCGCCATCCCCAGGCGGGTCGGCAACTCAAAGGCCTTAGGGCTACACTTGTTGTGTTCGGTGCAGTATTCAGAGGGGGGTGAATGAATATAACCCTTTTTAAACTCTTTCACCCAGTTAAAATATGATGCTTACTAGAATTACTAGTTCGCTAACTAGACAAGCTTAAAGGCTAATAATCAGTTGCAGAACAAAACACGCATACAGTGAGACCACTGGAATGCTAACTAGGCTGATTTAGACAAAGAATCGCTCAACTAAGATTTCGCTCTGCTGACAAATTAAAACATTCTAAGAAGACTAATTAACTCTTCTTCTCAACCGGAAGCCAAATACATGGAGCGCCTCTATGCATTCATCTAGCGGAAGCAAACCATAAACAATCAAACCACAATGCACACGGGATTTTTAGGTGGTTCGGTCCTCCAGACCTACATCCACCCCACACTCAATCCGAGTGTGGCTTCCTGCTGACTCACAGCTTGAAACCGCTGGGCCTCACAGCTTGCCTACAACCGTTGGGCAACACAGCTTGCCGTCCGAGGAATCCTCCTCGCTCCGCTGAGCAACACAGCTTGCTGTCCAATGGAATCCTCCACTACAAACCGCTGGGCAATACAGCTTAGCCGTCCAGAGACAGCACCTCTGCAATCCGCTGACTAACAGCTTGAACAAAGATGTAAAATAGAAAACAGAAAATGGAAATAAACAGCAATCGGAAAGCTGTAAGCAATGAAGCACAAAGTGGCTCTTAAAGAGCTGAATGGCCTGGATTTGATCCACGGTCCATCAAGAACAGATCTCCCTCGATCTCACTCTCTTTCTTCACTCTCTCTCTTTCTCTTTCTTCTCTGCTGCACTTCTCTTCTTCTTCTTCCGCTAATCTCTCACTATCTCTCTCATTCTCTTTCTTCTCTGCTGCACTTCTCTTCCTCTTCTTCTTCTTCTGGATCGTGGCTATCTGTATGGACTTTACCTCTCGCCAACTCGATCGCCCTTTTTCTGTGGAAGAAGGCTCATATATATAGCAGAAGCAGCAGCATCAGCCCCAACGTGTGACCTCCACATTTCCAGCCCTAAGTATTCGGACCACGTGGCAGTCTCTCAGCAGGCTTCATTCTAGCCTCGGATCACGTGCTGCCAGTCACTGGGGAATGTTCTTCCTCGGACCTGCAAGGAGATAAAAACCATTAAAATTGAGGGCCACAAGAACTAAAACTGCATGAGATATATGATAACAACACGACGTTCACTTTCCTGAGAATGACACGAGATACACAAGATTACTACAGTACGAACTAAAGAGAGAATGACACGAGGTCAGATTAAAACAGCACGAGTTAAAAAGATAACGACACGAAGTATCACTGTACCAAAACAAACACTACGAAGAGAACGACACGAGATACATAATAACAAAGCTAACACCACAAAGAAAAAATGACACGAAGTCAAACAACACTTGAAGACTCAAGAAAAACAACTTGAGCACAAAATAGCTCGAATGAACGACTCGAAGACGAGGCGACACGGGCTGACCATGATACGAAGACAAATAACAGAAACCGTCAGGAGTTGAAGACAACACGAAGATTAAAACAGAAACCGACACGAGTTGAAAATAACACGAAGACGAAACACAGGAATTGACATGGAGTATGGTCAAGGCGAGAAGGACACGAAGTCTAAAGATGACAAGGACTGACAACGACACGAGGACGAGAACAAAAACCAACACGAAGTGTGGTTTCAACACAAGAATGACACGAGGTCTAGGAAGAACAACACGAAGACGGAAATAACAAAGAACCGACTCGAACTAAGGACGACACGGAGACAGCACAGACACGGCTATCACGACACGAAGTTAAACAACCATGACTAGGACTCGAAGACATAGATGACAAGGATAGAACAACACGAAGTATTACCTCATACAAGTTTTCCTGTCAAGCATGGAAATCAACACGAAGTGTGGCTCAAGTGGCACTGAAAGCAACACGAGGTGCTGCAACGTTCTGCACACAATGGAACAAAACGACACGAAGACAAGCCCTGAAAATAATGTTTAGACTTCACGCTGTACAGACTTGGACTTTGCATATGAAGTGCGCTGTACAGACTATGATGTCCAAGGGCAATGCAGACCAATGTACAGACTTTGGCGAAGCAAAAGGCTGTATAGACTTGGAGACCCAAAGCCATTGTATAGACTAATGGACTTTGAGTTCGTGCATCTACAGTGCAAATGTACATACTTTATGAATAGTGATGCATGAACAGGCCAGTGTGCAGACTTCATGAATGTGCAAACTTGTCAACGAAATGCACAATGTATAGACTATGCACATGCATGAAGAGTGTATAGACTAATGAAATGCTTTACTCTACAGTGTATAGACTTGCTAGTCATCAAACTACATGCAGATAGAAAAGCAACGCACAGATCAGAAATCAAGCACTATATCAGTCATGCACATGCTTTCTCCACAAAACAAGTTATGTTGCTATCATCAAAACACAATCTCAAATGTACTCAAATGCACTCACTGTCTTGCTATCATCAAAACCAAATAGCATTGCTATCATCAAAGCAACATAGCACATGCTTATGCCTAAGGGGCACAACATTCTCCCCCTTTTTGATGATGGCAACACAATGTGACAGTGAGTCACACACAAGATTTTCTCCCCCTTTGACATGAT
The DNA here is from genome assembly GCA_022559845.1 of Amorphophallus konjac. Classification (NCBI taxonomy): domain Eukaryota; kingdom Viridiplantae; phylum Streptophyta; class Magnoliopsida; order Alismatales; family Araceae; genus Amorphophallus; species Amorphophallus konjac. The sequence continues at coordinate 127,355,018 of CM040124.1, forward strand.
CAAAAAGGGAAAAACAGTAAAAACATGAGTGCAAAGTGTAATATGCATGCAAATTCCTCTAGAACATTCTCCCCCTAAATAATTGCTCCCCCTTTGAGAAGGAATATGAACAGATAAGCAAAGGTAGTGAAGGTAGGAGGGTCACTAGACAGCAGCTGAATCATAGGTTCAGAAGGGAAGCATGATTATAAACAAATGTTAAAGTATAAGAATCAGCAACATACACTTTTGAGAAAAATTCAGGTTTAACAGTGATAAATCTAGAGTAAAACATTTGACCCCTGAACAAGAGTTTATTGATTCCATTTATAGCAATGAATCTAGGGCACATGGTATTAATAGATAAGTCAGAGATAATACCCTTTTGTGATTAAACAAGGAAATTCAAGAGAGACAACTTGAACATGTATTGAGAAAAATAATTTTCACTCAATGACTTTTGATTTTCGAAGGGTTACAGCAGTTTGATTTTCACTTTTTAATTTTCAGAACCTGAACTAAGTGAATAGACTTGTGGCATTTATGCTGTTGACATTAGGTGTACACCTTGATCAGAGACAAGTACCCCCAGTTACTAGGCATAAACTACTAGATCTATTTCAGATCAAGACCTACAAGGAATAGTCTTCACTTTTGACATTAAGGGTATACCTTGATTAGAGGCCAGTACCCTCAGTTACTTGGTGAGGACTCCCCCTATAGATTTGACCCTATGAACAGAGTTAGCTTGAGGCACTTCATGACATGTGAATTTTCCTGCTTCATTGGAGGAGTTCACAGTTTCTCAGTGCAATTAACCATTGCTCTGTCACAATGTTCAGTTCTTTACATTTATGATCTTATTTACTGCTGCCCTTAATTCTTTTAGAGTGATTGTTTGAAAAACATTACACACTCTTGTTCACCTGTTCTAGACATTTCCAGATTAACACATTTAGGCATTAAAAAAACTTTTTCTATTTTAGCCATGAGACAAAGATTGAGAGCTATAAAAGTTTTCTTTTATCTCAAATTCTGAAGTGCAGACACTTAACTCTCCAATTTATAAGGGTTAAACCTTTAAATCCTTTCAGTTTGTAAGAGAAATTCTTATAAAAGAACAATTGCAATAATCACAGCTCAATGTAATAAACCAGATACAGAACTGTTGCTCAGTGAAAATGATAGGAAAAAGATAGCCATTGGCAATATGGTTCAATAGCATCTGATGACAGTGAATATGAATGAGTTGAAAGGGGACAATGAGAAGTAAATAGGATTCAAGAATTGAACTAAACTCACAACTCCCCCTGACACCATGATGCAAGGATTATGCTATGCACTAGGCTGTTCTATAGACTATGCAACAATGATATATGAAGCAAGTATGCAATCAATTCAAGTTTATGCATCGAAGTCATATGCACATTTTTATCCTTTTTCAGATTTTTTTTTTTAAAATATGATGCAGTACACTGTTCTACATGAGGACTAGACCCTTGGTATTTGGCAGAGAACCTGGTCTCAAGGACCATCTCACACATAGTAAGAACCTCTAGGCAGATTTCCCTGCCTTTTAGTAGCTTACCATTTGATATACCAGGTTTATGCAAGACAATGCAACATAAAGTAGTCCTACATGCATTGAACAACTTCAAAGTCAGTCATGCAAATAGTGTGTGCAAACATTAGACACATGCAATGACTCTATACACTGAAGAATTATTCACAATCAGTAAGTTATGCATTCAACCACAAGCATGCAGTCCATTTATTCAGTGCAATAATCAGTGAGAGAAAAGCATCAGATATATGCACAGTAAAACTCAGTACATGAAGAGATCATCAACGATCAATCAGGCAAATCAACATGAAGCTCACAATTTTCATGCTCACAATTTCAGATAATAGAATTTAAAAACAGATTTCAGAACTGACCTGAATTGAGTCCTGGGGTTTTCTTTTTTGAGTGCCTTGGTTAACCCCTTCTATTCATTTCCAAGGCACACATGCAGCATGTCATTCAATGTGATTTTACAGGAACCCAAGAAGTCTTGAGTCCTGAATTACCCCTATCAGGTGTTCTAGATAATCTCTTAACGATATTGTCATCAAATTCCATTAGAGAGCAATCAGACATAGAGTGTCCAAAATTTCCACAATAATGACATGAACCAACAGATTTTCTGGTCCTATGATGCAAATCTACAGCAACATGAGACCTACGAAACTCAGCATGAATTTTTCTGTTGTAGGCATGATTTTTTGATTTACCATTACCTGCCCACCAGCATTCAGAAGCTCGGTGGCCAGGTTTTCCACATTCATAACAAACAAGAGTCTTTTCTTTAAGACTAGCTTTATTTCTGCCCAAGAAATTTTTGTTTAGAGGGAATCTTACAAATTTGGAATTAAAATGATTTCCCTGAACAAACCAGCAGTCATTGACTACATGCCCATACTTACCACATTCAAAGCATCTAAGATGTTTGTTGTTTGATTCATTTTTGCCCCTGTGATTTCCTGACCAGCATTCATTTGCCTTGTGTCCAGGCTTGTTGCAATTGAAACAGATGATATGCTGACCTGAAGTAGATTCATATCTATGTGAGCCATGAGCATGTGTGAAAAATCTAGAGTTCAAATTATTGTCTTCTTTCATTTTAAAGCATGCATTCATTAGATGACCACGCCTACCACAGTAGTAACAATAAGCAACAGATTTCTTAATGGCATGGTTTCTGTCGGATGAATTTCTAGAATGCATTGCTTCACTAGCATGCTCATCTTCAATCAACAATCTGCAGTCATCCATTACATGTCCTATCTTGCCACAATAGTAACATGACACTTGTGATTTCCTGATGACATGATTACTAACATATTGACTAGATGCATGTGAATGAGTACATGAAGCATGAGCATTTTGCATTGACCCATTACATTCAGCAGAGCTAACAAATTTCAGAGTACAACCAGAAATATTCTTAGCCTTCTTTGTTTGACTCTTTCTTTTCAATTTCTGATTATTCTCAACAGATTTTGTTTGCTTTTCAATTTTCTGGGATTTGAACTGAAAGACAGATTTTGAAGATGATTTCTCATTTTCATTTTGTTTTGGGGATTGCCTTGAAGTACCAGCTACATCAGTGCTTTGAACAAAAGTGGTATATAGCTGGTCTTTAGTGATTTTCTTAACATCAGAACAGTAATTTGTTCCCCCTTCAGAGTTATCATCCTTCCTCTTCCCAACAGTTTTCATTTTTCCTTTAATCTTGGCAGACTCAATAGTTGAATTTTCCAGATTATGAATTTTATCTTCCAAGCTAGCAATGTGAAGTTCATAACTGGCTATTTCTTGTTCACTGCAATTAACACATTCGCTTAGAACTTGGTTTGCAGTTTTATACTTCTCAATTTCTTGTTCTAGACTGTTCAAAATTTTTGAATTTCCATCATAGACAGCTTTCCCTTTTTCTGTAGTGAGAAGTCTTTCAGACATGCCAGTATTCAACCACTTCAGTTTTTCAACTTCAGCTTTTAATTCAGTGTTTTCTTCCTCATGATTTTTATCATGAATTTCATTATTAGCACGTCTTTCTCTTCCAGACATTAGTTCCAGTTTTTCAATTAATTCCTCTTCTCCTTCCTCCACTCTAATTTTCTCAGCCACCAAGTTTTTGTGATCCTCTTTAAGTGAGATAATTTGTTTACTCAGCCATTCATTCTCACTATAAAGATCTTCATTCCGTTCTCTTAGAGCTGAGCACATATGGCAAGTTAATTGAGCAGAAGAAGAATGTGAAGCCTCCCCATTGATTTCATTTATTCTGACAATAAGGGTTTTATTCTTCTTTTGAAGATCCTCATTCTCCAATTTCATTTTGTCCAATTCAGAATTAACTTCAGTGAGTTCCTGCATGCCTTTTAGATGCTCCTTTTTCTCATCATTCAACTGATTCTCTATTTCTGACACTTTATCCAACCATGTTTGTTATTCAATTTTTAGATAATCATTTTGTTTCTTAAGATTCTGAACATCTAGCATGCAAGCATCATAGGACTTCTTCATATTTGGATAGTTTTCACATGAATCTTTCAGATTTATTCTATCACATTTCTTTTTCAATTTTTTATTTTCAGATTTCAATTTCTTGGAAACTTCTAACAAGTTTTCATACATCTCTATCAATTCATCGAAAGAGTATCCTTCTGATTCAGAGCTTACCTGAGATGAGATCTCAGCTTCATCATCCCGGTTGGCCATCAAGCAGCTATCACCTTGCTGATTATGCGCAGAGACGACTCTGTCATATATTTCCTTTCCAGATGTGCACCTGAGAACAAAAGGATACATATCAGTATTAACTACGGCTCTCAAGATATTAAGAACTATGGTATTATCGCAATTCTTAGAGCTGTCCTCACTAGACCAATTGGTCTAATCTTTAGGTAAACGGTGTGGGCCTTTAGATATAAGACTCCACAAATGTGGACCAATTGAGTCTATGTACACAGCTAGGCCTCCTAGCCAACTTTCAAAATTAGAACCATCATAAATTGGAGGTCGAGCCATTAGAACAGATGGCAAACAATTTCAGCGAAGTAAAACAAATGACACGAACTGCACTGAAACCAGATAATCAAAATAAGACACAAGTCAATGAAGCAAGACACGATTTCAAGAGACCCACTCTGAAATGCACCAAGAACTAGCAGGATCCTCTACAGATTGTTAGATCTGATAGATCAGAGACCCGCTCTGATACCAATTGTTGTGTTCGGTGCAGTATTCAGAGGGGGGGTGAATGAATATAACCCTTTTTAAACTCTTTCGCCCAGTTAAAATATGATGCTTACTAGAATTACTAGTTCGCTAACTAGACAAGCTTAAAGGCTAATAATCAGTTGCAGAACAAAACACGCATACAGTGAGACCACTGGAATGCTAACTAGGCTGATTTAGACAAAGAATCGCTCAACTAAGATTTCGCTCTGCTGACAAATTAAAACATTCTAAGAAGACTAATTAACTCTTCTTCTCAACCGAAAGCCAAATACATGGAGCGCCCCTATGCATTCATCTAGCGGAAGCAAACCATAAACAATCAAACCACAATGCACACGGGATTTTTAGGTGGTTCGGTCCTCCAGACCTACATCCACCCCACACTCAATCCGAGTGTGGCTTCCTGCTGACTCATAGCTTGAAACCGCTGGGCCTCACAGCTTGCCTACAACCGTTGGGCAACACAACTTGCCATCCGAGGAATCCTCCTCGCTTCGCTGAGCAACACAGCTTGCTGTCCAGTGGAATCCTCCACTGCAAACCGCTGGGCAATACAGCTTAGCCGTCCAGAGGCAGCACCTCTGCAATCCGCTGACTAACAGCTTGAACAAAGATGTAAAATAGAAAATAGAAAATGGAAATAAACAGCAATCGGAAAGCTGTAAGCAATGAAGCACAAAGTGGATCTTAAAGAGCTGAATGGCCTGGATTTGATCCACGGTCCATCAAGAACAGATCTCCCTCGATCTCACTCTCTTTCTTCACTCTCTCTCTTTCTCTTTCTTCTCTGCTGCACTTCTCTTCTTCTTCTTCTGCTAATCTCTCACTATCTCTCTCATTCCCTTTCTTCTCTGCTGCACTTCTCTTCCTCTTCTTCTTCTTCTGGATCGTGGCTATCTGTATGGACTTTACCTCTCGCCAACTCGATCGCCCTTCTTCTGTGGAAGAAGGCTCATATATATAGCAGCAGCATCATCAGCAGCCCCAACGTGTGACCTCCACATTTCCAGCCCTAAGTATTCGGACCACGTGGCAGTCTCTCAGCAGGCTTCATTCCAGCCTCGGATCACGTGCTGCCAGTCACTGGGGAATGTTCTTCCTCGGACCTGCAAGGAGATAAAAACCATTAAAACTGAGGGCCACAAGAACTAAAACTGCATGAGGTATATGATAACAACACGACGTTCACTTTACTGAGAATGACACGAGATACACAAGATTACTACAGTACGAACTAAAGAGAGAATGACACGAGTTCAGATTAAAACATCACGAGGTAAAAAGACAACGACACGAAGTATCACTGTACCAAAACAAACACTACGAAGAGAACGACACGAGATACATAATAATAAAGCTAACACCACAAAGAAAAAATGACACGAAGTCAAACAACACTTGAAGACTCAAGAAAAACAACTTGAGCACAAAATAGCTCGAATGAACGACTCGAAGACGAGGCGACACGGGCTGACCACGATACGAAGACAAATAACAGAAACCGTCACGAGTTGCCAACACGAAGATGAAAATAGAAACCGACACGAGTTGAAAACAACACGAAGATGAAACACAGGAATTGACACGGAGTGTGGTCAAGGCGAGAAGGACACGAAGTCTAAAGATGACAAGGACTGACAACGACACGAGGACGAGAACAAAAACCAACACGAAGTGTGGTTTCAACACAAGAATGACACGAGGTCTAGGAAGAACAACACGAAGACGGAAATAACAAAGAACCGACTCGAACTAAGGACGACACGGAGACAGCACAGACACGGCTATCATGACACGAAGTTAAACAACCATGACTAGGACTCGAAGACATAGATGACAAGGATAGAACAACACGAAGTATTACCTCATACAAGTTTTCCTGTCAAGCATGGAAATCAACACGAAGTGTGGCTCAAGTGGCACTGAAAGCAACACGAGGTGCTGCAACGTTCTGCACACAATGGAACAAAACGACGCGAATACAAGCCCTGAAAATAATGTTTAGACTTCACGCTGTACAGACTTGGACTTTACATATGAAGTGTGCTGTACAGACTATGATGTCCAAGGGCAATGCAGACCAATGTACAGACTTTGGCGAAGCAAAAGGCTGTATAGACTTGGAGACCCAAAGCCATTGTATAGTCTAATGGACTTTGAGTTCGTGCATCTACAGTGCAAATGTACATACTTTATGAATAGTGATGCATGAACAGGTCAGTGTGTAGACTTCATGAATGTGCAAACTTGTCAACGAAATGCACCATGTATAGACTATGCACATGTATGAAGAGTGTATAGACTAATGAAATACTTTGCTCTACGGTGTATAGACTTGCTAGTCATCAAACTACATGCAGATAGAAAAGCAACGCACAGATCAGAAATCAAGCACTATATCAGTCATGCACATGCTTTCTCCACAAAACAAGTTATGTTGCTATCATCGAAACACAATCTCAAATGTACTCAAATGCACTCAATGTCTTGCTATCATCAAAACCAAATAGCATTGCTATCATCAAAGCAACATAGCACATGCTTGTGCCTAAGGGGCACAACAACACTAGTGTGGCTCCATTGCAAGGAAAGAAAAGCTACTCTATTGGGATCTAAAATATGCCATCATTTTGAAAATAATTTAACCACGGTGATATTTACGAAAAATCGCATAATAAGCTGAAAAATAACTGCTGCCAAAGATGAACGGTTATAACCGGGCCGCACCAGGGTTGAACGGATTGAGAGTGGCCCCTCAACTGGACCAACACGGTTCCACCCGGACCGCGCCAAGGAGTTGGACGGTTGGGCCTGGGCTGCACCATTATATCGGCTACTAGAATCACGGGGTTATGTGGTTTGAAACTGGCCGCAAGAGGGTTAAACGGTCCCCAATGGGCCGTGATACTATGATGGACGGATGGGTCAAGACCGCATCAACGAACCACCATTGAAAGTCAACAGCGTAAACGGTCCTACGATAGACCGCACAACAAAGATGGACGGTTGGGTACTAGCCGCACTACAAGGATGGGCAGTTTCACTTGGGCCGTTCTAGTGTACCTCCCTAGGGTACCAAGGATAAACAGCTAGAGTGTAGCCGCACCAGGGATGAAACGGTCCTGTGAAGGCCGCACAAAGGGGTTTAAACGGTGAGGTCACGACCGCTCATGTGATGAACGGTCCACGGACGACCGCATAAACGGCGTCACGGCGGGACACACCCTCACCGGGTCGTAAATCCGCCCGGAGGGCTGCAACAAGCTGGAAAATCGAAAAAAACTAAACCTGCCATATAATCCGGCCATTCCACAACCATACATGCCATCAAAATGCAAAAAGAAGCCTATTTCAATTGATTTCAAGAAATTAAACGAAAATAGGCTAACATGGGGAAATGCACGGAAACCTAGGAAAATGAACTCTGATCATGATGCAGGAGGCATGAAAATGATCCTAGCGATGCAGGGAATCCATCCCCCTACCTCGATCGTGACAAAAACGACGTCCGGCGCGCGCACGAGCCGCGAACCACCGCGCCTTCAATCGCCCGATCCCGTCACCTTGCTCCGCGATTCAAGACGAAACTTATGTCACTGCGCTCCACTCATCGCTAGCTCCCCAACAGTACCTCCCTCGACACCTGCAGTGGCCCGGAAGGACCCGGAGCCCAAAGAGGGAGAGAGATCGCGAGAGGAGAGAGAGAGAGCGAACGAGAGAGAGAGAGAGAAAAAGTGAGGGGAGAGAGAGATCGAGTGATATTTTTATAAAATATATTTTTTGAAAATTTAAATCAAATTGCATTATAACCCTCAACTAAGCAAAATTGCATTTATACCCTTTTCAAATTACGTATATACATTTATTCCCGAATTAAATCTAAACAATTCTGATTAATTCCCGAAAAATGCCAGAAAAATTCTTAAAAATCCAGAAAAATAGTCAAAAATTACCACATGGATTTTGGGTCCAAAACACTAAAGATACGTTAAGGCACGGGCCTTACAGTCCCTCCCTCCTAATAAAAATTTCAACCCCAAAATTTAAAAACTAAGGATAAGGAGGAAACTGAGAAAAGGAATTTATACCTCACTGGAATAAGAAAGGAAAAAGCTGTCGCATCTCATCCTCACGTTCCCAAGTTGCTTCATTGCCTGAGTGACGCTACCAGACAACCTTTACCAGAGGAATTACTTTGTTTCTCAACCGCTGCTCATGACGGTCTTCAATCCTGACAGGAAACTCTAGAGTAGACAAATCAGCAGTCACCTCTGGCCAAACTGAATCATACAGAACATGGGATGGATCCGGCACATATTTCTTCAACTGAGAGACGTGGAACACATCATGAATTGCCCGCATAGCCACTGGTAACTGAAGACGATAAGCCACCTGACCCACAGATTCTGAAATAGGAAATGGGCCAACATAACGTGGACTAAGTTTTTCACGCTTCCCAAATCTCGAAACACCTTTCATCGGAGACACCTTGACAAAAACCATGTCTCCTGGCTCAAACAGTAGTGGACGTCTGCGCTGATCTGCATAGCTTTTATGCCGACTCTGAGCTGTCAACAGCCTTTGCCTGATCAGACGAACCACATCAGAACATTGCTGTACCATATCAGGCCCTGTCAAAAGACGATCACCTGCTTCAAACCAATTCAAAGGAGTACGACAAGGACGACCGTACAGCGCTTCATATGGAGCCATACCAATACTGGAGTGAAAACTATTAATATAAGTAAATTCAACAAGTGGCAAATGTTGACTCCACGAACCTTGCCAATCTAGGTAACAAGATCTCAGCATATCTTCTAAAGTCTAGATAGTTCTCTCTGATTGTCCATCAGACTGAGGATGATATGCTGAACTGAAAGCTAACTCCGTGCCCAGTGCTTTCTGAAAACTGTGCCAGAAGCCGGAGGTAAATCGTGGATCACGATCTGACACAAGTGAAATAGGGATTCCATGCAGTGGCACAATCTTTTGAACATAAATCTCGGCCAATCTCTGCACGCTCCAGGAAACTTTTATTGGAAATAATCTAGCTGTCTTCATCAATCTGTCAACCAACAGCCAGATCCCATCATAACCTTGAGAAGTGCGAGGTAACCCCACAATGAAATCGATAGTGACATGATCCCACTTCCACATCGGAATTTCTAATGGCTGCAGCAATCCACCTGGTTTCTGGTGTTCTGCCATTATCTGCTGAGAAGTCAAGCAACGAGAAACAAAAGTAGCAACATCCTTTTTCATGCCTGGCCACCAAAACTACTTTCTTAAATTCTGATACATCTTGGTGGTACCGGGGTGAATCGCAAAGCGGGAACCATGCGCTTCTTTCAGAATTGCTTGCCTCAAAACATCATCTGCTGGAACATACAATCTGCCTCAAAAACTGACAACCAGTATATCATCAAATTCAATATCATGCATCGTTATCACTCGGGGCAATTCTGAATCTGCCTGCTGAGCTTTTTTAATCTGCTGATATAGAGCTAAAGTCATAGATAGACTAGCACAAACTGCTATAGGCAGATCGGCAGGGATATCGACACTAAATGCCTCACTCGGAAGCTGTTCCCACAATTTCCACTCATGAAGCATCAGATGACTAACTTGTACTTTCCTGCTCAGAGCATCAGCCACAACATTCATTTTACTAGGCTGATAGGAGAGTGTAAAGTCATAATCTTTCATGTATTCCATCGAGCGACGCTGCCTGAGATTCAGATCTTTCTGGGAGAATATATACTGTAAACTCTGATGATCAGTAAAGATTTGAAACTTCTCACCATACAGATAATGTCTCCAGATCTTTAAAGCAAAAATAACTGTAGCTAGCTCCAGATCATGTGTGGGATAATTTTCTTCATGCTGTTTTAATTGCCGAGATGCATATGTGATCACTTTTCCATGTTGCATCAGCACTGCACCCAAACCTACTCGAGAAGCATCTGTGCAAACTACAAATCCACCCGAGCCAGACGGTAAAGTCAACACTGGAGAAGAAGTCAAAAGCCTTTTCAATTCAACAAAGCTATCCTCACACTGACCGGATCAGACGAAGGGTACATCTTTACGAGTCATTCTAGTCATTGGTGATGCAATCTTTACAAAATCTTGGATGAATCTTCGGTAATAACCAGCCAAACCTAAGAAGCTTCTGATTTATGTCACAGTTCTTGGTCTCTGCCAATTTACAACAGCTTCAATCTTTGCAGGGACTACTGCTACTCCGTCACCAGAAATCACGTGGCCAAGAAAATGAATTTCCCGAAGCCAAAATTCACATTTATTGAACTTTGCATAGAGCTCGTGATCTCGCAGAGTCTGCAGAACGATCGTCAAATGCTGCATATGGTCTTTTTCAGAAGCAGAGTAAATCAAAATATCATCGACAAAGATTACCACGAACTGATCCAGATATGGGTGGAAAACACGCTGCATTAGGTCCATGAAAGCTGCTGGAGCATTCGTTAAGCCAAACGGCATTACCAAAAATTCATAGTGACCATAACGAGTGCTGAAAGCTATTTTCTCCACCTCAGACTCCCAGATCCACAATTGAAAATAGCCAGATCGAAGGTCAATCTGTGAAAAGACAGTAGCAGACTGTAACTGGTCAAACAAATCATCAATCTTAGGAAGCGGATATTTATTCTTGACAGTCACCTGATTCAGTTGTCTGTAATCAATACAAAGCCTCAGGCTTCCATCTTTCTTTTTCACAAATAACACTGGAGCACTCCACGGAGAAAAATTGGGGCGAATATAGCCTGTTTCCAGCAATTCAAGCAACTGTGCTCGCAGTTCTTTTAGTTCAGCTGGAGCCATTCGGTACGGTGCCTTTGCGAAAGGAGCTGTACCCGGAATCAGTTCAATCACCATTTCTATTTCTCGCTCTGGAGGCAAGCCTGGTAACTTGTCAGGAAACATATCAGGGAACTCACAGACAACGGGAATATCACTGACATCCCGTCGTGATGTCTCAACAGCTACCACGGAAGCTAGGAATCCCTGACAACCTGCACTAAGCAATCTATAGGCTCGAATAGAAGAAATAATCAAGCGAGAAGAACGGGATCGAATACCTCGAAAATAAAATACTGGTTTTCCCTCTGGCTGAAAATAGACTTTCTTCGATCTGCAGTCAACCACAACTCCAAATTGCTCCAACCAATCCATACCCAGAATGATGTCATAATCTGCCAGCTGCAACGCATATAATCTCGTCGGCAATAGCTGATTATTAATCATAATAGGAGATTCTTCTGAACACAGAGGCGTGACCATAAAATCTCCAGAAGGCAATTCAACAAATAGTTCACATGTCATTTCTGATGTCGGCTCCTCGATGCATGCAATGAAATCCTCAGAAATAAAAGAGTGAGAAGCACCAGAATCAAATAACACACGAGCTGAATGACCATAAAGCATAATAGTACCTTCAACCAGATGAGACGCAATTGCTTCAGCCCGAGAAATATTGTAATACCCCGATTATTTATTAAGTTTTATTGAGCTTTTATTAATTGAAAATTGAATTAAAATGAATTAATGTTTGAATTTCGAAATATTAATATTTAATTCATTAGAAAAGAGAACCTATAAAATTCGACTACCTTGGAAAAATCTGTAAAAATAGTAATTGGGTAAAAGATCATTTTTATAGCAATTTTGTCTTCTGGACTTGACCCAAATTAATTACGTAACCTTGTCTAATTGGAGGATTAATCCCGAATTTGACTTTCACCTAACCTTTACCTAATCGTAACTTAAAACGTGAAATTCGACCTTGTTGCTCAACCAAATGATCTGAAATCAAGGGCAAATGGAAGGCCACGAGGTAAGGAACATTTACCCTCAATCAATTTGAGGTATACCTAGCCCTAAAACGTGCTGCCGACATAGTTTTGGTCAAGTCAAGGTTTTCGGCGCCGTTTTTAACACGTAACTTGCAACGTCGAATACTCCCAACTCCAGGGATCCAGAAGCCCCATGACCTATAGAAATGTAGCTCTTCGACTCTAGTTTCATTTGGTTGCTGTGGGGTACGTTGAAGTTACAGATCCAAGGAGTTCTTGCTCGATTAGTGGAGGTGGGTCGGCAGGCCGTCGGCTTCCTCTCTTCCTTCCTTGTTCCAACTATTGAGGTAGGAATTCTCAACCAAACTTCGATCATGAGTATAGAAAATTATTCCTCTCATCGAGCTCTATCCATTGGTGGTAAAATCACCAATTTTCATTAGGTATCCGTGGAGATATCGAGCTTTTTGTGAGGTGCTGTCAAGCTTGTTCTTTATTCTAGGGTTTCGAGTTCCCTCTTCAATTTGAGGTAGGATCTAACAACCAAATCCTAATTAACTTACATGAAGTAATCAGCATGTTGTTAGCTTTTATTCAACGTAGAAACCCCCAATTTTTATTGAGCATGCTTGGTGAATTTCGAATTTTTGTAGAAGCATGTCTAGAACATGATTCATATAGTATTCCTTTAAGCCAGAGCTTGATTGCGGGCTTATTTTGAGTCATGTAACCTGATATTCATGTAGCATATCATACATGGTTGGATTCATGATCGAGTTAGCTTTCTTTTGACACCAAAATCCCCAAATTTGGTTTTGAATATCGAGAGAATTTGACAATTTAGTGGAAGTATGTCCTGAACTAGGTCTCCTTGTGTTCTTCATAGAATATGTTGTGATTCTGATGAATTCTGATGAAATTCGTGTTTCCAAATTGTAGTTTTATGACCCTAATATGTCTAGCAAGATTCCTATAGCATGTGGTTTTAATTTCAACTCAATTGGACCTCATTTGGATGAGTTAATGGGTTTTCCGGAGGCAACTTACGTTGCTGTTCTTGCAGGGGTCGACCCCAGGGGTCGACCCATTTTCTGGGCAGCCCAGCAGGCCCGAGGGTCGACCCCAGGGGTCAACCCATCCACTCCCTGCAAGGGGGTCGACCCCAGGGGTCGACCCATGTGCTGGCAGAATAGGGGTCGACCCTAGGGGTCGACCCATCCTGCAGATTTTGAGGGGTCGACCCATCCTGCAGATTTTGAGGGGGTCGACCCCAAGGGTCGACCCATTCAGCTGCCAGACCCCAATTTTTCAGGGCTCGACCCCAGGGGTCGACCCATACACCAGAAAACCAGTTTTCATCATTTTTTGACCCGAGGATCGATCCGGATCATTAGGGGATCGACCTATTGAACTTAGACCAATTGAAAACTATACTTTTGAATAATCAGTGACCTGTTCTGGAAACCTTATGATTTCAATTTACATTGGTTCCAACTTGCAAATATAGTGTAAAAACATGCCGTTTACCATCTTCATTTCGACTCATACATTGGTTAAATATAAACCCACATAATTAGTGGTTAATGGTGTAATTAAATCTCTAATAATACATTCTTTTTCCTTCCTGTACAAGCTTGTTCCTTTACCTTATCATCTTGAATCAGCTTTTGGCAATTGTCTTAATGCAAATGATAATGGATAATCTTTGACATATTAACTTGGTAATTAGGATTAATATGTTGATTAGCTTGTTGGATAGCTGCTGTACTACAGTAGCGCAGCATAATTAACTCTTATTGTGACTTGGTTTTCAATCTTCTTGATGATTGTGCTTACCTTGAAATTCTGAAATGAATCTCCTTCCTACTTGAAATTGTTATTACTACATGGTTCAAACCTTGGAATTCTGGCCATAAATTGTGGAAGTCTAGATTCGTGGGATCTTTGATCCAAAGAAATCAATGCCTGGCAAACAATTAAGGGCTTGGTCTAGTCCTGGGAGGAGCGCCCGAACACTACGTGTACCCCTGGAGAGGTGATTGACTAGGTGTGACATTTGGCACCAGTACTATGACCTGGGTTAAATCTAGGACTGGCCACTACTCTCTACTACTCTCTACTACTCTCTACTACTTTTCACTTTCCACTCTTCACTGTTCTATACTCTACTTGTTGTTACTTACTTGCTGTTACTTGGATGTGGAAATGAAACTACACACATGCTTGACATGACTTGAATTATCTTGATATGGCCAACTCTTTATCGTTATCTCCTATAGTAAATTCTTGTCTTTGTTATTCCTCTTAAGTATTACCATTCTGTTCCTTTATATTTCGTGACCTTGCGAGATCTTTCAATTTTGTTTCATTATATCATCATTACTCTTTTATTGCATTATCCTTTGTAGCATGATATTTTGAAAATGTAATTAAACTGCTAATCACTTATACCTATCTGTTATTTCCTACTGAGCGTTAGCTCATAGTTGTTGTTTCCCCCCTTTCCAGGCTTTTCAGGTGACGCGCTTACCGATGGAGAAGGGCAGGAGTGATGTTTTGAGTGTATCAGTTAGTTGTGTTTACAGTGTGTTGTGCTTCAGTTATGTTATTGTGGTTTAGAGTTGTTATCCCAGTTGTATTGAGTTGATTTGAGGATTATGTACCAGTTATGTTTTGTTTTATGGTCAATAAGTTATTTCCATTTCTTAGCATTTGTATATATTTAGATTAGTTCTCTCTCTTTCCAGCTCGTTTCTAACTGTACGTCCCGATATTCCGCGTCGGGGCGTGACAGTTTAGAATGGTATCAAAGCCATACCCCAGCCGGAAGTGTGGGAACTAAGTGCCATGCAGGGCAAAGTGCTACGCTATGGGAGCCACCTCATGAACCCGCAATGGGATAAAGTGCTACATAGTGGGAGCCACCTCTTGAGCCTGTAGGGGCCACCTCTTGAATCCTACCTGCCTGGGGGTTTGATTGTGTGCTATATGTGCCCAGCGACGAGGACGTCGCCTATATAAGAGGGGTAGATTGTAATACCCTCAAATATAGCTAACTCGTATTCTATATCATCGAGGCGCCTTTTCAAGTATCGGCTCAGTTCTTGGAAAGAACTCCGAAGTTAAGCGTGCTTAATGGAGAGTAGTACTGGGATGGGTGACCTGCCCGGGAAGTCCCCCATTCTGGAGCCGATCACTGTTAAAAAGGGATAAAATCGTGAGGCCGGTAGGCCAAAGCGGACAATACCTCGACGGTATAGAGTACAGGGCGTGACAGAATGGTATCAGAGCCCTAGGTTTCATATTCCTAGGTTCCCTAAGTTTAGATTTTCTTGCATTGCATCCCAATAATCGGTATATCAAAAGGTGTTGTCAGAACGTTAGGCTACGCCTATCGGGAAGGTCGCATACTTGCGCGAGTGGTCTTCGGACCGATTAGCTCCGCCAGGTACCGAGTTTTTGGTCGTGTTTAGGTGCATTAGACCTCTAACCTTGTTAAAGTCTAGAACCTGACCTGGTGAGATTGGGTAGAAACTTGGGTTAAGTTCGTTCCTTAATCGTGTTATTATCTATTTTATTGGACCTAAGTAATCTATTTCTCGTGTAGATGGCAGCCGATCGTGCTGAATGGAGGAACCTGCAGCGCACGGTTCAAGGCCTGACTCAGGCGTTACATCAGGTAGCTCAAGCTGGAGCAGCGGGTCATGGCACCGGTGACTTATATCGGAACTTTCGAGGAATGAACCCGCCAAGATTTGCTGGTTCGACTAACCCCGATGAGGCCGAGCATTGGCTCCACGAAATGGGGAGAATTTTTGAAGTCATGCAATGCACCGACCAAGAGCGTGTCCTTCTTTCTACCTTCCAATTGGAGCGGGACGCGCGTACTTGGTGGGATTCCGTCAAGGCAACTCTAGGCGATCAACAAGTCACATGGGAAGAGTTCGAGGAATTCTTCAACGACAAATATTTTTCCGATCGTGTACAAGAGAAGAAGGCGGCGGAGTTCGCGGCTCTAAAGCAGCGAAGCTTATCGGTGGCCGAATATGAAGCACAGTTCTCTCGGCTTTCGCGCTATGCTACTCACCTTATCTCCACAGAAAAGATGAAAGCTAAGCGATTTCTCAACGGGTTGAAGCTTCACTACATCAATCAACTGGCGCTGATGGAGATCTCTACTTATTCTGAGATGGTGAGAAAGGCACAAGTTCTAGAAGATACCTTAGAAATGACAGAGAGGATCCGTGGGCAAGGCATGAAGAAGGAACAACCAACTCCTAGACCCGGATTTGGCACTAGCAAAAAGAGGCCCATGAGTGGGTCTAGTTCGTGGATCAGATCGGGAACGTGGAAAGGCAAGATGCCAAGAAATGAAGAGAAGAAACCCGGCCCTATTGTTCCATTCAAGGGCAAGTGCAAGTATTGTGATCATCCAGGTCACAAGATGGAGGAATGCTGGCGCAAGCTAGGTGCCTGTTTACGATGTGGGAGTAGGAAACACCGTATCCCTGACTGCCCTCTTCTATCGGAACAAGCTACACCGGCAAAACCTCAAGTTATCAAGAAGCCGCAAGGAAGGCTCCAAGCTTTACATGCGGATGAAACTGGGATTTCTGATGATGGCGGACTTGTCGAAGGTACCCTTACTATAATCGACAAGCCCGCATTTGTTCTATTTGATACTGGTGAAACGCATTCTTTTATTTCTCAAAAATTTGTGAAGTCGTTATCTGTCGAACCTATTATGATGAATTCTCCATTGGTTATATCAACTCCTATTGGTTCTGGAGCGGCTATTCAATATTACTATTCTTCTAGTAAAGTTATTATTGATGAACGGAATTTTCCAGCCGACTTAGTTTGCATGGATATGAAGGATTATGATGTAATCCTTGGAGCAGATTGGTTAGCCAAGTATGAGGCTAGTGTTCACTGCAGTTCTAGCTCAGTGACTTTTACTGGACATTCTGGTTTATCTTTTACGGGGATCAAGCACCATAACCCCGTATCACTTATCTCGGCTCTTCGAGCTGACAAGCTGATGAGGCGAGGTTGCGAGGCTTTTCTAGCCTTTGTCCATGCTACACCGGAACAACGAGTTGAGATAAAGGACACTCCTATTGTCCGAGAATTCTTCGAAGTCTTTCCGGAGGAACTACCAGGACTTCCGCCTAAGCGGGAAGTTATCTTCTCCATTGATATTGTTCCTGGCGCGTCCCCTATTTCTAGAGCTCCTTACCGTATGTCCCCTGCGGAGCTAAGGGAATTAAAGCAACAGCTGATGGAATTGCTCGAGAAGGGCTTTATTCGTCCGAGTACTTCACCTTGGGGAGCTCCTGTATTATTCGTCAGGAAAAAGGATGGTTCGATGAGATTATGCATCGATTATCGGCAACTGAACCAGCTAACTATCAAGAATAAATACCCATTGCCGAGGATCAACGAATTATTCGACCAGATAGCGGGAGCACATTATTTCTCTAAGATCGATCTTTGATCTGGATATCATCAGCTGAGGATTAAGGAAGATGATATTTATAAAACGGCTTTCCGCAGCAGGTATGGTCATTTTGAGTTTGTCGTTATGCCTTTTGGTCTAACGAATGCACCAGCAGCTTTCATGCAGTTAATGAATAATGCATTCCGGCCTTATCTTGATCAATGGGTCGTGGTATTCATTGACGACATACTAATTTATTCCAAGACTGAAGAAGAGCATGCCGAACATTTGAGGATGGCATTGCAGATATTGAAAGATCATCAACTATATGCCAAATTCAGTAAATGTGATTTCTGGCTGCAAGAAGTGTCCTTCTTAGGACATATCATCACCAAAGAAGGTATTTCAGTTGATCCTTCGAAAGTGGAGGCAGTAAGGAACTGGATCAGCCTACTACAGTGACCGAAGTGAGAAGCTTCCTAGGCCTGGCAGGCTATTATCGGAGATTTATTCAAGACTTCTCCAAGATTGTGGTACCTCTCACTCGATTGACCCGCAAAGACAACAAGTTTGAATGGTCCGAGGAATGTCAACAGAGCTTTCAAACATTGAAGGATTGCCTCACTACTGCACCCGTATTGGCCTTACCTTCTGGCCACGGTAGTTTCGTGGTCTATACCGATGCTTCGGGTATTGGCTTAGGCTGTGTACTCATGCAGCATGGTAAGGTGATTGCTTATTCTTCTAGGCAGCTGAAGAAGCACGAAGAGAACTACCCCGTTCATGACTTGGAACTTGCAGCAGTTGTATTCGCCTTAAAAATTTGGAGGCATTACTTGTATGGAGAAACATTCACAGTATTTTCAGATCATAAGAGTCTGAAGTATTTATTTTCTCAGAAAGAACTTAACATGAGGCAGAGAAGATGGTTGGAGTACTTCAAGGACTTCGACTTCTCGATTGAATATCATCCCGGTAAAGGCAATGTGGTGGCAGATGCATTAAGCCGGAAGCCTGTGGTTAAATTATCAAGTCTCATGTTACAAGAGTGGAGGCTATTGGAACAGTTAGCTAGCCTGGATCTAAATGTTGATAATGATCGGGTTATAATTGCACATATTCGACTTAAGCCTGAATTATTGATGGAGATCAAATCCTTGCAAGATAATGATCCCGAGCTGGTTGAGATCAAGGGAAGTTTGAGCAGCAGACCCGACTTCATGGTGGCTGACGATGGAAGATTGTTATTCCAGGGTAGAACTTGTGTACCTGATGAAGCTGAGTTAAAGACCAAGATTCTGGAGGAAGCACATAGATCCAAATACACTATTCATCCTGGAGGCACTAAAATGTTCAAGGATTTGAAAAGGTCCTTTTGGTGGCCAAATATGAAAAGGGAAATTGCAGGTTTCGTGAGTAGATGTCTGGTTTGTCAACAAGTTAAGGCTGAACATTTCAGACCGGCAGGAAAGTTGAAACCACTCGACATACCCCAATGGAAGTGGGAAAGCATTGGCATGGATTTTATTATGGGTCTACCTAAGACTCGTGGTGGATTTGATGCGATATGGGTGATCGTCGATCGCTTGACAAAATCGGCTCATTTCTTACCCATTAAGTCCAAATGGACAGTTGATGTATTGGCTGCTTTATATTTGAAGGAAGTGGTAAGGCTCCATGGTATACCTGTCAGCATTGTGTCTGATAGAGACCCGAGATTTACTTCACATTTCTGGAAGGGACTGCAAGAGTCTCTTGGTACTCGTCTGAATTTCAGTACTGCTTTTCATCCACAGACAGATGGACAGACTGAAAGAACCAACCAGATAGTGGAAGATATGCTGCGAGCTTGCATGATTGATTTCGGAGGTAGTTGGAGTAATCACTTGGCATTGATTGAATTCGCCTACAACAACAGTTACCAATCCAGCATACAAATGGCTCCATTTGAAGCTTTGTATGGAAGAAGCTGTCATTCCCCGTTGTGTTGGGACGAGGTGGGCGAGAAGCAATGGCTTGGATCGGATCTTGTTTCAGAATCATCACAGAACATCCGTGTTATCCGAGACCGGTTACAAGTGGCTCAGTCAAGACAGAAGAGTTATGCCGACACAAGGAGAAGAGCATTAGAATTTCAAGTTGGCGAGCATGTGTTTCTTAAAGTCTCTCCTTCGAGAGGGATTCGAAGATTTGGCATTCATGGCAAGCTGAGTCCGAGGTATATTGGTCCATTCGAGATCCTAAATAGAGTGGGAGAAGTTGCTTACAGACTGACATTACCGCCTCAGTTAGCTGGCGTACACAATATTTTCCATGTGTCTATGTTACGGAAATATGTGTACGATCCCACTCACATCATTCAACATGTGGATTTTGAGTTAAAGGAAGATTTGACTTATGAAGAAAGACCTATCAAGATTCTAGACCGGAAACAGCAGCAACTCCATAATCGGTCTATACCGATGGTCAAGATTCAGTGGAGTCGGCGTGGAACCGAAGAAGCTACTTGGGAATCGGAAGATACTATGCGGAAGCGGTATCCCGACCTATTCTAGGTGATCTATCTTTTCCCTACCTTCCGTATATAGTGCAGTGAATTTGGAGGACCAAATTCTTTAAGTAAGGGAGGGTGTAATACCCCGATTATTTATTAAGTTTTATTGAGCTTTTATTAATTGAAAATTGAATTAAAATGAATTAATGTTTGAATTTCGAAATATTAATATTTAATTCATTAGAAAAGAGAACCTATAAAATTCGACTACCTTGGAAAAATCTGTAAAAATAGTAATTGGGTAAAAGATCATTTTTATAGCAATTTTGTCTTCTGGACTTGACCCAAATTAATTACGTAACCTTGTCTAATTGGAGGATTAATCCCGAATTTGACTTTCACCTAACCTTTACCTAATCGTAACTTAAAACGTGAAATTCGACCTTGTTGCTCAACCAAATGATCTGAAATCAAGGGCAAATGGAAGGCTACGAGGTAAGGAACATTTACCCTCAATCAATTTGAGGTAAACCTAGCCCTAAAACGTGCTGCCGACATAGTTTTGGTCAAGTCAAGGTTTTCAGCGCCGTTTTTAACACGTAACTTGTAGCGTCGAATACTCCCAACTCCGAGGGATCCAGAAGCCCCATGACCTATAGAAATGTAGCTCTTCGACTCTAGTTTCATTTGGTTGCTGTGGGGTACGTTGAAGTTACAGATCCAAGGAGTTCTTGCTCGATTAGTGGAGGTGGGTCGGCAGGCCGTCGACTCCTCTCTTCCTTCCTTGTTCCAACGATTGAGGTAGGAATTCTCAACCAAACTTCGATCATGAGTATAGAAAATTGTTTCTATCATCGAGCTCTATCCATTGGTGGTAAAAGCCCCAACTTTCATTAGGTATCCGTGGAGATATCGAGCTTTTTGTGAGGTGCTGTCAAGCTTGTTCTTTATTCTAGGGTTTCGAGTTCCCTCTTCAATTTGAGGTACGATCTAACAACCAAATCCTAATTAACTTACATGAAGTAATCAGCATGTTGTTAGATTTTATTCAACGTAGAAACCCCCAATTTTTATTGAGCATGCTTGGTGAATTTCGAATTTTTGTAGAAGCATGTCTAGAACATGATTCATATAGTATTCCTTTAAGCCAGAGCTTGATTGCGGGCTTATTTTGAGTCATGTAACCTGATATTCATGTAGCATATCATACATGGTTGGATTCATGATCGAGTTAGCTTTCTTTTGAAACCAAAATCCCCAAATTTGGTTTTGTATATTGAGAGAATTTGACAATTTAGTGGAAGTATGTCCTGAACTAGGTCTCCTTGTGTTCTTCATAGAATAGGTTGTGATTCTGATGAATTCTGATGAAATTCGTGTTTCCAAATTGTAGTTTTATGACCCTAATATGTCTAGCAAGATTCCTATAGCATGTGGTTTTAATTTCAACTCAATTGGACCTCATTTGGATGAGTTAATGGGTTTTTCGGAGGCAACTTACGTTGCTGTTCTTGCAGGGGTCGACCCCAGGGGTCGACCCATTTTCTGGGCAGCCCAACAGGCCCGAGGGTCGACCCCAGGGGTCGACCCATCCACTCCCTGCAAGGGGGTCGACCCCAGGGGTCGACCCATTCAGCTGCCAGACCCCAATTTTTCAGGGGTCGACCCATACACCAGAAAACCAGTTTTCATCATTTTTCGACCAGAGGATCGATCCGGATCATTAGGGAATCGACCTACTGAACTTAGACCAATTGAAAACTATACTTTTGAAGAACCAGTGACCTGTTCTGGAAACCTTATGATTTCAATTTACATTGGTTCCTACTTGCAAATATAGTGTAAAAACATGTCGTTTACCATCTTCATTTCGACTCATACATTGGTTAAATAGAAACCCACATAATTAGTGGTTAATGGTGTAATTAAATCTCTATTAATGCATTCTTTTTCCTTCCTGTACAAGCTTGTTCCTTTACCTTATCATCTTGAATCAGCTTTTGGCAATTGTCTTAATGCAAATGATAATGGATAATCTTTGACATATTAACTTGGTAATTAGGATTAATATGTTGATTAGCTTGTTGGATAGCTGCTGTACTACAGTAGCGCAGCATGATTAACTCTTATTGTGACTTGGTTTTCAATCTTCTTGATGATTGTGCTTACCTTGAAATTCAGAAATGAATCTCCCTCCTACTTGAAATTGTTATTACTACATGGTTCAAACCTTGGAATTCTGGCCATAAATTGTGGAAGTCTAGATTTGTGGGATCTTTGATCCAAAGAAATCAATGTCTGGCAAATAATTAAGGGCTTGGTCTAGTCCTGGGAGGAGCGCCCGAACACTACGTGTACCCCCGGGGAGGTGATTGACTAGGTGTGGCATTTGGCACCAGTACTATGACATGGGTTAAATCTAGGACTGGCCACTACTCTCTACTACTCTCTTCTACTCTGTACTACTTTTCACTCTTCACTGTTCTATACTCTACTTGTTGTTACTTACTTGATGTTACTTGGATGTGGAAATGAAACTACACACGTGCTTAACATGACTTGAATTATCTTGATATGGCCAACTCTTTATCGTTATCTCCTGTAGTAAATTCTTATCTTTGTTATTCCTCTTAAGTATTACCATTCTGTTCCTTTATATTTCGTGACCTTGCGAGATCTTTCAATTTTGTTTCATTATATCATCATTACTCTTTTATTGCATTATCCTTTGTAGCATGATATTTTAAAAATGTAATTAAACTGCTAATCACTTATACCTATCTGTTATTTCCTACTGAGCGTTAGCTCATAGTTGTTGTTTGCCCCCTTTCCAGGCTTTTCAGGTGATGCGCTTACCGATGGGGACGGGCTGGAGTGATGTTTTGAGTGTATCAGTTAGTTGTGTTTAGAGTGTGTTGTGCTTCAGTTATGTTATTGTGGTTTAGAGTTGTTATCCCAGTTGTATTGAGTTGATTTGAGTATTATGTACCAGTTATGTTTTGTTTTATGGTCAATAAGTTATTTCTATTTCTTAGCATTTGTATATATTGAGATTAGTTCTCTCTCTTTCCAGCTCGTTTCTAACTCTACGTCCCGATATTCCGCGTCGGGGCGTGACAAATATGGGACACCTTGCCCTTTTGCTTCTTAGATGCTGCTGAAGACTACTGGGAGGATGTTGAAGCTTGCGAATAGAATTGCTGCTGAGGTTGAGGCAAAGGAGGAGGTCTGAACTGCGACTGCTGAGGCTGAGAAAGCTGGGGAACATGAGCTGGTTTCGGCCTCAACGGGCAATCCCGAACCACGTTACCCGGCTGGTCACAACGAAAATAGACAATAGGAAGAGAACACTGTTGTCCCTTATGGTTGCCCCCACATCTCGCACATGTCCACGGCTGACTGACAGCAGAACTCAAACGACTCTGGGAAGAAGGCGATGACTGCTGCGGCACGGTACCAGTACCAGATGATGGCTGCTGAAAGAACTTCTTGTTGTGCCCCTTGTGCTTTGATGATAATGTGGTATTTTAATGATAGCAACATGAATGAGTCACCATAAGAACAACACATTGAGTCGTCATCTGTTTGTGTCTGCATATGAATTTGTTGTGTTGCATATGAATGTTTCATTGAATATCTTATCTGAGTGTCACTACATGGAATAGGCTGTGTGCATTGGTGCATTTCATAACTCTGCACATTCATTTGGCTTTGTGTTGCTGTAGTGTAGTCTATACATTGCATGTGTCGCAGATAGCATAGTCCATACATCGCAGTTCTTGCAGGCTAGCAAGTCTGTACACTGCATGGCTCGCAGGCTAGTAAGTCTATACATTGCATGGCAAAGTTCAAAGTCAATACATTGCTGCATTGCTTGCATTTCTAAAGTCTACACATTGTTTAGTTGAAAGCCTGTACATCGTGTGTTGCTGAAAGTCTGTACATTGTCTCACTGTTAAAGTCTATACAGACTTCAGCTTCTCATTCAGCGTCTTTCTTTGTGTCTCACTGATTAAAGTCTATACAATGCATTAGACTAAGTCTATACATTGCATTGGCTAAAGTCTATACACTGACTGTCTCATTTAGCGTCTAAGGCAATGTCTATGCACTGGACTTGAAGTCTGTACATTGAGCGTCTCATTGAGCGTCTCATGCAAGTCTGTACATCGGACTATTTCAAGTGAAGTCTGTACATCGGACCGTGTTAGGCAAAGTCTGTACATCGGACTGTTTCAAGTGAATTCTATACAGCGTCATGCATTATTCTTCAAGTCCACACACTGCACTGTAGATTGCTCGAGGTGTAGTCTGTACATCCATCAGTGAACTTCCAAGTCTGTACATCCATCAGTGATCTTGCAAGTCTATACATCGGTAGCTTTACCGACGTTGCACTCGACGTCTATATATACACTGATAGCTTTACCGTCGTTTCCCTTGGCAAGTCTATATACATCCTAGAACTGTGCAAGTCTGTACAGTCATTCCCTTGCCAAAGTCTATACATTATGAACCTTGAAGTCTGTACAGACTTTGCCTTGCTCAAGTCTGTACATCGCCCAGTTGGCAAGTCCATACATTGGAAGTCCATACATTCGTTTGCCTTGCATCGTTCATCAAGTATGTACAACCCTTTCGCTTGGCAAGTCTATACATTGTGAATGTCTATACACTCGATTGCCTTGCTTTGATCAAGTCTGTACAGAGTTCCCTTTTGCAAGTCTGTACATCGTTCATGATGTCTGAACAACGAGCAAGTCTGTACATTGGACTAGTCTGCATCGGCTATGTCCATACATTGTACAAGTAATGCATGCATCGTCTCTCAAGTCTGTACAGGGTCTGCCTAGATGCATTGTTCATCAAGTCTATACACTCTGTGTGCTTCATGCATTTGTGCATCGTTCAACACACCAGTAAGTCTGGACATTGGTTGCACTCAGAGTCTGTCATTCACTCTGAGTCTATTCACTGCTTCAAGCATTGCATTCTAAGTCTAGACAACATTGCACGATGAGTCTGCATATTCATTTAGCATGTCTGTACAACCAGCTGCTATGTTCTCAGTCTTGTATATATGAAGTCTATACGTGTTCTAGCGTTGCATTCACTAAGTCTGCACACTCATGAGGCTTGCATAACGTTGAAGTCTATACAACGGTGTCTTATGCATGCTTCATTTGTTAAGTCTGTACATGGCAGTGTTCTGCATTCACCAAGTCTATACAATGCCATAGCCCTGCATATGTAGAGTCTGAACATTGCATTGCTTCGCATTCACAGAGTCTATACATTGCTTCAGCATTGCCTTCATATAGTCTGTACAGCATATGTTCTTCATATATGATCAAAGTCTGCACATTGCATTACACTTTAGAAGTCCATACAACATCTGCACATCACACACTGCAAAGTCCATACATTCATGTCGCCTTGCAAAGTCTAGACATTGGAAAGTCTATACACTGCATTGTGCATACTATGAAGTCTGTACAAGGTGTCGACACAAAATTGATAAGTTTCTGTTCTGTCTGTCTGACAGGGATTCCTTGCAGAGACTGATGACTAGGCACGTGATCCAAGGATAAGGGGAGTGACCAGATGATGACACGTGGAATGCAGCACAGCCAGGATGTTGCCAGGTGGTCGAAATGCCTCGGTTCTGGTGAAATTCCTTGGGCGGGAAATGTGGAAGCCACACGACCCTATCCACTCTACTGCTGCTATATATATGAGCTTTCTTCTTCATATGAAAGCTGCTCGATGAAGGGGGCAAAGTCTACACAGTGAAGCAGAAGCAGAGGAGAGCCTTCTCGATCCAGTGTGAAGAGCAGAAGAGAAAGAAGAAAAAGTGAGAGATAGAGAGCTTGAGCAGATAAAAGAGAAAGAGAAGGAAAAAGAGAGAGAGTGAGACAGAGTGATTGGAAGAAGAAGAAGGGCAGAGAGAAGCTTCATTCTGAAGATCAGTCTTTACTGGAAGTCGGATCAGATCCACTCCAGTCAGCTCTTAGGAGCCACATTTGTGCTTTCATTTTCAGTTTTCAGTCGCTGATTGTTTCTATCTTTCATTTTCCTTTTATATCTTTCTTCAAGCTGTTTGTCAGCATTTACAGTGGAGGATTCCACTGGACGGCTAAGCTGTATTGCCCAGCCGAGCAAGCTGTGAGGCTCAGCAAGTGAGGAGGATTCCTCGGACAGCAAGCTGTGAGGCTCAGCGGATTGTATGGCAAGTTATGATGCCCAGCTGTTCAAGCTCTGAGTCAGCGGGATCCACACTCGGTTTGAGTGTGGGGTGGACGTAGGTCTGCAGGACCGAACCACCTAAAAACCCATTGTGCAGTGGTTTGATTTCTTCTATCTGATTGGTGCTAGATGAATGCTTAGGTGCACTTTGCCTTGATTGCTCACTGTGTGTTTGTTTAATTCCACAACTGCTTATTAGCCTTCAGGTTTGTCTAGTTAGCGAACTAGCAATTTTAGTGAGCATTAGATTTTAAATTGGGTGAAGTTTTTAAAGGGAAATTCATTCACCCCCCCTCTGAATCATAGCACTGAACCCAACACTTGGTATCAGAGCGGGTTACTGTGCATAGGATCTAACAATCCGCAGCAGATCCTGCATTTCTGTTTGGTGCATTTCAGAGTGTGCTTCTTGTGTTCTGTGTTTTGTTTCATCGGTTGTGTGTCTGGAGCTGTTCATCTGATTTCAGTGCATTTATCACTTCTCGATGACTCATCCACCCATCTTTGATGGTTCTGATTTCAAACAGTGGCACAGTGCTTTCCGTGCTCATGTTAAATCTGTTGATCCATACCTGTGGAAAGTGATTTCACATGGTCCACATAAACTATCAAAAGATCAGTCCAAATGGACTAACAAGCATCGATCTATGCGTGCAGAAAATCAGAAAGCACTGGAGTTAATGAAGGCTACGACTAATCGAGCTCTTCATTCATGTTTCTTTGAATCCATGTCTGCCAAGGAAATCCTGGATAAATTGAAAACTGCTTGCGATAGAGATAATTATCGATGCATGATGGCTCAAAAAAGTGAACCAAGTAGCAATCAAGATGAAGAACAAGACGATGATCAGGTAAACATCTTCGAAAATTACACCCTGGATGATTGGATTGTTGCATATAATGAACTGTTGGAGTCTTATGATCATTTAAGAAAACAGCATAAGAAAATGAAAAGGAAAATTGATAAAAGTGATTCTAATTCATCATGTGAAAAGTGCTTGAAGATAAATGAATTGTATGATAAATGTCTGTCTGAGAATCACTTGAATATGAAACAAATGTGCCTATTGAAAAAGGAAAACCAAGAAGGTTTCAATAAAATTTTCGAATTAGAAAGTCAGCTGAAACTGAAAACTAAGGAACAATTTATGAATCTAGAAGAGTTGGAAAGGATTAAGGTTTCACACTCTTCTTCTGCTGAATCAAACTGTAAAATGTGCTCAGCTTTAAGAGAACGTAATGAAAATCTTTATAGTGAGAATGAATGGCTAAATAAACAAATTGCCTCACTTAAAGATGATCACAAAAATCTGCTTGTTGAGAAAATTAAAGCAGAAGAAAGAGAAGATGAACTAATTGAAAAATTGGAGCTTATGTCTGGAAATGGAACATGTAATGAAGGAGTCATGAAGCTATCTGAAGAGAACAAAGAATTGAGGGAAAAAAACAAAAAACTGATGGTTTTAAATACTGTTTTCTCACAGAGGTTTCTGACTATCGAAAAAGAGAAATCTGTTTTTAAGGAAGCTCAACCTCAAAAATTTGAGAAGGAAAACACTGAACTGAAAACTGAAATTGAAAATTTAAAGTGTTTAAACATTGGCTTATCTGAAACTCTTCTCACATTAAAAAGGGGGAAATTCACTTGTGATGGAGAATCACAAAGGGTGATCAGTCTAGAACAAGAAATTGAGAAGTACAAAACTACAAATAAAGTCTTAAGTGAATGTGTCAATTGCAGTGAACAGGAGATAGCTAGTTATGAACTTCATGTTGCATCCTTGGAAAATAAAATTCATGATCTGAAAAACTCAGCATCCAAGTTTGTAAAAACTGAAAGAAAAATAAAAACTGTTGTGAAAAGTGAGGATAAGAATTCAAAAGGGTGAACAGATTGCACTTCTGATGTTAAGGAAATCACTAAAAGCCAGCTATATGCCACTTTTGTGCAAAGCTCTGATGTAGCTGGTACTTCAAGTCAATCCCCAAAACAAAATGAAAATCAGAAATCATGCTCAACATCTGTGTTTCAGTTCAAAGCCCAGAAAATTAAAAAGCAATCGAAACCTGTTGAAAATAATCTGAAATTGAAAAAGAAGGGTCATACAAAGAAGGCAAACAATGTTTCTGAGTACATCTTGAAATCAGTTAGCTCTGCTGAATGTAATAGGTCAATGCAAAATGCTCATGCTTCATGTACTCATTCTCATGCATCAAGTCAGTCTGTTAGTAATCATGTCGCCAGGAAAACTAAAGTGTCCTGCCATTATTGTGGCAAGATAGGGCATGTAATGGATGATTGCAGACTGTTGATTGAAGATGAGCATGCTTGTGAAGCAATGCATTCTAAGAATTTATCTGATAGAAACCATTCCACTAAGCAATTTGATGCATCCTGTTATTACTGTGGTAGGCGTGGTCATCTAATGAATGCGTGTTTTAAAATGAAAGAAGACAACAATGTGAATTCTAGATTTTTCACACATGCTCATGGCCCACGTAGATATAAATCTACTTCAGGCCAGCATATCATCCGTTTCACTTGCAA
This sequence comes from Amorphophallus konjac, assembly GCA_022559845.1. Taxonomy (NCBI): domain Eukaryota; kingdom Viridiplantae; phylum Streptophyta; class Magnoliopsida; order Alismatales; family Araceae; genus Amorphophallus; species Amorphophallus konjac. Next base: position 127,384,328 of record CM040124.1, read on the forward strand.
TAAGCCTGGGCACAAGGCAAATGAGTGCTGGACTGGAAATTACTGGGGTAACAATGAATCAAGAAGCAAGCATCTTAGATGTTCTGAATGTGGGAAATATGGTCATGCAGTCAAGAAATGCTGGCATGTTCAGGGAAATCACTTTAATTCTAAATTTGTCAAATTCCTTGCAAACAGAAATGATGTTAGTAGGAATAAATCTGTTTTTAAAGAAAAGATTCCTGCATGTTTTGAATGTGGAAAACTTGGCCACCGTGCTTCTGAATGCTGGTGGACAGGTAATGGTAAAACAAAGGTTCATGCAAGCAACATAAACTTTCATTCTAAATCACATAGGTTACATGACTATAACAATGTTCACAAAAAGAATTCAAGGGTTGTTATATCATGTAGATATTGTGGTAAATTTGGCCACTCCATGACCAATTGTCATCTGATGGAGTTTGATGACAATATTGCTAAAAGATTGTTCAGAACACCTGTCAGAGTTAATTCAGGACCCAAGACTTCTTGGGTTCCTGCAGGATCAAATTGACTAACATCTTTGCAGGTGTGCCTTGGAAGCTGAAGAATAAAGGGGTAAACCAAGGCACTCAAGAATGAAAACCCCATGACTGCACCATTTCAGGTCAGTTCCAAACTTTGTTTAAATCTCATTATCTGAAATTGTTGATTTGATTGTTTGATATCTGATATTCTATTCTTGTCTAGCTGATCAGTCTGTATTCCAGACTCAGCTATTGAATTTAATTCTGCTCAAATTCAATGCTCTTCTCTTGCCAGTTATTGCATGTGTACATAAGATGCTAGATGCACTACACAACCATGTTCATAGTCAATGCATGTGTCTAATATTTGCATATATCATTTGCATGACTATCATTTGCTTATTATTGTAGTCTGCATGTCGTTTAATGCATATTGGACTGCTTTGCACTGCATTTCTTTGCATGACCACTTTGGTATATAAATGGTAAGCTACTAAAAGGTAGGAAAATCTACATGGAGGTTCTTACTATGTGTGAGATGGTCCTTGAGACCAGGTTCTCCGCCAAGTACCAAGGGTCCAGTCTTCATATAACGCAGTGTAATGCATATCATCTTTTTTGAAAATCTGAAAAAGGACAAAAATGTTCATGACTTGGGAGCATAAACTTGAAATTATTGCATACTTGCTCTATGTATAAGTGTTGCATAGTCTGCATATAGTTAATTGAACTCATTGCATAAATTGTATAATTTCAGGGGGAGCTTGTTGAGTCTTATGTGAGTCACTGCATATAGACAGGGGGAGCATTATCATATTGTTGACACTGTTTGAAATTCACACTCTATACTCTTTCAAATCTTCAATTGACTACTTTGAATTCATACCTTCTTGAATCTGAGAATTTGGCTGCTAATCCTCAGTCTGTTGAAGAAGGAGTGTCTCATTTTGTCTGACTGAAATTCAACTCTGCCATTGGCTTTAAACTTTTATTCTCTCTTGCTGATTGACTCTTCCACCAGCTTATACTCTTCCTTCATATACCTCTTAGCTGGTGTGACTATTTTGGTTCTATTATTGATTTGTTGGTCAGCTAAATTTATTGATCTGGTCCTGAGGAACTTAAGCTACATGTCATGCAATTCAGTCTGAGAACTTGGTAGAAATTCCTATCATATAGGTTTAAGAATTACCACTGAATCAGACTGATATAAGATTAATGTATTCTCAGATTTGTAATTAAATGAATTGAAAATATCTGAATGATAAGGTTTAATAAACTTTAACCACATGTGTCATGTAAACCTTAGACTCTCTCATCAGATATCTGAAAATTTGAAATCAAGACTACTTTGGTTAAGATACACAGAGTGAGTATTGTTGTTAAACATTAACTTTAAAAAATTTGACAGGAAATAAAATCAGTGAGTAATGAAATGACTTTGTTCACTGAGAAACTGGGACTTCCATCAAAGAAATGGAGTGAACCCAAGTCATGAAGTGTCATAGTCACTTAAAATGAAAATTCATTGAAAACCTGACAGAGCAATGGCATATCTGTGTTGAGTAACTGGGGAGTCTGGCCTCTGATCAAGGTGTCTTCTCATGTAAAAAGACACTTATAGTGCTAACTCTGTTCTCGATGTTGAGAGGCAATGACAGTTATCACACTGAGTAACTGGGTCACTTCACCTGAGACGTGTTGTGCCTCATGTAAAAAGGTGTTGATCAACCTAAATTGCTCAGGAAAATAAAAAGTGCTTCAAATGAAAATATTTTGAAAAATACTGTCAACTCATGTTCTTAGAAAAGTGTTTAACTTCTGTACTAATCTGTGTATATTTTTCAAAGGTGCTATTGAGATCATATGTGTAAGATAAAAGATGATTGTTTCTGAGTGTTATCTGAATATTTGGTTCACCTTTTTTAAAACTTGGATTCATATATGAGTATTGAGTTTAATTTGGCAAATTTGGTATACATCAAAATTAAATCAGATTGGTTAAGTTGCCACTTCATAACCCTTTATGATAGAAAAGTCTATTCTTCTTAAGACTTATTGTTGTGGTGCAAGCATTAAAATCCCTCATGATTAGATTCATTCCAGACAGTTTGATCAACATAAATCTTGCTATTGATTGACTCCTTGAGATGTATTGTGCTTTGACTATATCTCAACCCTACCATTGGATACTACTTCCTGAGATGTACTCCTCTCCACACTGTTGGAATCTTCCATCTTGTTTTGCAATCAACTCTGGTTCTGTGGTTTTTTCACCTGGTTCATTCTGTTCATGCATATGTGAGGTGCCACAACCAGAGTTCAGATTGTTTGTAATGGCAGATTTCAGATTGATTTATTGGATAACCAGAGTTCATTCCTGTGTTTCAGGGGGAATTATGGGTCATCTGCATTTAAGGGAAGTGCAGTCAATCATGCATATAGATAGGGGGAGAAATGTTATCTTCTCATAAGGGAGAACTCCATTTTAATGAACCTTGATTCATTCTCTGTACTCTGAATTTGTGGGGGAGAATTATTTGTTGTGCTGAATTTTGTCTCTCAAACCATTTCCCTTCTTTTTGATTATGTCAAAGGGGGAGAATAGTTTGACGAGTCAATGTGACTCATTATGTTGCCATCATCAAAAAGAGGGAGATTGTTATGTCCCTTGTGCTTTGATGATAATGTGGTGTTTTAATGATAGCAACATGAATGAGTCACCATAAGAACAACACATTGAGTCGTCATCTGTTTGTGTCTGCATATGAATTTGTTGTGTTGCATATGAATGTTTCATTGAACATCTTATCTGAGTGTCACTACATGGAACAGGCTGTGTGCATTGGTGCATTTCATAACTGGTGCATTTCATAACTTTGCACATTCATTTGGCTTTGTGTTGCTGTAGTGTAGTCTATACATTGCATGTGTCGTAGATAGCATAGTCCATGTATCGTAGTTCTCGTAGGCTAGCAAGTCCGTACACTGCATGGCTCGTAGGCTAGTAAGTCTATACATTGCATGGCAAAGTTCAAAGTCAATACATTCTTGCATTGCTGCATTGCTTGCAGTTCTGAAGTCTACACATTGTTTAGTTGAAAGCCTGTACATCGTGTGTTGCTAAAAGTCTGTACACTGTCTCACTGTTAAAGTCTATACAAACTTTAGCTTCTCATTCAGCGTCTTTCTTTGTGTCTCACTGATTAAAATCTATACAATGCATTAGACTAAGTTTATACATTGCATTGGCTAAAGACTATACATTGACTGTCTCATTTAGCGTCTAAGGCAATGTCTATGCACCGGACTTGAAGTCTGTACATTGAGCGTCTCATGCAAGTCTGTACATCAGACTGTTTCATGTGAAGTCTGTACATCGGACCGTGTTAGGCAAAGTCTGTACATTGGACCGTGTTAGGCAAAGTCTGTACATCGGACTGTTTCAAGTGAAGTCTGTACAGCGTCATGCATTATTCTTCAAGTCCGCACACTGCACTGTAGATTGCTCGAGGTGTAGTCTGTACATCCATCTGTGAACTTCCAAGTCTGTACATCCATCAGTGATCTTGCAAGTCTATACATCGGTAGCTTTACCGACGTTGCACTCGAAGTCTATACACTGATAGCTTTACCGTCATTTCCCTTGGCAAGTCTATATACATCCTAGAACTGTGCAAGTCTGTACAGTCATTCCCTTGCCAAAGTCTATACATTATGAACCTTGAAGTCTGTACAGACTTTTCCTTGCTCAAGTCTGTACATCGCCTAGTTGGCAAGTCCATACATTGGAAGTCCATACATTCGTTTGCCTTGCATCGTTCATCAAGTATGTACAGCCCTTTCGCTTGGCAAGTCTATACATTGTGAATGTCTATACACTCGATTGCCTTGCTTTGATCAAGTCTATACAGAGTTCCCTTTTGCAAGTCTGTACATCGTTCATGATGTCTGAACAACGAGCAAGTCTGTACATTGGACTAGTCTGCATCGGCTATGTCCATACATTGTACAAGTAATGCATGCATCGTCTCTCAAGTCTGTACAGGGTCTGCCTAGATGCATTGTTCATCAAGTCTATACACTCTGTGTGCTTCATGCATTTGTGCATCGTTCAACACACCAGTAAGTCTGGACATTGGTTGCACTCAGAGTCTGTCATTCACTCTGAGTCTATTCACTGCTTCAAGCATTACATTCTAAGTCTAGACAATATTGCACGATGAGTCTGCATACTCATTTAGCATGTCTGTACAACCCGCTACTATGTTCTCAGTCTTGTATATATGAAGTCTATACGTGTTATAGCGTTGCATTCACTAAGTCTGCACACGCATCAGGCTTGCATAACGTTGAAGTCTATACATCGGTGTCTTGTGCATGCTTCATTTGTTAAGTCTGTACATGGCATTGTTCTGCATTCACCAAGTCTATACAATGCCATAGCCCTGCATATGTAGAGTCTGAACATTGCATTTCTTCACATTCACAGAGTCTATACATTGCTTCAGCATTGCCTTCATATAGTCTGTACAGCATATGTTTTTCATATATGATCAAAGTCTGCACATTGCATTACACTTTAGAAGTCCATACAACGTCTGCACATCACACACTGCAAAGTCCATACATTCATGTCACCTTGCAAAGTCTAGACATTGGAAAGTCTATACATTGCATTGTGCATACTATGAAGTCTGTACAATGTGTCGACACAAAATTGATAAGTTTCTGTTCTGTCTGTCTGATAGGGATTCCTTACAGTGACTAATGATTGGGCACGTGATCCGAGGATAAGGGGAGTCACCAGATGATGACACATGGAATGCAGCCCAGCCAGGAAGTTGCCAGGTGGTCGAAATGCCTCGGTTTTGGCAAAATTCCTTGGGCGGGAAATGTGGAAGCCACACGACCCTATCCACTCTGCTGCTGCTATATATATGAGCTTTCTTCTTCAGATGAAAGCTGCTCGATGAAGGGGGCAAAGTCTACACAGTGAAGCAGAAGCAGAGGAATGCCATCTCGATCCAGTGTGAAGAGCAGAAGAGAAAGAAGAAAAAGTGAGAGATAGAGAGCTCGAGTAGATAAAAGAGGAAGAGAAGGAAAAAGAGAGAGAGAGTGAGACAGAGTGATCGGAAGAAGAAGAAGGGCAGAGAGAAGCTTCATTCTGAAGATCAGTCTTTACTGGAAGTCGGATAAGATCCACTCCAGTCAGCTCTTAGGAGCCACATTTGTGCTTTCATTTTCAGCTTTCAGTCGCTGATTATTTCTATCTTTCGTTTTCCTTTTATATCTTTCTTCAAGCTGTTTGTCAGCATTTGCAGTGGAGGATTCCACTGGACGGCTAAGCTATATTTCCCAGCCGAGCAAGCTGTGAGGCTCAGCAGGCGAGGAGGATTCCTCGGACAGCAAGCTGTGAGGCTCAACGGATTGTATGGCAAGCTGTGATGCCCAGCTGTTCAAGCTGTGAGTCAGCGGAATCCACACTCGGTTTGAGTGTGGGGTGGACGTAGGTCTGCAAGACCGAACCACCTAAAAACCCATTGTGCAGTGATTTGATTTCTTCTATCTGATTGGCGCTAGATGAATGCTTAGGTGCGCTTTGCCTTGATTGCTCACTGTGTGTTTGTTTAATTCCACAACTGCTTATTAGCCTTCAGGTTTGTCTAGTTAGCGAACTAGCAATTTTAGTGAGCATTAGATTTTAAATTGGGTGAAGTTTTTAATGGGAAATTCATTCACCCCCCCTCTGAATCATAGCACCGAACCCAACACTTGTGGTATCAGAGCTTGAACTTGTGCTTAGAGGAGGAAGAAAGACCACTTGAATCTGGCGCAACAGGGGGAACTCCTGATACTGGCGGTCGATAGGTCTGCTGAAATTGCATCGTCGGCTGAACCGACCCAGCTTTAGAATATCCACCCGGTCTCGCCATCTCTAACTCGAGTGCCACTGCTGCCTGGCACGCACTGTCAAGATCAGCAACATGACTGGTAATCAACGGTAGCTTAAGTTTAGGCCTGAGTCCTTACAGAAACTGCTGAGTCTTTAATGCTTCATTAGCCAGCACATGGGGTGCATACTGACCCAATTCCATAAATTTGTTTCGATATTGCAGCACGATCATATCACCCTGGACAAGTTCCATGAACTGGTACATTTTGGCCATCTGTAAACACGCCGGAAACAGTACCAAACCAAGTGACTAGTCAGAGTGACACTCATCAGTGTCAGTCCAACACACTGACTCTTGCCTGAGCCAGGCCCTCTAGCTAGTTTTCTCCCTCGGCAGGACACTACCGCTGGCCGGGAGCCCACGGAACTAGCTTACAAACCGTGTGACGGGAACACCCCTCCGCCATCCCCAGGCGGGTCGGTAACTCAAAGGCCTTAGGGCTACACTAGTGGCTCCATTGCAAGGAAAGAAAAGCTACTCTATTGGGGTCTAAAATATGCCATCATTTGGAAAATAATTTAACCACGGTGATATTTACGAAAAATCACATAATAAGCCAAAAAATAACTGCTGCCAAAGATGAACGGTTATAACCGGGCCGCACCACGGTTGAACGGCTTGAGACTGGCCGCTCAACTGGACCAACACGGTTCCACCCGGACCGCGCCAAGGAGTTGGACGGTTGGGCCTGGGCCGCACCATTATATCGGCTACTAGAATCACGGGGTTATGCGGTTTGAAACTGGCCGCAAGAGGGTTAAACGGTCCCCAATGGGCCGTGATACTATGATGGACGGATGGGTCAAGACCGCATCAACGAACCACCATTGAAAGTCAACAGCGTAAACGGTCCTACGATAGACCGTACAACAAAGATGGACAGTTGGGTACTAGCCGCACTACAAGGATGGGCGGTTTCACTTGGGCCGTTCTAGTGTACCTCCCTATGGTACCAAGGATAAATGGCTAGAGTGTAGCCGCACCAGGGATGAAACGATCCTGTGAAGGCCGCACAAAGGGGTTTAAACGGTGAGGTCACGACCGCTCATGTGTGAACGGTCCACGGACGACCGCATAAATGGCGTCACGTCGGGACACACCCTCACCGGGTCGTAAATCCGCCCGGAGGGCTGCAACAAGCTGGAAAATCGAAAAAAACTGAACCTGCCATATAATCCGGCCATTCCACAACCATACATGCCATCAAAATGCAAAAAGAAGCCTATTCAATTGATTTCAAGAAATTAAACGAAAATTGGCTAACATGGGGAAATGCACGGAAACCTAGGCAAACGAACTCGGATCATGATGCAGGAGGCATGAAAATGATCCTAGCGATGCAGGGAATCCATCCCCCTACCTCGATCGCGATGAAAATGGCGTCTGGCACGCGCACGAGCTGCGAACCACCGCGCCTTCAATCCCCCGATCCCGTCACCTCGCTCTGCGGTTCGAGACGAAACTTACGTCACCGCGCTCCACTCGTCGCCAGCTCCCCAACAGTACCTCCCTCGACACCTGCAGTGGCCCGGACGGACCCGGAGCCCAAAGAAGGAGAGAGATCGCGAGAGGAGAGAGAGAGAGCGAACGAGAGAGAGAGAGAGAAAAAGTGAGGGGAGAGAGAGATCGAGTGATATTTTTATAAAATATTTTTTTTTGAAAATTTAACTCAAATTGCATTTTAACCCTCAACTAAGCAAAATTGCATTGTATATACATTTATTCCGTGAATAAATCTAAACAATTTTGATTAATTCCCAAAAAATGCCAGAAAAATTCCTAAAAATCTAGAAAAATAGCCGGAAATTACCACATGGATTCTGGGTCCGAACCACTAAAGATCCGTTAAGGCACATGCCTTACACATGGCCAACCTGGACACGCTGTCGAAGGTGCAACCCCGACCACCCGGTCGCGGACACCGCACCAACAAGACGCAACCTCGGTAAAGCTACTAGCACCAGTCTCAATGCACGAAAATTGACACACGTCACGGTGAAACAACCTGGATTCAATGGTCAACACAACCAAAAACCCGCAGGTCGAAGTCACAGAGACTGACAGTCTGTGACTCCCGACTCGACAGGAGTACCTCCCACAAGAAACACAGTCGGTAGCGTCCCCTGACGTCTTACACCGCACCGCTAGTGACCGCCTGCCACACCCTAGGGCGGAGGCAAGGACACCGTACAAGTAACCACAAAGCAAGTGACTAGCTGGGGTCACGCTCGTCAGCGTGGGTCCAACTACCCCCAACCACGTCTGCACACACAGACCATGCGTCCTAGGTCTGGCCTTTAACTGGTTTTCCCCTTGAGCCAGACTCTGGCTAAAGAGGAGGGGCCCGACAAAAACCAGTCTGAAAACCATCCTCAGGGTAGCCTCTCCACCACTCCATAGTGGGACCACACGCGTGTAAGTAGGCTACGATTAGTGGAGGGTCACTGAAGGAGTAGACTCTCAAGTCAACGGAAAACAACGTCTAAACCCGATGAAGTACGGGGACCATCCCACGTACCAGCACCGTCGCACGGTGACCATGGTCGGAAAAGAAATGAAACTCACAGTCTACGAGCGACGCACCCGGCCACGCAAAAATGCAGAAGCACGGTTCCCAAGGTAGCTCACAGGCCGCCAAACCGAATCCCACTCTCAGGGAAAAGCGGTAACCCTCCAGCCCCAGGCTGGGCAACTGGACTGGCAATCCAAGGCCTTACTCACGGCCCACTCGGAAACCTCTTCCCGAAGAAACTCACGACTTGCGGGGAACCCTCTCCGCACTCACACCGACGCATGGTGGCTCATTCAAGCGTAACACCAAAAGCCTGGAACACGAGGAGTCACCCAGACTCTCAAACCCACGGGCATGCTAAACGAGGAAACACGATCCTCCCGACACCCTCAGAACTCGGACATGAAACCCTCGGGGTGTCTGGGACATCCAAGAGACCGCAAGTCGACCACTGCGTCGCAACCGGCTCGACTAGGGACCTACATAACGCGAAACGATCGCGACAAGCACGAAGAACCACTTCGGTATAACACAGTACCTGGCGGTCTATCTTTGGGCCATCACAGACCATAACGGTCGAAAGGTAGGCTGTCACAGCACCCTGACGGTCCAACTCAGGAGCGTCAGACACTCGGTGTGAAACGAACTGTAACGCGCCTATGCTGGTGCGTCACAGCACCTGACGGACCTAAACAGGTGCGTCAGGGCACGAGTGAAAACTAAACGTAGCGCGCTCCTCTAGGGGTGTTATGGAACCTAACGGATCACGCTAGTGCGTTAGGCCACGGGACAGCACATGCCATGACGCATGCCGATCGGTGCGTCACGCTCTCTAACGCACCTACCCAAGTGCGTTAGAGAGAGGGGTGGATGCGTTAACTCAAACGCTCCTGCCCAGGGGCGTCACACTACCCTGACGCCTCACTCTAGGTGCGTCAGGTGTGTATGACCCCCAACGGTCATAAACCAACAGTCGAAATCACTGTAACGGTCTAACACAAGGGCATCACAGCACTGTGGTGGTCTATCGTGGGACTGTCAGGCCTACGAACGCCACGCCCAAAAGCCAACGAAGTGTAACGCACCGCCCTGGGCACGTTACACCCTGTGGCGGTCATTGGAACGACCGCCACCGCGCTCCAGCGGTGAAAACGGCGAACAAGCACAAAAAATGGCAACCACGCCCCCATACCTCTATGAGAGAGGGTGAAATCAAGGGGGAAGCACCCTGGGGACCCCTAACATGATTCTAAGCCATCAAAACGCCGAATCGCGGCTCAAATCTATAGATCGGGTGAACTCTCCCCAAAACATGGATTTTTCCCAAAAATCCCAAATACGCCCGCTCGGCTCACCACGGCCTACAAAACTTGCGGGAAAGGGAGTGCACAAGCTGGGGGTCCATCTCCCTACCTCCACCGAAGAAACGACGCGCCGTGGACGCCGATCCACGAAGAAAACGCCCCGAAACCCTCGCCGCTCCACGAACCCGCGGTCGAGCTTCCACGCGCCACCGGCCCTCGATCCTCGGCCCGTTCCCCGTTCCTCGCATCTCGCCATCGCCTCCTCGTCCTCCTCCTCCACCGGCGGCCACCCTGGGAGAGGGGGAGAGAAAGATATGAGAGAGAGTGAGAAAGAGAGAATGAGAGGGGGAGAGAAAAAGGGTTAATATATAGAAAAACCTAAAAATTCCTGAAATTCAGAAAAATATGAAAAATTACCTCCGTGATCCTCGGGAGGAGCACAACGCAGTGGTAATGTCCCGGAGTCGGAGAACGCCACGGTTCGCCCTGTACAGAGTTCCGAAGGCACATCAGGGAAACACACGTGTAAAGCATAAAATACACTCCGAGACCCACTAAAATAATTCGAAAAATATCCGAAAAAAATCCGGGGCATTACAGGCAGGCACAAACTTACTGGAGAAATGTGGATAACCTGTTGTTTCACCGTCAGGAGCCCCAGGTAGAAACGTGGGATGAGATGAGGTCCAAGCTTAGAAAGAAGTATCTCCCGACCTCCTACCGCCAGCGTCACATAGACAGATGGCAGAGTCTCACCCAAGGAGACCGGTCCGTCTCCGATTACATCGTCGAGTTTGATGAATATTTCTTGCGATGTGACGCCACGGAGGAGAGCTCCCTTACTGTCTCCCATTTTAGGTGTGGTCTGCGACCACACCTACAGTATAAGCTTTTTCGCCGCAAGGTGGACAAGTTGGAGGACGCGTACCAGGTTGCTCTCGAGGTGGAGCAATTTGAGGTGAAGTTTACTCCTACTCCGCACCAGGGGGTCTCATATCCGCGTGTGTCTGATCCTAGGACCATGCCTGGTTCCTACACTCGGTGGCCCGTGGCCCGCCCCCAAGAACCTCCTCGCCAAGACCTCGTTGTCCCTAGGCGCCCCCTCCCTCCGAGGGATCCTCCCCCTCGCCAGCAGGCACCCATCCCTGCCCCTAGACCTACCCAACCCGCCATATCGACTCGACCACCCCTACTTCCTACACCCCCAGTTCACCCTATGGACAAGGGTAAGGGGCCGATGGTCGGTGGAACATCCCAGGGCTTCGGGACTCAGGGAACTTGCTATAGGTGTGGTGGGGTTGGCCACTATTCGGCCAAGTGTCCCACTCGGGAGGCGCTTGTCATCTCTGATCCATCTGCCAGCGACCCCACACATGAGCTGGTACCGATCAGCTATGAGGCTGATCAGGATTTAGCAAAGGAGTTCTTTGATGAACTCATGGAGGGAGAGCCAGTCGATGTCTCGTGTATCCAGCATCAGAGTGATGTACAGTTGGGAGTAGTGAGGTGCATCCTTACTCAGCCCCAAGTGAGTGACGATTGGCATCGTACCACCATCTTCCATACATTTTGTAGGCTGGGAGGAAAGGCCTGCAAGGTGATAATTGATAGCGGGAGCTACATCAACGCCATCTCTACGGGCACGGTTAAGCGACTGGGTTTGACGCCCATAGATCACCCCGCACCATATAGAGTTTCTTGGGTGGATCCTACTTCCATCCCGGTCAGGCTGAGATGTCTGGTGCCACTACAGTTCCAGGCTTACCATGATGAGATCTGGTGTAATGTGTTACCAATGGAGGTAGGTAGCATTATCCTAGGTAGGCCTTGGCTGTTTGATCGGGATGCCACCCTCTAGGGTCGGTCGAACACTTGCACGTTCGACCACGGGGGCTATAGGATCACCCTCCATCCCACCCAACTGAAGGATCCTTCTGTCCGAGGACCAGCCGGTCCCAGCACTTCCACCCCTCCTAGTTAGTGGACAGTTGGTCCTTCCACCTCATCCATGACATGGGCTACTACCTCTTTGATTGCTCCTAGCACAAGAGGCCTCCCACCCTAGAGGTTAATGATGATTAGCCCGCGAGAGATGGAACAAGAGGTGACCGGGGGTAGCCCTATCCTTGCCGTTGTTGTCTGAGGAGTGGAGGATGTCGCTCCTAAGTCTGATGATGAGCACCCCCCAGAGGTAGCTGTGATCCTCCGGGACTTTTATGATGTCTTCCCGGAAGACCTCCCCGAAGGCCTTCTGCCTATGAGGGACATCCATCATGAGATCGACCTTGTCTTGGGCTCGTCCTTGCCCAACCTCCCCCACTATAGGATGAGTCCCACGGACCATGCCGAACTTCAAAGGCAGGTCGAGGAGTTGATGAGTCGGGGATCTCTTAGGGACAGCAAGAGCCCTTGCGCTGTTCCCGCATTGTTGGCCCTGGAGATGGATGGCACATGGAGGATGTGTGTCGATAGCCGTTCAATGAACAAGATCATGGTGAATTATCACTTTCCCATTCCCCGTTTGGATGATTTGCTAGACATGATGTCAGGAGCCACTATCTTTTCAAAGATAGATCTTCGTAGTGGCTATCACCAGGTGCGAATCAGGCTTGGGGATGAATGGAAGACGGCATTCAAGACCAAGGATGGTCTTTATGAGTGGTTGGCTATGCCCTTCGGGCTGTCCAACGCCCCTAGTACCTTCATGTGGTTGATGACCCAGGTTTTACGCCCTATGATAGGGGTCTTCTTGGTCATCTACTTTGACGACATTCTTATCTACAGCCACACTAGGGAGGACCACTTAGACCACCTTAGGTAGGTCTGTGTCGTTCTGAGGTGAGAGAGCTTATTCGCCAACCCGAAGAAGTGTGCCTTCATGACTGATCGGATCACTTTCCTTGGGTTCATTATGTCTAGAGATGGAGTCTCCGCTGATCCGGGGAAGATTAGGGCCATCGGGTAGTGGCCCGAGCCCCGCACCCTCCATGATGGCCGAAGCTTCCATGGCTTAACGACGTTCTATCACCGCTTCATTCGTGGCTTCAGTTCTATCACTACCCCAATCATTGATTGCATTAAGAAGGGGGCATTTGTATGGACTAAGGCTATAGCCACGGCCTTTCAGGACATTAAGGAGTGTTGTGTAGTGGACAGTGGATCTAGAGGGGAGGGGTGAATAGATCTGCCCCTCTTTTCGCAATGTAACCCTCTATATAGCTAGATGAGATAAATTGCAACGGAATATAACTAGCTAAACGAAGGACACAACGATTTGCTTAGCAAGATGATTACTAATATATCGATTCGAACCTAAGCATGCATTTAGAACGAAACAATCACACAAACAAACCACAACACACGAGATTTTAAGGTGGTTCGGACTGAATCCCCAGTCCTACGTCCACCCCTCACCAAATCTGGTGAGGCTCCACTAGTGCCACGCACTGAGCCGCAAATCGGAAAGAGCACCGATTGCCTTCCTACTAACCACCTGGTAGGGACGTCAACAACGCAGATCGGACAACCTCCGATTGCCTTCGTACTAACCACCGGTAGGGACGATTCTCAATTTTGATTGTTCGAATGAAATGAAGAAGAAAGAACAAATATCAAGCTATTCAAACATGATATGAAATGAGCTCAAGAAGAAAGATCTTGTCTGAAATTGCTAGAGCTTGAATCAGATTCTTCGATGGATGTAGATCACCAATAGAGGCTTCTATCTTCTTCACAAAAAACTCTTCTTGATTCAACAGCAATGGCTTCTTCTTCCTTGTGAGTTGTGCTTCCTTGAATCTGCTTGAGTTGATGAAGAGATGTATGGATGTAGCTTTGATCATCTTTGAGAACCTTGAGTGCTTCTAGCTTTGTTGGAGGTTGCTTGCTTCAGATCTCACCTTGAAACACCTTGGAATGGATGAAGAACTTCCTCCTGAAACACTGTTCACAGAGGCGCTACAGTACCTCGAAAATGAGCTCCCTTGATCTCCCTTGAAGCCTTGAAGCCCTAGTGTTTCTAATCCCTCAAGTGAGAGTTTTATAGACCTTGAATGGTCTATAGACAAGCCTCAGACCAGATCCACAAATCATGGGTGTTTAGGTGACTTTTGGATTAAACAAATCCATGTTGAATGGCCCTTTTCGAAGTTGGAAACAAAGTCAACATTGAAGGCTCGGGGCTGGCGGTCGACCGCTACTGTGAAACCTTCAAACGGGCAGTCCCTGGGATTTCCGGTCGACCGCCACTGGCTGGCGGTCGATCGCCAGCTGAAACACATGAAGACTGGCAATCCCTGGCTGGGGCGGTCGACCGCCCCTGTGCTAGCGGTTGATGCGGGACGGACACGGGAGACGACACTATTAGGTGCCACCCTCGGACTCTAGATGAAGACGCGACCAGCAGCACACACCAGGGAGACACTAAGCCCGACACTACGAGCTCCTAGTGGTAAAACGTCGCTAACAGAAGTGGAAGCTCACTCGTCGTCCCAAGCGAGGGAAAGCGCGGACCGTGCACGGTTAAGGAACCGACGGAGGTCAAGGGTTGTCCGACTCAACTTCCGGACTCAGATCGAGTCGCGGGACGGGTCACTCTCACTCTCACAGCGGTGACATGGACACACGGGCTAGTACCTACACTCTCGGCAGCGGCAAAAGGCCGTATACTAGCTAAGCAAATGAATGCCAAGAGGTTCGGACCATTACCCTCACGCACCCGGCGTGGCGAAGATAACCCCGGCCGAATTACGGATCCCCGGTTAAACAATTTTACAACAGTACAATGATGTGACCCACTCCACGCAGGGAGGTAAAAGGTCACATGTGGGATCCGGAAATCACGCAAATCGGGTTGACGGGCAGCATCTTGATGTCGCCCGGCGGTGCCGAACTCCGCGTTTTCGTGCTTTCCGAACGGCGGGTTCTGCGGGCCCGCGGGGCCCACGGATGGCGCTGTCCTCCGGATCTGCGGGGGTGGGACCCACTATGATGGGGACCCTTGGTGGCGCGCCTCCACGGACGGCGGTCGGCCGGGAACACCGATCGGGGGTCGATCGGCCCCGATTCCCAATTGTTGAACTAGCTGCCCACGGATTTTGATTTCTATTTTCCGGCGCGCGCTCCGGCGAAAACGGCCGCTGCGATCAATCTCGACGTCGGATCGGGACGCATAAGCTATCGTTGGAAAGCTCTCTTCAAATGCTTCAATCTAGACCCAGAGAGATCTGCTGGATCTGGTCGGATCAAAATGTTAATGAATTTACAAGTCCCTATTGTACAGTAACCGAAACCTTAGATTTCTAGGGTACTTGTCTGAGAACCACCGTTGACCGCCTAGTAAACCTCCGATTCAGCTCTTGAGCTCTTCTTAAAAGTTGTAAGGGATCAAACCACGGAACTGGGACTATTTTTGGAATTTGATTCGGAGGTGGTGGTGATTTACTATGATTTTCGGGGTGACTGGTGGTCGGATCTGGGAACAGGGGGACAGAACTGTAGCTGGGACTGAGAACGATTTTTAGAAAATATGAAATGACGAACCAAAAATTGAAAAAAATTGTGGATGAAGGGGCGGATGGGTGGAACCGCCAGTAAAATTGGGTGAATCAAACTAAATCAAAAAGTGGACCTAAGACATGAAACTCAGGGTGGGGATGAATCTGGACAGAACTCTGGCAGAACTGAAATAGAAGAGTGGAAGAAAATCAAAAAACATGAAACGAGATCTGAATGGCAAACCAAAATTTGTGGGATTTCCTTGACACCTCAGGAACACCCAATAAAATCCCCAGATCTATCTGAGCTCGGGGCTGAGATAGGAAATTCATGGAAGCTCCTGTGATACTGCGTGGGCAGAACTCCGTTGACGGCGATGGTGGTGCGGTGGCGGCTCGTGGCGGCGGCGACGATCGTCGGAACTGATACACGAGGCGTCACACATCAGAATGGAAGCCTTCACAGCTTCAAGGGGGAGAGGGAGGAGAGAGGCGGGGGGCGCACCAGCCCTTGCTCTTGGAAATACTTTGATTCAAATGGCATTAATTTATGAAAATAAGAAAATACAAGCATATATAGGTCACCCTTCTAATCCATCCTCCACCGTTGGATCCAGGGGTTAGGGATGGATGGCTAGGACGGAGTTTGATCAAAACACAACAAAAATAATAAACAAATGGGGAGGGGGGCGCACCTTGACCAAGGGGGGGACATGATAGGTGGGTTTGGTTGGAATTGTTGACCATTTTGGTCCCTTGTCCCCCATGTGGACAATTGACTAGTCAAGGCTTCTAGATGTCCACCTTAGATGTTGACCAACCCCACAAGGCTGATATGGACCAATGGGAGGGGGCCTGGGGGTCCCATGGGGCCCAGGGGTCTCATTTTACAAATAAGCCCCTCGTACACTCATAATTACAAACCGTATAAAATGAAATAAACACACCTTACACACAAATAAAGTCTAATTAAATATGAAAAATGGGGAGGCTCAAGGCGGAGTCTCCAGGCTGTCTCCGAGCCAGATGGACGCTGAGGTGGCTCGAGTCGTGCTCCGTGTGTGGTACCGGTGGCTCGGCGTGTCGCGCCGCTCAACTGTTCGGGTGTCCGCACCAATTCTCCCCGGGTGAGAGAAACTAGACCCTGTCGAGTAAGGGTCGGCATCGCTCCTATATCGCTCCAGAAGGTCCGGATCGATCTGCTGTAACTCGCCATGTGTGATCCATGTGTCCTCAGTAGCGGGCCGTCCTCTCCATCGCACTAGGTAGCGCAGGTAAGATCCACTCCTATTAACTGTCACTTGCTCGTCCAGTATACGATCTATTTGCTCACGCTGCCGTGAAAAAGGGGCTAGAGGTAAAAGTGGACACTCAGGTGTGGGATCACTCTCAAGGGGAGGAGATGGCTCAAAAGGCTCACTAGGGATCACCGCTGGGTCCCTATATGCAACAAGATCCGATACATTGAAGGTAGAGCTTATACCATATTCCTCGGGCAAGTCCACAACGTACGCATTGGATCCAACGCGTTTTAACACTCTGAATGGACCGACTCCGCGAGCTTGCAACTTCTTAACGGTTCTAGAGGGAAACCGTTCAGGTCTTACCCTGATCATGATGTATTCGCCCTCGTGGAACTCTCGGTGGTGTCGGTGGGCATCGGCTAACTCCTTGTACCGTGCATTGCTGGCTTCAATGTGACGACGGATGTCGTCATGCAAACTCCTAACGTGCCTAGCAAACGACTCGGCCGACTCCGACACTCTAGCATGGATAGGCATGGGGACAAGGTCAACGGGTTTCCTAGGCCTACGACCTGTGACAATTTGAAATGGACTCATGCCGGTAGACCTATTCACCGAATCATTGTAGGCAAACTCAGCCATGGGTAAAATGAGATCTCAATCCCCAATGCGGTCCCTGACTAGACACCTCAAAAGATCTCCCAGACTCCTATTGGCCACCTCGATCTGACCGTCTGTCTGGGGATGATATGCAGTGGAAAACTTGAGGTGAGTACCCATCATATGCCATAGTGTCTTCCAAAACTAGGAAGTGAATCTAACATCACGGTCAGACACTATAGTGCGAGGCAACCCGAACTTGCACACCAGATGAGTAAGGAATAGGCGGGCTACCCTCGAAGCATCCGAAGTCTTCGAGCAAGGAATAAAAAGGGCCATTTTCGAGAAACGGTCAACCACCACATTGACCGAATCATGCTTCCTGGAGATACATGGCAATCCCAAAACAAAGTCCATACTAACATCCTGCCACGGGGCATCAGGCATGGGTAGAGGCGTATAAAGGCCCGAGTTTTGCTTCTTCATCTTGGCCGTAGCACATGTACGGCACTGAGCCACGATGTTAGCAACACCGCGCTTCAAGCTCGGCCAATAAAATCGATGCTCCACTGCCTCAATAGTCTTGTTCCGACCAAAGTGGCCGGCTAGACCTCCCGCATGTAGTTCCCACACTAGGAAATCTCGAACCGAAGTTCGGGGAACACATAGCCTGCTACCTCGAAAGGGGTAACCCTCATGAAGCACATACTCATCAAGGTCTCTCGAGGGTCCGGCCTGGAGAGTGGTAAAAATCTGACCGAAGTCAGGACAATCAACATAGGCCTCCTTCATCTTCTCTAACCCTATGACCTCGGCACTCATGGTGGTAAGCAAACATGCTCGCCGACTCAAGGCATCAGCTACCTTGTTCTCCACTCCAGCCTTATGTTTAAGCACAAAGGTGAACTGCTGGAGATACTCGACCCAACGACTGTGACGCGAGTTAAGCTTCTTTTGGGAATGGAGGTACCTCAATGCTTCGTGGTCGGATTATAGGACAAACTCCTGATGTAAAAGATAGTGCCTCCAATGCCTAAGAGCCTGAACAACTGCATAGAATTCTTTATCATATGTGGAATATCGCAGCTTCGCGTCATTCAGCTTCTCGCTGAAATATGCGATCGGGTGGGACTCCTGACTCAAAACTCCTCCAATTTCCACGCCCGACGCATCACAAGAGACCTCAAACACCTTCGAGAAATCAGGCAGTCGAAGGATAGGTGTCTGGGTCATGCGCTCCTTGATGTCCTTGAAGGCGGCAGATGCGGCCTTCGTCCATACAAATGTGCCCTTACGGATGCAATCCGTGATCGGGGCGGTGACGGAGCTAAATCCGCGGATGAAGCGACGGTAGAACGTTGCAAGGCCATGAAAGCTGCGGACATCATGAACGGTACGGGGTTCCGGCCACTCAACAATGGCCCGGACCTTCTCCCGATCGGCGGAGACCCCCATACTAGACACAATGAAACCCAAGAAGGTAAGCTGAGGTGTCATGAAGGCACACTTCTGTGGGTTCACAAATAGCTGCTCTCGCCGAAGAAGTAGACAGACCTGCCGAAGGTGGCCTAAGTGGTCCCCCATGGTGCGGCTATAGATAAGGATATCATCAAAATACACCACTACAAAGACTCCAATGAAAGGTCGAAGGACCTGAGTCATGAGCCGCATGAAAGTGCTAGGGGCATTGGTCAACCCAAAAGGCATGACCAACCACTCATATAGACCGTCCTTGGTCTTAAATGCGGTCTTCCACTCATCACCTGTCCTAATCCTCACCTGATGGTAGCCACTCTTAAGATCGATCTTCGAAAAGATAGTGGCACCTGCCATCATGTCCAGCATGTCATCAAGGCGGGGAATAGGGAACCTGTACTTCACGGTGATTTTGTTGATGGCACGACTATCAATGCATATTCTCCACGTGCCATCCTTCTTCGGGGTGAGTAATGCAGGCACAGCACATGGACTCATGCTGTCCCGAACAGACCCTCTCTGCACTAACTCATCAACCTGCCGTTTAAGCTCGGCATGCTCCGTGGGACTCATGCGATAATGAGGAAGGTTGGGCAAAGAAGAGCCCGGAACAAGGTCGATGGCATGCTGAATATCCCGCATTGGTGGGAGTCCCTCGGGAAGCTCATCGGGAAAGACATCAGCATACTCCCGCAGAATGGGAACAACCTCGGGTGGGAGCTCACCCTCGGAGTCCCGCTCCACCTCTCGGACCGTAATGGCAAACACCGAACAGCCCTGACTAAGCTCCTGCTCCATTTCCCGGGAGCTAATCATCATCAATCTCCTCGTCGAGGGCTCTCCTAGGCCAGAGGTAACGGTCATAGTCCGAGCAGGGGATGGGGTACTGGGCCCGGTTACGGAAGGCTTTGGGCCCGGTTATGGAAGGCTTTCGTTGGAAAGCTCTCTTCAAATGCTTCAATCTAGACCCAGAGAGATCTGCTGGATCTGGTCGGATCAGAACTTTAATGAATTTACAAGTCCCTGTTGTACAGTAACCGAAACCTTAGATTTGCAGGGTACTTGTCTGAGAACCACCGTTGGCCGCCTAGTAAACCTCCGATTCAGCTCTTGAGCTATTCTTCAAAGTTGTAAGGTATCAAATCACGGAATTGGGACTATTTTTGGAATTTGAGTCGGAGGTGGTGGTGATTTACTATGATTTGTTGAGTGACTGGTGGTCGGATCTGAGAACAGGGGGACAGAACTGTAGCTGGGACAGAGAACGATTTTTAGAAAATTTGAAATGGACGAACCAAAAATTGAGAAAAATTGTGAATGAAGGGGTGGATGGGTGGAAACTCCAGTAAAATTGGGCGAATCAAAATAAATCAAAAAGTGGACCTAAGACATGAAACTCATGGCAGGGATGAATCTGGACAGAACTCTGGCAGAACCGAAATAGAAGAGTGGAAGAAAATCAAAAAATATGAAACGAGATCTGAATGGCAAACCAAAATTTGTGGGATGTTATTGACACCTCCGAAATACCCAATAAAATCCCCAGATCTATTTGAGCTCGGGGCTGAGATAGGAAATTCGTGGAAGCTCCTGTGATACTGCGCGGGCAGAACTCCGTTGACGGCGATGGTGGTGCGGTGGCGGCTCGTGGCGGCGGCGGCGATCGCCGGAACTGATACACGAGGCGTCACACCTCAGAATGGAAGCCTTCACAGCTTCAAGGGGGAGAGGGAGGAGAGAGGAGGGGGGCGCACCAGCCCTTGCTCTTGGAAATACTTTGATTCAAATGACATTAATTTATGAAAATAGGAAAATACAAGCATATATAGGTCACCCTTCTAATCCATCCTCCACCGTTGGATCCAGGGGTTAGGGATGGATGGCTAGGATTAAGTTTGATCAAAACACAACAAAAATAATAAACAAATGGGGAGGGGGGTGCACCTTGACCAAGGGGGGGACATGGTAGGTGGGTTTGGTTGGAATTGTTGACCATTTTGGTCCCTTGTCCCCCATGTGGACAATTGACTAGTCAAGGCTTCTAGATGTCCACCTTAGATGTTGACCAACCCCACAAGGCTGATATGGACCAATGGGAGGGGGCCTGGGGGTCCCATGGGGCCCAGAGGTCCATTTTACAAATAAGCCCCTCGTACACTCATAATTGCAAACTGTATAAAATGAAATAAACACACCTTACACACAAATAAAGTCTAATTAAATATGAAAAATGGGGAGGCTCAAGGTGGAGTCTCCAGGCTGTCTCCGAGCCAGATGGACGCTGAGGTGGCTCGAGTCATGCTCCGTGTGCGGTACCGGTGGCTTGGCGTGTCGCGCCACTCAACTGCTCGGGTGTCCGCACCAGCGGTCGATCCGCGTGCGAGGGCGCAACATTGAGCTTTCACTTGTCCATTCATTTGCATATCTATCATGAACACAACAGCACATATGTCAGTCATATAAGCATGAAAAACAACAATGACTAATAGTGTTTAGCCATTATCAAAACCAAGAATACCACAGAATGCATATGACCATAGAATGATGTCGAATGACCCAAGTGACCACAGAATGACTCAAATGACTTCAGGGACACAACAAGGAGTGCATGACCCAGGCACATGTCCTTGCTTTACCTGATTTTTCCAAGGTGTTTGAGGTCACGTGTGATGCTTCTGGAGTGGGTATCGGAGGCATCTTGAGTTAGGAGTCCCACCCCATAGCATTATTTAGCGAGAAGCTTAATGATGCCAAACTGTGATATTCCACATATGACAAAGAATTCTACGCAGTTGTCCAGGCATTGCAGTATTGGAGGCACTATTTATTACAACAGGAGTTTGTCCTCTTTTCTGATCATGAGGCCTTACGATTCCTCCACACTCAAAAGAAGTTGAACGCTCGCCACAGTCGTTGGGTGGAGTATCTCCAGGAGTATGCCTTTGTGCTCAAGCACAAGGCCAGGGCGGAGAACAAGGTCGTCGATGCGCTGAGTCGACGGATGATGATGTTAACCACCATGAGTGTTGAGGTGGTAGGGTTAGAGAGGCTGAAGGATGCTTATGCTGATTGTCTGGATTTCGGTCCGATCTATGCAGCCCTTCAGGCCGGTCCCTCACGTGATTATAGCGAGTTTTTGCTATAGGAGGGTCACCTATTCCGGGGTGACAAATTGTGCATCCCACGGACTTCTGTTCATGACTTTCTTACGTGGGAGATGCATGCGGGAGGTCTTGCTGGCCACTTCGGCCAGAACAAGACCATAGAGTCGGTTGAGCATAGATTCTATTGGCCTAGCCTGAAGAAAGATGTCGCACGCATCATGGCCCAGTGCCGCACATGCACCATGGCCAAACAAAGGAAGTAGAATACCGGCCTCTATACTCCCCTCCCCGTCCTGGATAGTCCATGGCAGGATATTAGCATGGACTTTGTGCTGGGATTGCCCTGCACCCTCCGACGGCATGATTCTATCTTTTTGGTTGTAGACAGGTTCTCGAAGATGGCATTATTTATTCCGTGCTCCAAAACCTCGGATGCCTCTAGAGTTGCCGATCTATTCTTCTCCCACTGTGTCTCCAGGTTCGGACTTCCCCGCACTATAGTGTCTGATAGGGATGTGCGCTTTACAAGCTATTTCTGGAAAACCCTATGGCACATGATGGGCACCCAACTAAAATTCTCCACTGCATACCACCCCCAGACCGATGGTCAGACTGAGGTTGTTGATAGGAGTTTGGGGGATCTTCTTTGGTGTCTTGTCCGAGATCGAGTCAAGGATTGGGATTTGGTCTTACCCTTAGCCGAATTCGCCTACAACGATTCGGTCAATAGGTCTACCGGTATGAGCCCCTTCGACATTGTCACTGGCCATAGACCTAGGAAGCCCATAGATCTAGTCCATCTCCCATCCAGTCCCGTGTGTCCGAGTCAGCCGAGTCTTTTACCCGTCATATTAGGCAGTTGCATGAGCATATCCGTCGTCACATTGAGTCCAGTAACGCACGATACAAAGAATTGCCTGACGCCCATAGGCACCACCGTGAGTTTCAGGAGGGCGAATTTGTCATGATCAGGCTCAGACCTGAACAGTTTCCCTCGGGATCCATGAAGAAGTTGCATGCTCGCGGTGCCGGTCCCTTTCAGGTAGTGCGGCGAGTCGGATCAAACGCATATGTTGTGGACTTGCCAGAGGATTACGGGATCAGCTCCACTTTCAACGTCTCGGATCTCATCGCTTATAGGGACCCAGCGGTGATACCCAGTGAGCCCTTTGAGCCATCTCCACCCCTTGTGAGTGACACCACCCTAGAGTGTCCACCTCCAGCCTTGTTACCTCAGCAGCGAGAGCAGATTGAATGTATACTAGACGAGCAGGTGACGACTACTCGAGACGGAGTGTACCAGCGCTATTTGGTGCGTTGTAGGAGACGGCCCGCGTCTGACGACACTTGGATCACCCGGGACGAGCTACAGAGGATAGATCCAGATCTGCTGGATCGATACCAGAGCGACCCGGACCCTTACTCGACGGGGTCGAGCTTCTCCCACCCGGGGAGAATTGGTGAGGACACCAGAGCACGAGTACGGCTCGACTCAGCGAGCCGTCGGTACCGGACCCGCAGCACGACACGGTCGACATCGACCTCTCTGTGGCTGGGGGACAGTCTGGAGTCGCCACCGGAGCACTGATACTTCAGTATATATTTCTATATGTATTGATATTTTATACATATTTGGCCGTATTTGGTGTGTATTTAGCATGTATTTATATTATATTTGGCTTGTATAATCTTGGGTTTTTTACATTGGGTCAATGGTAGAATAAAATGATAATGTATTTGTATTTTTCTATATTTTGGTCTAAAGGGAGGAAAATATGGTCTAAAGGGGTTAATTTAATGGGAGCCCCTTATGTTGACTATGAAAGGGGCGCCCCTTTCTTTGTCTCCACGTGGGAGATTGTTTAATGCATTTTATTTGTATTTCCCCATTATACCCCCTTGACCAAGGGTATTCTAAGTCTCTTGGCTAGGTCTAGGGTTTGATTATATATTTTCTGTTGTGTATTTTGGTGGAAGTTAATGAAGATTTAAATTGAGTAAAGCTTGGTGCGCACCCCCCTCTCCCCTTGGTGTTCTTGGTGTTCTTCCTTCTTCCCCATCCAATCTTATTCAGATCTGCTCTTCAATCCTCCCCCTCCCTCAAATTTCTTCTACTTCCCTTCTTTCTCTATCATCTGTGGATGATCACCGCCGCCCATGCTGCCGTTCGTGCAGCCGTTGAGCCACCACAAGCTGATCTTCCTCTTGTTGTCCCCAAGCTCGGAGTTATAGGACAGCAGCCCGGTGAAGAGGCTGGTACGGGAGATCCGACCGTTGGATTATCGTGAAACTTTGAGGGTAGGTTCCCCCTATCATAGGTCATTCCCAGTTTAAATTTGAGGTCGATTGGAGTTCGTTTAAGTTATTTCCCAGCCACCTGTTTTTTCTTCTCCAAATCTGCCTGTGTGCATATCAGTGAGATAGATCTTGACATCTGATTTTTCTCACCCATCAAATGATGTCCAAAATTTACAAAAGAGCTATGTACGTGTCTTTCACCCTCCCCTCTACCCACCATAAAAATCCCCGGTCCTAAGTCGGTCATTTTATCCTCGGTCAAAGCCCTTGAACAGGGAGGTTAGGTTCTGCCCAGCCTGTTCTATATTTCGGGACAATGTGCTCATTCAATTTGCAGAAGTTCTAATTTCAAATCCAGCCGTTGGATGGATTCGGGTTTAAGTATGTCATAGAATTTTGAGTCCTCTTTCCAATGGTGCCCTTTGTACCCCGATCTGACGTCGGGATTGAGTGTACCAGCCGGTCTCGTCCGAGCGCGCAGATCTAGATAGAAACCAGCTTCGGGCCAGCCTTGGGAAACAAATCCCAAGAAATTGCCCACCACCACTCCGGTGACCGCCGCTCCCGAGGATCGACCCGAGACACTCCAGTAGCGTCCCCGCCAGTCTCTGCAGCCAGGAGCCGCCCCGGACGTCGCCGTACCAGTAGTGGATCCCACGCACCATCCTGCGAGCCCGAGTAAACAGTGCTGAACCAGCCGACCGCGTCCACCGGAGCGCCACCGAATGCTGCCCGTCAACCCGTGCTTGGTGCTCCCGGACTCCATATGTCTCTTGTTACCTCCCTACGTGGAGTGGGCGATAGAATTATTTCTATAATTGTTAATTATTGCTATACCGGGAGTCCCGGATCTCGGCCGGGAAGTCTTCCCCACACCCTGAGCATGGAGGTACACTCGCCACCCACCCTTTTGTCGTACTGCTTGCTTAGTATGCTTTCTAGATGCCGTTGCATGTGAGTAGGATACTTTATTAGCTTGTTATATATTAATCACCGTTGTGAGTGCGAGACCCGTCCCGTGACTCGTTCTGAGCACGAGAGTAAGCCGAGCACCCGAGTCTCAAAGCTGATTTCCCAACCGTACACGATCGTCACGTTTCCCTCGCCGGGGATGACTGTGTGTTAGTGCTTCTTGTTTGGGGCATAATCGCCTCTTCTGGAGCTCGTTCGGTGCTGCGTCGTAGTGTCGTTGCTGGTAACGTCGTCGTATTAGTTGTGTCATCCGTTAAAGTCCAAGGTCGCAACCCGTCCGAGTCGAGTCCCGTAGTCGTCCCGCATCAGTCTCTCCTACCTTATAGGAGTGGTTTACCATTTTTGGTAGCTAAGTTTTAAATAGGTCAAAGTTCGTGAAAGGATCTATTCAACCCCCCTTCTACATCCTATTGCACTACGTGGGACCTAACAAGTGGTATCAGAGCCAAGCTCTGCCATTCCCAGATCCTACGATCTGCAGGGAAAGATCTCGGGGCATTCTAATCAAATGGTCTCATTTGCTACACATGCTTCGATGGCTTCTCCGCCTATTTATGATGGTTCAGATTTTTCTATATGACTAGGGAGAATGTTTGTCTATGTCAAATCCAAAGATCCACAATTGTGGAACCTTATATACATTGGTCCTCATGAGCTGCCATCAAATTCAGATGAATGGCCTGCTGAATACAAGACCAAACATAATGACAACCTTGCTGCATTCAACTTGACAAAAGCTGAAGTTGATTTTAGGCTATCTTATCTTGTGTCCACCTACAGCACAGGCAAGCAAATGTTGGACAGATTAGTGAACATCCATGAAAGAGAAGAACAAGCGCATGAATGCCTCATGGCCGACCGACCAGAGCAGTCGAGCAATACATCCTCATCTTAGGTAAGCTCTGACTCCGAAGATTTCACTTTTGAAGAGCTTATGGATGCGTATGATCAATTGATCAAGCAATATAAAAAAGTGAAATCTGGAAATAAAAAGTTGCAAAAGGGTCTTAAGAAGGGCAGTCAGGGTGAGAGCTCCTTCTGTAAAAATTGTTCTACTTTTGAGGAGCTCAGTTACACTCTTATGATTGACATAGATGTGCATAAAGAAACCACTGTCAGCTTGAGAGATGAAAAAAAAATTCTGCAAGCTGAGATGAGTAGATTAGAAGAAATTTTAAGAAAACTACAAGATAAATCTAAATCTACACCAAATGATCAAGGCTTGACTAAAAATAAGACACTTGCTAAAGAAAATCAAAGTCTTGTAAGTGAAAATGAAAGATTGAAAAAGGAAAACATTGAGCTATTGGCTAAGTTAAAGGCATGTGAAAAAGGCAAAGAAGTAAACACTGATGAAACAGAAAAATTGAGTGTTATCCAAAAAGAGTTTGATCATTGCAAGACTATCAATGACTTGTTAAACGAATAGCTGGCCGAGTGTGAGGTAGATCTGGCCAATGCGGATCAGCATATCTCCTCACTTGAAAAATAAATTCAAAATATGAATAACTCGCTGTCAAAATTTATGGAAGGATAAGAAAATTTGGACAGATTATTGGGGACGAAAGTAAATTTCCAAAGGGAAGGGCTTGGATACAAACCAGTGAACAAGAAAATTTTTGGAAGCAAGCTATACACATCTTTTGTTTCTAGTTCAACTGAAGCCCAAACCTCTAGAGCGCCCTCAAGTCAATCTGATGTACAGAATAATTAAAAACACAACAAAAATCAGAAAAAGAAAACATTCAGTCAAAAATAGAAAAATGATTTTGTTGATGTTGATATGCATGCTAGGAAACACAATGATAAACACCATGTTTTTTATAAAATGAATGTTCATTATTTTTATTGTGGTAAACATGGTCACATCATGCATGATTGCTTTATCTTGAGGAATGATGAACTAAGAGCAAGAAAGAACAGAAGAAACAATGCAGAAAGCATTGTCAAAGGGAAGGTTAACAACAAGAGGAAGCATGCTTAGCACACTTCCGTTTAGAAGCTCGGAAAAGGCCAGATGTATCGACGCAGTTCACAGAACAGGTCGATGCGCCCTGAGACCAGCAGAAGGATCTCTCCTCCTCACTGCTCTCATTGTGGAAAAATTGGCCACACAGTCAAAGACTGTTGGCGTCTGAAAGGTAGGAGTCACTCTCATGATCAACATGGTAGTATACATGCTCATTCACAAAGGCTCAATGCACCTGCACACAGAAAGAATGGTAAATCCTTTGTGCGTTGCTTCTATTATGGTGAATATGGACATACATCAAATCACTGTCTTTGGATGAGAGTGGATGGCCAGAAAGTAGCAAATAATATAAAGTCATTTGCTAGAAGTGCTGCTGACCAACCAGGACCCAAGCAAGCTTGGGTAATAAACTCAAAATGAGAATTTTGAGTGTAGGGTGTCTTAGAGCTGAACATAGGATGATCAGGTAAATAAATGCTCAAGGCACATGTATGTAAATAAAATTTTCAATTTATGATATCTTGCATATTAGGCTTGCATTGAAATACATTGCATAATAGGCATGCTTTGATTTCAATAAGTCCTGCAAGCTGAATGTACATCCTAGATCTGGTGAAATATTCCCCATGTTTTTAACTAAACATCTAATTTGGGTTAGTTGCTAAACACTCAAGATGAGCTCTGGTATATCAAACGGTGATGTGTAGAAAGTGTAAGACCCTAAGTCTTTCGGATGCTTATCGGAGAGTTTCGGATCGCTTTTGTGGGTCCTGAGTTGTATTTTACGATCCGCGTTGGTTTTTCTCTCGTACTAGTTACAGAATCGCGTGGTGAGTTTATTCATGAATTCATCGACTCGATGACGCTACAGTTACGTTACATTCTTTCCGTGGATAGTTTAGACTATTTTTTCATATTTTTCTGAATTAATGTATTTTCGGGCCAAAAATCAGAATTTATGAAAATTAGGAAATTTCTAATTTCCTTTTCTTTTTATTTCTTTCTCTCCTTCCTCTCTCCTCATTCTCACGTCGCCTCTCTCTCTCCCGTTCTCTATCCTCTTTCCCCCTCTGCTCCGACTGTAGACGGAGGATGCCCGGGGATGCCGTAGAGATGCCGTGGAGTTGACCTAGCGCGTGATGGCGTGACAGATGGGACGTGGCGTTGGCGCCATCCCTCAGTGGATTCAAAGAAGATGTGACGGGCTCGTTTGATGGTTTTTGGCGTGGTTTAGTCGCTTCGGCGCGCTAGAACTTTGGTAGAGGTAGGAAGATGGACACCCTACTCTATTTCTATGTTCCTCCGTGATTTCATGCTATTCAGTGCGAGAACGAGCGGGTTCTACCTTATTTTGGGTGAAGCATGCATTGGGGGGTGTGAGACGAGTTCACCTGCCCAGACGACGATTTCTAGCCTAACTAGTTTTAATTCAATCCCTGACATGTCAGCATTCCATTCTCGCTGGTTAGCAATTTGTAATAACTTTGTCTTCAGGTAAGAGGCCAAAATAAAATACGTGTAGGCCCAATTTCGCATTTTAGATGTTTTTCGTGGGTTTAGAAGGCCTAGTTTAACCATCGCAATTTGGGCCCAATTCTAGCCCAATTGTGCTTCGATTCGAGCCAAACCCTAGCCCATTGTTAGGTTTTTGCTTTCTCTTCGAAAACCCTAAGTCTAGACGCTTCTACCGGCGGCGGTGGATTAGAACCTTATCCAAAGTTTTCACCGAAATTTCTTCAAAGGACTCTTCAACCAAATTCGATGTCTAGGAGTCTCTATATGTTCTATTTATAAAGGGCTTTCGACACCCTAGAACCCTATTTGCACCAGCATCAGGCGGCGTGACCGATCGTGACTGGACGAGGGGGAATTTGGGCGTTCTTGGAGCGGTATCTAGGGTTTCGGTGACCCCTCTTCTTCGTCCTTCTTTCCTTCAAGCAAAGGTAGGTGTCTCTCAAGACAAACAGAAAACTAATATTATCATCTTGTACGTCTCCATGAGCTCTTTCTTTTGATACCTAAGTGCCCAATTTTCGTTCATCATGCTGTTCGAATTTTACGTTTTACTCCGAGGTGTATCAAAAGGACAACTTTCATGATTATTAGTTAAAGATTTAATCTTGTTGTGTTAGATCTAAATCAAAGCATGCTAATTTATACGAAATTTTATGCTCTTTCGAATGGTAGTATTTTCTCTAATTCTTATTCATTCTATCATGAGCAATCGAAGTTTTAGTGTAACATGTCGAAGTTCATCGTTGGCGGGTTTCCAGGTCATGTGACGCATCTTTCAGAAGCCGTTACAGCCTGACGACCGCTCGATAGACCGTCACCTGAGCCTGACGGCCCTACGACAGACCGTCACATGCCCCTGTGTTTTAAATTTCTTGAAATTTTAATCTATTTATTTTCTGGTACGTAACGCGCCTACTATAGATCGTTACATGCTTGTAACGCCCCTTCATTAGTCCGTCACGTTCTCTTGACAATATTTTTAAACTTTGTTTATGCGTTCTTAAAACCAGAAACTTGCTATGTCAATAAGATATCTTGACTTATAAATAAGGCAGAACGTGATTTTAATATTGTATTATGATCATAAACCTTAATTTTTCATTATTCTACATGAAAGATGTTTAGAAAATCCTAAGTTGAATGATCATGAAGAATTTGATAAAAACCCTTAGTTAATACTTGTATAAATTTTGAATTATGTAAGATATATATTTGATCTTAGCAT
Source organism: Amorphophallus konjac (assembly GCA_022559845.1). Taxonomy (NCBI): domain Eukaryota; kingdom Viridiplantae; phylum Streptophyta; class Magnoliopsida; order Alismatales; family Araceae; genus Amorphophallus; species Amorphophallus konjac. The sequence goes on from CM040124.1 coordinate 127,414,490, forward strand.
TATTGTTTGACAGTCATGCCACTCCGATGGGATTGACAGACCGCACCGTCTTGGTTTCCGTGTTTATTAGCCTCAATTCTTGTAATAGATGGGACTCTCCGTCAGATATTCCTTCCGTCGGACTAGGACCACTATTATGAGACCTCCATAAGACCCCGTGAGCCTGGGATTCCCACTAGGACGCCAGGCAGGTTGTACCCTAAAGACCTGAACCTATGAACGTGGTTTGAATCGTGTTTTTGGACCAGCTCAAATTAAACTGGTCTGTGTACTGTAACGGCCCAAGATTGGACCGTCACATCATCATAACGGCCTTGTGTACGACCGTCACATTCCTGTAACGGCCCAGTTATCGACCGTCGCAGGTAAGATATTCTTGTATTCTCGACGTTCTTATATTTCCCTTGTTTATTATCATGAAGCAGTTATTAAGCTTGGCCTTGAACTGTGAGATCATGCGTGATCCTTGTTACCCAAAGACTCATAGTCTTTCTACTCGATGTCATTCCAATTTTGTTGGAGTTTCTCTTGATCTTAGAAGTAAGTTCGTGAGCTTAAACCTTGGAACTCTTGGCCATTAATGTGATGAATGTCTAGACTAGGATCTTTGATCCAAACCTTCAATGCCAACGCATCATAAAGGGTCCGGTCTGATCCTGGGAGGAGCGCTCGAAAGTACTTGTTCCCCGGGGAGTTGGTAATGACAAGGTGTGGCATTGCACCGAAGTGCATGACTAGCGTGATTGGTCTATGAGATCTCCACTTTTACTCAATTACTTGAAATTCCCGTGTGACATGATATGCGTGCTTGATATGGCCAATTCCATTTATCATTTCATGACATGAAAAGTTCTTATTATACTTGTGTTTACTCTTTACTTGAAAGCTCATGTTCTTTTTCCAATCTATCTCTTGTCATTTATTTATCATCGCTTTTATTACAATGTTATTCATAAATGGTTAATCACTTTAATTATGCCTGATGATAGAGATATAAAATCCTACTGAGCTTTGCTTACCCCTACATTCCAATCCTTTTCAGGTAGTTCTGATGAGGACGTGCATTCCGATAGGGACAGGAACGAGTGATGCCAGGAGCGAGCCATTTAGAGTTTATGTTCAAGTCAAGTTTGGATTAGTTGTTATCTAGAGTTGATGTATTTTCCATTAATGAGATAGAAGTCCTCAAGGAGTCGGGTGTAATCGAATACTTTCTCTTATTATTATTATTATTATTATTATCAATAAAGCTGGGTTAATTGTTTGTTTATTATTGGCTTGGTGGTTAGTCTCTTGTGACAACGTGCGTTCTGATTGACATGATTGATATAAACTGCTATGTTCTGATTTTCCGCGTCGGGGCGTGACCAGAAGGTTTGTATCGCATCGAGGGTTGTTAACCCTTCGTTTAGAAGCAATTGGGGCGTGGAACGGCCGAAATCGGCCAATCCCCTATTTTACCCGCCGTAACGATTTAGCGATCTTACCAGAGACCGTTTTTGGGCATTTAGCGGTCCTTTGGTGACCGTTAATGCTTTTCAAACAGTAAGTCGGTTCAGGTCTTCGCGGTCGTGCGATAGACCATTTCTTCTCATTCGCGGTCAAACGGATGATCGCTAATTGCTGTCAGCAGTCGTACGATAGACCGCAAACGGTATCGTGTATGTCGGTTTGAATTTGTGGTCGTGCGATAGACCGCTGATCCGGAAGTGGCAGTCTGAAAGACGACCGCTAACGGTTGTTTATATCGGATTTAATAGGGTTAAGTCAGTTAGGCTAGCGGTCCTACCGTTGACCGCTATTTGTCCTTAGCGATCCATTAGGAGACCGCAAGGAGGTTTGACTGATTTATGTTGGTTCAGGGGTTGAGCGGGTTTAGCGGTCATATGGACGACCGCTATTATCTCCCTTACGGTCCTGCGATAGACCGCTTACCCCTATGGATTAGAGGTTTATCTCGTTGAGTCTTTGAGTGACGCGGCCATGTCCTGAACTGCTTAGCTTAGTGAGACGGCTTGTTTATAGACCGGTTATGTTGGTGCGGCTTTTTCTTGACCGCCCAGTGTATATATTCTCTGTGTGAGGGTAGCGGCTCATTAGCTGACTGCTTGGTTTACCTAGCGGCCTGGCATGTGACCGTTTACTTCCCAGAGTCGTGTTTTCCTGATGTTTGGCCTCCGTTTGTCTTGGCCTTACCTTGTGGCTTGCCCATAGTATGAGGGCGATGACCATGTTGTAGGGTGGCCGGGGAGTGCCATTATATCGAGCTGTGTTCCATGATGTTTTAGAGTCATTATTAGTGTATGGTCAACCTGGTATGATCTAGTGGTTGACATATGACTTTGTAGTTGTCTCAATGGTTCTGTAGGGATCGAGAGATGATGTTGGACGCCGTGAGGTATTGTCTTACCTCGGTTTACGTGTCCATATGCTTTGAGGGTCTCGGTGATTCCTCAGGTCTCTGTGGTTTGTATCATGCGGAGGCATGGATCAGGTGATCCTATGTCATTTCCTTTATCGATGTTTTCTCGTGATTTGACTTAGGATTAGACAGATTGGCGGCTTATTACCGCTATGTGCGATGATCTTGACCCCGAGTCTTGTGACTCAAGGATTGTTGTGGTGGTAGGTCTAGCTATCTGTCATGAGTCTGGTGGTAGTCTGGTATGCTACCCGATGTCTGGTGCTTAGTAGTTCATGCGACAGTGCATGCGTAGCCTGTCTATACTTCAACACTAGTGTTTTAGAGTCGTTGTGTCTAGTGAGCCTCCACTAGTCGTAGCCCGACGACACGTTCCAGTGTTGGCCCACCTAGGAGTGGTGGCAGGGCAATTCCCGACAGATGATTTTTAGGCTAGTTTCCATGGGCTCCTTTGCCTTACAATAGCGTCCTACTGGGGGAGAAAACTAGCTAGAGGCCTGGCTCAAGGCATTGTGCTTGTGTGTGCACACGTGGTCAGGGGCGATTGGACGAGCGTCGACGGGCGTGACCCTGACTAGTCACTCGTTACTGTTGTTCCTTGTACTCGGTTCTGTTACGTGTCTCGCTGGCCGCGATCCAGGCTTGTGCAGATACTTGCGGTGCAGTGTAAGACGTCAGCGGATGCTTCTGGCTGTTCTTCTAGTGAGGAGGTGCACTTGTCACTTGACACATGACTTTCGGTCTTATCATCGCGTGACTTGTGCTTCGTGACTAGTTCTCGTCATGTTTGACGTGACTCGTCGAGTGGTCCGTTCATGACTTCACCTGCGGTCCAGTCTAGTGTAGCGTACATGATGATCTAGTTGTGTATGTTCGTGGCTTTGACTATGTAGGTCTTTGAATAGGGCTTTTACCTGTTTTGGTAGGCTTCAGCCATGGAGCTTGTACTTTATCGACGAATAGGTAATGCCTGACTTTGTGAGATCAGGGTTCGGCTTTCTGTTACTGTTTGGAGTAGCTGAGGGAGCCGTGGTTTGGTCGGCGGCCGTGTTTCTGGTTAGTACAACTTTACTCTTTCCTTTAGTTGTTCTTACTCTTACTTACTCCTGCTTTTTACAGCTTTATTGTTGTAGTTAGTACTGCTGTAACTTCTACTCTTCCTGCTTTACTGTTTAGCGTGTTACTGCGTTGTTTCTAGTGGGGATCCGCGTGACCCCTACTGAGCCAGTGACATGAGGCTCACCCCTACTTTTCAGGTGTGGTCTTCCTCTTCTTCGTGGTTCGTGACGCGGTGCGTCAGTTCGTTGTTGCCAGCGTTGCCAATGTTCTCTGCGTCGGGCTTCCCCCGACTTCAGTGTACGTTTTCCTTTCTGTTGGACTGTACTTGTCTTATTTGGACTGGACTCTATTAATTTAAATTATTAATTGAAAAAGTAATTTTATTTCTTCTACTTCAGCAAACCTGATCAGTGAAATATTAATTGCTTACTACTTTATCTGGGACTTCAATGTACTCCACACACACTCCTTTTATCCCTTCGGAGCTTTACCGCTCTTGGGAGGCCTCGTAGGATCCAAGTGTTATCGGGTTTACCTGGTATCTGGAGCCTGGGTCGTCACAGTTGGTATCAGAGCTGTGTTGTGTGTATGGTACATGAGAATTTGAGATATCGTAGTATTCAGAGTCCTTAAGGTCCAGTACAGTCGGCAACTGGCATCGATTTTGTGATTGTTTATCGCTTTATTTCCATTTGTGTTCTTGTGCGTGCTGTGTTTATCTAGAAGTGGCGGTCTGAAAGACGATCGCTAACGGTTGTTTATATCGGATTTAATAGGGTTAAGTCAGTTGGGCTAGCGGTCCTAGCCTTGATCGCTATTTGTCCTTAGCGATCCATTACGAGACGGCTAGGAGGTTTGACTGATTTATGTCAGTTCAGGGGTTGATCGAGTTTAGCGGTCATATGGACGACCGCTACTGTCTCCCTTGCGGTCTAGCGGAAGACCGCTTACCCCTATGGATTTGAGGTTTATCGCTTTGAGTCTCTGAGTGATGCAGCCATGTCCTGGACTGCGTAGCTCAGTGAGACAGCTTGTTTATAGACCGGTTATGTTGGTGTGGCTCTTTCTTGACCGCCCAGTGTCTATATTCTATTTGTGAGGGTAGCGTCTCATTAGCTGACTGCTTGGTTTACCTAGCGGCCTAGCATGTGACCGTTTACTTCCCGAGTCATGTTTTCCTAATGTTTGGCCTCCGTTTATCTTGGCCTTACCTTGTGGCTTGCCCGTAGTCCCGTGGATATCTTGGATGTGCTATGTGGGCGATGACCATGTTATGGGGTGGCCGGGGAGTGCCATTATATCGAGCTGTGTTCCGTGATGTTTTAGAGTCATTTTTAGTGTCTGGTCAACCCGGTATGATCCAGTGGTTGACATATGACTTTGTAGTTGTCTCGATGGTCCTATAGGGATCGAGAGATGATGTTGGACGCCATGAGGTATTATCTTACCTCGGTTTGCATGTCCATGTGCTTTGAGGGTCTTAGTGATTCATCAGGTCTCCGTGGTTTGTGTTATGTGGAGGCATGGATCAGGTGATCCTATGTCGTTTCCTTTATCGATGTTTTCTCGTGATTTGGCTTAGGATTAGACCGATTGGCGGCTTATTACCGCTATGTGTGACGATCTTGACCCTGAGTCTTGTGACTCAAGGATCGTTGTGTTGGCAGGTCTAGCTGTCTGTCCTGAGTCTGGTGGTAGTCTGGTATGCTACCCGATGTCTGGTGCTTAGTAGTACGTGCGATAGTGCATGCGTAGCCTGTCTGTACTACAGCACTAGTATTTTAGAGTCGTCGTGTCTAGTGAGCCTCCACTAGTCGTAGGCCGATGACATGTTCCAATGTTGGTCCACCTAGGAGTGGTGCCGGGGCAGTTCCTGACAGATAGTTTTTAGGCTAGTTTCTGTGGGCTCCCTTGCGTTACAGTAGCATCCTACTAGGGGAGAAAACAAGCTGTAGGCCTGCCTCACGGCATTGAGCTTGTGTGCGCACACATGGTCAGGGGCGGTTGGAGGAGCGCCGACAGGCGTGACCCTGACTAGTTACTCGTTACTGTTGTTCCTTGTACCCGGTTCTGTGACATGTCTCGCTAGCCGCGATCCAGGCTTATGCAGATACTTGTGGCGCAGTGTAAGACGTCAGTGGATGCATCTGACTATTCTTCTAGTGATGAGGTGCTCTTGTCACTTGACGCATGACTTTCGTGCTTATCATCGCGTGACTTGTGCTTCGTGACTGGTTCTCGTCATGTTTGACGTGACTCGTTGGGTGGTCCGTTCATGACTTCACCTACGTTCCAGTCTTGTGTAGTGTACACGATGATCTAGTTGTGTATGTTCATGGCTTTGACTGTGTTGGTCTTTTAATAGGGCTTTTACTTATTTTGGTGGGCTTCAGCCATGGAGCTTGTACTTTGTCGATGAATAGGTAACGCCTGACTTTGTGAGATCAGGGTTCACCTTTCTGTTGCCGTTTGGAGTAGCATAGGGAGCCGTGGTTTGGTCAGCGGCCGTGTTTCTGGTTAGTACGACTTTACTCTTTCCTTTAGTTGTTCTTACTCTTGCTTACTCCTACTTTTTACAGCTTTACTGTTGTAGTTAGTACTGCTGTTACTTCTACTCTTCTTGCTTTACTGTTTAGCGCTATTTAGTGTGTTACTGCGTTATTTCCAGTGGAGATCCGCGTGACCCCTACTGAGCTAGTGACACGAGGCTCACCCCTGCTTTTCAGTTGTGGTCTTCTTCTTCCTCGTGGTTCATGGCGCGGTGCATCAGTTCGTTGTTGCTAGCGTTGCCAGCGTTCTCTGCGTCGGGCTTCCCTTGACTTCAGTGTAGGTTTTCCTTTCTGTTGGACTGTACTTGTCTTATTTGGACTAGACTCTGTTAATTTAAATTGTTAATTGAAAAGGTAATTTTATTTCTGCTACTTTAGCAAACCTGATCAATGAAATATTAATTGCTTACTGCTTTATCTGGGACTTCAATGTACTCTACACACACTCCTTTTATCCCTTCGGAGCTTTACCACTCTTGGGAGGCCTCGCAGGATCCAAGTGTTATCGGGTTTACCCGGTATCCAGAGCCTGGGTTGTCACAGTTGGTATCAGAGTTGTGTTGTATTTAAGGTACAAGGGAATTCGAGATATCGTAGTATTCAGAGTCCTTAAGGTCCAGCACAGTCGGCAGGTGGCATCAGTTTGGTGATTGTTTATCGCTTTGTTTCCGTTTGTGGTCTTGTGCGTGCTGTGTTGGCACTATGCGAGATGGTTTCACTCTCGTTAGGATGTGACGGAGTGCTTTTCTTTTGTTATGGTGTTTGTCTCGGTTATGCTGTACTTGGCAGATTTCGCTGGCAAGCGTGAATCTGTGGTGCGGTGTTCGAGATGTTTTTGTAATTCGTTCAAGTGGCTGGTGATTTTTTCGTTGGTGTGATGGCCGTGCACAATCTTTTGTTGCTTTGGTCGTCCCAGTCTGAGATTTGTGCAGCCCCTGAGGTGTTAAGCTTGTGTCGTGGTGTTCGATTAGATTCCTTGTTTGGAAGAATGCTCGGGTTAACCTAGAATTTTCCTTCCTGGTGAGCTATTGTTAGTCGAGCTTGATTCTTCTCCTCTTATTTGGTGGCATCTTTTCGAAGTAAGCCTTGGAAGTGCTGTCTTGGTGAAGCCTTTGTCCTATGTCCGCTTAAGTGTGGACAGTGTTAATTTTGAACCTGATTTTCCTTTATCTGACGGTTGCTTGGCTTTTGTCATAGATTTTGTGTTTCGGAGCCATTGTGCACCGTGTTCGATGTGCCGTGTTTGGCGGCTGTTATTCTTTGAAGTTTCAGTAATCATTTCAGGACGTGAGGATAAGCTGAGACAGGTGTGCTTGTGCTTTGTGCTGAAGCTGATGCTCTTCTTGGTTTGCACTATGGCGACTTGTGATCGGTTGTTAGCAGGATCAGTACTCGAGGCTTGGTACGTTGCAATTTCGTATATTGCAATGGCGCCGAGTGTGTATTGAGATGTGGATGCCAAATTATCCTTGATGCCTGTGTGCTTGTGTTGAGCGTGTAGCGGAAGCATGTGGGCCGATAACCCACTGGCCGAGGATCGTTCAATTGGGAGATTCTGACTGGCTGAGAGGTTTATTCCCTTAGTGTATTGTCATCTTAGCTATGTGTGCCTTGATGTTGTTGGTTGCCGTGCCGTTGTTGGGGGCATTATGGTTGTGTGCCTGGCATGTGTGAGGATTAGGGGGGAATCTGTCAGCATGTTTGCTGGTTGAGTACCCTTTCTTTCCTCTGTAACTTTTTCTTGGATGTTGTGCTCTCAAGACGTGATCGTGGTCTTCGAGATGCGTTCCCCAAGATTGTCATTGCTGTTGTTGTGGGTCCTTGTTGGTAAGCTGCACGTTGCATGGCTTGTGCATGTTAGCCGTGTGTTCAGCTGTAATTGTGCATTGATGTGACCCAGCTTACAGTTGTGTCCCATGGTTCTGTGTTCCGAACGGAGCCGGGATTTTGCAAGTGTTACTATTGTTGTCGTTGTCATTTGTTGGTAGTCGTGTTCAGCTTGTGCGGAGTTCCCTGTGAGTCTGATTTGGCATTGTGTGGACCGAGGTCTTGTTAGTTGGTTTTGCTATACTCTTCTGTCGTGATGGACTTAACATGCGACTCGAATCAGATGTAATGTCTGAGTGAGGACTATGTTTCAGTGCTGTCGTTGGCGTTCTGCATGCCAGTCTTGTTGTTCTTGGCGCGGAAGCTGATGTTGTCAAGCTGTGAGCTGAGGACTATGTTTCCTTGTTTAAGCTGATTCTTGTTGTGTTTGCCGTGTGTTTTACTGATAATTGCTTTCGTGGCATGGGTCCTGTCTCCTTTCCTTGCGAGACGGAAGCGACGTTGCCTTGTTTCGGAGGTGTCGGACTTGTGTTCACTTGGGTGCCATGCTCATTCTTTGGATCGATTTGCCTTGAGATCTAGAGCGTGTACCTGTGATTGTGGTCTGGCAGTGTTCCTCGGAATTGTATTTTTCGAGATTTGTGTTGCCGTGTTCTAGGTGTTGGTGTTGGCTTGAGCTTGGTGATCATTGTCGGCGTTTGGGTTGGTTCTTCCCTGCTTCTTCTTGCTAGCTCCTTTAATTTCGAGGATGAAATTCCTATAAGGAGGGGAGGCTGTAAGATCCTAAGTCTTTCGGATCCTTATCGGAGAGTTTCGGATCGCTTTTGTGGGTCCTGAGTTGTGTTTTACGATCCATGTGGGTTTTTCTCTCGTACTAGTTACGGAACCCCGTGGTCAGTTTATTCTTGAATTCATTGACTCGAGGACGCTACAGTTGCGTTGCATTCTTTCCGAGGATCGTTTAGACTATTTTTCGTATTTTTTTAATTAATGCATTTTCGGGCCAAAAATTAGAATTTACGAAAATTAGGAAATTTTGAATTTCCTTTTCTTTTTATTTATTTCTCTCCTTCCTCTCTCCTCATTCTCACGTCGCCTCTCTCTCTCCCGTTCTCTCTCCTCTTTACCCCTTTGCTCCGATTGCAGGTGGAGGAGGCCCAGGGATGCCGTAGAGATGCCGTGGAGTTGACGTGGCGCGTGATGGCGTGACGGATGGGGCGTGGCATTGGCGCGATCCCTCGGTGGGTTCAAAGCTGACGTGACGGGCTCGTTTGATGGTTTTCGACATGGTTTAGTCGCTTCGGCACGCTAGAACTTCGGTGGAGGTAGGAAGATGGATGCCCTACTCTTCTTCTATGTTCCTCCATGATTTCATGCTATTCGGTGCGAGAACGAGCGGGTTCTGCCTTGTTTTGGGTGAAGCATGCTTTGGGGGGTGTGAGATGAGTTCGCCTGCCCAGGCGAAGATTTCTAGCCTACCTAGTTTTAGTTCAATCCCTAGCATATCTGCATTCCATTCCCGCTGGTTTTATCGCAATTGGTTGTCATTTGGGACCGGTGTGAGCCCGAGAACCCATGTGACTCAATTAGGGTCGATTAGGTAGAATCGTCCGTTTCCGTTGTTTTTGGTGTCAAAATTGATTCCTTTCGGCATGTGGAAGGTTTGTATCGCATCTAGGGTTGTTTCCCCTTCATTTAGAAGTGATTGGGGCGTGGAATGGCCAGGATCAGCCAATCCTCTGTTTTACACGTCGAAACGATTTAGCGGTCTTACCAGAGACCATTTTTGGGCATTTAGCGGTCCTTTGGTGACCGTTTATGCTTTTCGAATAGTAAGTCGGTTTAGGTCTTAACGGTCGAGCGATAGACCGTTTCTTCTCATTCGCGGTCAAACGGATGACCACTAATTGCTATCAACGGTCGTACGATAGACCGCTAACGGGATCGTGTATGTTGGTTCGGATTTGCGATCGTGCAATAGACCGCTGATCCGGAAGTGGCGGTCTGAAAGATGACCGCTAACGGCTGTTTACATCAGATTTAATAGGGTTAAGTCGGTTGGGCTAGCGGTCCTAGCCTTGACCACTATTTGTCCTTAGCAATTCATTAGGAGACCGCTAGGAGGTTTGACTGATTTACGTCGGTTCAGGGGTTGATCGGGTTTAGCGGTCGTATGGACGACCGCTACTATCTCCCTTGCGGTCCTGCGATAGACCGCTTACCCCAATGCATTTGAGGTTTATCGCTTTGAGTCTCTGAGTGACGCGGCCATGTCCTGGATTGCTAAGCTTAGTGAGATGGCTTGTTTATAGACCGGTTATGTTGGTGCAGCTCTTTCTTGATCGCCCAGTGTCTATATTCTCTATGTGAGGGTAGCGGCTCATTACCTGATTCTTGGTTTACCTAGCGGCCTGGCATGTGACCGTTTACTTCCCAGAGTCACGTTTTCCTGATGTTTGTCCTCTGTTTGTCTTGGCCTTACCTTGTGGCTTGCCCGTAGTCCCGTGCATATCTTGGATGTCCTATGAGGGCGATGACCATGTTGTGGGGTGGCCGGCGAGTGCCATTATATCGAGCTGTGTTCCGTGATGTTTTGGAGTCATTATTAGTGTCTGGTCACCCCAGTATGATCCAGTGGTTGACATATGACTTTGTAGTTGTCTCGATGGTCCTATAGGGATCGAGAGATGATGTTGGACGCCGTGAAGTATTGTCTTACCTCGATTTACGTGTCCATGTGCTTTGAGGGTCTCGATGATTCCTCAGGTCTCCGTGGTTTGTGTTATGCGGAGGCATGGATCAGGTGATCCTATGTCGTTTCCTTTATCGGTGTTTTCTCGTGATGTGGCTTAGGATTAGACTGATGGGCAGCTTATTACCGCTATGTGCGACGATCTTGACCCTGAGTCTTGTGACCCAAGGATCGTTGTGTTGGCAGGTCTAGCTGTCTGTCCTTAGTCTGGTGGCAGTCTGATATGCTACCCGGTGTCTGGTGCTTAGTAGTACGTGCGACAGTGCATGCGTAGCCTGTCTGTGCTTCAGCACTAGTTTTTTAGAGTCGTTGTGTCTAGTGAGCCTCCACTAGTCATAGCCCGATGACACGTTCCAGTGTTGGCCCACCTAGGAGTGGTGGCGGAGCAGTTCCCGACAGACGATTTTTAGGCTAGTTTCCGTGGGCTCCCTTGCTTTATAGTAGCATCCTAATGGGGGAGAAAACTAGCTAGAGGCCTGACTCAAGGCATTGAGCTTGTGTGTCACTCATTACTTTTGTTCCTTGTACTCGGTTCTGTTACGTGTCTCGATGGCCGCGATCTAGGCTTGTGCAGATACTTGTGGCGTAGTGTAAGATGTCAGTGGACGCATTTGGCTGTTCTTCTAGTGAGGAGGTGCTCTTGTAACTTGACGCATCAGTTTCAAGCTTATCATCGCGTGACTTGTGCTTCGTGAGTGGTTCTCGTCATGTTTGACGGGACTCGTCGGGTGGTCCGTTCTTGACTTCACCTACGGTCCAGTCTTGTGTAGCGTACACGATGATCTAGTTGTGTATGTTCGTGGCTTTGACTGTGTAGGTCTTTTAATAGGGCTTTTACCTATTTTGGTAGGCTTCAGCCATGGAGCTTGTACTTTGTCGACGAATAGGTAACACCTGAGTTTGTGAGATCAGGGTTTGCCTTTCTGTTGTCGTTTGGAGTAGCTTAGAGAGCCGTTGTTTGGTCGACGGCCGTGTTTCTGGTTAGTACGACTTTACTCTTTCCTTTAGTTGTTCTTACTCTTGCTTACTCCTGCTTTTTACAACTTTACTGTTGTAGTTAGTACTGCTGTTACTTATACTCTTCCTGCTTTACTGTTTAGCGTTGTTTAGTATGTTACTGCGTTGTTTTCAGTGGGGATCCGCGTGACCCCTACTGAGCCAATGACATGAGGCTCACCCCTACTTTTCAGGTGTGGTCTTCTTCTTTCTCGTGGTTCGTGGTGCGATGCGTCAATTCGTTGTTGCCAGCGTTCCCTGTGTTGGGCTTCCCCCGACTTCAGTGCACATTTTCCTTTCTGTTCGACTGTACTTATGTTATTTAGACTGGACTCTGTTAATTTAAATTGTTAATTAAAAAAGTAATTTTAGTTCTGCTACTTTAGCAAGCCTGATTAATGAAATATTAATTGCTTACTGCTTTATCTAGGACTTCAATGTACTCCACACACACTTCTTTTATCCCTTCGGGCTTTACCGCTCTTCGTAGGCCTCGCAGGATCCAAGTGTTACTGGGTTTACCCGGTATCCGGAGCTGGGTCGTCACAGAAAGGCAGGTCAAGCTTGCCCGGAACTCTCACTGTGCGTGAGTAGGGTCTTCAGATCCACACCTCTGCCTTGTACCAGAAGTCAGAAAAATTAGATGTTTAACTCATGAGAAATGTGTCATGTTGACGAAACTGTTATGATGATTGTGTTGCTATTTGATCCTTTCCATCATTTATCAGCCATGTGAACTTCTTGCTTAGCATTGTTGATCATTATTTTTGATGATGTCTTCCATGGCTACATATATCCCAACTCATCACTCATGTAGATAAATAACATGCTGATTGTCTATCTTAACTTTCATGAGCATTCAACAAAGGGGGAGATTAAGGGTGACCACCTTAGTGTAGAAATGCATCTCATATGTTTAAATCTATATGTGTTGTGATCATTAAGCATCTTCTTGAAATTTCATGCACTATCATGCATTTCATGATCAAGGGACACAACTATGCATGTCCTCTTGGTATATAAAATGGTAAGCTGGGAGAAGGGCAGATCTCTTCGGTCTAGAAACTCGCATCATGCGTGAGGTGGTCTTAAGACGTCAGTTCTCCGCAAGGTACCAATGGTCAACCCATCATTAGAACAATCTAGATGTTCATATAAATAATTCATTAAATTCCCTGCATTGATTTCATTGCATGTGTTGCACTCAGAATTCAGACATTCAATACATAAAGTCAGGGGGAGTTCCTGCATTTCATAGTTTACCCATGTGCACTTGTTATCATGCATATACTGATTTCAAAATTGATTGCATACCATATTGAAATCGTCACAAAGAGGGAGTAAATAGCATGTATCCATCTGTACATGATAAAGTCCAGTTTGCATTTCAGTTCAAAATGCATTGCAAATAATCCATGATTGCATCATATTATGGTCTAGCACACCCCAGTGCACACCATGTTAAAGGGACCCAAAGATTGCATATCAAGTGGTATAATTTTTAATGCATCATGTGTTCATTTAAGTCATATGTTGCATACACCTCTGTCAACCCATGCACATGTTTAGGGGGAGTCAACATCAAAAATTCAGTCTGCATTAATGCACTCTTTTTGTTGACATTTGCATAGACTACATCCTCTTGAAGGGTTGATCAGGTAGACCACCTTGCAGTTAATACTGCTTGAAAATTATTTTCTGTCCAAAACTCTGTGCACAACCTCAGGGGGAGTGTTCATTATCAATTCTCACCTTCTACTTATTTGCACTCCCCGCTCAAATTAGACCTATGCATTTTCACGCCCCGACACGAATATCGGGACGTGGCAGTAGAAAGTTAAAATATGTTGATTTCTAGATATGCTGTGCTTTGGGCTAGCACTTAAACAACACCAATAATAACATAATAACCAAGAGATGGAATTAAACCTAATTAACCATTTATTCCAACTTACGGAAACATAAAAGATCCAATATCCACCAAGTTAAAATAATCACAAAACAATCGAATGTTCAATTACAACTCTTGGTCAATACTACAACTCTCAGACTCAAGCTATCTAGGGACAACTCCAGACGGCTTTCTAGCTGGCTCGCTCCAAAGTCTTCACTCCTGCCCATCCCCATCCGTTTGTGAGTCCTCACCGGAGCTACCTGAAAGAGGGGGGGGGGGGGAACTGGGTGAGCGAACGCTCAGTAGGTAATAGCAGGCAAGATTTAAGTAATTAGCCAATTAAATAACTGTCATGCATGTGAACTAAGAACGATGAGAAAACAAGTTAACATAAGAATAGATGGAACGAAACTAATAGCATCAATTGAGCATAGATATATCAATTTTCAAGAATTTGGCCGGCCAAGTATGTAACAAGCATATCATATCAAGATAAATTCCATGTAGGAATGTAATAAAGGGATGAATGTCATAGACACACGCTAGTCATGCACTCGGTGCAATGCCTTACCATGTCATTACAACTCCCCGGGGCACTAGTACTTTTCGGGCACTCCTCCCAGGACCAGACCGGCCCCTCATGATGTGTTGGCATTGATTTGGTGGATCCAAGATCCCAAGTAATATCTAGACATTCATTAGAGTCGGCCAAGAATTCCAAGGTCAAGCCATGTAACTTAATTTCTAAGATTAAAGAGAGATTCCAATAATCGAGTAGGAACCATAAGATTCATGGTTGGAAAGAACAAGAGCAGCAATCTTAAGCCCATCTTAGCTCAGCTTACCAAAACATACAAGAAACACGGGAACAAGCTTTAGGCTGAGTTGCAGTCATAAGCGAGAAAATGGTCTAACACGGACCGCTACAAGCAATGTTGGGCTTGGAGGTACAAGACCCAGAGTTAAGAATGTAAACAGTCCAAAATGGGCCGTTCCATCATGAAAATGGTCAACAAGGAGGTTGCTCAGAACGAGAAGGTTCTTGGGCCATAACTAAGACCTTCTGGGTGCGTCGACCTTGGTTGTAAACGGCTCTCTCTGGACCGTTCTATGATGGGGCGGCCCAATTAGAACTGTTTACTCACGCACATGCTAGATGAACGCAGTCACCCCAAGGACCGCTCAGAATCACAAGCGGTCAAGCCTGGACCGCTCACTGACTGTAGCGGTCCCAAAAGGGCCGCTATTAACACGACAGCCCCGATTCCGGGCTTGGCAAAATCACGTGATTCGATTGTGATGGAGGCATCACCCACGACTCCCTCTGGCTCGGGTCGTCTTCACACCTTGGAGTTGTTTCAGCTCGGACATCACTCCATGTGGGCCCTATTATCCATTTTGAGCTTTCTATTTGAGTCATTACCCCCTTGGTTGGCTTATTGGACTGCTTTTGTCATTACATGTAAAGGCAGGGGTAGTTTGGTCATGTAAAAGGTTGGGTCCCTATAAATAGGACCCCAACACCATTTGAGGAAGCTAATGAAATGGCCATATTTTGAGTTCTAAAATTCAAGTTTCTTTTAGTGGAGAGAATCCATTAGATAGGGTGTGAAACCTTGGGTGAGAAGCCCTCCCATTCCCTCTCTTCTTCTCTCTCTCTCTCTCTAGGGGGTGAACCCTCTCTCTCTCCTCCCCTCATGGCCGCCCCTTTCTCTCACCTCCCCTCTTGACCAAGTCACCCCCAATTCATCCCTAGCCCTACTACCTCAGCCACCTTTTCACCTCCCTAGGTGCATTCATTCCCCCCACCAATTCCCACCAAATCTCTTCCCCTCCCTGGAGTATCCTGGTCTTCCCAACACAATCCTCCCTCTACCCCATGCAATCCCCCAACTCCCAAGAGAGGTTTGAATAATTTTCCCTCCCTTTCTCCTCCCCCAAACCCTGGGCCACCCCAAATAGGAAACCCACCTGGTCTGGTCGCCCCCATCCTCCCCCTCCATTCCCCCAAGAGCATCCCCCATCTACCCTCCCTCTCCACCTTGTGCAGAGAGCAGCCACCTACCCCCCTACGTCCCTCCCTTTCCCAGCACCCCCTCCACACCCTAGCCACCTTCCATACCTCCCCCACATCCCCTCCTACCATCCCACCACCTCCCTTCACCATTTAGCACCATCCCTACCGCATCCTATGTCTACTGGGAGCTGCACCGGCGGACCTGCTCGCGGCTGAGCACCTTGCAGAAAACTAGCAGCTTGCAGATCCATCCTCGACTTCATCCCGGAGCCCCTGGAAGCACAAGAGGCATCGTTGGAAGCATCTCCTAGTCCTCTTCACAACGGAGGTAGTCTCGACCCAGTCTCAGTTTGTGGCTGCCCAGGAGAGCCGACGTCGCCGGACTGCGCATCATTCTCCTGACAGTCATCCAGAAGTAGATTGCAGAGACACCCATGGCCATCTCCCTGAAGTTCTTGAAGCGGGGATCTGCTGAAACATTCTACTACAAGTCTCCTGCCACCACCAAGAAGCGGCACTCCGTTCGGCATCCAGAGCTGTGAGTTCCCATTTTTCTCCCCCAGGTGCGCTGGCCTGTTCTCTCTGGAACTGATCTGACACCCGATCACTATTCGGGTCATCGCCACCTACTCCGACTTGCTCTGGCATCTCTGTGGCTCTCTGTTCGAAGAGGGTTCAACCACGAATCTATCGACACCAGCCACGTCTGAATCAGAGCTCGGGAGCGTCCTTGGCGGCCTCGCCTTCCTACTGTAGTGGTGAAGAAGCTACCCGATCCAGAAGGTAGCAACCCTGTTCACGACTCTGCTCTGACCATCGCCGTCATTCAGAAATTCCCCCCAAAATTGGACGTCCTCATGGGCAAACCCAACAGGTTTTGGCACTGGTTTCGTCACCGACGCAGTTCGGGGGAGTCCGCAGCAGTGCCGACACCGATTGTCTGTCCTATGTTCCAGAAAGTGGACAGAACCGTCATCCTCCTTTCAATTAGTTCCTAGCTCCACTTTCCCCTCCCCGCCTGGCCGGCTTACAGTCCCTCCCTGTGGGAGGTAGTGTTTGGATGTAAATGTGGCTTCCCCTTCCCTTGTTCAACCCCCTTGCATGGGGAGTAGTGGTGTAATTCCTTAAATAGGTTCAAGCTACACTGGAGCAGCATGTGAGGAACCCACGCTTCCCCGCTCGCCCACGTCTCCGAACGGGACTAGTTTCTTCAAATCGGTCGGGTAAGTGTTCTACCCCTTGCTTCCCCCTAGTGCTTGTTTGTTCAATATTATCTCATAACTTCGCTGGTAGGAAGAGCGAGTGCCTGGTCCCATGAGCATCATTGCTTCTGAGTGGCCACCGTAGGGGGAGAGTGTGACCCATGCCCTCGGCACCCGGTCAGCCCCATTGAATCAGGCTTCCATAAGCTTGGGAATAACCTTGGCCTTGCTGGCCCTCTACCAGCAAGGGCCCAACCCTCACAACCTCGACTCGGCATCGCCGAGTTACCCCGGGTTTTGGGTGAGTGTCGGGCGAGTGACCGCCGATATCGGTTCGTTTCTCTTGCAAATTGTGCTTGCTTGTCAAGGTCCAAGGTGCATTGATCTTGTGGCTATCACCCTCAAGGTGGTGTCACATCAATTGGTGTCAGAGCAAGTTTAGACTCGTCTCTACCAAGTCTAAGTCCTAGGACCATTGCATTGAGTCGTCCATTCGTCAAGTCTTTCCCCTCCCTTGCATGTCCACCCGTAGCGGAGCCGTTTATCGACCCGATCCATCCTCTTCGATTCCCCCCATGGATCCCAATCGCCAAATCAACCAAGATGCCCATAGGGAGGAACCCCAAGGCCAAATGGACCGAGTGGATGCTGCCCTTGCCACCATCCTTGCCCAACTAGAGTACCTTTCCACTCGGCTTGCTCGGCTAGAAGAGAATGAGCCCCACCCAAGGAACATTGGTCCAAGAGCCCACCCTCCACATGCTGAAATTGATAGGGGGGACTTGAATGCTGACCCCTACCATGACTATGAGAGGCCTCGCCACCATTAACATAATGAAAGGCGTCCACGGGACGACTCGGATGACCATTTCCTAAGGATGATCAAGGTGGAAGCCCCAAACTTTGACGATTCCCATGAACCAAGTGCCTACTTAGAATGGGAGACCGTCATAGACAAATACTTTGAATGGTACCCTATGTCCGACCAAAGGAGAGTGAGATTGGCCAAGATGCACCTCACCAAATTAGCCAAGACTTATTGGCTAAACTAAGAGGGGTTAAGAAGGGTTAGACGGGAAGAGCCTATTGACACTTGGGAAGATATGAAGAATCAACTTAGAAACAAGTACCTACCCCTATCCTACCACCAAATGCTCTTAGATGAGTGGCAAAGCCTCACCTAAGAAGGGAAGACCGTGGTCGAATACATTGAAAAGTTTGACTCCTATCTTTTGAAGTGTGGAGTGCATGAGGACCCGGCTGTCACCTTGTCTTGATTTAGAAATGGGCTCCAAAACCACATCAAGAGAGAACTCTTCATAAGAGATGTTGACAACCTTGAACATGCCTACCAAATAGCTCGGGATGTTGAAAGATTCTCTAGGATCCCTAGGTTTCCACCTCTCCGACCGGCCGATCCTAAAAGCATGGGGCCCCGAACCAATCCGACCCTCCCCATGAAGGCCCCTAGCCCAAGTGGGAATGCCCCATTATGGCCCTACAATCCCCTCCCACCATCACTCCAACCAAGGCCGCCCCTAGCCATCCTCCTCCACGGAGGGAAGAGAGTTCCAAGGGTCCAAGTGTAGGAGGGACCACCCCAGGTAGTGGGCGCCAACAATGCTATAGATGTCAATGGTTTGGACACTTCGCGGGGCAATGCCCATCTAGAGGGTTGTCTAGTTTGCTAGTTGAGGAACGAGCTTCCCCACCCCAAGGGGAACTTGAGAGCTTGATTGAGGTGCATGAAGCCTCACTAGATTGGGAGGAAGAGTATGAGGCCCAACACCATGAGTCGGGTCTAGATCACACCCTGACATCCACCGACTCCCATCTAGGAGTGATTAGATGTACCCTCACCAAACCCCAAAAGGAGGATTGGCGTCGGACTTCAATCTTCCACACCTTTGTTAAGATAGGGGGCCATGTGAGAAAAGTGATCTTAGATAATGGGAGTTGTGTCAATACCGTGTCCCCCGACACCGTTAAGCTCCTTAGGCTTACTATCACTCTCCACCCAAGTCCATACCAGGTCTCTTGGATCAACAACAATTCCATCCCGATCAACACTCGCTGCCTTGTGCCCCTCACCTTCTCTTCCTACCATGGCCAAATATGGTGTGATGTTATCCCCATGGAAGTAGGTAGCATCCTACTAGGGAGACCTTGACTTTATGATGTGGATGCCACCATCTGTGGTAGACCCAACACATGCACCTTTGAACATGAGGGAAAGACTATCCGTCTTAACCCATCCCCACATCGTCCCATGTCTATGAGGGACACACTCCCTCAAGGACATCACCCCACCACACCCCCAGCCTCGGGGAACTCCACCCCTCCAACACAACCTCTTACCCAAAACCCTAACCAAGGTGTGAATTCAGGGTTGACCAAGGGTCTTCATCTCATAACCAAAAGAGAGCTTGAAGAGGAGATAGCTCAAGGGGCATCTTTATGTGTGGTGGTCATTTGCCTAGGAAAGCCCACTCCCTCCAACACCCATCCTATAGAAGTCCATCATCTACTAGAAGAGTTTCATGATGTGTTCCCGGAGGAGCTCCCGGACCAACTTCCTCCCATGCGTGACGTTCAACATGCAATTGATCTAGTTCCGGGAGCCACCCTTCCAAACCTTCCTCATTATTGCCTCAATCCCACGGAACATGCCGAAGTTCGGAGGTAAATAGAGGAACTCATTAGGAAGGGCTTCATCTGCATTAGCAAAAGTCCATGTTCTGTCCCGGCCCTTCTCACCCCCAAGAAGGATGGATCATGGCGGATGTGTATGGATAGTCGGGCCATTAATAAAATCACCGTCAAGTATAGGTTCCCCATCCATAGGCTTGATGACATGCTTGACATGCTAGCTGGAGCCACTATTTTCTCCAAAATCGACCTTAAGAGTGGCTATCACCAAGTTAGAATTAGGCCTGGAGATGAGTGGAAAATGGCCTTCAAGACCAAACATGGCCTTTATGAATGGTTAGTCATACCTTTTGGGCTCTCAAATGCCCCAAGTACTTTCATGCGTCTGATGACAGAGGTCCTTTGGCCTTACATTGGGGTCTTCCTAGTTATCTATTTTGATGACATTCTCATCTATATTCAGTCCCAAGAGGCTCACCTTGACCACCTTAGGCAGGTTTGCACCGTCCTTCGGCATGAGAGTCTATTTGCCAACCCAGGGAAGTGTCATTTCATGACCAAGTCCATTACCTTCCTAGGATTTGTAGTCTCTACCGAGGGCGTCTCCATGGACCCCAAGAAGGTCCAAGCTATCTTTGATTGGCCGGAAACCCGCACCGTCCATGAGGTCCGAAGCTTCCATGGGTTGGCCACATTCTATAGGAGGTTTATCCGGGGATTCAGCACCATCACCACCCCCATCACTGATTGTCTCAAAAAGGGGACCTTTGTGTGGACCAAACCAGCCTCCCAAGCCTTCCAAGAGCTTAAGGAGAGGATGACCCAAGTCTCGATCCTATGCCTACCCAATTTCTCCAAAGTCTTCGAAGTCACATGTGATGCATCCGGGATAGGAATAGGCGGGATCCTTAGTCAAGAAGGGCACCCAGTGGCCTTCTTCAGTGAGAAGCTATGTGATGCTAGGATAAGATATTCCACTTATGACAAGGAGTTCTATGCCGTGGTTCAGTCCCTCCGACATTGGAGGCACTACTTGTTGCCCAAAGAATTTGTCATCTTTTCTGACCATGAGGCCTTAAAATACCTCAACTCCCAACAAAAGTTGAATGCCCGACATGCCCGCTGGGTTGAGTACATCCAATCCTACACCTTTGTTATCAAGCACAAGGCAGGAAGTGAGAACCGCGCAGCATATGCACTCAGTAGGAGGATCTCTTTTTTGTCCACTATCCATGTGGAGGTTACCGGGTTTAAGAGGCTCAAGGATGAGTACCCTGGCTGCCCTGACTTTGGGCACATCTATTCCACCTTGACCACCCAGTCTAGTCAGGAACATTAGGGTTTTATCTTAGAGGATGGGTTCCCTTCAAGGGGCCAAAGCTTTGGATTCCACGGATCTCACTCCATGATTTCTTGGTTTGGGAATTACATGCAGGGGGACTAGCTGGTCATTTTGGGGTTCACAAAACCATTGCTCTAGTTGAGGGTCAATTTTTTTGGCCAAGTCTCAAGAGAGACGTAGCCAAGATAGTGGGTCAATGCCGCACATGTGGTTCGGCCAAACATGTGAAGCAAAACACCGGCCTTTACACCCCTCTCCCCATCCCTGATCGTCTCTGGCAAGACTTAAGCATGGACTTCGTGTTAGGCCTACCCAGGACTCAAAGGAAACATGATTCGATCTTTGTGGTAGTTGACAGATTCTCTAAGATGGCCCACTTCATCCCATGCTCCAAAACCTCATATGCCTCCCGAGTGGCCCGATTGTTCTTTGATGAGGTTGTTCGCCTCCATGGGTTACCTAAGAGCATAGTCTCTGATAGGGATGTCAAGTTCACCAGCTACTTTTGAAAGACTCTTTGGCACTTGATGTGTCACGCCCCAACACGGAATATCGGGACCTGCAGTAGAAAACGCTAGTAAAGATAACATGCTAAGCTAAAAATTAACATAATACCATGATTAGAAATAACTCCAATTCTATTATAATAACCATCAACATCTTACAAACTGGCTTAAACATAAACAACATAATCTCTACTCGACTCCGATACAATAACTAACACCAGTTCTAAGACATGGCTAGATGTGAATCACTAAACCAACTCAACATATCTACTAGCTGAGACACTCCAAGCTATCACTCTCGCCCATTCCCATCCATTTGCGAATCTTCACCTGAGCTGCCTAGAAAGGGGGAAACAACTATATGAGCGAACGCTCAGTAGGTAACAACATGCAAGTGTAAGTGATCAACCAATTAATTACATGCATATGAATGGAAAGAAAAGATATAACGATCGAATGAAACAACGTAATAACAGAAAGTGCTAAAGAATGGAATGGAATAACAATATGACAAGAATGATAAGATTATAAGAATTGCAAGTTTATGAACAATATACATAATAGGAAATTGCAGCGCACGGTTCAAGGACTTACTCAAGCTTTGTAACAAGTGGCTCAAGGAGGAGCTGCAAACCATGGGACTGGCGACTTTTATCGGAACTTTCGTGGGATGAATCCCTCGCGATTTGGGGGCTCGACTGACCCTGATGAAGCCGAGCACTGGCTTGAAGAGATAGGGAGGATTTTTACAATGAATGCAGCGATCAGGAACGTGTCCTCTTGTCGACCTTTCAACTTGAACGTGATGCGAGGACATGGTGGGACGCAGTGAAGGCTACCCTTGGTGATAGACAGGTCACATGGGAAGAGTTCGAGGAATTCTTCAATGGTAAATATTTCTCTGATCGAGTACAAGAGAAGAAGGCGGCTGAGTTTGCTACTTTGAAGCAACGAAATCTATCCGTAGCTGAATATGAGGCTCAATTCTCTTGGCTATCTCGTTATGCTGCTCATTTGATATCTACTGAGAAGATGAAGGCTAAGCGCTTTCTTAATGGGCTGAAGCTACAGTATATCAACTAGTTGGCACCGATTGAAATTTTAACTTATTCCGAGATGGTGAGAAAGGCTCAAGTGTTAGAAGATACTTTCGAAATGACGGAGAGAATCTGTGGGAAGAGTGTTAAGATTGAACAACACCATACTGGTTCTGGGAGTATCAAGCCTGGTCATGGCAGGAAGAGGCCCATTAGCGGGTCTGGTTCGTGGAAGGGCAAGATGCCGAAGATTGAAGACAAGAAACATGGCCCTATTGTTCCATTCAAGGGCGTATGCAAGTATTGTGACCGCCTAGGTCACAAGATGGAGGAGTGCTGGCGCAAGCTGGGTGCCTGTTTACGTTGTGGTAGTAGGGACCACCATATTCCCGAGTGCCCTCTATTATCTGAGCAAGCTACCCCGGTGGAACCGCAAGGAATCAGGAAGTAGCAAGGCAAGCTCCAGGCTCTACAAGAAGATGAGACAAGACCCGCCGAGGAAGGTGAACTTGTCGAAGGTACTCTTATTATACACGATAAATCAGCTTTTGTTCTTTTTGATACTGGTGCCACTCATTCTTTTATTTCTCGGGGATTTGCGAAGTCTTTAGCTGTGAAGCCAGTTTTGATGAATTCTCCGTTAGAGATTTCAACCCTTATTGGTTCCGGTTCAGCAATTAAGTATTTCTATCCTTCTAGTAAGGTCTTGATCAATGAACAAAACCTACCAGCAGATTTAGTTTGCATGGACATGAAGTATTATGACGTAATCCTAGGAGCAGATTGGTTGGCTACGTATGAGGCCACTGTTCAGTGCAGATCCGGTTCTGTGTCTTTCACTGGACACCCTGGACTTTCTTTTATAGGAATTAGACACCATAAGTCTGTTCCACTTATTTCGGCTCTTCAAGCTGATAAGCTGATGAGAAGAGGATGTAAGGCTTTTCTAGCCTTTGTTTTTGTGACCCCTGAGCGGAAGACTGAGATTGAGGACTTTTTTGTCGTCCGAGATTTTTCAGATGTCTTTCCTAAGGAACTACCAAGACTTCCTCCTGAGAGGGAAGTTATCTTTTTTGTTGATCTAATTCCTTGTGCGACCCCTATTTCCAAAGCTCCTTATCGTATGTCTCCTGCGGAGCTAAGGGAACTAAAGAAGCAGTTGATGGAATTGCTTGAGAAAGGGTTCATTCGACCAAGTACTTCCCCATGGGGAACCCCTGTATTATTCGTCCGGAAGAATGATGGTTCGATGAGGTTGTGCATCGATTATCGGCAATTGAGCCAGTTGACTATCAAGAACAAATATCCATTTTCAAGGATTTATGAGTTATTTGATCAGATAGCAGCAGCTTAGTATTTTTTTAAGATCGACCTTCGATCTGGATATCACCAGTTACGAATTAAGGAGGAGGATATCTATAAAACAGCCTTTCGCTGCAGGTATGGGTATTTTGAATTTGTAGTAATGCCTTTTGGGCTAACGACGAATGCACCCGCAGCTTTCATGTAGCTGATGAACGATGTGTTTCGGCCCTATCTTGATCAATGGGTCGTGGTGTTCATTGATAACATCCTGATTTATTCTATGAGTAAGGAGGAGCATGCTGAACATTCGAGGATGGCGTTGCAACTATTGAGAGATCATCAGTTATATGCCAAGTTTAGTAAGTGTGATTTCTGGCTGCAAGAGGTGTCCTTTTTAGGGCATATCATCATAAAAGAAGGTATTTCTGTTGATCATTCGAAGGTAGAGGCAGTAAAGAATTGGGCTAAGCCTACTAATGTGACTGAAGTGAGAAGTTTCCTAGGCCTAGAAGGTTACTACCGAAGGTTTATTCATGATTTCTCCAAGATTGCGGTACCTCTGACAAGATTAACTTGCAAGGAGATCAAATTTGATTGGTCGAAAGATTACGAGCGAAGCTTTCAGACCTTGAAGGAATGTTTGACTACTGCACCTGTTTTGGATTTACCTTCTGGTGAAGGAGGTATTGTTGTATACACTGATGCTTCAGGTATTGGTTTAGGGTATGTACTCATGCAGCATGGAAAAGTGATAGCATATTCTTCTAGGCAGTTGAGGAAACATGAAGAGAATTATCCTATTCATGATTTGGAGCTACTAGCAGTGGTGTTCGCCTTGAAGATATGGAGGCACTACTTGTATGGAGAAGCATTCACAGTGTTTTCAGATCATAAGAGTCTGAAATATTTATTTTCTCAGAAGGAACTCAATATGAGGCAAAGAAGATGGCTGGAGTATTTGAAGGATTTCGATTTCTCCATTGAGTATCATCCTGGAAAAGGTAATGTTATGGCAGATGCCTTAAGCCACAAGCCTATAGCTAAGTTGTCAAGTCTCATGTTACAAGAATGGAAATTGCTGGAGCAGTTAGCTAGTTTGGATCTTAATGTTGACAAGGATCGGGTTATGATTTCTCAGATTCAACTTAAGCCCGAATTACTAATGGAAATCAAATCTCTACAAGATGATGACCCGGAGTTGGTAAAGATCAAGGGAAGCTTGGGTAACAGACCTGACTTCATGATGACTGATGATGGAAGATTGTTATTTCAAGGAAGAACTTGTGTACCTAATGTAGCTGAGATAAAGAGTAAGATCCTCAAAGAAGCTCATAGATCCAGATACACCATTCATCCTGGAGGTACTAAAATGTTCAAAGATTTGAAAAGATCTTTTTGGTGGCCGAATATGAAAAGGGAAGTGGCGGACTTCGTAAGTAGATGCTTGGTTTGTCAACAAGTCAAGGCGGAGCATTTCAGACCAGCAGAAAAATTGAAACCCCTTGATATACCCCATGGAAGTGGGAGATCATTGGCATGGATTTCATTATGGGACTACCTAGGACTCGTAGTGGATTTGATGCAATATGGGTGATTGTCGATAGATTGACAAAATCGGCTCATTTCTTATCCATTAAGTCTAAATGGACAGTTGATGTTTTGGCTGCTTTGTATATGAAGGAAGTGGTAAGACTACATGGTATACCAGTCAGCATTATGTCTGATAGAGACCCCAGATTCACTTCTCATTTTTGGAAAGGATTGCAAGAGTCCTTGGGAACTCGTCTGAATTTCAGTACTGCTTTCCATCCACAAACAGACGGACAGACTGAAAGGACCAACCAGATAGCGGAAGATATGCTTAGAGCCTGCATGATTCACTTTGGAGGTAGTTGGAGTGATCATTTGGCATTGGTTGAATTCGCATATAACAACAGTTACCAGTCTAGCATTCAGATGGCTCCATTTGAAGCTTTGTATGGTAGAAACTGTCGATCCCCGTTATGTTGGGATGAGGTAGGTGAGAAGCAATGGCTTGGACAAGATCTCATTTCTGAATCGTCCAAGAACATCCATATTATCAGAGATCGGTTGCAAGTAGCACAATCAAGACAGAAGAGTTATGCCGATACCAGGAGAAGAGCATTGGAATTTCAGGTTGGTGAACATGTGTTTCTAAAGATCTCTCCTATGAGAGCAATTCGAAGGTTTGGTATTCAGGGCAAACTGAGTCCAAGATACATTGGTCCATTCGAGATTCTAGAAAGAGTGGGGGAGGTTGCTTACCGTTTGGCACTACCACCTCAGTTATCTGGAGTGCACAATATTTTTCATGTGTCTATGTTACAGAAATATGTGTACGATCCCACTCACATTATTCAGCATAGGGACTTCAAATTGAAGGAAGATCTGACTTATGAAGAAAGACTGATCAAGATTTTGGATCGGAAGCAACAGCAACTCAGGAATCGTTCCATACCGATGGTTAAAGTACAGTGGAGTCGGCGTGGGACTGAAGAAGCTACGTGGGAGTCAGAAGATACTATGCGGAGACAGTACCCCGACTTATTCTAGGTGAGCTGTCTCACTCCCTCTTTTTATTAAGCGCATTGAATTTGGAGGATCAAATTCCTTAAGTGGGGGAGGGTGTAATACTCTGATTTCTTTTAGAAATTAACTAGAAATTTATTTGAAATTAATTAGAAATTAATTAGAATAATCCCTTAATAAATAGAATAAGCTAGATTTCGACTATTTTATAAAAATCTAGAAAAATTATATTCTTGTAGAGGATAACACTTTTAACAAACTTATCTTCTGTGGTCAACTCAAATAAAATCTGTAAGTAGGCCGAATTAGTGGTTTAAGCCCAAATTGAACACTTAGTTAACCATACCTTGAAAAGCCAAATTCGAGCCCATTACTCCACCAAATGAGCCCAAATCAGTGGTAAATAAAAGGCCAGGATGAGAGGATCATTTACTTTCTCTTAATCTCTCGAAACCCTAAGCCTAGGAGATGCTTTCGGCGGAGTTTGGATCGAGTCAACCTTTACGGCGACGTTCACATGGACTCGACTTGCGTGGACGAATACTTCACGCATAGAAGCCTCCAGAAGGTGTGTGTGACCTATTAAAATGAAGCTCTCTAACCCTAGAATCGTTTAGAACCAGCGGCGGTTGCAGAGGAGTTAGATCGAGGGAGATCTCGAGCGAATAGTGGCTGCGTGCACCGGCATCTTTGGTTTTCTTTCTCCTTCCTTCATCCGATTCAGGTAGGTGATAGCAAGCCAAATCCTAAACATAATATATGGTTGGAAGCAGCATCGTGTTAGCTTTCCATTGATGTAAAAAGCCCTAAATTCTATCAAGTATCCTGCGAAAATTTTAGGCTTTAGTAGAAGCATGTCACATCTAGGGTTATAATTGTTCCTTTTCGATTAAGTTGTGATTTCAGGCTGTAAACATGAAATTGATTCATGCATCTTATATAGTTTTTCGTGCTCTTTCTTTTGATAGTAAAAGTGCCAAATTTTATGGTTTATATCATGCGAATTTCGTGTTTTAGTTCTGACCCTAGAAATCTCACCGGAGGCGGGCAAGGCAAAAGGGGCAGCGAACTGTTAAGGTTGTGCGGCTTAACGATAGACCACCCAACCATATAGGCGGCCATATAATGACCATCTAAGATTTCCATCTCTGATCGTCTTCCTCAACCCCTATTCTGACTTGTGCGGCCATACGATAGACCACACATCCCAGACAGGTGGCCCTCTAATGATCAGTTTTATCTTTCTCTATCTGTTCGTGACCCTGGAAAGTGCGGCCTATCCCTAACCGCATAACTTTCCTACGGCCATTTCTAGACCGCACATCCATCCATGCAGCACACTACAGACCGTTCATACCCAGTAGGTCTTCGGATCTGAGGGGATGTATGCGGCCAAACTGTGACCGTTCATATGGATGTAAGGTCCAGAACCGACCGCAGGAAAGTTATGCGGTTAGGGATAGGCCACACTTTCCAGGGTCACAAACAGATAGAGAAAGATATAAACGGTCACCAGAGGGCTGCCTGTCTGGGATGTGTGGTCTATCGTATGGTCGTACAAGTCAGAACAGGGGTTGAGGAAGACGATCAGAGATCAAAATCTTGGACGGTCATTATATGGCCGCCTATATGGTTGGGCGATCTATCGTTAAGCCGCACAACCTTAACAGGTTGCCGCCCCTTTTGCCTTGCCCGCCTCCGGTGAGGTTTCTAGGGTCAGAACTAAAACACGAAATTCGCACGATATAAACCATGAAATTTGGGGCTTTTACCATCAAAAGAAAGAGCATGAAAAATTATATAAGATGCATGAATCAATTTCATGTTTACAGCCTGAAATCACAACTTAATCGAAAAGGAACAATTATAACCCTAGATGTGACATACTTCTACTAAAACCTAAAATTTTCGCAGGATACTTGATAGAATTTAGGGCTTTCTACATCAATGGAAAGCTAACACGATGCTGCTTCCAACCATATATTATGTTTAGGATTTGGCTTGCTATCACCTACCTGAATCGGATGAAGGAAGGAGAAAGAAAACCAAAGACGCCGATACACGCTGCCACTATTCGCTCGAGATCTCCCTCGATCTAACTCCTCTGCAACTGCCGCTGGTTCTAATCGATTCTAGGGTTAGAGAGCTTCATTTTAATAGGTCACACACACCTTCTGGAGGCTTCTATGCGTGAAGTATTCGTCCACGCAAGTCGAGTCCATGTGAACATCACCGTAAAGGTTGACTCGATCCAAACTCCGCCGAAAGCATCTCCTAGGCTTAGGGTTTCGAGAGATTAAGAGAGAGTAAATGATCCTCTCATCCTGGCCTTTTATTTACCACCGATTTGGGCTCATTTGGTGGAGTAATGGGCTCGAATTTGGCTTTTCAAGGTATGGTTAACTAAGTGTTCAATTTGGGCTTAAACCACTAATTCGGCCTACTTACAGATTTTATTTGGGTTGACCACAGAAGATAAGTTTGTTAAAAGTGTTATCCTCTACAAGAATATAATTTTTCGATATTTTTATAAAATAGTCAAAATCTAGCTTATTCTATTTATTAAGGGATTATTCTAATTAATTTCTAATTAATTTTAAATAAATTTCTAATTAATTTCTAAAAGAAATCGGGGTATTACATGATGGGTACGCTCCTCAAATTCTTCACAGCCTACCACCCTCAAACTGATGGCCAAACCAAAGTTGTCAATCAGAGTCTAGGGAACCTCCTTAGGTGTCTTGTCGAGGATCGTCCAGGGAATTAGGATCTCATTCTACCTCAGAGTGAAGTTACATATAACAACTCTATTAATAAGTCCATAGGGATGAGTCCGTTTGAAGCTGTGCATAGCCAAGGAAACATTCAGATCTCATTCCCCTTACCCAGCATGCTAGAGTGTCTATTTCGGCTGAGTCATTCGCCCAACACATTAGAGAGTTGCATGAAGAAATCTGCAAGCACATCAGCAAGAAGAATGAGACTTATAAAAGGTAGGTTGACTCTCATCGACATCACCAAGAATTCCACGCGGGTGACTATGTGATGGTGAGGATGGAGAGGCTCTCCCAGAGAGCCATCTCAAAATTAAGGCCTCGTGGGGCTGGTCCCTTCCAAGTTCTGAGATGCATTGACACTAATGCCTATGAGTTAGATCTTCCCGAGGAGTATGGAGTGAGCCTCACATTCAACGTGTCCGACCTAGTGCCATATAAGGGTCCCACGGTGGTACCCAGTGAGGATATTGAGTCCATTCCCCCCATTGAGAGAGCACCCACCCGTGAGAAGAGTCCACTAGGCAAGAGAGCCCAGCGTGAGCGAATTTAGTGAATATTTAATGAACAGGTCACTGCCACCAGGAGCAAGGTGTACGAGCGCTATCTCGTCAGGTGGAAGGATCGGCCTCCTTAGAGGATTCGTGGATGAGTCAGGAAAATCTCCAGCAGCTGGATCCCGACCTTCTCGAGCAGTATTACCCGAGCACTTTGCAGCCTAAGAGATTTGATGGAGGCATCACCCATGACTCCCTCTAGCTCGGGTCGTCTTCACATCCCGGAGTTGTTTGAGCTCAGGCATCACTCCATGTGGGCCCAATTATCCATTTTGAGCTTTCTATTTGAGTCATTTGGTGTATTTTCCCTTTTATTTGAGTCATTTCCCTAGGTCTTTGGTTTATTTCTATGTTTGAGTCATTATCCACTTGGCTTATTGGACTACTTTTGTCATTACATGTAAAGCCAAGGGTAGTTTGGTCATGTAAAAGGTTGGGTCCCTATAAATAGGACCCCAACCCCAGTTGAGGAAGCTAATGAAATTGCCATATTTTGAGTTTCAAAGTTCAAGTTTCTTTTAGTGGAGAGAATCCATTAGATAGGGTGTGAAACCTTGGGTGAGAAGTCCTCCCATTCCCTCTCTTCTTCTCTCTCTCTCTCTAGGGGGCGAACCCCCTCTCTCTCCTCCCCTCATGGCCGCCCCTTTCTCTCACCTCCCCTCTTGACCAAGTCACCTCCACATCAACCCTAGCCCTGCTACCTCCGCTGCCACCTCAACCACCTTTTCACCTCCCTAGGTGCATTCATTCCCCCCACCAATTCCCACCAAATCCCTTCCCCTCCCTAGGAGTATCTTGGCCTTCCCAACATAATCCTCCCTCTCCCCCATGCAATCCCCCAACTCCCAAGAGAGGTTTGAATAATTTTCCCTCCCACTCTCCTCCCCGAAACCCTGGGCCGCCCCAAATAGGAAACCCACCTGGTCTGGTCACTCCCATCCTCCCCCTCCATTCCCCCAAGAGCATCCCCCATCTCCCCTCCCGCTCCACCTTGTGCAGAGAGTAGCCACCTACCTCCCTGCGTCCCTCCCTTTCCCAGCACCCCCTTCACACCCTATCCACCTTCCACACCTCCCCCACATCCCCTCCTACCATCCCCCCACCTCTCTTCACCATTTAGCACCATCCCTACCCCATCCTATGTCTACTCGGAGCTGCACCGGCGGACCTGCTCGCGATTGAGCACCTTGCAGAGAACTAGCAGCTTGCAGAGCCGGCCTCGACTTCATCCCGACGCCCCTGGAAGCACAAGAGGCATTGTTGGAAGCGTCTCCCAGTCCTCTTCGCAATGGTGGTGGTCTCGTCCCAGTGTCAGTTCATGGCTGCCCAGGAGAGCCGACATCGTCAGACTGCGCATCATTCTCCTAACAGTCATCTAGATGTAGATTACAGAGGCTCCCACGGCCATCTCCCTAAAGTTCTTGAAGCGGGGCTCAGCTGAAACCTTCTACTACAAGTCTCTTTTCACCACCAAGAAACGGCACTCCGTTCGGCGTCCAGAGCTGTGAGTTCCCATTTTTCTCCCCCGGGTGCGTTGGTCTGTTCTCTCTGGAACTGACCTGACACTGTTTGGGTCCTCGCCACCTACTCTGACCTCCCCTAGCATCTCTGCAGCTCTCCATTCGAAGAGGGTTCAACAACGAATCCATCGACTCTAGCCACGTCTGAATCAGAGCTTGGGAGCGTCTGTGGCGGCCTTGCCCTCTTGCTGCAGTGGTGAAGAAGCTACCGGATCCGGAAGGCAGCGTTGTTCACGACTCTGCCCCGACCATCGCCGTCATTCAAATATTTCCCCAAAAATTGGACATCTTTCTGGGTCAACCCAAGAGGTTTTGGCACTAGTTTCATCACCGATGGAGTTTGGGGGAGTCCGCAGCGGTGCCGACACTGACTGTCTGTCCTCTATTCCATAGAGTGAACAAGGCATATGCATTCAATTAATTTTGAATTCTTAAGTGGCCTCTAGTCCTAGGAGGGTCATGCAAATTACCAATCACATTATTTACAGGATGATCTTTTAGATATCTAATGTTGACAATTTCATTATCATGATTTTCATTTACCTCCCCCTGAACTGTAGGCTCTTCTTCATTAAGATCTTCATTTCCTTCCTCATCTTCGGATTTGTCTGCAGGATTCCCTTATTTCAAAATATCACCATTGTCTTCATTCCTGCATTGACCAATATTAGACTTTACCAAAGATTCATCAAAAACAATATGTGGAGATTCTTCAACAGTTTTGGAATTCAGATTATACACTCTATATGCTCGGGTGTTTTCAAAATAACCAAGAAAAATTCCAGGTTCACCTTTAGGTTCAAATTTATCAAGGTCTCTTTTATCATTTATATGTATAAAACATTTGTAACCAAAAACCTTGAAATGAGAAATTGAAGGTTTCTTACCCTTTATGATCTCATAGGGTGTTTTCTGGGTAGAAGGTCTTACCATAGCTCTGTTAATTACATAACATGCTGTATTTACTGCTTCAGCCCAGAACTTCCTTGGTAGACCACCTTCAACCAAGAGTGTACGACTCATCTCCACTAGGGTTCTATTCCTTCTCTCCACAACTCCATTCTGCTCAGGTGTCCTTGGTGAGGAGAACCTATGGTTAATTCCATTTGACTTGCAGAATTCATCAAACTGTGAGTTTTCAAACTCACCTCCATGATCAGATAGAATATTTTTAATTTTCTGGTTTTTCTTAAGACAGAACTCCTGGAATTCTGTGAATGTATCACTTTTATGTGATAAGAAGTATACCGAAGTGTACCTAGAAAAGTCATCTACCATGACAAATCCATACCTCCTCCCTGATAAGCTGACAGACCTGGTTGGCCCAAAAAGGTCCAAGTGTATCAGCTCATAAGGTTTAGAAGACAGATTTTCTATCTTAGATTTAAATAACTTTCTAGTTAACTTGGACTGAGTGCATGCATCACAGATTTTATTTTCTTTCTTAAAGGAAACTTCAAAAAGTCCTATAACCATGCTATGCTTATTCAGTTTATGCAAAACAGTGTAACTAGCATGACCTAACCTATGATGCCATAAAAATGCTAAGTCTTCTCTACTAGCAGTAAGGCATAGGTTAGAATGTTGAATATCATCTAAATCTATCATGTAAGTGTTATTTATCCTCTTACCAGAAAATTTAACAGTTTCGGAATCAGGTTCAAAACTTTGCAACATTGAGAGTCAAAAGGCACTTTGCATCCTTTATCACATAGCTGGCTGATGCTAAGTAAGTTATAAGCTAATCCTTCAACCAGCATGACATCCTCAATACAACAAGTAGTACACTTACCTACGTTACCTGTTCCAACAATCTTACCCTTTGTGTTGCTACCAAAGGTGACAAGGCCTCATTGTTTCTCTGTCAGCATGCAGAACTTGGCCTTATCCCTTATCATATGCCGGGAGCAGCCACTATCCAAGTACCACAAATTGTTCTTGGCTGCCAGGCATACCTGCACACACAATCAGGTAGAGAAGTTTAGAACCCAAGACTGATTGGGCTCCAGAGAAGATGAAAAGCAATTAAAACGAGAAAGCAGACTTTTAGGAATCCACATTTGTTTGAAACAGTTTTGTTCAGTTGATTTTCCAGATTTCTTTTTGTTTTGCTTTTTCTTGTTGACACTAGCATGATTATTTACAGATTGATTATTTCTGTGCCAGTGCCTTGGCCAGGATGTATTCACGAAATTTTGGCCATAGTAATCATTGGGCTGGCTGTGGAAATATTTGTTCCTAGGTGTCCAAGAGCCATACCCATTAACCCAATTCCTAGTGTAAGGTTTATAGGACTGTGTATCCTGATGTCCATAACCTGTCAACCTTCTTTGAGTCCTAGTCCATCCTGACCTATTTGGATAGGTTGACTGTGCAAAGAAGTGGGACTGGGCTCTAGGTTGGTAGAAATGTTTGGGTTGAACTCTAAAAGCATTCTGCCTCCCCTGCACCTTGGACCCTGCTGACCTGTTCATAGGTGTGTATTGGGTCTTCTTCATAGGTGGTGGTGATGATGGAGACTTGGTGACCTTAACATGGGATTTATAAGACTGTCTAGGTTGACCCCTAACCTGAGACTGAGCTTTGGGATTTTGTTTGGATGTGTTAGCTCTACTAGTCTCATTCAGTTTTTGTTTGCCCTTCTCCTCAACACTGGGCTTTTTCAGATTAGCAGTTTTGTTCATTGAAATGTTTGAATTCATGCTAATTAGAGGTCCTTTCTCTTTTTGTGCAACAAATGAAATAGTTTTCATTCCAAAGGTTTTTGTTGCACTAGAATTAAATCCAAGGCCCTCTTTTCTGAAGTTGACCTTTGACCCTAACAAAGCATTTAGGTTATCTGAACCTTGGGTCATTGTCTCAATAGTCTTAAGCTTGTCCTCATTATCCTTTTGAATATCTTCAATGGATTTGTTAAGTTCTGTATTCACACTTAGGACAGCTTGATATTTTTCATTCACTATTTTTATCTCACTCTCACATTTCTGAATTTTCAATTTCAGTTCGTCAGTTTCTTTTTCTAACCTCTCATTTTCTTCTTTAGAGGCTTTTGACTCATTCTTGATTTCTTCTAATTCAGAACATGTGAGTTTCAATTTTTTATTCTCAAATTCTAGATATGCAATTTTATTAGTTAGAGTTGTATCATTTTGCATGGAGTTAATCTTTCTTCTTAGATGCCTGTTTTCCTTTCTAATATCATCAGCTCTATCGGCTATGTCATGGTAGGCATCTACCCAATTAGCAATAGTGAAATTTTTGAATCTAGTGATTACCTCATCTGAGTCCTCCTCTCTGTCTTCTGAGCTTGTTGCCATAAGGCAAATGGGCTTCTCAAATTCGGCTTCACTGTCTGAGCTGCTACTGAAGGAACGTTCATCTTCATCACTCTAGGTACTCACCATTACTTTCCCTTTTGTGTTCCTTATCTTTGACTTGTTTTTGTATTTCTGATTCTCTGGACAGTCAGCTTTCAGATGGCCTGTTTTCCTGCATTGATAACAAGTATTAGTTTCAATTTTCTTAGCAGGGTTATGTTTATACCTTTTATCCCTTTGGCCGCCACTATATTTCTTTTGGCTGAATCGTCCTGCTCCTTTCCTGAGGAACCGCCTGAACTCTCTGGTCATCATTGCCATCTCAGTACGAGTTATATCTTCTACATTCAGGCTCTCCTCGGATGATGAACTGCTAGAGCTGGATTTGCTGGATTTGTTCGATTTGCTGGCACCAACTTTCAGAGCGATTGGCTTCTTCTTCCTCTCAGCTTCTTCTATCTTTGGCATATTAATCTCATATGCCATCAGCGAGCCAATTAGCTCATCAACCCTTGTGGTTCGCAAATCCCTTGACTCCTCCATCACTGTAGCCTTAGTATGCCTAGCATGAGTCAGGGAACGCAATATCTTCCTCACTACATCGTATTCAGTCTGAGGTTTCCCAAGACCTCTAAGACCATTTGTGATAATAGTTACTCGAGCGTACATCTCCTTGATGGTCTCGTTTGGCTTCATCTTGAATGCCTCATATTCAGACACTAGGAAATTAGCCTTCATCTCTCTAACTTGAGAAGTCCCTTCATGAATAACTTCCAGTGCATCCCACATCTCCTTAGCTGAGCTGTAAGCTGATACGCGGGAGAATTCTGTAGGGTGTAGAGAGCACTGAATGGCGTTTATGGCGCTCCAATTTAGTGTAGACCTCCTGATCTCCTCCTTGGTCCAGACTTCCTCATTAAGGGATAGCTCATAAGGTCCCTTGCTTACTACCTTCCAGATCTCATAATCCTTCGCCCTCAAAAATACTTGCATACGGTTCTTCCAGTATGCATAGTTAGATCCATCGAAGAATGGGGGCTTTGTGGTTGAGTGTCCTTCAGCTATCATCCCTCGAGCATCAATCTGTACCTTTCTCTTCGGGCGATGAGTCCCTGTAGAAGAGTTAGGCTCTGATACCAACTATTAAATTAGATGGACGCAGTCTATTACCACGGAGAGTGGATCTAGAGGGGGGTGAATAGATCTAATGTCTAATTTTAGAACACAGTTGACTCTAATGCGGAATTAAAACAAGCAACTGTATAGTAGTAGAATGAACACATTGAAGTCACACAACCATAGGCAATCACATAGTAGACACCAATCTTTAAGGTGGTTTGATCTCAATCCAGAGATCTACGTCCACCCCACACTCCAACTGGAATGTGGATCCTGCTGACTAACAGCTTGAACATCTGGGCTTCACAGCTTGCCAACAACTGCTGATACATAGCTTCGCTGGGCTTAACAGCTTGTCGACCAGAGGAAAAGATCCTCTGCAACTGCTGGGCAATACAACTTAGTCGTCTGAGACCTGGTCTCGCCTGCTGAGGATTACAGTATCACCTGTCCAGTGGAAACCTCTACTGCAATTGCTGCCTCACAGCTTGATAACAAAAATGTATCGAAAGCAAGAAAGATAGAAACAAACGAAATGTAAAAACAAGACGAATGTAGCTCAAGTATGAGCAGAATCAGCTCTGGTATCTGAACCAAGAGTCTGACTTACAAGATCTCTCGAAAGCTCTCTCAACTCAACTCTCTCAATCTTCTCTTCTCTCTTTCTCTTCTTCTCTCTTTTTCTTCTTCTCTCTTTTTCTTCTTCTCTGTGGATCGTGCAGGCGCTCACTCTCTATACTTCTCTTTTAGCTCTGGCTGCTTCTGTTCGATCTTAATCAGCCTTCTTCTGGTGGAAGAAGACTCATATATATACCAGCAGCAGTTTGAATTTGGCGTGTGGCTTCCACACTTCCCGCCCAGAGAATTCGCCAGATCCGAGGAGCTTCGACCACCTGGCAGCATCCTGACTGGGCTGCTTCCACGTGTCATAATCTGGGCACCTCGTCCTTCCTTGGATCACGAGCCAAGTCATCAGTCTCTGCAGATAGTCCCTGTCAGACATTCGAAAGGAATTATCAGTTTAAGGGTTAACTGATGTACAAACTATACATAGACAGAGCTGAAGCAATGTATAGACTTCATGAAGAAGGATAATTGCGTTGTACAGACTATGTGAAGACAAAGCTGAAGCAATGTATAGACTTCATGAAGCAGAGCTGAAGCAGTATAGACTCAGTGAATGCGAAGCAATGCATTGTACAGACTCTATGAATGCGAGGCTATGCGTTGTACAGACTATGTGAATTACAGTGCTATGGCCTGTACAGACTCTACGCATGCAGGGCTTATGCCATGTTAGACTTTGTGAGTACAATGTTGTGCAATGTATAGACTCTGTATATGCAGAGCTTAAGCCCTGTACAGACATCAAATATGCAGAAGTAAAAGTGCATCAATGTGTAGACTTAGCAAAACAAAGTGTGAACAAAGCAACACAATCTGCAGACTTCGATCGTAGTTAAAGACAGCAATGTAAAGACTCTGCATTGTATAGACTAGATGAAGTGTAATGTGTAGCCATTGTATAGACTTTGTGAATGCGAAACAATGCCATGTACAGACTTTATATATGCAACGCTAGAGCATGTATAGACTTCATATATGCAGTGCTAATGCATGTGCAGACTTCATATATGCAAGGCTGAGGTGTGTACAGGCTTAGTGAATGCAACACTGAATCATGTACAGACTTCACATTCACTATGCAGACGTTGTACAGACATGCTAATGTGTAACGTAGAATGCATCAAGCAAAGTGTGTACATTGAAGATATGCTCAAGAGTGTATAGACTTGATCAGACATCAGAAGCACAAGTGCTCAAGAGAGACGGTGGATGTACATACTTCAACTCTCAACTGAGATGGTGGATGTAGAGTCTTTAACTCTCAACTGAGACGGTGAATGTACAGACTTCAACTGCATGATGTATAGACTTTGACAAAGCAAGGGCTGTACAGACTTCAAAGCTCAACTGAGATGGTGGATGTACAGACTTTGCATGAGACGCTAGACGCTGTACAGACTTGGAGACAATGCATGCTACAGTGTATAGACTTAGCATTAAGCAAAGCAATGTATGGACTTCAAGTCATGATGACGCAAGTTGACACGATGGATGATGTACAGACTTCAAGTCCACTTTAGATGCTGAGTGAGACGGACGATATACAGACTTCAATGCATGCTTGCAACACGATGTATAGACTTAGCCAAGACACTATTGTACAGGCTTTGCTAGCCACAATGTGCTGACTGCACGATGTATAGACTTGCAAGTTGCAACGTAGGTAAAGATACCTAATGTACAGATTTGCTAGTGTGCATGCCACAATGCAGTGTATGGACATGAGTGTGCGTGCAGTGCTGCAACCGATGTATGGACTTGTGTTGACGCTGCAGGACAGCTGCCAATGTATAGACTTCACAAGTGCAAGCAATGCAGCAATGTATGGACTTTGAACTTGTGCATGCACTGTATAGACTTGCTACCCTGCGAGTCATGCAGTGTATGGACTTGCTGTGCCTGCGACGACTGCGATGTACATACTTGCTAGCCTGCGAGCCATGCAGTGTATGGACTTGCTAAACTATGAGCCATGCAGTGTATGGACTTAATGTGTCTGCTACACAAGCAATGTCTAGACTTAAGAATGCATGGATGAATAAAATGAATAGACTTGTGACTCATACTGATTGCTATCATCACAACTATAGATCATCAAAACTACAGGGGCACAACAGTAGCCTGCGTGGCCCAACCTCCGGTCGACACCTCGGACAGCCTATTGTGCGCCGAAGATCTGTAGGGCATGGGCGTAAGATCTCGTCTGCCGGGCGTGCCGTCGAAATGCCTGAACGCTGTGCCGCTGGCAGGTTCAACAAGCGTGCCGTGGGAGGGCCAAAAGGGCGTGCTGCCGGAAGGCACGGCAAGCTTGCCGCTGAAGAGCCCAAAGGGCGTGCCGCTGAAGGGGCACAGAGTGCGTGCCGCTGAAGGGCTACCCTGGGTGTGCCACTGAAGGCCACTGAGTGTGTGCCGCTGAAGGGCCACCAGGGGCGTGCCGTTGAAGGCTGCAGGGGGCGTGCCATTGAACAGCCAGGAGGGCGTGCCGCTGAAGGGCTGCAGGGGGCGTGCCGCTGAACGGCCAGGAGGGCGTGCCATTGAACGGCTGCCAGGGCATGCCGTTGAAGACCAGGAGGGCTGCACCGCTGAAGAGTTTAAGGGCATGCCGCTGAACAGTGACGCGGGACGGGGACCGACACGGACTAAGACTCACAAAAGACTCTAACTCAGGCCAGCAGTAGCACACTCAAGGGTCGCCAAGTGGCTGACCACCGTGATATCCCACAGAATGAGGGACGTCTCTCAACAGAAACTCCGACCTCGGCCGTCCCAAGGAGGGAAGCGCACGTGTCTAGGCGTATAGTCGACCTCCAAAGACAAGGGGAGTCGAGTCCTAGCTCGGTGCTCGACTAGTGCTAGGGATGGATGCTCTCACTCACGATCCGCGG
Source organism: Amorphophallus konjac (assembly GCA_022559845.1). Classification (NCBI taxonomy): domain Eukaryota; kingdom Viridiplantae; phylum Streptophyta; class Magnoliopsida; order Alismatales; family Araceae; genus Amorphophallus; species Amorphophallus konjac. Next base: position 127,453,396 of record CM040124.1, read on the forward strand.
TGATGGCAAAAAGTGGCTAGACGCCTACCTTCTCTCACGTGGCATAATCAATCACATACTAAAAGAGCAAGCAAAAGGAGGGGAGTCGGAGCGCGTACCTCCACGCCTAGGCGTGGGGAAGGAACCCCGGCCGTGAACCAACAACCCCGATACACCAGAGATCAATAAAATACAACCCAATAATGGCCCACTCCTCGCAGGGAGGTAAAAGGCTACAACCAATACGTTCGGGGCTGCCGGACACGGGTTGACGGGCCGCACTCGGTGACGGGTTGGCCGCGAGGAGGCTCGGGTGCAACGCTGCCGAAACCGGTGTCGCGCGCGCCTGAGCGGAGGGGGTCTCACGGGCTGCTACGACATCCGTTTGAGGCACCGTCAGAGAGGACGCGTCGCTGACTGATGGAGGAACGCTCCGGCAAAGGGGGCGTGCTGGATCCGCCGGTGGTGACCGTGGGCGCTGCTGAAAGTCAGATCAGGTTCTGTGGGCACAGAACTGCGCACGCCGTCGGTAAAATCTGGAAATCGGCCTTCTGGTGCCCGAACAAGTCCGGGCCGGTTGGGGGTGACAGCTGACTGGCAGAGGTCGCCCTCGGCCAAATGGCGCTGGTAGACGACGCCGGTGCGAGCCGCAGGAGCCGTTGAAAGTCGGGGCTAGTTCGCTGGGCGGACTGGGCAGACACGCTGGTGCGACCCCACGAAATCGACCGCCACGGACGGTGACGATGTCGAAACGCGACGCCGTCGGCGGCGTTGGAAAGTTAACTCGGAGATCCACGAACCCTGAAGAAACCAGCGCAAAAGACGCAGCGTGGAGGCCTGGGGAAAATTCGCAATCAGGGCCTCCCTGCTGGGCGAGCAGAGAAAGTGGTGCTGGCGCAGGTCGGTGGAGAAAATCGGTACGGGCAGTGCCGATCTCCGATTGATGCCAAACAGGCGCCGACGCGAAGCTGATCCGCAGACATATCTCCAGAAAATAGATCGTGGCAAAACTCGTCCAAGAAGGGGGCGCGAGCTCTGCTACAAGTCGGGGCAGAAATCTGGAATCACGAACACGAACCGTTGAGGAAGAAGATGAGGATAAGAGGGAACCCCGGAGTCCACCGAGGGCTGAGGCGTCACACCCCGCCGTTCTCCCGTCGCAGGAGAAGAAAGAGAGAGAGAGAGAAGGGCGCAAAAAGCTTTGCACAATACTCACTTGTATTCAAAATCATGTGTAAACTGTAATCGGTACAAGGTGAGAACTACTTATAGGGGATGGGAAAACCCTAATCTAACTAGAAGGGGAGGGGTGCGCCCAGCTCCAAGGAGAGAAAGGCGGCCCAAATTTCAGCAAGCTTAGAAAATAGGAAAGGAATCTAAGTGGGAGAAGGAAGGGATGGAGTTGGGGAAAGGAGGAGAGGGGAAAAGGGGAAGGGAGAGGGGAGCGCCCCCCACCTTCCCTAGTAGAACTAGGAAGGGGTGGGCGGCTGCCTCCTCCTCCTCTAGATAGGGAGGGGGCCGCCCCCTAAACCCTAATGGGCTTCTTTTAAGTGGGCTTCAAGCCCCAATAAGCCCCTGACCCAATAACAAGATCCATTACCCCACAAAGCAACCCAACTGGCCACTATATGGCCCAATAAGTGCCCAAACAAGAAGATGTCCACGCAGGGACCAAAAGACAAGGCCCACAAGGCCTGAGCAAGTCCAGACTGAGGCCCAACATGGCCTAAATATGATGAAAAGATAACTAGAAGGTGCCGCCGTCGCCGAGCCACAAGGAGGTAGCGGTGTGCCGGGTGCTCCGTCGAGGATAGCGCCGTGTGTCCTCACCAATTCTCCCCGGGTGGGAAGAACTCGACCCCGTCGAGTAAGGGTCACGGTCGCTGAGGTACCGCTCCAGCAGGTCCTGATCGATCCGCTCCAGCTCTCCACGTGTAATCCAGGTGTTGTCCGACTCGGGGCGCCCTCTCCAACGCACTAAGAAGCGTTGGTAGGCTCCGCTCCTGGTAGTAGTCACCTGCTCATCCAGTATGCAATCTATATGCTCGCGTTTTTGTAATGGGGCTGGAGGAGGTGGACTCTCAGTAGGTGTATCACTCACAATAGGAGGGTCAGGCCCAAATAACTCACTGGGTATCACCGCGGGATCCCGATAAGCTACCAGATCAGAGACATTGAACGTCGAACTGATCCCGTAGTCGTCTGGTAGCTCGATCTCATACGCGTTCGACCCAATACGCCTCAACACTCTGAATGGTCCTGCACCGCGGTCTTGGAGCTTCTTTACGGCTCCCGAAGGAAACCGTTCCGGTCTAACCCGGACCATGACGTACTCTCCCTCGCGGAACTCACATGTGCGTCTGTGCGCGTCAGCTAACTCCTTGTAACGTGTGTTGCTGGCCTCGAGGTGGTGATGATGCAGACTCCGAACTAGCTGTGTTGACTCATACCTATGTGAATGCAGTGGTGGTCCTGGACATCCAAACATGGATCTAACATGCCTATGACGTCTACCTGACTTGACAACATGGGGAGGGCCTGGACAACCAAAGTAGAACCTAGCAGGCACATGTGTCCTATGACATATGGTAGACTCAGAAGAATGAATAATCCCAAGCTTACTCATGACATCTCCCCTATATGACGATGGACATGGTGAAACATGGGGAAAAGACATGTGTCCCTGGCCTCCTAAGCTCGGGCATCTGGATGCCTGCACGGTGAGGTGTTGACTAGAAGGCCTAGGTGGTGTATGATAGTGGACCTCCTCGACAAGGTGGGGAAAATAATATGGGTCGAGAGGCTCACTAGGGAGGGGATCGAATGGGTCAAAGAAATGATGACCCCTCCCGACAGGTCCCTTCACTATACTTGCCCATGTGCGACATTCGCCCAGGTGCAGATAATCACCTTCAGGCACTCTCATGTATGGGGCAAGAGGCTCATAAGGAAGGCAAGGGAGGCTAGGTTCCTCCCTCGGGACCGTGAAACCATAAGCGGGGACAAAATCAACCTCCACGGGTATGGGAAATAATAAAAGGACCTCGGATGTGATATGTCCTATGGTGTAGACCGAGGTAATAGACCCCAAAGCAGGGAGTGTAAAGCTATGACTATAGGGTTGGTCAGACCCTAAGGTCAACATATAAGTCAACTCCCATTGATAATCTAAACTCCTAAGGAAGTCCTTCACATTTTCAAGAAAGCAGAAGGACCGAAAAGTGGTGTGAAAGGAGTTAAGGGGTATTATTGGGAGGGCTGGTCCCATGGGTGTATAGCAAGGAATGGAGACATCTAGAAGTGGACCCTCCCTTAGCCAGCTAGCTAAAGACTCACCAATGACCAGTTCACCCTCGGAAGGTAAGAATGTCTCTATATGAGGGTCTAAGGGTGAAGCCTCTCTCTCGGGAGGGGAAACGGAGTCCTCTATGATGTGGAGGGGATCACTCCCTAACTCCTCAACCTCAGTTAGGTACTCCTCAATCAACTCCTGTTCAGCCTCGTAACTCACTGGAACAAACCCAGGTGATGACATGGAGGTGGTCGGCGTAACGCCGTCATGGAAGACAAACTCACCGGGAAGGTGAGATGGGTGTAAGGTGCAGGTCCTCCTATCCAGGTCGATGGTCGCACTTCTTTCCTCCAACCAAGTTCGCCCTAAAATGATGCATGGACCAGCAAGTGTGCTGATCTTGCACCAAGCGCCATCGAAATATTTAACGGGGCCAAACCACCGTTGAAACTCGATAAAAGCTAAACCATCACGGAGAACAATCTCCCCAGTCTTAGAGAGAGACTCAACAATGTCCTGTGAGACACAATTATATGAAACCTTACTGATGAAGTCGATCTCCGTATGCAACCCATTAGGTAGGATGGCCACGGACATGACAGGGCGCTGAAACGACTCGGTCATCGGTATAGGGATCGGGTATCCCGACGACTGAGTGGTAGGGCCGACACCCACGGGTCGTGCCATAAGAGCGTCGAATCGGGCCAACAGGGATGACCAATCTGACACGTGGGCACGAGGAACCACCATGGGGCTGGCGGGGAGCTGGACATGCAAGACTCAACGAGACAAGGATAAAAACTCTAACTAGACACAAGCCTAAAATGACAATGCAATGGTTGGTTACCTAGATGAACTAAGAGACTCAATGCACCCTAGACAACCTAAAGACTCAAAAGACCTAAGACCCCAATTTGTTAGAACAAACTGGTTCCCTAAGCTCTGATACCAAATTTGACGCGGGACGGGGACCGACACGGACTAAGACTCACAAAAGACTCTAACTCAGGCCAGCAGTAGCACGCTCAAGGGTCGCCAAGTGGCTGACCACCGTGATATCCCACAGAATGAGGGACGTCTCTCAACAGAAACTCCGACCTCGGCCGTCCCAAGGAGGGAAGCGCACGTGTCTAGGCGTATAGTCGACCTCCAAAGACAAGGGGAGTCGAGTCCTAGCTCGGTGCTCGACTAGTGCTAGGGATGGATGCTCTCACTCACGATCCGCGGTGATGGCAAAAAGTGGCTAGACGCCTACCTTCTCTCACGCGGCATAATCAATCACATACTAAAAGAGCAAGCAAAAGGAGGGGAGTCGGAGCGCGTACCTCCACGCCTAGGCGTGGGGAAGGAACCCCGGCCGTGAACCAACAACCCCGATACACCAGAGATCAATAAAATACAACCCAATAATGGCCCACTCCTCGCAGGGAGGTAAAAGGCTACAACCAATACGTTCGGGGCTGCCGGACACGGGTTGACGGGCCGCACTCGGTGACGGGTTGGCCGCGAGGAGGCTCGGGTGCAACGCTGCCGAAACCGGTGTCGCGCGCGCCTGAGCGGAGGGGGTCTCACGGGCTGCTACGACGTCCGTTTGAGGCACCGTCAGAGAGGACGCGTCGCTGACTGATGGAGGAACGCTCCGGCAAAGGGGGCGTGCTGGATCCGCCGGTGGTGACCGTGGGCGCTGCTGAAAGTCAGATCAGGTTCTGTGGGCACAGAACTGCGCACGCCGTCGGTAAAATCTGGAAATCGGCCTTCTGGTGCCCGAACAAGTCCGGGCCGGTTGGGGGTGACAGCTGACTGGCAGAGGTCGCCCTCGGCCAAATGGCGCTGGTAGACGACGCCGGTGCGAGCCGCAGGAGCCGTTGAAAGTCGGGGCTAGTTCGCTGGGCGGACTGGGCAGACACGCTGGTGCGACCCCACGAAATCGACCGCCACGGACGGTGACGATGTCGAAACGCGACGCCGTCGGCGGCGTTGGAAAGTTAACTCGGAGATCCACGAACCCTGAAGAAACCAGCGCAAAAGACGCAGCGTGGAGGCCTGGGGAAAATTCGCAATCAGGGCCTCCCTGCTGGGCGAGCAGAGAAAGTGGTGCTGGCGCAGGTCGGTGGAGAAAATCGGTACGGGCAGTGCCGATCTCCGATTGATGCCAAACAGGCGCCGACGCGAAGCTGATCCGCAGACATATCTCCAGAAAATAGATCGTGGCAAAACTCGTCCAAGAAGGGGGCGCGAGCTCTGCTACAAGTCGGGGCAGAAATCTGGAATCACGAACACGAACCGTTGAGGAAGAAGATGAGGATAAGAGGGAACCCCGGAGTCCACCGAGGGCTGAGGCGTCACACCCCGCCGTTCTCCCGTCGCAGGAGAAGAAAGAGAGAGAGAGAGAAGGGCGCAAAAAGCTTTGCACAATACTCACTTGTATTCAAAATCATGTGTAAACTGTAATCGGTACAAGGTGAGAACTACTTATAGGGGATGGGAAAACCCTAATCTAACTAGAAGGGGAGGGGTGCGCCCAGCTCCAAGGAGAGAAAGGCGGCCCAAATTTCAGCAAGCTTAGAAAATAGGAAAGATATCTAAGTGGGAGAAGGAAGGGATGGAGTTGGGGAAAGGAGGAGAGGGGAAAAGGGGAAGGGAGAGGGGAGCGCCCCCCACCTTCCCTAGTAGAACTAGGAAGGGGTGGGCGGCTGCCTCCTCCTCCTCTAGATAGGGAGGGGGCCGCCCCCTAAACCCTAATGGGCTTCTTTTAAGTGGGCTTCAAGCCCCAATAAGCCCCTGACCCAATAACAAGATCCATTACCCCACAAAGCAACCCAACTGGCCACTATATGGCCCAATAAGTGCCCAAACAAGAAGATGTCCACGCAGGGACCAAAAGACAAGGCCCACAAGGCCTGAGCAAGTCCAGACTGAGGCCCAATATGGCCTAAATATGATGAAAAGATAACTAGAAGGTGCCGCCGTCGCCGAGCCACAAGGAGGTAGCGGTGTGCCGGGTGCTCCGTCGAGGATAGCGCCGTGTGTCCTCACCAAACAGGGCAGAGGGTGTGCCGCTGAAGGCCAGTGGGGTGTGCCGCTGAAGAGCTCAAGGGCGTGCCGCTGAAGGGCTAAATGGGCAGTTCTGAGCCCGTTGTAAGCGCTGAGTTGTGGCCCGTTTGATTTTCTTCGAGACCCACAGATTGTGGGGCTCCTGGGGGTTGATTCCTCTTCGCTATCGTGACTCCGGAGATAGCTTCACGGCAGTGTATATGTGTTCGGGGAGTTCAGATGGCCCTCTTCCACGTAGTTTCTTCAATTGAAGCTGTCGTTAGTGTTGGACTAGTCGAGACATACAGGCGTGCAATTTTGCATGTCCACACCTGTCTGGAAGGGTCATCATTTCTTTGACCCTTTCGATCCCCTCCCTAGTGAGCCTCTCGAGTCATATTCTTTCCCCCACCTTGTTGAGGAAGTCCATTATCACACCCCTTCCAAGCATGCATTCACACTCCAGAGCTTGGAAAAAAGGAAGCCCCAGTCTCTCTCTCATGCATCATCATGTCCACAGTCATATAGGGGTTACATAGTGAGTGAGTTTGGACATACTGGTCCCCCAGAGTCTACCACATTTAGTAGGACACCTGTGCATGATAGGTACAACTTTGGTTGTCCCGGTCCTCCCCGTTTTGTCCAGTCATGTTGGGATCATGGACATGCTAGGTCCATGTTTGGATGTCCAGGACCACCCCTGCATTTGCATAGGTATGAGTCCACACAGCTATTTTGGAGTCTGCATCATCATCACCACCTTGAGTCCAGCAATGCACGATATAAAGAATTGGCTGTCACTCATAGACACCCCCACGAGTTCCAGGAGGGAGATTATGTCATGATCCAGGTCAGACCGGAACAGTTTCCTTCTAGAGCCGTGAAGAAACTACAGGATCGTGGTGCTGGCCCCTTTAGAGTTTTGAGGTGAGTTGGGTCCATTACATATGTTGTGGACTTGCCGGACCACTATGGTATCAGTTCCACATTCAATGTCCTGGATTTATTCGCATATAGGGACCCGACAGTGATCCCTAGTGAGTTGTTTGGGCCTTCTTCCCCCCTTGTGAGTGAGCCCTCCCCTGAGAGCCCACTTCCAGCCCTGTCACCTCAGCAGCGTGAGCGGATAGAGTCTATACTGGATGAGCAGGTTACTACCACTAGGAGTGGCGCGTATCACCTCTACTTGGTGCGTTGGAGGGGACGGCCCACGTCCGATGATGCATGGATCACCCGGGCAAAGCTGGAGAGGTTAAATCTAGACTTGCTAGAGCGATACCTGAGCGACAGAGACCCTTACTCGACTGGGTGTAGTTCCTCCCGCTCGGGGAGTGTTGGTGAGGACACCTAAGCCAGAGATTGGTGTGATGCAATAAAGCGACGATACAGGACACGTAGCACTGTTCGGGATGCACAAACTTCACTATGGCTTGGAGACGACATGGAGAGCGGCCCATGAGCTGGAGTTTTCTTTTTGTATTTTTTTTATCACTCTGGATCTTTTGTAGGCCGAGTTGTGGCCAGTTGGACTTATTTAGCATCATTTTGTATCCAATAGGCTATGTGAGGGCTAGTGGGTGACCTTTGGTTCACTCTCCAGGGCCCAATTGGGCTGGGCGCCCATGGGTGAGCCCACCTTGGGCCAGCCATCCTTATTCCCTCTACCCAGACTCATTAGCCAGGATCCATTAGGGTTTAGGGAGGTGGGCGCACCCCCCACCTTCCCACCTCCTATGAGATGTGCGCCCCCTTTCCTATCTTTTAGGAAGAGGGATTAGATTCCTCCCCTCCTCTTACCTATTTCGTAGGAAGCTCCACATAAAATGCTTTTTTTAGAATTTATTTCTAGAAATTAAGGGTTTCTTTCCCTCCCATATATAATACATTGTAATCTCGTTTTAGAAATTAATGATGAAGAGAATTTTATTGCGAAGCAAGAGAAGGCCGCGGCTCCCTCTTTCTCCCTTCTTGGAGGGTGCGACTCCCTCCTCTCCTCCCCTTCTCTTCCGCTAGGGTGCGATGCCCTAGACCCACACCCATCTTTCTCTACTGTACCAGGTGCTGGGAGGCAACCACCCCCAACATCTCCTCAAGACTGGAGTTCAGAGACCATGGCTGTGCTGCATTGGTGGAGGAGTAGACCCTTGCTATCTTGCGCGCCCTCCCTGGTTGTCTATCTATAGGATAAAGCCGTGAAGATCAGGTTGGCGCGCCCCTTTCCCGTCCTCTAAGCCCATCCACCCCTTCAACACCTTTTTTCCTCCACATGTCCCCCACGTCCCCATAAAGTTTCATGCCTAATTCCTCCTGTGGCCTAAGTTCCCTTCAGAGGCCTTTTACCCACGCACACTGTCCCTATGTAGGCCAGCAGAGACAGAACCCAAACCCCTCCAAAAGGACATCCCCTAAAACGTCTCCAAATGCCATGAAATTTTGAGCACTTCTTATCCATGTCCAAAACCTTCGCCAATAATTTTCTTACATTTTTCTGAGCCGTTTTTCCAGCTTACCCTATCCTCCATTTTTGCCCTCAGTTCTGCCTGCACTGGTCTGCTGAACCGAGCCACATCTATCTTCACCTCCCACTGCCAAAACCACCACTGCACACCACTCCATCACTTCTCCCCAACCTTCCCAAGACCCTCACCTGTCCACCAAAGAAAATCCCGCCCCAAAAGCCACCCAGAAGCCCATGTCCCACCCCTTTCTTCCACGCCCTGTCCTGCTGCCAGCAAATGAGCCAGAACGTGTAGGGGCTGTTCCAAAATTCACCTCAGCATCCACGGTGCTTGGTTGCAGCTCTCCTTCCTCGGACGTCCCTGGGACATCCCCCCCGGCATCCCCGCCAAGTTTCGAAAACACCGGACTACCAGAAAGTCGCGTCTTGGGCCACCCTACTTACTGGTCACAGGTGCTTGCGCAGACAGGCCGATAATCTGCCGATAGATTTGTGGCGTCGACGTAGCTACTAGCCGGCTTCCCCGGCTGCCATCTTCGCCCGGAGTGATCATCGTCCACAGGAGGCCTCGTCCAGGGAGCCGTGGTCCATCCTAGGCGTCCGGGACTCGCCTTCCTTGCTGCTAGACCCGGTCGACCCGTAGGAGTAGTTCAGCCACCCGATTCGTAGCACTCCGTGGGTGACGAGCTTCACCGACTCGTGACCCGTCACCCCACTTCTCACGACCACCAGATCGCTGTGTAGCATTTTACCTCCCTGCGAGGAGTGGGCAGTGTTTGACTTGTACTTGTTTAGCTCTTGTACCGGGTGGTTGTGTGATTTGGCCGGGCAACTTCCCCACACCACGAGCGTGGAGGTATATGCCTGCTCCTCCTTTGCGCTAGTTGCTTATTTAGTATAGTATCTTGATGCCGCTGCTTGTGAGATCATAGGTGCCTAGCTCATATATTTGATACATCACTGCCTCGGTGAGAGAGTGAGGCCGTCTCGTGACTCGTCCGAGTCACGAGTGTGGAGTTGCCGACCCTAGACTCGCCGGTTTCTCAACCGTGTGGAACGACGCGCTTCCCTCTCTTGGGACCTCTATGCGCTATAGTTTCTTGTTGAATGGCACTATTTCCTTCTTGGGAATCTTAGGTGTCAAGTCGATGCCATTCGCGCTATTGTCGTTGCTGGTCGTAGTTGTCATTTATGCCCATCATTGCATAGGGTCTTAGGTCGCATAGCATCCCGCATCAATATGTAATACTCTAAACATGCACCGACCTTCATATAAAGAAATATGAATGTGCACCGACCTTACCCGTTCAGAGAGAGGGTACATGCACCAACCTTTATGCTTCAGACTTGGATGTGCATTGACCTTACCTGTCAAAAAGCTGACTCACAATTTGATCAGTTGACCTATTGTCAGATCTTGAATAGTGGTGTTGACCTGCGTTGACTTTCTTTTCATGACTTTTTGAGTCATCTTTAGAACATGTTCTGATATATTTCATACTTCTATATATGTGATGAGATCATTAATTCATGCATCAAGGTTAAATATAATGACATAATAGTTGACATTATCAAAACCACAGAGACACAACATGTTTTTCGGTAGGGTTACTGAGATCTTACCCATAGACAAGGTAGGGTTCAAGACTGTGAGGTCGCGACTGTACCATTGGACCGCGTGGTCTTAGTTGAGCTTTTATCTATGAGGACGGGCCTTCATGATAGGGATGTCGTGATTTTCTTTTAGTAGCATATCCATGGTTTTACGGTGGTTCGGCGGACCCGACTATGAGATCGGGGTTTTTTTTCCCTACCGATACGACTAACTTAGACAGTTGTGTTTCCACTACTTTCTAGCAACCACTTAGGGGCCGAAAGTAAGTCCATCAAATCCGCCAGTCATCGTTTCCTTTAAAATGGTACGTACAGACAGGTAGTATTTTTGGGGAAGGCCCCGGGGCCTTCTACTTTGGCGAAAAGATGAAGGGAGACTCGGTCCCACCGGGCGTGCCAGCTTTGTGGACTCACGTTTTTTTATCTATTTTATTTTATTTTATTTTATTTGGTTATTTATTTATTAGTGTTTTATTTAGGCGTGCCAGTCACCGAGGTGACAAATTCATTGTGCGCTCGATCTGAGTTGGTCAGTCGATTTAGAGACTCGGGTCGGGACCGGAAGTCTGTCATACCATAAAGGCTAGGACGTTAATTATGCCCTTTCAAAGAAGGACAACCCTTGATTAATCGCCAAAGTAGAAGAGTCCCAGGGGCAAAACCAATATGATAGGTATGCTCATTCATTTGCAGGATAGAAGATGCATGCAGATGATCATGTGATTTGTAGTTTATTATGATTTATTGACCCAGTTCCAGGAACGAGACGGAGAACTTGGGTCTGAAGACTACCATCGGGCATAGTGATGACTTCCTGTCAGGCACAACCTGACTTTCGGCCACACACCATTTGATATACCGGGGGCTGGAAGTAAACATTTGATTTTTTCAATCATCATGCAATTGATTGTAATATAATGAATCACAGCTTTACAAGGAACTAGGCGAGTATACACAAAATATCAGATCTTACATCATCAATTTGATAGCCACAACACATATTTGCTCGTTAGCTTTATTTAAAAAATCTGATATCAACACCTAAGAATGTTGGGCATGTGTGTAACATGCTTAATTATATGGTTTTGATGATGTCTAACTATGACTCATTGATGGATTTGACCTGCATTTGACAATGTCAACATTCATGCATTTCAGGTCATTGTAAGCAAGAATAAGAAAATGGCACAGAAAATGAGGCAACTGGATGCACAAGAATCAAGACAGGTGATAACACAGCTAGGTGCACAGAAATCAAGGCAACAGTTGGACAGAAAGTCATGAAGACTTGTGGCACACTAGGTCGGTGCACATTTGCACCTAAGCTATACAAGGTCAATGCACATATGCATCTTAGCCATAAAAGGTCAGTGCGTGTTTTGTATTCAACGTATATAGGTCTGTGCACGTTACTGTTCACGCACATAAAAGGTCAGTGCGTGTTTTGTATTCAACGTATATAGGTCTGTGCATGTTACTGTTCACACACATAAAAGGTCAGTGCATGTTTTGTCTTTGATGCATATAGGTATGTGCACGTTACTATTCACGCATATAGAAGGTCAGTGCATATTATTGTTCATGCATATAGATAGTCAATGCACACTACGGTTCATGCATACATTAATGTTCCTTCTATATAAGGTCTGTGTACATCACTATTCACATTCACATTTATAGTCAAAGCATATGCATATAGTTTGCATATCAAGGTCGGTGCACCTCCTGCTAACACAAGTTAAGGTCCGTGCATAGACTGTTCAAGTCAGTGCACACTTTGCGTTCAGCACACAAAATCTATGCACATCATTGTTCAACAAGCATATAAGGTCGGTGTATATTTCGATCGACCGCACATAAGGTCGGTGCACTTTCCTGTTCCTTCGATAGAAGGTCGGTGCACATGCATGCATTCTTCATATCAAGGTCGGTGCAGGTTTTGCTTCAACGCACAAAGTTTGCGCAGATTACTGTACAAGGTCTGTGCACATATGAAGACATGGACGATGTAACTTCTGGCTAGCATGCGCCAAGGTCAGTGCACATCAGTCAAAGTCGGTGCACATTTGAAGATAAGGTCTGTGCACATTCAATATTTGACAGAACAAGGTCGGTGCACATTTTTGTTTCAACACATGAAGTCTGTGCATGTTTGCTTGATGGCAATATAAGGTCGGTGCACATTTGCTCGATAGCTTACGAGGTCGGTACACATTGAGCCAGCGCAGAATGAATGTTTGTGCACATATGAACCAAGGTCGAGGCATGTTTGGATCTTGTGTTAACTAAGGTCGGTGCACGTTTGGTTTGAAGACTACTAAGGTCGGTGCACCTTTAGCAATTCAGCAAAGAAGGGTCGGTGCATGTTTTGCTTCAACGCACAAGGTCAGAGTGAAATCAAGTCTGAGCATATATCAAGAACCAAGCACATGCCAAGTCTGAGCATATTTCAAGGTCTTTGCATATATCAAGTCTGTGCACGCTGTTGAAAGTCTGTGCACATGTAGAAGTCTTAAAGGAAGTGTCGACACCTTGGTCTTCCAGAGAGCGTTGAAGTCAGGTATCCTCAAAGAAGTGTCGACACTTTCTACACAGGAGGTCGACACCTCTGCTCTTCCAGAAGCTTTCAAGCTAGTTGTCTGTCAAGTCAATGGAAGATCCAGAGAGAGAAAATAGGTACCGCAAATGTCTAATTTCATGGATTTCATGGTCTGGATGAGGTACCCAACCTTGACTTTTGTCCCTATCAACATGTCATTTTCTTGGAGCTACTTTTGTCAAAAATCTAGCTGGAGAAAAAACACCTCACAATCTGCCACTGGGAAAAGTCAACACAGTCTGCCACCTCTTTACTGTCACCCCATGTGACTTCGGTCCTAGCAGTCCTCAGCAAGACAGAAAGTAAATTTCAGCCATGAGAGGACCACATGTCTAAAGGGCATTTAATGTGACGATATTATGATTTGCCATCAGTCTGCCACCGTCCAATCCTTCGACAAGAAGCAAGCCAGCTCAAGCCAAATCCTGCAGAGCATCTTCCTCAAAAATAAGAAAAGCTTTTGGAGGGAAATTTTTGGAGGGAAGTTCTTTACCACATTTCCACGTGGCTCAGCTATAAATATCAAGCTTCCTCAAGAGAAGAAGGGGGTGCTGCCCAGAGAGCCACGCCCTTAAGCATCCACAAAGAACATCCTTGTGAAGCGCGTAAGTGCAGCCCAGCACTTGTTTGACCACAATTCAGTGCTGTAAGAGAAGAAGAAAAGAAGATCAGCCTTGAGTGTAAGAGAGCAGCCATGCAGTCTACCCGAGCCTAAAGATTTAGATCTTCAGATATGAAATTTGTAGCCATAGTCCCCAGCTTCCAAGCCATCATCTAAATCTTCAGCTGGTGTTTTTCTTTTTACTTTTGTAGTTTTCCCACTACACTTGCAGCGAGTTTTATTTCGTGTTTTTGTTCATCCTGAATAGCTGTTCCTGCCGGCTTGGTGTGTAGAAAGACAGTCGGAGGTTGTTCCGTCTGTGGATAGTCGTCCCTGCCGGCTTGGTGTGTAGGTAGATAGTCGGAGGTCTGCTCCGGTCTGTGGATAGCCGTCCCTGTTGGCTTTGTGTGTAGGAAGACATACATAGGGTTTTCTCTGTTCTGTGATTTGGGGCGTGTCCTCGGTCAAGCTGTGAGTCAGTAGGAAAGCCTCACCGGGTTTGGTGAGGGGTGGACGTAGGTTGTGGGTTTACAACCGAACCACCTTAAAATTCTTGTGTTGTGGGTTGAACATCTTGTGGGCTTGCTCCATATCTTCTATCCCCATTCACAGGTCGATGTGCTTGTTTCATTGCATATAATATGGTTCATTACCATCACCCACTCAAGCTTTGTGGACTGCGCATTCTTGCATACACACCATCTATTCCTTGGACGGTACTAGCATTCCCTTGACTGCCTGCTGCATCCTTGCACTCAGGCACTAGGGAACATCCTCCATTAAATAAGGATCACCTTTGAAGAGGGGCGATCTCACGCTGATCCTGAGTTGGAGAAGATGATCACCGAACAGTGAACTGCAAGGAAGGGAAACGGATCAGGGGGCCCAGTGGTGATTCTCTGGGGAAAACCCTCCGATGCCTAAATCAGTAGAGTAGTGGTCGAAACTATGAAGGGAGGAGGAAGGAGATGCATGAGATCCCTCTCCACCAGGGGTGGTGAAGTGGTTCCTTGTCAGGGAGTGTAGCTGTGAGTTGACCTTACCTTTTACTGGAGGGAGTCCCAGGTTTAAGTAGTGCGCCGGCCTCATGAGTTCCGTAAGTTGAGGAGTTTCAGGCGGGAGTTACGTCATCAACGTGGGCTCTTTACATCCTCATCGTGGGATCTTTATAACCTTGAGGGGTCGTGGGTCCCTTATCCTTGTAAACTCTTGCTCATAAAGGGATCCCAACGGCAGCGTGGATAAGCAATCGTCGGTCGATCCCAGCATAGAGAGTGCCAACCCTGTCCGGGTGATAGGCATAGCTCGGATGAGGCTCGGTCAGAGTGGGCGCTGAGTGCTAGCCTTTATCACGGCGAGGGAATAGATCGGGCGTGGGTCTTCCTCCGACTTGACCGACGCTCACGCCTTCCGAGCCTGATGGCCGTTGAGGAAGTGCTTGATCCTGAGTAATCTTATTGGGCTTTTATGTTAAGTGGGCCCTACGGGCGGTCACTTAGATGAGCTGGGCCTCGTTTGGTCTTGATGGACCTAGTTCGGCCTGCTCTTAAATGGGCTACAGAAATCCCCCTCTCCACTTGTCCCCCTCCTACTCCCGAGCCTTGGTAGGCTTGGAAGAGTAGTTGTTAGGGTTTTGGACCAGCGTGGCTCGGGTGGGTGGAGATCTGGCGGTGTTAAGAAGCCACGTGTCGTGCTCACCTGGGCCCGTAATAATGATAATCTTAACGGATTTGAAATGAAGGCCCCCCCCTTTCTCGGAGGTCGGAATGACGCGCCGCCTTCCGCGTGGGAATATAGGCGTTGTGCGCTTGTTGTCGTTCCAGACTCCCTCCGTTTTAGGGTTTTGCTCTCCTTCGTGCTTACTTTTGGGGCTCTTTGATGCGTCGTGAGGACACGACGGAAGAGCAGAGGCATGCTGCGGCGTTCACAAAGTTGGTAGAGACAACCGCAGAGGCAGTTCGACAACTTCCTCGTCCTCCAGAGTCTTCGGAGTCTCGGGAGCATTTCTCTTCAAGTTCCTCTTTAGATTCCATGGCGGATCAACATTTGGAGGTCGAAGAGTGGGAGGGTGAGCCTGAGGGGAGGGCGACGGTGATACCGCCGGCTCCAAATTGCAGCGAGCTGGGAGAGGTGGAGGTGAAACTGCTGGAGCACCAGTTTCGCCTGCCCTATCAGTTTTACTTCGCTGCGGCTGCCCAACACGAGACGGGCTTGGATTCTCGTACGGGCCATTTCTGCTCCTTCCTTCTGTCGTGGAAGGGAGGGTTCTGTCTTCCCTTCGAGCCTTTTGTTCTTAAGCTTCTTGATTTTTCCGGTTGTCTCCCATACAGTTGGTAGCCAACTCTTATCTTCTTCTCTCCGCCTTCCGCATCCTCTATCGTCAATGCGGGGTTCCTCCTTCCTCGGACATTTCCATTATTTTTTCGAGTTGAAGGTGCATTCCTCGGCCGAGAAGGGCTTCTATTTCATCCAGGCGAGGCAGAACAGGAGCTGTGTCTCCTTAGCCGCGAAGGACTCCTCTCACAAGGGATGGAAAACTCAGTTCTTCTGGGTGGGGATTTTTTCTGTGGAGGAGACTTGGAGGTGTCCTGTAATCCCCAATTTTCACCCGAACATTCCTCCGAGGCTGGACGAGTTCTCTTCGGATGTGGAGGAGTATGCGGTCATTTTGATGAGGCATCGCCAATCCACGGAGGAGCTGGTGACTCCGGAGAACATCTAGCGGTGTCTTCTCACGCGGCTACGGTCGACAGGTACAGGTGCCACGAATCAACTTCTTCATCAGATGATGAGACCCTTTTCTTTTCCTGACCATATCTTCTTCTGCGCCGACGCCAGGCGGCCGACTGAGGTGGAGGAGCCTGTGACCGAGCGATAGGTGATCGACCTAGGCGATGACTCGGCTGTCGATGAGTCGCGAGCTCCCGAGGATCGTTCCCGAGCCCGAGTTAAGGGCAAAGGGGTGACCCAGGAGGGGTCTTCCAGGCCGCGGTGGTCCAAGCGCAAAGATCCCATGGAGGGCATGATACAGGATGCCGTAAAGGCCAAGAAGGCTGGGTCTGACCCCACTGTCGAAGGTGACTCTGGCTCGGCGGCTCTCCCCTCTTCCGAGCGAGATAAGGCCGACCATGTTGGGTCGGCTCTCCCATCCGCCGAGCAAGAGGGGGCCGAGGAGGCCAGGGCCGCTTCTGGTGGCGGCGGCACTGGATCGGCTCTCCCCTCAGTAGGAGCCAAGGGGGCCGGGGCCGAAGCGGGGGACTCCAGGACCGCGGTGAGGCTGGAGCGTCAAGCGAGGCAGGTGACACTCCGAGTGGCGGTGCAGGCGTCGAGTCGGTCAAGGCCGGGGGGTCGCGATAAGCGACGACGCAGCCCCAACCGACCGAGGCAAGAGGGGTGGATGAAGCAGCGGCTCGATCCGGGCCGACTGGCGGGGCTCCCGAGGGGATGTCGCTTAGAGGTGAGGTCCCTATTCCGGAGGCTCTAGAGATGTTGGGCATCCAGGGCCCTCTGTATCTGAGATGTTGCAACATAGCTGTGAAGGTGGTGAAGGGAGGAGATAGGCAACGCTCCCCGCCCGCGGTCCTTGAGCTGGTTATGGAGGGCGGCTTGATCTTGGCCCAGATGGGGGCCTCTCTGGCTGAAGCTTACGCTCGATCAGAGTCAGAACAAGCGAACCTTGCTTGGACCCTTGGCACGTCCGACAGGAAGGTAGCTCGGCTCACTGAGGAGCGTGACGGGCATAGGCGGGAGCTCTCCTCGGCTAGAGAGCTGGCGAGGGCGAGCCAGGTAGAGGCCCGAACGCTGTCCGAACAACTGGCTTGGGCCCGCGAGTCGCTCGAGAGGAAGAGCCGTCTGTTGGAGGAGGAGCATTTGGCCCGCGTCGAACTAGATGGCTGGTGGGAGGTTGAACGTGCCGAGTTGGTGGACCGGGCGGAGGAAGCCGTGCGTCTTCGAATGGAGGCCGAGGCTGATCGGGCCGAGGCGGGGAAGCAAATGTGATGGGAATCGACGCCAAGCTAGTACTTCTCATATTGCATTTATGTCCTTTAGTTTATTTGTATATCCATGGGAAAGTATATGCGCAATTGTACGGCTTTATAAGCCAATGCGTCATTTCCACGGATTGTTTGGGTTTCTATGTAATTTGTCAGTAGGACCAGCAAGGGGGCCCTCAGCCCTCTCACATTGGTCCATGTCATCCATGTGGGGCTGGTCAACCATCCTAGGTGGCCATCTAGAAGGTTGGAATGCCAATTGACCACATGGGAGACAAGTGGTCATATTTTTCCAAGGTAGGCCACCAACCATTCAACCTTCCATTCAACCTTCCATTCAATACCTACCCATAGTCAATAGGCCGCCCCCCCCTTCATTTTTTAATGTTTTTTTTTGTGTTTGTGGCATGCAATCCCAGCCCTTCAATCCCCATCCCTAGATCTAAGGGTGGACAATTGATTTGGTTGGAATCATATAAAAGATTGTATTTTTATGTGAAAATCAATGAAAATCAGAAACTTTTGTGAAATTGTGAAGCTAGCTGCGCCCCCAGCTCCTCTCCCTCTGGTTTCTCTCTTCCCAAACCTCCATTCTAGAGTGGTATCACCTTTCCCCCACCTCCGGTGCCGCCGTCGCCGCCGTTCGTGCCGCCTTCGAGCCGCCATGGGATCATCTTCGGTGTTCTGTCCTGGTGGACAGAGGTGCAGCTCAAAAATTCCTCAAGCCCGCCACGAGTTCCCATCGACGTGAAATTTTTAGGGTTGGTTCCTACTTTATAGCCCCTTCCCCACAAAAAAATTCAGGTCCAAATTCCCCCGTTTCATAGTGTTTCCACTTCGTTCATTCCCCAAACTCAGATCAGATCTGTCTCTGTCTACAGTGACAGACCCTTTGAGTTCGTCCTATTCTACCACCCTTTTGAATTTATTTTGACCTCCCAATTTAACTGGGAATTCTGTCCATTTTTACCTACCTCCACAATTTCTATTAATTTTTTTTGAGTCTTTTACCTATTTTTCAAAATTCATGTTCTACCGGAGCTACAGTACTTCCAGCCAGATCCCAGATCCGACCTTCCTATAGTAACCAAATCATAGAAATTCATAGACACATCCAAACGTGTTCACACCAACTTTTCCATCTTCCCAACTAAAAATCCTACAACTTTCATGAAGAAGTCGAAGTCTGAATCCAAGTTATTCCTAGCGGTCAATGGCAGTTATCAGAGATCAGCTCTGCAGATCTGAGTGTTTAGTTACTGTACAACAGGAGGTTGTAAATTCCATAAGTCAAGATCATCGAAGATCCAGGCCAGATCTCTAGGCCTACATTGAAGTACTTTGAGTCAGCTTTCCAACGGCGCTAATGTCGTGTCAATCCGACATCGGATCTGATCGCAGCGCCCATTCTCGCCGGAGCGCGCGCTACAAAACAGCAGCAACCAGCCCGTGGACAGCAAACCCGACGGGTGCCGATCGGAGCCGCCCGACCTCCGGGCGACGTTCCAGCGTGCCGCCAGCCCGGGGATCGCCTCCACCAGTGTCCCCACCACAGTGGTGACACCGGGTCCCACACGGCCCCTCCGGACAGCACGTGGGCCCCACCGTCACTAGTTCGGGTGTTGCCGAAGCTACGCGGAAAGCCGCCCGTCAACCCGAAATCGGCCCTCCCGGGCTCCATTGTGTCACCCTTTACCTCCCTGCGTGGAGTGGGCTTTACATCATTGCTGTAATCTTTATGTATTAACTGTCCCGGGAGTGCGAGATCGGCCGGGTCCGTCGTCCCCACGCCGAGCGCGTGGAGGTATCGTCTTCGCTCTTTACTTGGCATTTTGCTTAATTCTCATATATGCTTGTTTATGCCGCTGCTAGAGAGCATGATAGGGTAACTAGCTCGCTTTCTTTTTGTATCACCGCTGCTGCGAGAGTGAGCATTACCGTCCCGTGACCTGATCCGGGCACGAAAGTGCGAGCCGACCACCCTAGCTCTTGCCGGTTTCTCAACCGTGCACGTCCGACGCTTCCCTCATCAAGGGACGATCGCGAGCTTGTTGTGTCCGTGGTCCCGTCCCGCATCAATTTGATATCAGAGCGAGTTGAGTCTAGGGTGTCAAAAAAAAAAGAGTGTCATTTACGTCTAGTCATTAGTCGGTCTAAGTCGTGTTTAGGGTCATCATTGTTTTAAAACAAACAAAAAAAGTGTCTTTTCGCATTTGCATCCCTTTACTCGGTATATCAAAAGGTGTTGTCCGAACGTTAGGCTACGCCTATCGGGAAGACCGCACACTTGCGCGAGTGATCTTCGGATCGATTAACTCCGCCACGTGCCGACTTTTGGTTACGTCCAGGTGCATCATCTTGTAGTGTGCATTTGCATTAGTCGGTGTCTCCTGCTCCGTGTCTTGCATGCCCACTCGTCGAGGTACTCAATACTCACCCCCACCACCACCAATAGCGGAATCCCGAGTCTATAGTTTCGATGAGGTGGCCACTATGTTCCAAACTCTTATGGGAAAAATGGATGGGTTGAGTGATCGCTTTGAAGTGCTAAGCACCCGAGTGGATAGGATGGAAGGGTTGAGTACCCAAGTGAATGATCTAGGCACCCGCCTAGAAGAGAGGGTGAAGGCCGTAGAGGATAGGGCCGCCGGGTCTAGCCAGTCCGTTCAGGGATTGGTCGGGAGAGTCACCGCACTAGAGAGAGGCCCAGCCGAGGCACCACCGATTGCCCCCGTCCAAGCACCCGTCCCACCTACACATGGTCAACCAGAGCCGGGTCAACAACCCGCAACTCCAAGGGGTCAAAGGGTAGCTAATAGGAGGCACGAAGTCCTCGAGGTGCATGATTATGAGTCCGAGAATGAGCATCGGGGGCATGGTCGTGATCATCGCCATACACGGCGTACCCACGACCAAGATATGGATGAACGGGCCATTCGGACCGTTCGGGCCGACCCTCCCACCTTTGATGGGTCCTTGGACCCAAAGGTCTACCTTGATTGGGAGGCTGGTATGGACCGATATTTTGAGTGGTTCGAGATGTCGGACCAACGAAAAGTCAAGTATGCCAGGATGAAACTTTTGGGTCAAGCCCAAACCTATTGGAGGAATATGGAGAATTTATTGTTTCATCGTCATGAACCTCCGATTGATACGTGGACTGAGATGAGGGAGAAGCTTAGGAAGAAGTACCTCCCTACCTCCTACCGCCAGCGTCTTATAGAGAAGTGGCAAAGTCTCACCCAAGGAGACCGGTCCGTCTCGGACTACATCGCCGAATTTGATGAATACTACTTGCGATGTGATGCCACGGAGGAGGATTCCCTTACCGTCTCTCGGTTCCGGCGTGGCCTACGCCCACACCTACAGTATGAGCTTCTCCGCCGTAAGGTGGACAAGCTGGAGGATGCTTATCAAGTTGCTCTTGAGATGGAGCAATTCGAGGGTGAGTTCGAGTCTATTCCTAGGTGGAGCCCCGCTCCTCCCCGTAGTGACTCCTGTGGCTCCTTAGGTTCATACCTGAGGGGACCCATGGCTCGTCCTCAGGAGCCCACCCGTCAGGAGCACTTCGCTCCTAGACCTCGACCTCCCCCACCACGGGATCTACCTCCACCCCATCCACTGGCACCCGTTGCCCGTCCCCCGGCACACATGGCCCGCCCCCTGGCCCCGACACTTCCCCCACTGTTGCCCACGGCGCCTACACCCCCACCCTTGTTACCTACGCCCCCTACCCATCGGGAGGATAAGGGTAAGGCCCCTCTTATCGGGGAGAGTAGTCGATCACGAGTGCAGTGTTTCCACTGTCATGGATTTGGCCACATTGCCAGTGAGTGTCCCGCTCGCGCCACCCTAGCCTTAGGTGTTGGAGGATCCGTACCTCCCGAGCCTGAGTGTGTTGATTACGAGGCCGATGAGGCGCTTGCCGAGGAGTACTATGCCTTGGGAGGGGAAGAGTGGGAGAGCCCTCCCGCCACCCAGGATGCAGCCACCTAGTGGGCTTGTTGTCACCACCCTAGTCTAGGGTCATATATGAGTCAGTGTGTTTTCTTGTGTGGTTTGTTTGTGTGGTATGTTTGAGTCGATTGTTTGTGTGTATTGCATGGTGAGTCTGCATGTGTCTTGTGCAAGCTCTTTGTCGTTCTCTTATGAGTGTGAAGCGAGTCATCTCACTCGATGAGTATGGGATCGGTTCTACATCTATACCCGGATCAGTCACCTATAGGGACTCAGCGGTGATTCCTAGTGAGTCTTCGAGCTGTTTTCTTCCCTTTTGAGAGTGCGCCTTCGGAGTGACCACCTTTAGCCCATAGCAGTTTGCATATCGAGTATATATGGAATGAGCAAGTGACGATCACTTGGAGTGGAGCATACCCGCGCGACATGGCACGGTGACGTATCCGCCGGAGTACCCGAGCACCCGTACCCCTACTCGACGGGGTCGAGTTCCTCCCACCCGGAGAGAGTTGATGGGAATCGACGCCAAGCTAGTACTTCTCATATTGCATTTATGTCCTTTAGTTTATTTGTATATCCATGGGAAAGTATATGCGCAATTGTACGGCTTTATAAGCCAATGCGTCATTTCCACGGATTGTTTGGGTTTCTATGTAATTTGTCAGTAGGACCAGCAAGGGGGCCCTCAGCCCTCTCACATTGGTCCATGTCATCCATGTGGGGCTGGTCAACCATCCTAGGTGGCCATCTAGAAGGTTGGAATGCCAATTGACCACATGGGAGACAAGTGGTCATATTTTTCCAAGGTAGGCCACCAACCATTCAACCTTCCATTCAACCTTCCATTCAAAACCTACCCATAGTCAATAGGCCGCCCCCCCCCTTCATTTTTTAATGTTTTTTTTTGTGTTTGTGGCATGCAATCCCAGCCCTTCAATCCCCATCCCTAGATCTAAGGGTGGACAATTGATTTGGTTGGAATCATATAAAAGATTGTATTTTTATGTGAAAATCAATGAAAATCAGAAAATTTTGTGAAATTGTGAAGCTAGCTGCGCCCCCAGCTCCTCTCCCTCTGGTTTCTCTCTTCCCAAACCTCCATTCTAGAGTGGTATCACCTTTCCCCCACCTCCGGTGCCGCCGCCGCCGCCGTTCGTGCCGCCTTCGAGCCGCCACGGGATCATCTTCGGTGTTCTGTCCTGCTAGACAGAGGTGCAGCTCGAAAAATCCTCAAGCCCGCCACGAGTTCCCATCGACGTGAAATTTTTAGGGTTGGTTCCTACCTTATATCCCCTTCCCCAAAAAAAAATTCAGGTCCAAATTCCCCCGTTTCATAGTGTTTCCACTTCGTTCATTCCCCAAACTCAGATCAGATCTGTCTCTGTCTACAGTGACAGACCCTTTGAGTTCGTCCTATTCTACCACCCTTTTGAATTTATTTTGACCTCCCAATTTAACTGGGAATTCTGTCCATTTTTCCCTACCTCCAAAATTTTTATTAATTTTTGTTGAGTCTTTTACCTATTTTTCAAAATTCATGTTCTACCAGAGCTACAGTACTTCCAGCCAGATCCCAGATCCGACCTTCCTATAGTAAACAAATCATATAAATTCATAGACACATACAAACGTGTCCACACCAACTTTGCCATCTTACCAACTAAAAATCCTACAACTTTCATGAAGAAGTCGAAGTCTGAATCCAAGTTATTCCTAGCGGTCAACGGCAGTTATCAGAGATCAGCTCTGCAGATCTGAGTGTTTAGTTACTGTACAACAGGAGGTTGTAAATTCCATAAGTCAAGATCATCGAAGATCCAGGCCAGATCTCTAGGCCTACATTGAAGTACTTTGAGTCAGCTTTCCAACGGCGCTAATGTCGTGTCAATCCGACATCGGATCTGATCGCAGCGCCCATTCTCGCCGGAGCGCGCGCTACAAAACAGCAGCAACCAGCCCGTGGACAGCAAACCCGACGGGTGCCGATCGGAGCCGCCCGACCTCCGGGCGACGTTCCAGCGTGCCGCCAGCCCGGGGATCGCCTCCACCAGTGTCCCCACCACAGTGGTGACACCGGGTCCCACACGGCCCCTCCGGACAGCACGTGGGCCCCACCGTCACTAGTTCGGGTGTTGCCGAAGCTACGCGGAAAGCCGCCCGTCAACCCGAAATCGGCCCTCCCGGGCTCCATTGTGTCACCCTTTACCTCCCTGCGTGGAGTGGGCTTTACATCATTGCTGTAATCTTTATGTATTAACTGTCCCGGGAGTGCGAGATCGGCCGGGTCCGTCGTCCCCACGTCGAGCGCGTGGAGGTATCGTCTTCGCTCTTTACTTGGCATTTTGCTTAATTCTCATATATGCTTGTTTATGCCGCTGCTAGAGAGCATGATAGGGTAACTAGCTCGCTTTCTTTTTGTATCACCGCTGCTGCGAGAGTGAGCATTACCGTCCCGTGACCCGATCCAGGCATGAAAGTGCGAGCCGACCACCCTAGCTCTTGCCGGTTTCTCAACCGTGCACGTCCGACGCTTCCCTCATCAAGGGACGATCGCGAGCTTGTTGTGTCCGTGGTCCCGTCCCGCATCAAAATGGCTGAGGCCGAGCGGAGGTTGGCCGAGGCCGAGCAGGAGAAGGCCGAGCTCGCTGGTAGGGTGGGATCGGCCGGTGCGGAGGCGCTCGAGCAGTACAAATGCTCAGAGGCCTATCGGGTCGACCTTAAGGAGGCTACCCTCCCCTACTATGAGTCAGCACTTCACCGGGGCATCCGCAAGAGATTCAAGCAGGGCTTTAACTGGGCCATCTCTTATGCGGAGGAGCAGGCGTCCGAGACTATCAATTTCCCGTCCGGGCAACGTTATGACTCGGATTTGTCGTCCTCCGGTTCCTCTGGTTCGATGTCGGGGGGCGAAGGAGACGAGGGGGATTCATCTTTGTCTGAGGGGTCGCCAACTCCGGATGCCTCGGGAGGGCACGCAACCGAGGCAGTTCTCACACCGGTGGGGTCTGTGGTGCCCCTGTGGTCATTTGAGTCATCTTATGGTCACTTGGGTCATTCGACATCATCCTGTGGTCATTTGAGTTATTTGATATTCTTGGTTTTGATAATGGCTAAACACTATAAGTCATTGATGTTTTACCACTCTTATATGACTAAACTACTTGATATTTTGCTCATGACAGATAAGCCAATGACTAGACAAGGAATTGAGTGGAGATGGCAAAAGTGAAAGATCAATGATCATGCCCTCGCACGCGGATCGACCTGCCCAGTCAGGTCGCGGGGGTCAAGGGGGCGGCGCCCCTTGCGGGGGTTTTTGGGGGCGGAGCCCCCGGAACAAAATTTTGATTATAGGAGCGATATAATCAATAGAAATCTTCAAGACAGTCAAGGTTGATGTCACAGATGAGAACGGACTGCTAAAGGACTCAAGCAACGGAGCTAAAGGGGTTAACAGACTGACCCAGAATAACCCGAGGTCTGCCCAGCTGGCGGTCGACCGCCAACACAGGGGCGATCGACCGCCCCTGCCAGTAACTCCTTGTTTGCATGATTCTCAGTGGCGGTCGACCGCCAGCCTAGTAGCGGTCGATCGAAAATTCTAGAGATCAAATTTCTACAGGGTTTCTCAGTAGCAGTTGACCGCCAGCTTCTGCAGGTCGACCGCCAGCCCTGAGCCAACAAATGTTGACTTTATTTTCCACTTCGAGAAGAGCCCCTTTCCTTGTATATGTTTAACCCCAAAGTCACCCAATCCCCCATGGATTGTGGATCTGGTCTGGCGGATGTCCAAGGACCATTCAAAGTCTATAAAACTAACACATGAGGGGTTAGAAACCCTAATGCTTCAATTGGAACAAGAGTGATTAAGGGAGGCTAGAGGAGGTGATTCGCGGGTACTGTAGCACCTCCATGAATAGTGCTTTGGGCTGGAGTTATTCATCCATCCAAGGTGATTCAAGCTTATTTTTGAAGCCATCAACCTCCAAGAAGGTGTAGAAGTAATCAAGGTTCAAGGCTGCATCTATTATCTTCTCCATCAACTCAAAGGGGATTCAAAGAAAGAGGGATCAAGGGAGATCAACGGAGGCTTGGAAGAAGAGGTACTGTAGCCGTGAACAGTACTTCCTGAAGAAGTTATTCATCCATTTCAAGGTGTTTCAAGCTCATATCAAAGCAAGCAATCTCCAAGGAAGTGCAGAAGTAAGCAAGGCTATCAAGGTGATCCAACGAAGCTGATTTCATAAGGTTTTCAAGGGAGATCAAATCTACATCATTTATCTTCTTCATCAACTCAAAGTGATCTAAGGAAGATTATTTCACACGGAATACGATACCATTGAAGAATCAGATTCAAGCTCCAATAATCTAAGACAAGATCTTTTCTCCTTGAGCATATTCTATATCTTGTTTGAGTGTTTTTATATCTTGTTCTTTTTCCATTTCATTCAAACATTTGAAACTGAAGATCATCCCTACCGGTGGTTAGAAGGAAGGCAATCGGAAGTTTTCCGATCTGCAGTGATTGACGTCCCTACCGGTAGTTAATAGGAAGGCAATCGGAGGTCTTTCCGATTTACGGTTCAGTGCGTGGCACTAGTGGAGCCTCACCAGATTTGATGAGGGGTGGACGTAGGACTGGGGATTCAGTCCGAACCACCTTAAAATCTCATGTGTTGTGATTTGATTGTGCGACTGCTTTGTGTTAGATGCATGCTTAGGTTCAATCTCGATATTGCATAATCATCTTGCTAAGCAAATCGTTGTGTTTTTCATTTAGCTAGTTATATTCTGCTACTATTATCATTATCTAGGTTTAAAGAGGGTTGC
Organism: Amorphophallus konjac; assembly: GCA_022559845.1. NCBI lineage: Eukaryota > Viridiplantae > Streptophyta > Magnoliopsida > Alismatales > Araceae > Amorphophallus > Amorphophallus konjac. The sequence continues at coordinate 127,479,754 of CM040124.1, forward strand.
ATTGCCAAAAGAGGGGCAGATCTATTCACCCCTCCCCTTTAGATCCGCTATCCACTACTCAACAAGTGGTATCAGAGCCTAATCTCTCATTATGGGGTCCAACGAACTTGAGGGAAATGGTGGATTAGCATCCAAAGGTTTCTTACCTAAAGGATATTCTGTGAATAGGCCTCTTTACTTTATTGGAACTAATTATCATTATTGGAAACATCGCATGCATGTGTTCATTTGCGCCCAAGACTACGAACTTTGGCGAGTGTTCAGCAAAGGTCCGTATGAGCTTACGGATAATGAGGATTTGTGAACCAAAGAATAAATAAGACAATCCACTGTCAACTGGAGTGCCAAACACATCATGCAGTGCTCACTCCATCTAGTATAATTCTCAAGAGTGGCTACCTACACAACGGCAAAACAAATGTTGGACAAGTTAGAGGTAATTTACGAAGGGACCTCTCAGGTACGAGAAATAAAAGCCAACATTTTAGTTTCTGAATATGAAATGTTCCGCATGAAGCCTGATGAGTCAATTCAGAATATGTATGCTTGGTTAACTGTGCTTACTAATAGTCTAACTGATTTGGGAAAGAAATACTCAGAAGAGGAAATTGTGAGAAAGATTCTCAGATCATTGACTCCCGCATGGCACACAAGGGCTACCGTGGTTGAAGAATCGAGAGATCTCACAACTACCAAGGTAGATGAACTCATTGGGTCATTGATGACCTATGAGATCAACCTTAAGAACAAAGAGGTTGAGGTGCCTAAGAAAAAGCCTCTAGCTCTTAAAGTAGGACCCAGCGTTCAAGGCACTTCTGATGAAGGTGAGGATTCGTCAAGTGAGCGAGATGAGGATGATGTAGCCATACTCACACGTAAGTTCAGAAAATTTCTGAGAAAAGAAGGTAAGAGCTTTATGAGAGGAAGGTCAAAGGTAAGAAATGGTTTCAAATCTAATTCTGAAAACTTTAAGAAATCTGACAAAATCATTTGTTATTCCTGCAACAAACCAGGACATTTCAAGATTGATTGTCTTGACAGATTCAAAAAGACTGACAAATGGAAGGGCAAGAGGAAGAACAAGGCCATGGTGTCCACCTGGAGTGACGAGGAAGAAAGTGGTGGTGGAACTAGCTCCTCAGACAAGGAAAAAGGAGATCTTTGTCTCATGGCCAAAGGTGACGAAGAAACTGAGGTAAACTCTCCATTTGAAAATTACACACTTGATGATTAGGAGGAATCATATATACAACTCATGGAAAAATATGACATGTACAAAAAAGAGAATAAATCATTGTAAAAGAAAATTAACTTGTTTGTGCATGATCATGATATGAATGATAAGAATGCTCTACTTGAAACTGAAATTGAAGATCTTAAGAAAATGATTGATAACTTGGAGGAAGGAAGAAAAAAAATGGATGACTTGGAAACTGAAAATAAAGATATGAGAAATGAGATTGACAACATGAAGCTCAAAATGTAAACTTATGAAAAGGATAGCAAATTAATCAATGAAAAGTATGAAGATGTCAAACAAGTCAACATTCAACTCCTGTAAAACATTGAAAACCTACAAAAAGAGTTGAAGGATAAACATCAATCATTGGAAAAGTTTGTAGATGGAAGAGAAAACCTAGATGCTTTGCTAGGTACTAGAATGAACCACAACAAGGATGGGTTAGGTTTTGATCCAACAAAAAAAAGGCCATTTTGGTTAAAAACTGTCACATTTGTTTCATCTTCTAAAGCCTCCACCTCAAACACAACTCCCACACAAATTCAACAAACACAAAAAGAGAAAGGGAAAGAAAAGGTTGAAGAGGCAGCCACTGAATTTTCCAAAAAGACTGTCCAAAAGCCTAAGAAAGGTCAACCTTCCCTACAACACATGTCAACACTTCCTTGGCCATTGCATGCTCAATCTTCCAGATATCACCATAACTGGATTGCACATTCATATAGGCCAACACCACCCTACTTTTGGGAAAATTGTGATTCATGTGTTTACCAATCTTATAAGTCTCAATCCCCTAGGTGGCAAAATAATCACTTTCAACCCAAAACCAACCAACGGCCTCAATGGTTTAGGAAGTAAACTTCCTCAAACTTCCACAAAATCTAACAAAGAGATTCTAAATAAAAAGTGAATGTCAAAGCTGAAAAGAAAAATTAAATCCCTACTCTAAGCAAACAAAACATGAATGCTAAAGGTTTGGATTCCAAAAGAAATGGTTTCATGTTTTGAGAATCTGAAGAGTTTGATGGGACCTAAATTTGGTTGGGTTCCAAACACAATTGCTTAATTGCTTGTGTAGGAGTGTCAGCCATGCATAACAGGTGGTACCTTGATAGCGGCTATTCAAGACACATGACTGGAGACAAAATAAAATTTTGTCTCCTGGAGGATACGTCACATTTGGAGGAAACAACAAAAGAAAAATCATTGGAACATGTAATGTAGGTAAGAACCTCTCCAACTCTATTGGAAATGTGCTGTTAGTTGAAGGTTTAAAATACAATTTGCTCAGCATAAGTCAATTATGTGAAAAAGGTCATAAAGTGTTGTTTGACTCTCATGAATGTAGAATCCTTGAACTAAAATCTGACAAGGTAAAATTTTCTGGAAAAAGAGTCAACAATATTTATATGATTGACTTAGATGATCATGCTCACATAAATCTTTATCTTGCTGCACCAAAATCTGAACTTGCATGGTTATGGCATCGTAGACTAGGACATGCTAGTTACAATGTCTTACATAAACTGTTAAAGTATTCAATGGTGAATGGGTTGCCTGAACTTTCTTTTAAATAAGAAAATAAATTGTGTGATGCATGTGCCCTAGGTAAACAAACAAGAAAATCTTTCAAGGCTAGATCTGCAAACATGTCATCTAAACCACTTGAGCTGATTCATGTGGATTTGTTTGGTCCAACCAGAACTGCTAGTTTAAGTGGTAGAAAATATGGATATGTCTTGGTGGATGATTACTCTAGATTCACATGGGTTTTCTTTCTCACATATAAAAATGATACTTTTGATGAGTTTCAGGCACTCTATATGAAGATAAAGCAAGACAGTGAGTTTAAGATTTCCAACATTCAATCTGATCATGGTGGTGAATTTGAAAATGCTGACTTCTATAATCTTTGCAGGGCTGAAGGCATTTCACATCGGTTTTCTTCACCAAGAACCCCAGAGCAAAACGGTGTAGTTGAAAGAATAAACCGAACACTCATAGAGATGGCAAGAACAATGCTTGCCGAACGACAACTCCCAAGGAAATTTTGGGCTGAAGCGGTAAACTCGGCATGTTACATTATCAACCGCTCTATGGTAAGGCCACATACCAAAAAGACTCCTTATGAGTTGCTGAAAGGTAAGAAGCCTTCTCTCACACATATGAAAGTATTTGGGTCAAAATGCTTCATCCACAATAATGACAAAAGAGATTTAGATAAATTCGACCCCAAGAGCGATGAAGGTATATTTCTTGGATATTCTGATAGATCTAGGGCTTATAGAATTTATAATGTCAAGAGTCAAACTGTGGAAGAATCACCCCATGTTTCTTTTGATGAATATCATGATGATTCTAACAATGATAACTCTTGTAGGAAAAATGATGAAGATGGGGAATTCCTAAGCATGAAGGAAAAGAATGATCCTCCACAAGAAGAAACAAGAGAAGATGGTGACCTAGCTGAATCAAGCAATGCAAGAGATCAAGCTCTAGGAGAAGGTAATGATTCTACAAATATTAGAATTCTTAAGGATCATCCTTTAGAAAATGTCATTGGTAGCTTGAATAACCCACCTAGAACAAGGTCACATTTTAGAATTATGGAAGAATTAGATCAACTTGCTCTTGTCTCCCAGATTGAACCCAAGAATGTTGATGAGGCTTTAAAGGATGAAAACTAGATAAATTCAATGCAAGACGAGTTAAACCAGTTTGAGAGAAACAAAGTTTGGCATCTTGTTCCTAGACCTTCATCACAATCTGTCATAGACACTAAATGGGTCTTTAGGAACAAACTCAGTGAGGATGGCAAGATAATAAGAAAGAAGGCTAGATTGGTGGCTCAAGGGTATAATCAAGAGTTTGAGGTAGACTTTGATGAATCTTATGCCCCAATTGCTATACTTTAAGTCATCAGAATTTTACTTGCCTTTGCATGCTCCCTTAGAATAAAGCTGTATCAAATGGATGTAAAAAGTGCTTTCTTGAATGGCTTGATCAAAGAAGAAGTCTATGTTGAGCAGCCCTCTGGCTTTGGGAACACTAACCATACATATTTTGTATACAAGCTAGACAGAGCGCTTTATCGATTGAAGCAAGTACCAAGAGCTTGGTATGAGAGACTAAGCTCATTCCTCATTGAGAAAGGGTACACACGAGGTAAGATAGATCAAACACTGTTCACCAAGAAGCAAGATAAGAACATTTTGATTGTTCAAATTTATGTTGATGATATTGTGTTTGGCTCTACTAAGTCTGAAATGTGTGAGGAATTTGCTAACCTCATGACTAGCGAATTCGAGATGAGTCTAATGGGAGAACTCCAATTCTTTCTCAGTTTGCAGGTCAACCAAGGAGAAGATGGGTGCTTCATAAGTCAAGCCAAATACATCAAGGAGCTGCTAAAAATATTTGACATGACAAACAGTAAAATAATTACAACTCCTATGAGTACCACAACATCACTGGATTAGGATGAAAATGGTAAATTAGTGGATGCAAGAATCTATAGAGGTATGATCGGTTCTTTGCTTTACTTGACTGCATTCCGACCATATATCCAGTTTAGTGTATGTCTTTGTGCTAGATTTCAAGCTAGTCTTAGAGAATCCCACTTGACTACCGTCAAATGTATCCTTAGATATCTTGTCGGCACTCAAGATTTGGGATTGTGGTATCTGTCATCATGTGACTTATCTCTTATATCTTATTCTGATGCGGACTATGCTGGATGCAAGCTGGATCGCAAGAGTACTAGTGACTACTGTCAATTTCTGGGCGGGTGTTTAGTTTCTTGGGCCTCCAAGAAACAACACTCGGTTACCCTCTCAACTGTAGAAGCAGAATATGTTGCTGCTGGGAGCTGTGGCACCCAAGTGTTGTGGATTAAACACCAACTCCAAGACTACTTAGTGGATCTTGATTGTGTCCCGATTCTGTGTGATAACACTAGTATTATCAACCTTGCAAAAAATCCAGTCCAACACTCTAGGACTAAGCATATTGAGATTAGGCATCACTTCATTAGAGATGAGGTCGTTAAGAAAAATTTTGAACTGTATTTTATTGATACTCTAAATCAAATTACTGATATCTTCACCAAGCCCTTATGTAATGACATGTTTTCAACACTCAGAAGGGAGCTTGGTCTTTGCCGACCTCAAGCCAATAAAAATTTAAATGATGATCTTGTTCAATTTAGTGTGTGTTTTTGCAGATTGGTGTTCCATGCATTGTTAATATGTAAATATATCTTTTTGCATATGGTGTGGCATTTCATGTAGTCATGATGCATAATAATGAATTGAATTCATGTTCACGATGCATTGCATGGTTTGTGTAGCATCATTCTTGCATGGCCATGGTATATTAAATGTTGATGTATGGAAAGGCAGGCTATGCTTGTCTAGAAGCACTCAATATGCGTGAGGTTTCACCTCCGTCAAGTACCATGCGTCACTGTCGCATATAGGCCATATAGTAAGGGGGAGTTGTCTCGTTGTAGCATTCATGCATTTGTTTCATCTTCATTCTGTTGCATTTAATAAGTGTACAATCATGTGTTGGGTCATGCATTTCATGTCTGCCAACTTCATGTTTGATCAGGTCAACCCCTGTATGATTCTAGTCAACCTCTCCTTGACAATTGTCTTTTCATTTGCAAACATAACTCCTTGAGTGCATTCATTGCATGTCCTTAGGGGGAGTCTTGTTGCCTTTCTTAATCTCTTGCAATCTGAACTTCACTGGCTCCCAGTTTGAAAATGAGATCATGAGACAGACAGAACTATGGTGTAAGAGCTTTCTATTATATGCCCTGATGATTGTCCATCCAATGAAAATGGTTCAGATTTAATGATTTCTTTGAAGTTCTAAAATATTTATTCATAAATCATCTATGTTCTGTGGTTTTAAAAGACCTTAACTAGAGATTGCATATTGTGCTTTGAATGACTATCCTGAAATCTGAAAATTCAAACTTCATGACCATCTTGGTGATACACTCAGGCTTAGTATTGTTCTTAAACATCTTGATGAGCTGGAATTCTTAAAAATCCATTTGACAGAGCAATGATATTGTTGCACGGAGAAACATGTCATGTCATCAAATCAAGTGACGAGTGATATGTCATGATGTGCCCCTGTTATCTCTGTCTTACTTCATATTGGACTCTAGGCTGGCATAATTGCTGAGAAATATATCTTCTCATCAAAGAGATGAGATTGGATATGTCATGACGTGACTTTGCTATATCTGTTCATTCTTAAGTATAACCGTCAGTCTTGCCAAATACCTAGAGATACTGGCGTCTAAACAACGTGTATTCTTACGGCTAGGAGGCATGTACTAGACTCGATTGCTCGTAAAATATGAGTCATGTGCCTTCAAATGCAAAAGATCATGAAAAATAGTGCTGAAATCATAAAATTCCTTGATTTACTCATGCTTATTTAACCTCAATACTAGTTTGTGCTATTCCCTTTGTCGTTATTGAATATGGATGTATAAGACAAGGGAAGGTTAAACACTGCCATGATATGCACTTCTGGTTTATTTCTATTAAAACATGGATGTAGATGCTTTTCGAACTCTATTGTTGATCTTGGATTTAATTAGCTTTGAACCATATATGTTGCTCACGGTCTGGTTCAGGTTTGCATATAATGGCTTGCTCTCAACTCCTTTCAGTTCTGGTCTCACAGACATCCGTCACCTTCTCTACCTTATCCCTCCTTTTTGCTGCTATCAAAGGGGGAGAAAATATCTTGTTGTGAGTCCTTTATGAGCTAATACCTTTGTCCGTGTCTTTTTGTGAGTCCTTTATGAGGTAATACCTTTGTCCGTCCTTTGTGCGCCTTTGTAAGTTGTCAAAGGGGGAGAGTGAATTCTGGACGGGGGAGAGTCCACGGGGGAGAGACCCTTGTGAGCTTTGAGTCTTCCTATGTGATGGGGGATTGTGCATAGCATTCACATGCTTTGATCATCCATGCATACATATCCTCATTCACATGCTTTCACTATCATGGATCTTGAGCTGCACATGTCGCATATGTCATAAACTTTGCCATCTTGGATATTACTGCCACATAATGACTCACAGTGTTGCCATCATCAAAATTGGGGAGAAGTTGTGCCCCTGTGGTCATTTGAGTCATCTTGTGGTCACTTGGGTCATTCGACATCATCCTGTGGTCATTTGAGTTATTTGATATTCTTGGTTTTGATAATGGCTAAACACTATAAGTCATTGATGTTTTACCACTCTCATATGACTAAACTACTTGATGTTTTGCTCATGACAGATAAGCAAATGAATGGACAAGGAATTGAGTGGAGATGGCAAAAGTGAAAGATCAATAATCGTGCCCTCGCATGCGGATCGACCTGCCCAGTCAGGTCACGGGGGTTTCTGGGGGCGGAGCCCCCGGAACAAAATTTTCATTATAGGAGCAATATAATCAATAGAAATCTTAAAGACAGTCAAGGTTGATGCCACAGATGAGAACGGGCCGCTAAAGGACTCAAGCGACGGAGCTAAAGGGGTTAACGGACGGACCCGGAATACCCGGGGTCTGCCCAACTGGCGGTCGACCCCAGCACAGGGGCGGTCGACCGCCCCTGCCAGCAGCTCCTTCTTTGCACGATTCTCAGTGGCGATCGACCGCCAGCCCAGTAGCGGTCGACCAAAAATTCCAGAGATCAAATTTCTACAAGGTTTCTCAGTAGCGGTTGACCGCCAGCTTCTGCAGGTCGACCGCCAGCCCCGAGCCAACAAATGTTGACTTAATTTTCCACTTCGAGAAGAGCCTCTTTCCTTGTATTTGTTTAACCCCAAAGTCACCCAATCCCCCATGGATTGTGGATCTGGTCTGGGGGATGTCCAAGGACCATTCAAAGTCTATAAAACTAACACATGAGTGGTTCGAAACCCTAATGCTTCAATTGGAACAAGAGAGAGCAAGAGAGGCTAGAGGAGGTGATTCGCAGGTACTGTAGCACCTTCGTGAACAGTGCTTCGGGCTGGAGTTCTTCATCCATTTAAGGTGATTCAAGCTTATTTCTGAAGCCATCAACCTCCAAGAAGGTGTAGAAGCAATCAAGGTTCAAGGCTGCATCTATTATCTCCTCCATCAACTCAAAGGGGATTCAAAGAAAGAGGGATCAAGGGAGATCAAAGGAGGCTTGGAAGAAGAGGTACTATAGCCGTGAACAGTACATCGTGAAAAAGTTCTTCATCTATTTCAAGGTGTTTCAAGCTCATATCAAAGCAAGCAATCTCCATGGAAGTGCAGAAGCATGCAAGGCTATCAAGGTGATCCAAGGAAGCTGATTTCACAAGATTTTCAAGGGAGATCAAATCTACATCCTTTATCTTCTTCATCAACTCAAAATGATCCAAGGAAGATCCATTCACAAGGAAGAAGATACCATTAAAGAATCAGATTCAAGCTCCAGTAATCTCAGACAAGATCTTTTCTCCTTGAGCATATTCTATATCTTGTTTGAGTGTTTTTATATCTTGTTCTTTTTCCATTTCAGTCAAACATTTGAAACTGAAGATTGTCCCTACCAGTGGTTAGTAGGAAGGCAATCGAAAGTTGTCCGATCTGTGGTGATTGACGTCCCTACCGGTGGTTAGTAGGAAGGCAATCGGAGGTCTTTCCGATTTGCAGTTCAGTGCGCGGCACTTGTGGAGCCTCACCGGATTTGGTGAGGGGTGGACGTAGGATTGGGGATTCAGTCCGAACCACCTTAAAATATCGTGTGTTGTGGTTTGATTGTGCGACTGCTTTGTGTTAGATGCATGCTTAGGTTCAATCACTATATTGCATAATCATCTTGCGAAGCAAATCGTTGTGTTTACGTTTAGCTAGTTATATTCCGCTGCTATTATCATTATCTAGCTTTAAAGAGGATTGCATTGCGAAAAGTGGGGCAGATCTATTCACCCCTCCCCTCTAGATCCGCTATCCACTACTCAACAGGGTCAGTGCCAGGGTCGGCCGTCATCGAGGGTGCCGGGGGTAGACCGCCCGAGCCTTCCGCTTCCGAGCCTTAGGATGGGTAGAGGCCTAATGTATCTATTTTGCTTTTTCTCCTTGTATGTTTTTTCCTTTTTTTTTTGGAGAAGAAACTTCTCTTTTGTGTAAAGGAAGGTATAAAATGTAAGGCAGTAGCGTTATGATAAAGACATAACTCTTTTGTACCGCCGTTGCCGTGGTTTGACCAATGTATGTGCGGTAGTTTGAAAGTGCCGATACTTTCTGCGTGGATCTCGCATGATGGTTGGGCGGGTGTCTGACAGGGTGTCTTTCCATTTTCTCATGCTTTAAATTCACGGCCGCTTCGTGTGTCCCGCTGGGATGGAACTGAGGAGTTTGAGGCGACCGTTCGCAGGGAGAGGTCCCTTTAGCGTGATTTCGAGGGGAGAATCATTTAAGGCAGAGTAGCCTCCCTTCGCCTATAAAAGGTCTGAAGGGCGTCCCTTCCTCCCCATTGCTTAGGGTTTCCCTGATAGTCTTTCCTCCCTCCTTCTTCACGAAGTGTTGTGCCGTCAGATTTGAAGCATGGAAGATGCCCTGGAAGATGAGGCTGCAGACGATGGAGAGCAGAGAGTAACTTGCTGCTTCAGGTCTGAAGGGGGGTCGACGGCCGGTGGACAGGTTAGAAGGGGGTTCGACGTACGGAAGCACGTCGCCTTCTTTTATCAACTCCGACCAGCGCTTGCGAGGAGGTTGCTCGGGCAGAAGGTCCGACATGCTGGGGCATGTCGAACTCTTATCCCTGATCCACTGACTCCATCCCCAGGGGAGGAGGAAGCCAATTAAGCTCCCTCCTTTCCGGGCATTCCCCTGCCTCCTCGTCTAGCTCTGCTGGTTTCTTTTTCTCCCCCCCCTTTCACTCTTTGGAGGGTGCCTGCACTCTCTGCCTTCCAAAGAGTTGGCAGAGAGGAGGCCATCTCTTGTATCCCTTCCTCTTCTTCTTTTTGTTTCCCCTTAGTCTTCCCTGTGCAACTTGGAAGATAGCCTTCCTCTTTCACCTTTGTTCTGAGTTGCCCGAGCCAACGGGGTCGAATATCCTTTATCTGAGCCAGTTTCCGCATGAGGCAGAGTCAGTGGCTGGACGCAGGAAAGTAAACCGGGTCGGCCGAGCGATGGGCTCGTATGGTGGCGCCAGATGGATTTTTGCTTTTTTGACATGTACTGTATTGGCTTTGGCCTTTCTGATGTACAAATAATTGTTTGAATGAAAGAGGAAGGAAATTTTTGGTTTATCTCATATTGCTTACACAACTAGGGTGTTCAGAAATAGAACTTACGTATTGTAGTCGCGTTCCACGTCCGAGGGATGGGTTCTCCTTCCATAGTAGATAACCGGTACGCTCTTTTCCCGAGCGTCTCGACCACTCAGTAGGGGCCTTCCCAATTAAGAGATAACTTGTCTGCCGCCTCGAGTGGTCGAGAGGCTTCGGCTTTCCTGAGAATGAAGTCTCCGGCAGGAAGTGTCTATCCCAGACTTTGGCGTTGTAGTATCGAGTGAGGCGGCGTTGATATTCCGTTGCTCGGATACTGGCAATCTCTCGGAGTTCATCCGCTAGGTGTAGTTTCTGATCGTTTGCCTCAGGCGAGAAGCAGATGACTCGGAGGGAGGGATTGCCAATCTCCAACAGGATCATGGCCTCGGTGCCGTACACCAGCTGAAAGGGGCTCTCACCGGTTGCCGCTCTGGGAGTCGTTCTGTGCGACCAATGTACATTCGGCAATTCCTCGAGCCAGCTGCCCTTGGCTTTGCTGAGCCTAGCCTTAATGCCTTTTAAGATAGTCTTATTGGCATTTTTAACCAGCCCGTTACCCTAAGGGTGGGCAACCGAAGTGAAGTGATTATGAATGTTCAGGTCAGAACATCTGTCTCAGAAATAACAAGAGTCAAACTGCGGACCATTATCGCTCACTATCACCAGGGGGATGCCGTAGCGACAAATGATCGACTTCCAGACGAAGCTCCACACGACTGTCTCGGTGATCCTAGCTGTAGCTTCGGCCTCGATCAATTGGTGAAATAGTCGATGGCGACGATGATGAACTTCTTCTGGGCTTGAGCCGTAGGGAATGGCCCCAGGATGTCGATCCCCCACTGAGCGAAAGGATAAGGCTCGGCTAGGGTGATAAGTTTCGTTGCCGGCTGATGGACGAAATGGTCAAATCGCTGGCATCGGTCACACTATCGTACGTAGGTCGAGTAGTCATGCTGTAGAGTGGGCCACCAGTAACCCTGCCGAAGTAACATCCTGGCGAGCGACCTTCCTCCTTGATGCGCTCCGTATAGGCCTTCGTGAACTTCTTGAATTGCTCGATTGGCTTCGTCAGTACTGATGCACTTCAGGAGGGGACCGGAGAAGGATCTGCGGTATAAAGTGCCATCCAGAATGACGAATCGCCGAGCTTGGTACTTCAATCTCCGGGCTTCCCGAGGGTCGGGAGGCTCCTGGGAGTCTTGGAGCCATGACTGATAGGGGGTACGCCAGTCGCTTGAGGACGCCGAGTCAATAGCCATGAGCTCCGAATCAATGATCGGTCGCTCTAGCTCTTCGAGAAGGACCGATCGAGTACTGTCTGGGTCAAGAGAGGAGGCCAGTCGAGAGAGGGCATCCGCTCAGGAGTTTTCCTCCCGAGCTATTTGGACTACCTCAAAACTCTCGAACTGTTGTGCCACGGTCTTGACCAGCTGGAGGTATTTGACCATCGGTGCTTCTCGAGCTTCGTAATCATCGTTGACCTAGCTAGCGACCAGTCGGGAGTCAGTGTGGATTCTGACTCGCTCAGGCCCCAACCGCCGGGCCATGCGGGCTCCCGAGATAAGGGCTTCGTACTCGGAGGCGTTGTTGGATGCCTGGAAGTTGAACTTCAAGGCGTATTGCAGCTCTGCTCATTCGGGGGACTTCAGGAGGATACCGGCACCGCTGCCGGCCAAGTTGGAGGATCCGTCGATGATCAACTCTCAGGTTGGCCCGGGTGCGAACGGAGATTTTTCTTCGGTCGAGACGGTGCTCTCGACGATGAAGTCAGCGAGCGCATGTCCTTTGATAGCCGAGCGAGGCCGGTACGATATATCGTAGGCCCTGAGCATAATGGCCCACTTGACGAGGCATCCCGAGGCTTCAGGGTGAGTAAGGATCCTCTTCAATGGTTCGCCGGTCAGCACGATGATGGAGTGCCCTTGGAAGTAGGGTCGAAGGCACTTGGCCGAGGTAACCAACGTTAGCACGAGTTTCTTGGTTGTGGGGTACCTTCTTTCAGGCTCGTTGAGCACCTTGCTGGTGTAGTAGACCGGTCTCTCGACTCCCGAGTCATTTCTGACCAGGACCGAGCTAACTGTGGATGGAGTTGCCGAGAGGTAGAGATGTAGGGATTCACTTGGAACGTGCTTTGACAGCACCGGTGGCGAAGCCAGGAACTCCTTAAGCTCAGTGAATGCCCTTTGGCATTCCTCATCCCATGCGAACATAACAGATGCCATTTTGGGCCCCCTCAACTGTTTGAAGAAGGGTAGGCCTCGTTCGGCCGCACGGGACAGGAATCGGTTGAGCGCAGCAATGCGCCCGGCAAGGCGTTGAACGTCCTTGGTGTAGGTGGGGGGCCGCATGTCCAGGATGGCTTGGACCTTGTCGGGGTTGGCCTCGATCCCACGATGAGTCACCAAGAAACCCAGGAATTTCCCGGACCATACTCCGAAGGCACACTTGGTGGGGTTGAGCTTCATATTGTACCTCAGGAGAGTGTCGAAGGTCTCAGCTAGGTCGGCGAAGTTGTCTTAGGCCTTGGGGATCTTGACGAGCATGTCGTCGATATAGGCCTCAACGTTTTGGCCGAGCTGTCCCTCGAACATATGGTCAAACAGTGGCTGGTACATTGCTCCGGCGTTCTTCAGCCCGAAGGGCATCCAGGTGTAGCAGTGCACGCCGAAGTCGGTGATGAAGGCGATCTTCTTGATATCTTCTGGATCCATTCTGATCTGGTGGTATCCAGAATAGGAGTCCATGAAGCCCGAGGTTGAGTCAACCAGTTGGTCGATACTCGGCAACGGATAGCAATCTTTTGGTGTGGCTTTGTTCAAGTCGGTGAAGTCCAGGCACATTTTCCACTTTCCTGAAGCTTTTGGCACCAGGACGACATTTGCCAGCCACGTCGGGTATAGGACCGATCTAAAAAGACCAGTCTTTTGCCCCTTGGTGACTTGCTCCTTGATGACCATCTGCTTCTCTAGCGCATGCTTCCTTCTGCGTTGTTGTACGGGCTTCACGGTTGGGTCGAGGTTGAGCTTACGCATCACTGTCTCTTCCGGTAACCCTGGGAGTTGATCATCAGACCATGCAAAGACTCGGATGTACCCAGAAAGGAATTCTTTGTATTGCTACTGAACCTCGGATGGTAGGTCGGCTCCAATTTTTACTCCTAGGGTCGGGTCATCGTTTAGGAAAATAGTTAGCAACTCGCCTCTAGGCTCGGATGTTTCGGGTTTTTCCTCGATTTCCCAGGGGCCCTTATTCTTCCCGTCCGGCCTTGTGGCTTCAACCGAGATATTATAGCACCTTCTGGCTATCACCTGGTTGCCCCGGACTTCCCCCATCCCATGTTTAGTGGGGAACTTCATCTTTTGGTGATAGGTAGAGGGCACCATTTTTGTTCGGCTGAGGATCCCCCGGCCGAAGATTGCATTGTATGCTATCATACCTTTGATCACTATGAAGTTCACCATAACCGTAACAGTTTTGGGTGGGGTGTCGAGAGTAATTGGCAGGCTTAGGGTTCCGTCAGGATAAGTGGCCTGGCCATTGAACCCGCAAAGGGGGGTTAGGATCGGGGGGAGTTTAGATAGATTTTCCCCCATCTTAAGAAAACACTCATAAGACAATACATAAGGGCAGTTCCATTGTCAACTAGAATTCTATATACGTTACAATGGTTTATCGTGGCCGATATAACTAGGGCATCGTCATGCGGGGTGGTCAGCCCTTCCAGGTCTTGGTCGGAGAAGACTATGACCTGGGGCTCACTTGGTGGGACCTTGGGTGTTGAGTAGTGGATAGCAGATCTAGAGTGGAGGGGTGAATAGATCTACCCCTCTTTTCGCAATGCAACCCTCTTTAAAGCTAGATAATGATAATAGCTGCGGAATATAACTAGCTTAACGAAGGACACAACGATTTACTTAGCAAGAAGATTACATAATATAGATATTGAACCTAAGCATGCATCTAACACAAAGCAATCGCACAAGCAAACCACAACACACAAGATTTTAAGGTGGTTCGGACTGAATCCCCAGTCCTACGTCCACCCCTCACCAAATCCGTTGAGGCTCCACTAGTGTCACGCACTGAATCGTAAATCGGAAAGACCTCCGATTGCCTTCATACTAACCACAGGTAGGGACGTCAACACCGCAGATCGAACAACTTCCGCTTTTCTTCCTACTAACCACCGGTAGGGACGATCTTCAGTTTCAAATGTTTGAATGAAATGGAAAGAGAACAAATATGAAAACACTCAAACAAGATATAGAATATGCTCAAAGAGAAAAGATCTTGTCTGAGATTGCTGGAGCTTGAATCTGATGCTTCAATGGTATCTTCTTCCTTGTGAAAAGATCTTGCTTGGATCTCCTTGAGTTGATGAAGAAGATGAATGATGCAGATTTGATCTCCCTTGAGAATGGGCTTCTTTGGATCACTTTGAGATGATGAAGAGGATGATGGTTGCAGCTTTATCTTTACTTGGCTTGGGGTTGATCTCCTCTTGAAGTAGCTTGAATCACTTGAGGATTTGATGAAGAACTTCTTCCCAGAGTACTGTTCACTGTTACAGTACTCAAAATCCTCTCCCTTGAACACACCCTTGCAGTCTCCTTTGATCTCCCAAATGATCAACTAGGGTTTCTAACCGTCTTGCATGTGTTTTATAACCTTTGAATGGTCCTTGGACATCCCCCAGACCAGATCCACATTTTGTGGGTGATTGGGTGACTTTAGGATTAAAGAAATCCATGGAGAATGGCCCTTCTCGAAGTGGAAAACAAAGTCAACAATTGATGGCTCGGGGCTGGCGGTCAACCTGCAGAAGCTGACGGTCGACCGCTACTGAGAAACGCTTTAGACGGATGGTCCCTGGTATTTTCGGTCGATCGCTACTGGGCTGGCGGTCGACCGCCACTGAGACTCGTGAAGACTGGGAGCTGCTGGCTGGGGCGATCGACCGCCCCTGTGCTGGCGGTTGACTGCCAGTTGGGCAGACCCCGGGTTTTTTCCGGGTCGGTCCGTTAACCTCTTTAGCTCCGTCGCTTGAGTCCTTTAGCAGCTCGTTCTCATCTGTGGCATCAACCTTGACAGTCTTGAAGATTTCTATTGATTATATTGCTCCTATAATCAAAATTTTGTTCCGGGGGCTCCACCCCCGGAAACCCCCGCAAGGGGCGCTGCCCCCTTGACACCCGCGACCTGACTGGGCAGGTCGATCCCCGCGACCTGACCGCGTAGGTCGATCCATGTGCGAGGGCGCAATCATTGAGCTTTCACTTTTGCCATCTCCACTCCATTCCTTAGCATATCTGTCATGAAAGAACATCATGTAGTTTAGTCATATAAGAGTGGTAAAACATCAATGACTTATAGTGTTTAGCCATTATCAAAACCAAGAATATCAAATAACTCAAATCACCACAGGATGATGTCGAATGACCCAAGTGACCACAAGATGACTCAATTGACCACATGGGCACAGCATTGGGAGGCTCGATGGCTCGGCTCGCTCGCTCAGCATGACGCTTCCTTCCTCGACCACTGTCTCCTCCTGATGTAGCTCCTCCATCGATGACATTGATGTGGACCCCGCGAGGGGTGTTGTCGATCTTTTCTGGGGCGCCTCGATCTTCCTTATGCCTGGCCACAAACCGGGATAGGTGTCCCTGGCGGACGAGGCGCTTGATCTCATCCTGGAGCTGGTGGCAATCGCCGGTATGATGCCCGTGATCGCTGTGAAAAAGGCAGTGCCTGTTGCGATTACGGCTCTTCGACCTCATTGGCTCTGGTTGGCGGAGGAGGCCCGAGCCTTTGATGTCTTCATAGATCTCATACACAGGAGCGATTAAGGGAGTGTACTGCTCGTACTTCCGGGACGGTTCTTTGTGCTCCCCGTCTCGGTTCCGCCTTTTTCCTTGGCCCGAGCTTGACTCGGGTGCTCTCTTCTTGTCCCCCTCCCGACCCGAGCCGGTTGCGCCAAGGCATGCGCTGAGAACTTCTTCGCACTCAGCATGGTGTAAAGCCAGAGTCACTAGCTCGGCAAGGGTCGAGGGAGGGTGGAGGACAAGTTCGCGGTGGAGGTTCTGGTCCCAGGTGCCTCCGGTCAGCGCAGTTATGGCCGAGGCTACATCCAGGCGGGAGATTCTCAGGGCTTCCAACTTAAATAGGTTGATATAGGCCCAGAGTTTCTCCCCTTGCGCCTGTTTGAGAGCTAATAGCCCCGCTACCGACCTTGGGGGGTCGCTGCCCGCCAAACACTCCTTAAATACTCGCCCAAACTGCTTGAAGTCTCAGATGGATCTGGGGGGAGGGCCCGGAAGCATGCTTGGGCACCTTGGACCAGGGTGGTCAAGAAGGCTCAGCATTTGATGGCGTTAGACGCCCCGTGAAGAGTCATTAGGGCATCGAAGCTGTCGAAGTGGTTGGTCGGGTCACCCTGGCCGTCGTAAGGCTTGAAGGTCGGAATGGAGATTCTGGGGGATACCTCTGTCTTCAAGATATAGTCAAAGAATGGGGATTTCTCCACCTCCTCGGCTGGGGAGGTCTTCTGTAAGGCGTGTAAGGTGCACTCCTGCTCTGTGAAGCGCCTCTCGAACTCTCGCAGAAGGAGGGATAACTCCGGCTGCCGTTGCATCATAGGGCTAGGGAGACGCGATGGCAGGCTGTCCTGGCGTTCCCTAGGGACTTCGATCTCCGGGTGCGGATGACGTGCCCCAGGTTTTCCCCTTTTCGGCGTGGAGGAGGCCTCTTGCTCTGGAGGAGAGGCTTGTAAAGGTCCACCTGAGCTGTTGCAAATAATCTACCGTCCTCGGAGGGTGAATCGACCTCCGGCAGTGTGTTGGGACGCGTCTCCGCAGGGAGGGCTTTCCAGAGGGATGCGTGAGCTTCCTTCCCTAGCCGCCTGGGTCCTCGTGAGTTCCACGAGGACATCCAGTTTTACGTTGAGGGCTTGGAAAGAGTTAGCGCCCTCGTTGGGTGGTTGCCCTACCGCCGCGGGCGAAGGTGGTTCGTCGGCTGGGGTGCTGGCGTTGGAGGATGGGTCTTGTGCGGCCTGAGAAGGGCCTTCTCCCCCCACTACCATGGCCTTCCCGCTATCACCGGTGGATCTCCTCCCTGTACTTCTTCACACCATGCTGGCTCTTTGATCATTTCCCACAGACGGCACCAGATGAAGAGGGGCGATCTCGCGCTGATCCTAAGCTGGAGAAGATGATCACCGAATAGTGAACTGCAAGGAAGGGAAACAGATCAGGGGGCCCAGGGGTGATTCCCTGGGGAAAACCCCCAATGTCTAAGTCAATAGAGCAGTGGTGGAAACTATGAAGGGAGGAGGAAGGAGATGCACGAGATCCCTCTCCACCAGGGTGATGAAGTGGTTCCTGCTCAGGGAGTGTAGGCGTGAGTTGGCCTTACCTTTCACTGGAGGGAGTCCCAGGTTTAAGTAGTGCGTCAGCCTCATGAGTGCCGTAACCTGAGGAGTTCCAGGCGGGAGTTACGTCCTCAACGTGGGCTCTTTACGTCCTCATCGTGGGATCTTTATAGCCTTGAGGGGTCGTGGGTCCCTTATCCTTATGAACTCCTGCTCATAAAAGGCTCTCAACGGTAACGTGGATACGCAATCGTCGGTTGATCCCAGCATGGAGAGTGCCAACCCTGTCTGGGCGATAGGCATAGCTTGGATGAGGCTCGGTCGGAGTGGGCGCTGAGCGCTAGCCTTTATCCCGACGAGGGGATAGATCGGGCGTGGGTCTTCCTCCGACCTGACCGACGCCCGGGCCTTCCGAGCCTGATGGCCTCCGAGGAAGTGCTTGATCCCGAGTGATCTTATTGGGCTTTTATGCTAAGTGGACCCTGCGGGTGGTCACTTAGATGAGCTGGGCCTCGTTTGATATTGATAGACCTAGTTCGGCTTGCTCTTAAATGGGCTACAAAAACCCCCCTCTCCAACCTTGTTCACATACACATCAGAGGTTTGCTGAGAAGCACCTCAGCTTGTACCACAACCAGTGAAGTCTTGGGACCACCGCTTCCATTTAGGCCATTTCGTTTCATTCTGCTGTGCATTGTGCTTAAGTGATTCATTTAGTTTATAGGAGTGGTTTATGCCTTTGGTAGCTAAGAGATTTTAAATAGGGTAAAGTTATTGATAGGATCTTTTCAACCCCCCCTTCTAGATCCGTTTGCACCGCATGGGACCCAACAAGTGGTATCAGAGCCAAACTCTGCCATTCAAAGATCCCACGATCTGTAAAGAAAGATCCCGGTGCATTCTAATCAAATGGCTTCATTTGCTACACACGCCTCGATGGCTTTTCTGCCTATTTATGATGGTTCAGATTTTTCTATATGGCTAGGGAGAATGTTTGTCTGTCAAATCCATAGATACACATTTGTGGAATCTCATTTACATTGGTCCTCATGAGCTGCCATCAAATTCGGATGAATGGTCTGCTGAACACGAGACCAAACATATTGATAACCTTGCAGCATTCAACTTGATAAAAGCTGTAGTTGATTTCATGTTACTTAATTGTGTGTCCACCTGCAGCATAGCCAAGCAAATCTTGGACAGATTGGTGAGTATCCATGAGAAGGGAGAAGAACAAGCGCATGAATGCCTCATGGATGACCAATCCGAGCAGTCAAGCAATCCATCCTCATCTCAAGTAAGCTCTGACTCCGAGGACTTTACATTTGAAGAACTCATGGAGGCCTATGATGAGTTGATCAAGCAGTACAAAAAGGTGAAATCAGAAATTGAAAACTGAAAAAGGATGTGAAGAAAAGTAGTCAAGGTGAGAGTTCCTTCTGTAAAAATTGTTCAGCTTTTGAAGAGCTTAATGACACTCTTACCATTGACTTGGATATGCATAATCAAACCATTTCCTATTTAAAAGATGAAAATAGAATTCTTCAAGCTGAGATCAGTAGATTGGAAGAAATTGTAACTAGGTTTCAAGAAAAACCAAATTTGAAACACATGATCAAAGCTTGATTGAAAATAAGGCTGCTGCTAAACAAAATCCAAACCTTAAGAGAGAAAATGAAATGCTGAAAGATCAAATAAATCTCTTGACTGAAAAGCTGGTTGCTCTTGAAAAAGGAAAATATGTTATTGATAATAGTTCTGAAAAAGTGTATGCCCTAGAGCTAGGAATTGAGAATTTTAAAAAGGTGAATGTCACGCTCAATAAGCAATTGATTGCTTGCGAAGAAGACCTTGCTGAGTCTGAAGTACACATCTCATCTTTGGAGAATGAAATCAAAGAGTTAAATGATTCTCTGTCTAAGCATACGGAGGGTGAAGAAGGATTGGGTCACAACCCTGCAAACAAAAAATCCCTTCGAAGCAAGGCATACATCTCTTCCGTCTCTGAAGCTAGCACCTCGAAGGGTCACCCTAAATCGCATGGTGCTCAAAAGGAAAACAGAAATCAGTTTGCTCATCCTGATATGCATAACAGAAGGTTCAATGCCAAACATCATGCTCCTCATAAAATTAATGTTCATTATTGTTATTGTGGCAGGCATGGTCACACTGTGCATAACTGTTTTACCTTGAGAAATGATGAGCTAATAACGGTACAACATATGACAGGCAAAGGACAGGGTGACGGTAGTAGGAAACGTGCTCAACACCTTCCTGCCCGCAACCCCTTGGGTAGTCAGATGCATCGACGCACCCAGAAAGGCAGGTCGATGCACCCAACCGTCAACAGAAGAAGACAGCCTCCCTGCTATTTCCAGTGTGGTAAGTTTGGCCATGCAATCCAAGATTGTTGGCACTTGAAAGGCAGAACCCACGTTCATGCCAAATGAGGGAACTTCGCTATACACCCACAAAAGCCAAACGCACATCCACATGCTCATATGAAGAATGCTCAATTCTCTATGCGTTGTTTCTATTGTGGGAAAAATGGGCATGAGATGTATGACTGCCATACAAAGAGAGAAGATGACTTGCCTGCATTATGAAAGAAAAATGCAGCTGTCCAAAGAACTAACCCACAAGGACCCAAGCAAGCTTGGGTACCACCAAATTCAAAATAAGAATTGTGGGTGCAGGTGCCTTGGAGCAGAGCAAAGCTCAATCTAAAAAATAAATGCTCAAGGCACGGGTATGTAAATAATCTTTTATTATGATATCTTGCATAGTAGGTTTGCATTGTAATACATTGCATAATAGGCATGTGCTGATTTCAATTAGTTCTGCAAGCTGAATGTATCTCCCTGAACTGTTGAATCATTCCCCATGGTGTGAGATGAGCTTCTAAGCTAGATTATTTTCTTACACCTGTTTGACCTCTGGTATATCAAATGGTGTAGAAATGAAAGGTATGTCAAACTTGCCTGGAATTCTCACTATGCGTGAGAAGGATCTCAGATCCCAACCTCCGCCCTGTACCAAAGATCAATTATTTCAGCTGCACAATCCATGAAAATTTTGTCATGCTGACGGAATTGCTATGATGATTGAATTATGGATGATTTATGCTACCATTTAACAGCCATGTGAACCTCTTGCTAAACATTGATAATCATTGTCCTTGATGATTTCTTCCATGGCTGCATCTACTCCAACTCATCACTCACATGGAAAAATAAAATGTTGATTGTCTATCTTATGTGCTGCAATCATTGAGCATCATCTTGAAATTTCATGAATAGTCATGCATTTCATGATCAAAGGACCTCTTGGTATATAAAATGGTAAGCTGGGAAAAAGGGTAGATCTCTTCTGTCTGGAAACCCACATCATGCATGAGGTGGTCTTAAGACCTCAGTTCTCTTCCAGGTACCAAGGGTCAGTCTAGATATTCATGTAATTTTTGGCATTGGTTTTATTGCTAATATTGCACTGAGAATTCAATCATTCAATGCATAGAATCAGGGGGGGTTTCTACATTTCATAGTGTACCCATGTGCATTTGTTATCATGCAGATACTGATTCCAGAATAGATTACAAACAATATTGAAATCATCAAAAAGGAGGGAGTAAGTAGAATGCATCAATCTGCACATTAAACAATCCAGTCTGCATTTTCAGTTCAGCATGCACTGCAAATAATCTATGATTGCATCATTTTGTGATCTCATACATACCATGCTAAAGGGACCCATCAATTGGAAGCAAGTAATGGGACCCAAAATTGCATATCAACTAGTATCATTTTTAATGGATCATGTGTTCATTTAAGTCATAGGTTGCATACAACTTTGTCAACCCATGCACATGTTTAGGGGGAGTCAACATCAAAATTTAGTCTGCATTCATGCATTCATTCTTGTTGACATGTGTAAGTCTGCATCTTCTCAGGGGAACTGTACATTTTCAATTCTCATCTTCTACTCACTTGCACTCCCTTCTCAAATTAGGCCTATGCATCATAATGATCACATCCTATGTACTCCTTCGGGTATGAAATTCTTGTAATATCTCTTGACCTGTCTTATTTGTCTGGAATTTGCCATTTCTTGCATAACCAGCTAACTGGTTCCAGAATCCGATGAATGCCTTGATCTTATTGGACGATTTTTAGTCTGTCATTGAATTCATTTATCAGAGTAAATCTTCAAGAGGAATATTCCTTTAAGAAGCTTTATGACTGCCCAGAACATGAAAGCTATTGGTTTAAAATTAATGATTTCTTGAGGTTTCAAGTTTAATTGTCCTGAAAATGGATACATTCGGACTTAGTAGACTTAAACCAGCTCTTCATGTTTTGACATAAAATGCCTACTTAAATCTGAAAGTTTATCTTAAGTACAAAAGCATCTTTGATTGAGAAACTTCTTTGAAAGTATTGGTTTTAAACATTTGTCAAATCTAAAGCTTTCAAAAGAAGAAGGGATACAATGATTGCAATGAACTTTAGCCATACTGAGTAATTGAGGATATTGGAGTCTAATAAACGTATATCCTTATGAAAAAAGGTGTGTGCTAAGTTCAGTGTTTTAAGGTAGAGCAATGGCATTGGGTTCAGTGAGAAACCAAGTCCCTTCATCAAAGAAGTGAAGAGGATAGTGTCATGAAGTGCCATGCTATCTCTGTTCTAAATGAGGCAAAATAGTGAGCTACACTGAGTAACTGGGGGTGCTGGCGTCTGATCAACGTGCACTCTCATGTCAAAAGGTACAAGCTACACTTGATTGCTCATAAAAGGAATAACAATTAGCATCAACAATTAGTACCAACAATGGTCTCCATAGAAGAAATCTGAAACTGTGGTGCTCTTGGATAAAATCAGAAATGTCTAATTGTTTATCCTCAATACTTCTTGCAATATCTCTCAAGGGAGCTAATGGAATTGAATGAGTAAGGTGAGAGGAGGCTAACCTTGTTTCAGTATGAATTTCTGGTTCAATTCTATTAATACTGAATGCAGATGTTTTCAAACGGTTTTTATTGAAAAGCTCAGAATTCATCAGTACTAATGTCACGCCCCGAGCGCGGAAGATACCCGGAGACGCGTGACGAGTTTATATCAATCATGTCAATCAGAGTGGTCGTGTATTCGACACAAAGACAGAGATGCGCAAAATAGCAAGATAACCCAATCCGTTATTTCATAATGGATAGACTATTACAAATCCAATACTCTGTTTAATAAAAAGGAAAAGAATACATATTTGACTCAAGAAACTAAAGAAAAGACTAGATGACACTTGGAAAGCTCTAGCTCTTTCACCCTTGAATATTCCCATCCGATTGACTTCCATCGTCGTCGGACTTACCTGAAAAGTAAAAAGGGACAAACGGAATGAGCGAACGCTCAGTAGGAAATTATATCTCAAGTACTAGCAAGGGGTTTAAGTAATTACATCTTTCATGAATGCAATTAATCATTAAATTCTTATTTTTACAGAATATATTGTTCGGGATTTTAACAGAAACGCGCCCTATGAAGGGGCGTCACTTTTCAATTCACGCCCTAGTATCGGGCGTTAGTCCAGTGAAAGACGACCTAGCCACGGTCGTGAATTCAAGAAATACCATGAATTTTCATGGGCATTAATAATTTCAGGATAATAGAATTCATGGAGAACGAATGTATGGTCATGACAATAAAATTAACAGGTTTGAAGACATATGATCATGCATTATTGTAGAATCATGATTTCATAGATAATCAATTCTTAACATGGATGATTAATGATTAAATGAAATTAACGCCTGTGTACAGGGCGTCAAATCTAAAATTGACGACCTGATCAAGGTCGTTTCTTTACAAGTAGCGCCCTTGTTTGGGTCGCGTATTTCAAAATCACGCCCTTGGTAAGGACGTTCCTTTCAAAAATTCAACAGAAACGTTTAAAACTTAGGAAAACTATATGCAGGTGTATGCTCATATGATTTCACCACGATTCTTATATACTTTGGGCTACATACTTGAGAAAATCCTACCTTATGATAATTTGATGATTTGAACCGTGAGAAGAGGAGCTCTTGTTTTTCGGTCCTGTAATTCCTACGAGAACAGAAGAAGAAATATTTGTATTTCTTCATACTTCCTGACCGAAGGTAAAAGAAAGAAGAACATCACCTTTGTTCTTCACGTACGTAGGTGCTTTTCCTAACCTGTAACAGAAGAGAAAGAGATGAAGAGTTAGTAACTCTTCATTTGACAGTAAATAGAAAGAAAAGAACGTTCAGTTCTTTACTCACCGTAGCAGACGATCGATCAAATAGGTTTACGGTTTGACTGTCAAGGGTATTTATAGGATCTAGGGAAATCCTAATGGGCTAGAGTTTTATTGGGAGTAATATATCCCTAATAGAGTCCTTGCCCTAGTAAACACTTACTAGATTAGCATAATCCTTCCCTGGATAAGCTCCCGTGTCGAACGGAACTCGAATGGAATTAACGACTTTGGTCAGGTCGTCGATTCTTGAATTGACGACCTGCTTCAGGTCGTTTCTTAATAAGCGCCTTGTGTAAGGGCGTTCTTTTCTTTAAAACACGCCCAAGATTGGGGCGTTTCCTGGCCTTACCTTTTTTGACGTTGGAATTTGACGCCGTGTAGTGAGGGCGTCACTTCTTGATTAACGCCTTAACTAGAGGCGTTTATAATTTAAATAGCGCCTTTATCCAAGGCGTTATTTTATATTATTTTATTTATCTAATTATTTGATTTATTTTTTTAAAATCTTTATTATTATTAATATTTTATCAGGGTTGCTACACCCTCCCCCACTTAAAAAGAATTTGGTCCCCAAATTCAATTACATATTATGTATACACGCGGAGAGTGTAGAGTATATACCTCTTAGAACAACTCGAAAAATCGTTTCTTCATAGATTCCTCGGTCTCCCATGTTACTTCATGTTCAGAATTCTTATTCCATTGCACCTTAAGCATGGGAATAACCTTATTCCTTAGTGCACGTATTTCACGGTCTAAGATCTTCATAGGCTTCTGTTCATAGGTGAGATCTTTCTGGATCACCAGATCTCCTTGTTCAATAATATGAGATGGATCGTGTACATACTTCTTCAACATAGATATGTGAAATACATTATGTACCTCGGATAATTGAGGAGGCAATGCGATGCGATAAGCAACCTCGCCAACTCTTTCGAGTATCTCAAATGGTCCGATGAATCTTGGCGTAAGCTTGCCCTTAACCCCAAATCTTCGTATGCCACGTCCAGACGATATTTTAAGAAATACATGATCTCCAACCTGGAATTCAAGATCTCTTCTCCTTGTATCAGCATAAGCCTTTTGTCTGGTCTGAGCAACTTGCAATCTTTCTCTGATTACTTGTATCTTCTCAGTTGTATCCCTTACCATGTCTGGACCTAACAGTTGTTTCTCTCCAACTTCGTTCCAGCATAAGGGTGATCGGCAACTCCTTCCATATAAAGCTTCGAAAGGTGCCATTTAGATACTAGCTTGGTAGCTATTATTATATGCAAATTTCACTAGTGGCAAATGTTCATGCCAGCTTCCACCAAAGTCAATGATGCAAGCTCTCAGCATATCCTCAACAACTTGATTAGCTCTCTCGGTCTGACCATCCGTTTGTGGGTGAAAAGCAGTACTAAAGTTAAGCCTTGTTCCCAACGCATGTTGTAATCCCTTCCAAAAATGAGAAGTGAAACGGGGATCTCTATCAGACACGATTGAGACAGGAATTCCATGTAACCTGACTATTTTCTTGATGTATAGTGCAGCTAGCACATCAATTGACCATCGGCTTTTTATTGGCAAGAAATGCGCCGATTTAGTTAATCGGTCAATGATAACCCAGATTCCATCGTGTCCTCCTTTTGATTTAGATAAACCCATGATGAAGTCCATACCAATATCCTCCCACTTCTACTTAGGAATATCTAGAGGATGTAGTTTTCCAGCAGGCTTTTGGTGTTCCGCCTTGACCTGTTGGCATGTGAGACAGCGTGATACATAGTCCGCTATTTCTCTTTTCATGTTGGGCCACCAAAAGTTCCTCTTTACATCTTGGTACATTTTGGTTGATCTTGGATGAATAGTGTACCTTGATCTGTGAGCTTCATCTAAGATCTTCTTCTTTAATTCTGGGCAGTCCGGTATACAAGTTCTATTCTTGAACAACAATCTTCCATCAGAAGCTAATTGAAAATCAGATTGTCCTTCTAGTCTTCCTTTGATTTCCACTAATATAGGATCATCATCCTGAAGTGCTTGTATCTCAGATAATAACTCTGACTGTATGCTTACATGAGATAATGTGACAAATTGGGCTTCCTTGTCCAAGCGAATATTGAGCTCGGAGAATTGTTCTAGCAACCTCCATTCTTGTATCATACAATTGGCTATCATTTCTCTCGACTTTCGACTAAGGGCATTAGCAACATAATTACCCTTTCCAGGATGGTATTGTATATTGAAGTCGAAGTCCTTGAGGTATTCTAGCCAGTGTCTTTGTCTCATGTTTAGCTCTTTCTGTGAAAATAGATATTTGAGACTCTTGTGATCGGAGTATACAGTGAACTGTACTCCATAGAGATAGTGTCTCCATATCTTCAGTGCAAATACCACCGCGGCCAGTTCTAAGTCATGGACGGGGTAATTCTCCTCATGCTTCTTCAGTTGACGAGAAGAGTATGCTATGACCTTCCCTTGTTGCATTAAGACACACCCGAGGCCAATGCCAGAAGCATCGGTGTAAACCATGAATTTCTCCCCTTCTATTGGTAGAGCTAAGACCGGAGCTGTAGTAAGATGATCCTTGAGAGTTTGGAAGCTTCTTTCACATTCCTCACTCCATTCATATCGGATCTCCTTGCGAGTTAACCTTGTAAGGGGCACGGCGATCTTGGAGAAGTCTTTGATGAATCGCCGATAATATCCTACAAGACCTAAGAAACTTCTGATCTCGCTTGCATTAGTAGGTCTTTCCCAGTTTCTTACAGCTTCAACCTTTGACGGATCAACTGATAATCCATCCTTTGAAACCACATGTCCTAGAAAAGCCACTTCTTCAAGCCAGAATTCACACTTGCTGAGTTTTGCATATAATTGATTTGTCCTCAAGACTTGCAATGCAATCCTCAAATACTTTTCATGTTCTTCCTTAGTCTTGGAATATATCAATATATCATCAATGAAGACTACTATGAATTGATCCAAGTAAGGCCTGAATATGCTATTCATTAACTGCATAAAGGCAGTAGGGGCATTTGTTAGTCCAAAAGGCATAACAACAAATCCGTAATGGCCATACCTGCTTCTGAATGCAGTCTTATGAATGTCATCATCCTTGATTCTTAACTGATGATATCCCGACCTGAGATCAATCTTGGAAAAATATTTGGATCCTGAAATCTGATCAAATAACTCATCGATTCTCGGCAGTGGATACTTGTTCTTGATAGTGAGATGATTCAACTGTCGATAGTCAATGCACAATCTCATGGATCCGTCCTTCTTCTTCACAAATAAGACTCGTGCTCCCCACGGGGAAGTACTTGGTCTAATAAACCCTTTTCGAATTAATTCCATCAATTGCTCCTTCAACTCTTTGAGTTCAGCAGGGGACATTCTATAGGGTGCCTTTGAAACTGGACCAGCACCAGGGACTAAGTCAATGGTGAATGCCACTTCTCTTTGAGGGGGTAATCCCGGCAAATCTTATGGAAATACGTCTGGAAATTCTTGCACTACCTGAATGTCTTCTATCTTAGTGTCCTTTGTTTCCTTAACTGTGACAAATGCAAGGAAAGCTACACATCCCTTCCTGACGAGCTTGCTAGCTCGGAGGGCCGAAATAAGAGGGGAATTGCTCCGACTCTTGGGGCGAGTAAAGACTAATTCTGGAAAATCTTTGAAAGTAATTTGGCTATTGCGGCAATCAACCGTTGCCTGGTATTTGGATAACCAGTCCGCTCCCAGTATAACATCATACTCCTTTAGATCGAGGCATATGAGATCTATAGGTAAATTCCTACGTTTAACCATTACCTCACAGTTTTGGTAGTGATGAGTAATATCATTTTCACTTCCAAGAGGAGTAGTTAGAACTATTTTTATCCATTTTGGTTCTAACGGTAACGGGTCGGCAAACTTCTTAGAAATAATGGAATGCGATGCACCCGTATCAAATAAGACATAAGCACTTTTGGAACAAACTGTTAATGTACCTTCTACCAGTCCACCTTCTTCTTGCTCGGTCTCCTTTATTGCATGAAGTCGAGCGTTCTTTGTCACCGGGCGCTTACCGTCTCCGGCTTGGTCATTAAGTAACGGACAGTCGGGAATCCGATGTTCGCGGCTTCCACAACGGAGACATGCTCCTAACTTCCTCCAGCATTCTTCTGTCTTGTGACCAGCCTTGTCACAATGCTTGCATACTACGTTTGAAGGTGTAGTGGTGATAGAGAAGGGCTTGGATTTCTTGAACTTGGAATCTTGAGAGGATGAACCTCCATTATTGGGCCTCTTCTTAAAGTTGGGTTTGAAAGAACCCGAACCTGTGACTTGCTCCTTCTTGTCTTTTCCACGGATCCTATCAGATAGTTCCGTGGCATCTTCAAGTAATTGAGCTCGGCGCACTATTTCAGAATAAACTTGGATGTCCATAGGCGCCAGTTGAGTAATATAGTGGGACCTAAGCCCATTAATAAATCTACGGGCTTTCATCTTCTCCGTGCTAATAAGATGCTTAGCATATCTAGACAACCTGGAGAACTGAGCTTCATAATCTGCTAATGATAAAGATCGTTGCTTTAATGTAGCGAATTCTGCAGCCTTCTTTTCTTGGACTCGGTCCGAGAAATATTTAGCATTGAAGTATTCCACAAATTCTTCCCATGTTACTTGAGTAGGATCGATGGTTGCTTCAATGGACTCCCACCAGCATCTAGCATCTTTCTCTAACTGGAATGTAGCTAATAGAACTTTGTCCTGATCCGTGCATTGCATGACACGGAATATGCGTTCGGTTTCCCGAACCCAATGCTCGGCATCGTCCAGATCGGTCGATCCTATGAACTTCGGGGGATTCATACTCTTAAATGCTTGGTGTAAGCTTCCGGCTCGTGGAGCACCACCTTGTGCTACCTGTTGTAGCACTTGAGTCATCCCTTGAAGGGTATGCTGCATGTTGCGCCATTGAGCACGTTCGACAGCCCTTATCCTATAATTACAATAGCTACGTTAGTATTATATCACTGTGATCTTATTAAAAGACTCATTGACTCTTAACCCTTGATTCTACCCAATCTCACTTGGTTAGACGTTCAACTTATCCTTGGACTTGGGTTTTTCCTAGGAATTGAATACCTTAGGCTCTGATACCACAAAATTGTCACGCCCCGAGCGCGGAAGATACCCGGAGACGCGTGACGAGTTTATATCAATCATGTCAATCAGAGTGGTCGTGTATTCGACACAAAGACAGAGATGCGCAAAATAGCAAGATAACCCAATCTTTTATTTCATAATGGATAGACTATTACAAATCCAATACTCTGTTTAATAAAAAGGAAAAGAATACATATTTGACTCAAGAAACTAAAGAAAAGACTAGATGACACTTGGAAAGCTCTAGCTCTTTCACTCTTGAATATTCCCATCCGATTGACTTCCATCATCGTCGGACTTACCTGAAAAGTAAAAAGGGACAAACGGAATGAGCGAACGCTCAGTAGAAAATTATATCTCAAGTACTAGCAAGGGGTTTAAGTAATTACATCTTTCATGAATGCAATAAAGCTATGCATGCTCGCATAAAACGACAAGATAGAGAGAATGTAATATCAAGGAAATAAGATGGACTAATCATGAACTTTCAACAAGATAACAAGTTATTCAAGATATCCAATCAAGTACATTTAACAAGTCATGTCAAGAACTTTGGCTATCATGTATCAAGCAAGTAAATTACCCTTTTTCGGGCCACGCATTTCATGTCAAGTCAAGTATGATTTCAAGCACAAGATTTATGTGGAATGTCCAATCTAGAAAGTAAAGTACTCGGTATAATGCCAGATACCTTATCATTTTAACTCCCATGGGCACAAGTACTTTCGGGTGCTCCTCCCAGGACCAGATCGGGCCCTATATGCGCAGACATTTATCATGTGTTTTGACATCCACTCTTATATATATATAGCCAATTTTTGAATTTCAATAATCAAGCTTGTAGACATGTATGACAACTTTGACAGAATAGAGTCCAAAAATATGACAAAGGACATAGAATGGCGATAATAACGGTATAATCACGATATCGATAAAACTAGGTAGAATATGGTTCCCTTAACTTGGGTACCATGACAAATCAATATGAACATTCTTTATATAGAATTGAGGTCCACATGAACAGTATATCAAAGGTAAGATACCCTCATTCTTATCATAGAATTGAGGTTTACAAGAATGACATGATATGGCATGATACCATCATCCCATTAAGAATTTCTTATGATATACTCTTTGTATAATCATAAGGGCCGGTATACCATGTTTCTTTAGATTGACATGGCAAAGATCGTGTAATGGGTTTTTAGGGTACAACCAGCTCAGTCGACCTTGAGGGAATCCAAGGTACGAGGAGTCTTACGGAGGTCTCTATGACTAACTCGCTAATCCAAAGGAACAGAATGTCCAATGGAGAGCTTGTATGTCAATGAGAATTGAGGGTGATCGATGAAACAACATGAAACATGGGACTATACTCACGGAGTGGAGAATAGTGCCAATATATATATTATATAACATATGAAACCATCGGTTAACAGAAACAGTGGAAAATCAGTTTTATAGTAAAATAACGACTTAATCAGAGTCGTTTATCAAGTAATTAACGCCTAACAGAAGGGCGTTTACACATGTTTCCATTTTTCAGAATTTTAATATTTCATTAATTTATCTAAAACGCGCCCTGGACAGGGGCGTTTCTTTGCAATGAGACGACTACAGTAGCAGGCATCTTTTTATTTACAATATTTTACAGAACATATTTATTTTCAGAAATTATCAAAAAACGCGCCCTTGGCAGGGGCGTTAATCATTAAATTCTTATTTTTACAGAATATATTGTTCGGGATTTTAACAGAAACGCGCCCTCTGAAGGGGCATCACTTTTCAATTCACGCCCTAGTATCGGGCGTTAGTCCAGTGAAAGATGACCTAGCCACGGTCGTGAATTCAAGAAATACCATGAATTTTCATGGGCAGTAATAATTTCAGAATAATAGAATTCATGGAGAACGAATGTATGGTCATGACAATAAAATTAACAGGTTTGAAGACATATGATCATGCATTATTGTAGAATCATGATTTCATAGATAATCAATTCTTAACATGGGTGATTAATGATTAAATGAAATTAACGCCTGTGTACAGGGCGTCAAATCTAAAATTGACGACCTTGATGATCAAGGTCGTTTCTTTACAAGTAGCGCCCTTGTTTGGGTCGCGTATTTCAAAATCACGCCCTTGGTAAGGACGTTCCTTTCAAAAATTCAACAGAAACGTTTAAAACTTAGGAAAACTATATGCAGGTGTATGCTCATATGATTTCACCACGATTTTTATATACTTTGGGCTACATACTTGAGAAAATCCTACCTTATGATAATTTGATGATTTGAACCGTGAGAAGAGGAGCTCTTGTTTTTCGGTCTTGTAATTCCTATGAGAACAGAAGAAGAAATATTAGTATTTCTTCATACTTCCTGACCGAAGGTAAAAGAAAGAAGAACATCACCTTTGTTCTTCACGTACGTAGGTGCTTTTCCTAACCTGTAACAGAAGAGAAAGAGATGAAGAGTTAGTAACTCTTCATTTGACAGTAAATAGAAAGAAAAGAACGTTCAGTTCTTTACTCACCGTAGTAGACGATCGATCAAATAGGTTTAGGGTTTGACTGTCAAGGGTATTTATAGGATCTAGGGAAATCCTAATGGGCTAGAGTTTTATTGGGAGTAATATATCCCTAATAGAGTCCTTGCCCTAGTAAACACTTACTAGATTAACATAATCCTTCCCTGGATAAGCTCCCGTGTCGAACGGAACTCGAATGGAATTAACAACTTTGGTCAGGTCGTCGATTCTTGAATTGACGACCTGCTTCAGGTCGTTTCTTAATAAGCGCCTTGTGTAAGGGTGTTCTTTTCTTTAAAACACGCCCAAGATTGGGGCGTTTCCTGGCCTTACCTTTTTTGATGTTGGAATTTGACGCCGTGTAGTGAGGGCGTCACTTCTTGATTAACGCCTTAACTAGAGGCGTTTATAATTTAAATAGCGCCTTTATCCGAGGCGTTATTTTATATTGTTTTATTTATCTAATTATTTGATTTATTTTTTTAAAATCTTTATTATTATTAATATTTTATCAGGGTTGCTACAACTAAATCAATTTGAATTTAAGGGTCTTGTCACTAGAGTTCAATATTGGAAGTTCTGAAAAATTTGTAACTCTGCATTTATGAATTTGGCTTCGGAATGAGATACTCTCATCTTATCAGTTCTAGCTATCCTGGAATTAGTATCATCTACCTTTGAGGCAAATTGGCCCGTAGTCACTTCATTGCTCAAATGATCTATGCCTTCTCTGGAAATTTGCATAGCTTTTCTGGCTACCTTGAAAGACTCACCACTTTCAAACAAGTGGCATCATGTCCCTAAAGCTATTGCTTCAGTTCATCCAGTATATGGTTGCCTGCATTTCTCATCTTCATGCATTGCATAAAGATTCTGAAATCCCTAAAAATCTAAAAACCAGAAAACCATTAACAACTTGAAAAATCTGAAAAACAAAGTTTTTTATGGCTGTTATATCTCTCTCTCGCACCGCATCATGATTGCCATGATTAAATGTCATGCATATAATTATCTCTCATGACTCAGTTCAGGTTGCCTTGTTATGTCATCATGATGTTCAATGATCATTTGTATAATCTATTTTTGCCATGCCAAGGGACACAACCTTGTACCATACTTGCTCATTAACAATTGGTATATGTCCTAACTAGTGGCATTCTAGCATACACTGTCTTCACGTTGTCAACTTTAATAAGTGTACAACCATCGGCATATATTTCCATATCATTTTCTATAATACTGGATAAGAATAGTTGCTTGTAATGCTTGTTATAATCACTCCTTTCATTCTTATATTTCCTTGAATTCTTTTTCTTTTGATGATGTCAAAGGGGGAGAGAATTATGTAAATCATTAATTCTGGAGTGAGTGAATTGTCAAAGGGGGCTCTTATGATCATTGTATTTCTTTTGACATGAACTCATAATGACTCATAGTTGCCATCATTAAAAAGGGGGAGAATGTTGGGTATATGTGTAACATGCTTAATTCTATGGTTTTGATGATGTCTGACTATGACTCATTGATGGATTTGACCTGCATTTGACAATGTCAACATTCATGCATTTCAGGTCATTGTAAGTAAGAATAAGAAAATGGCACAGAAAATGAGGTAACTAGATGCACAAGAATCAAGACTGGTGATAACATAGCTGGGTGCACAGAAATCAAGGCAACGGTTGCACAGAAATTCATGAAGACTTGTGGCACACTTGGTCGATGCACATTTTCACCTAAATTATACAAGGTCAGTGCACATATGCATCTTAGCCATAAAATGTCAGTGTGTGTTTTGTATTCAATGTATATAGGTCTGTGCACGTTACTGTTCACCCACATAAAACGTCAGTGCATGTTTTGTATTCAATGTATATAGGTCTGTGCACATTACTGTTCATGCACATAAAAGGTCAGTGCATGTTTTGTCTTCGATGCATATAGGTCTGTGCACATTAGTATTCACGCATATAGAAGGTCAGTGCATATTACTATTCATGCATATAGAAGGTCAGTGCACATTACGGTTCATGCATACATTACTGTTCCTTCTATATAAGGTCTGTGCACATCACTATTCACATGCACATTTATAGTCAAATCATATGCATGTAGTTTGCATATCAAGGTCGGTGCACCTCCTGCTAGCAAAAGTTAAGGTCCGTGCATAGACTGTTCAAGTCAGTGCACACTTTGCGTTCAGCACACAAAATCTATGCACATCACTGTTCAACCAGCATATAAGGTCGGTGCACATTTCGATAGACTGCACATAAGGTTGGTGCACTTTCCTGTTCCTTCGATAGAAGGTCGGTGCACATGCATGCATTCTTCATGTCAAGGTCGGTGCAGGTTTTGCTTCAACGCACAAAGTTTGTGCATATTAACTGTACAAGGTCTGTGCACATATGAAGACATGGACGGTGCAACTTCTGGCTAGCATGCACCAAGGTCGGTGCACATCAGTCAAAGTCGGTGCACATTTGAAGATAAGGTCTGTGCACATTCAATATTTGACAGAACAAGGTCGGTGCACATTTTGGTTTCAACACATGAAGTATGTGCATGTTTGCTTGATGGAAATATAAGGTCGGTGCACATTTGATCGATAGCTTACAAGGTCGGTACACATTGAGCCAACGCAGAATGAATGTCTGTGCACATATGAACCAAGGTCGAGGCATGTTTGGATCTTGTGTTAACTAAGGTCGGTGCACATTTGGTTTCAAGACTACTAAGGTCGGTGCACCTTTAGCAATTCAACAAAGAAGGGTTAGTGCAAGTTTTGCTTCAACGCACAAGGTCAGAGCGAAATCTAGTCTGAGCATATATCAAGAGCCAAGCACATGCCAAGTCTAAGCATATTTCAAGGTCCTTGCATATATCAAGTCTGTGCACGCTACTGAAAGTCTGTGCGCATGCTAAAGTCTTAAAGGAAGTGTCGACACCTTGGTCTTCCAGAGAGTGTTGAAGTTAGGTATCCTCACAGAAGTATCGACACTTTCTACACAGGAGGTCGACACCTCTGCTCTTCCAAAAGCTTTCAAGCTAGTTGTCTGTCAAGTCAATGGAAGAAACATAGAGAGAAAATAGGTACCGCAAATGTCTAATTTCATGGATTTCGAGGTCTGGATGGGGTACCCAAGCTTGACTTTTGTCCCTATCAACATGTCACTTTCTTGGAGCTACTTTTGTCAGAAATCCAGCTGGAGAAAGGACACCTCACAGTCTGCCACTGTAAAAAGTCAACATAGTCTGCCACCTCTTTACTGTCACCCCATGTGACTCCGATCCTAGTAGTCCTCAGCAAGATAGAAAGTAAATTTCAGCCCATGAGAGGACCACATGTCTAAAGGGCATTTAATATGAAGATATTATGATCTGCCATCAGTCTGCCACCGTCCTATCCTTAGACTAGAAGCAAGCCAGCTCAAGCCAAATCCTGCAGAGCATCTTCCTCAAAAATAAGAAAAGCTTTTGGAGGGAAGTTCTTTACCACATTTCCACGTGGCCCAGCTATAAATATCAAGCTTCCTCAAGAGAAGAAGGGGATACTGCCAAGAGAGCCATGCCCTTGAGTATCCATAAAGAACATCATTGTGAAGCGCATAAGAGCAGCCCAGCACTTGTTTGACCACAATCCAGTGCTGTAAGAGAAGAAGAAAAGGAGATCAGCCTTAAGTGTAAGAGAGTAGCCATGTAGTCTACCCGAGCCTAAAGATTCAGATCTTCAGATCTGAAATTTGTAGCTGTAGTCCCCAGCTTGCAAGCCATCATCTAAAGCTTCAATTGGTATTTTTCTTTTTACTTTTGTAGTTTTCCCACTGCACTTGCAGTGAGTTTTATTCCATGTTTTTGTTCATCCTGGATAGCCGTTCCTGCCGACTTGGTGTGTAGGAAGACAGTCGGAGGTTGTTCCGTCTGTGGATATCCATCCCTGTCGGCTTGGTGTGTAGGTAGACAGTCGAAGGTCTGCTCCGGTCTGTGGATAGCCATCCCTATCGGCTTTGTGTGTAGGAAGACAGACAGAGGGTTTTCTCTGTTCTGTGATTTGGGGCGTGTCCTCGATCAAGCTGTGAGTCAGTAGGAAAGGCTCACCGGGTTTGGTGAGGGGTGGGCGTAGGTTGTGGGTTTACAACCGAACCCCCTTAAAATTCTTGTGTTGTGGGTTGAACATCTTGTGTGCTTGTTCTATATCTTCTATCCTCATTCACAGGTCGATGTGCTTGTTTCATTGCATATAATCTGGTTCATTAGCATCGCCCACTCAAGCTTTGTGGACTGCACATTCTTGCATACACACCATCCATTCCTTGGATGGTACTAGCATTCCCTTGACTGCCTGCTGCATCCTTGCACTCAGGCACTAGGGAACATCCTCCATTAAATAAGGATCACCTTGTTCACATACATATCAGAGGTTTGCTGAGAAGCACCTCAGCTTGTACCACAACCTATGTAGTCTTTGGACCGCCGCTTCCATTTAGGCCATTCCGTTTCATTCCGCTGTGCATTGTGCTTAAGTTATTCATTTACTTTATAGGAGTGGTTTATACCTTTGGTAGCTAAGAGTTTTTAAATAGTGCAAAGTTATTGATAGGATCTATTCAACCCACCCTTCTAGATCCGTTTGCACCGCACGGGACCCAACAAAGAACATGTGAAATAATTCCGACAGCATATCCCCTAATCCTGGACTATGCCAAGAGGGAATATGAGACTGTCCACGCAGAGCCGAGATAGAATCCATAGCAAACTGGGCACCCTGAGGGGCCGAGACCATGGAGGTTGGGTGATGCGGGACAACTACGAGACTCGACTAGATAGATGACGCGACCAGCAACACACTACGACGCGGCACCGACGAGCTCCAGAAGAGACGAACTTGCCCCAAACAAGAAGCGCTACTCACAGTCGTCCCCATCAAGGGAAACACGACGATCGTGCACGGTTGGGAAACCGGCTTTGAGACTTTGGGTAGTCGGCTCACTCTCGTGCTCGGAATGAGTCACGGGACGGGTTTCGCTCTCACAACTCATAGTGGTGATTAAAATTAAACTAGCTAGGAAAGATAACTACTCACATGCAGCGGCAGTAAAGTGCATACTAAATAAGCAGAAAGACAATAAGAGTGATGGGTGTACCTCCACGCTCACGGAGTGGCGACGACGTCCCGGCCGTGAACCGTCACTCCTGGTACAAACTAATATTTAATTACAGTAGTAAAAATAAACTACGGACCACTCCACGCAGGGAGGTAAAAGGCCACAACCAGCTATCCGGGAGCGCCGTTCAGGGGTTGGCGGGCAGCAATGTGCGGTTCCAGGCGGTGGCGGGCAGCATGGTGGTGGCACTCAATGTGGGACCCACAAGGCTCCATGTGGGCCCGACTACTGGGACAACAGCTTTTGGTTGTCTTCTGGCAACGGCGACCGGAGGGAGAGTCTCTGGAGTGCCCCGGGTCGATCCCCGGGAGCGGTGGTCGCCGGTGGTGAGTTGGGGAATTTATTGGGAATTAATCCCCAATGCTGTCCCGCAGGCCAGTTTAAGACCAGACTGGTGCACTTCCACGAAAACGGCCGGCACGACCAGATCCGAAGTCAGATTGGAGCGTGGTTGGCGCCGTTAGAAAGATGACACGAAGATCTTCAACATACTGGAGATTAAGCTTCATCCAACGGTCTGATTCTGATTGCCAGCCTCTATGTGACTGTGTCTTTTCTGGCTCGGACTGACGGATCTCTTAGGCAGGAATGGATCTGCATGTTCTTGGGCTTTGACCGGGGTTCAAATGAATGAACTAGGACCTGGGATTTTTATGGTGGGTAGAGGGGAGGGTTAAGAAGACGCACATAGGTCTTTTGTGAACTTTGGACAACATTTTATGGGTGAGAAAAATATTCTACTGGGATCTATCTCGCAGGCCTACACTGGGGCAGATTGTGAGGTGGGTAAACAAATGATTGGGAGGAGGGGCAAACGGGCTCTGATCGGCATGAAATTTTAACTGGGGCTGGGGGAGCCACGGGGAAACCTACCCTCAAAAGATCAGCTCGATCCAACGGCTGGATCAAAAGTTATGGCTTCTTCTCTAAGCTTCAGATATGTAGGTCACCCGTCTGGACAGCAGCTCGGCGGAGAGGCTGTGGCGGCTTGCTGGCGGCTCCGGCGGCGGCGGCGGCAGCGATGGACGATCCCAGCAGGTAGTAGAAGAGATGAGGAAGAGATTTAGGGGGAGATAGAAGATCTATACTCAGATCTGGAAGATATTGAGGAAGAAAGGGGGAAGAACACTCAAGAACAAGAGAGAGAGAGAGAGAGAGAGAGGGGGGGGCACACCAAGCTTTCTCCAATTTAATTCTGTTGCAATTTTTTCATTAGCTTCTCCACAAATGATACAAGAGACTATAAATAGACACACACTAGATCTAGACCAAATGCCACTAACATCAAAGGACATCCACTAATATTGGTCAAGGGTAGGTGGGGGACAAGCATGTGGGACAAGGAGCACCAACGGACATCCACTAATCTTGGTCCAAGTGTAGGTGGGGGACAAGCATGGGGGACAAGGAGCACCAAAGGACACCCACTAACCTTGGTCCAAGTCTTCTAGAAGGTCCAATTGGGCTCCTAATGGTCTTGAGGCCCAATTTAGAAGTTGGACCTCTTACATGAAGAGTAGCCCATATTACAATCTTGACCCGACTAGAAGTTAAAATAAAAATACACACTAATACACTCAAAGTAAATTCATAAAATGTCAAAGCTCCTACGAAAGCTCCGTGCTGTCACCCAACCACAAGGAAGTCGGCATGCTACGCTTCTGGTACCGACGACTAGCTCTGGTGTCCGCACCAATTCTCCCCGGGTAGAAGAAGCTCGACCCCGTCGAGTAAGGGTCCGGGTCGCTCTGGTATCGATCCAGCAGATCTGGATCTATCCTCTGTAGGTCGTCCTGGGTGATCCAAGTGTCATCGGATGCGAGCCGTCCCCTCCAACGCACTAAATAGGGTACACTCCGCCTCGAGTAGTAATCACCTGCTCATCCAGTATACACTCTATCTGCTCTTGCTGCTGAGGTAACAAGGCTGGAGGTGGGCGCTCAAGGGTGGTGTCACTCACAATGGGCGGGGATGGCTCAAAGGGCTCACTGGGTATCACCGCTGGGTCCCTATAAGCGACGAGATCCAAGATGTTGAAAGTGGAGCTGATCCCATAATCCTCTGGCAAGTCCACAACATATGCATTCGACCCGACTCGCCTCACTACCCGAAAGGGATCGACACCACGAGCATGCAACTTCTTCACGACTCCCGAGGGAAACCGTTCAGGTCTGACCCTGATCATGACATAGTCGCCCTCCTGAAACTCACGGTGGTGCCTATGGGTGTCAGCCAACTCTTTGTATCGTGTGTTACTAGACTCAATGTGACGACGGATATGCTCATGCAACTGTCTAATGTGCTCGGCAAAAGACTCGGCTGACTCAGACACACGGGACTGGACGGGAGATGGAACTAGGTCTATGGGCCTTCTGGGTCTACGGCCAGTGACAATCTCGAAGGGACTCATACCCGTAGACCTATTGACCGAATCGTTATAAGCAAACTCGGCTAAGGGTAAGACCAAATCCCAATCCCTGACTCGATCTCAGACAAGACACCTAAGAAGATCCCCCAAACTCCTATTGACAACCTCAGTCTGACCATCGGTCTGGGGGTGATATGCCGTGGAAAATTTCAATTGAGTGCCCATCATATGCCATAGGGTTTTCCAGAAATAGCTAGTAAAGCGTACATCCCTATCGGACACTATAGTGCGGGGGGAAGTCCAAACCTGGAGACATAGTGGGTAAAGAATAGACGGGCAATTCTAGAGGCATCCGAGGTTTTGAAGCAAGGAATGAATAATGCCATCTTCGAGAACCTGTCTACAACCACAAAGATGGAGTCATGCCGTCGGAGGGTGCGGGGCAATCCCAACACAAAGTCCATGCTAATGTCCTGCCATGGACTATCCGGTACGGGTAGGGGAGTATAGAGGCCGGTATTCTGCTTCCTTTGTTTGGCCATGCCGCATGTGCGTCACTGGGCCATGATGCGAGCAACATCTCTCTTCAAGCTAGGCCAATAAAATCTATGCTCGACCGACTCTATGGTCTTGTTCCGGCCGAAGTGGCTAGCAAGACCCCCCGTGTGCATCTCCCAAGTAAGAAAGTCACGAACCGAAGTCCGTGGGATGCACAATTTGTCACCCCGGAATAGGTGACCCTCCAGTAGCACAAACTCGCTATAATCCCGCGAGGGACAAGCCTGAAGGGCTACATAGATCGGACCGAAATCTGGACAATCAGCATAGGCATCCTTCAGCCTCTCTAAACCTACCACCTCTACACTCATGGTGGTCAACATCATCATCCGCCGACTCAGCGCATCAGCGACCTTGTTCTCTGCCCCTGCCTTGTGCTTGAGCACAAAGGTGTACTCTTGGAGATACTCCACCCAACGACTATGGCGAGCATTCAGCTTCTTTTGGGTATGGAGGAATCGTAAGGCCTCATGATCGGAAAAGAGGATAAACTCCTGGTGCAAAAGATAATGCCTCCAATACCTCAATGCCTGGACGACTGCGTAAAATTCCTTGTCATAAGTGGAATAGCGCAGTTTGGCATCGTTAAGCTTCTCGCTAAAGAATGCAATGGGGTGGGACTCCTGACTCAATACTCCACCAATGCCTACCCCAGAAGCGTCACATGTAACCTCAAACACCTTAGAAAAATCAGGAAGTGCAAGGACAGGTGCCTGTGTCATACGCTCCTTGATGTCCTGGAATGCTGTGGCTGCGGCTTTGGTCCATACAAATGCCCCCTTCTTTATGCAATCAGTGATTGGGGCAGTGATAGAATTGAAGCCACGAATGAAGCGGCGGTAGAACGTCGCTAGGCCATGGAAACTCTGAACATCGTGGAGTGTGAGGGGCTCGGGCCACTCCTGGATGGCCCTAATCTTCTCCGGATCAGCGGAGACTCCATCTCTCGACACAATAAACCCGAGGAAAGTGATATGATCAGACATGAAAGCACGTTTCTTCGGGTTGGCGTATAAAGTCTCACGCCTCAACACAATGCAGACCTGCCTAAGATGGTCTAAGTGATTCTCCCTAGTGCGGTTGTAGATAAGAATGTCGTCAAAGTAGACGACCAAGAAGACCCCTATCATAGGGCGTAAGACCTGGGTCATCAACCGCATGAAGGTGCTAGGGGCATTGGAAAGCCCAAAGGGCATAACCAACCACTCAAAAAGACCATCCTTGGTCTTGAATGCCGTCTTCCATTCATCCCCAGGCCTGATCCGCACCTGGTGATAGCCACTACGAAGGTCTATCTTTGAGAAGATAGTGGCTCCCGACATCATATCAAGCAAGTCATCCAATCAGGGAATGGGAAAATGATACTTCACCGTGATCTTGTTGATTGCACGGCTATCAACGCACATCCTCCATGTGCCATCCTTATTCGGGGCCAATAATGCGGGAACAGCGCAAGGGCTCTTGCTGTCCCGAAGAGATCCCCGACTCATCAACTCCTCGACCTGCCACTGTAGCTCGGCATGGTCTGTGGGACTCATCCTATAGTGGGGAAGGTTGGGCAAGGATGAGCTCGGGACGAGGTCGATCTCATGCTGGATATCCCTCATAGGTGGAAGGCCTCCAGGGAGGTCTTCGGGGAAAACATCAGAAAATTCCCGCAATATTGCGGCTATCTCTAGGGGATGCTCATCCTCTGACCTAGGGGCGACATCCTCTATGCCCCTGACAACGATAGCTAGAATGGGGTTACCCCTGGTCACCTCCTGTTCCATCTCTCTCGGACTGATCATCATCAACCTCCTGGGTGGAGGGTCCACTCTGCTAGGAGTAGTCGACGAGGTGGATGCCTGTGCCGAGGACAAAGTGGGTGGACCGACCTTCCCCTGACCAGAAGTGGTCGTAGTGCTGGGGCCAGCTGGTCCGCGGATAGATGGGTCCTTCGGCTGGATGGGTGGAGGGTAATCCTATGGCCATCATGGTCGAAGGTGCAAGTGTTCGACCTACCATGAAGGGTGGCATCTCGGTCAAAGAGCCAAGGCCTACCAAGGATGATACTTCCCACCTCCATAGGTAGTACATCGCACCATATCGCATCATGGTATGCCTGGAACTACAGCGGCACCAGACACCGCAGTCTGACCGGGATGGAAGTGGAATCCACCCAAGAAACTCTATAGGGTGCGGGGTGATCCACGGGCGTCAAACCAAGGCGCTTGACGGTGCCTGTGGAGATAGTGTTGATGCAACTCCCGCTATCTATAATCACCTTGCAAGCTTTCCCTTCCAGCCTACAAAATGTGTGGAATATGGTGGTGCGATGCCAGCCATCGCTCACCTGAGGCTGGGTAAGGATGCACCTGACTACACCCAAATGTACGTCATCCTGATACGAGGTACTAGGGACGTCAACCTGCTCGCCCTCCAATAACTCGTCAAAGAATTCCTCGGCCAATTCTTGGTCCGACTCGTAGCTGACTGGCACCAACTCAGGCGTGGGGTCACGAGCCGGTGTGTCGGCAATAACAAGTGCTCCCCGGGTGGGACACTTGCTGGCAAAGTGGCCAACTCCACCACAAGTGTAGCAACGGTCTCGTGTCCTATTACCCTGAGATGTTCCACCAATCATTGGCCCCTTACCCTTGTCCTCTCGATGGACTGGGGGTGTAGGAAGAAGAGGCCGAGCTGGCACGGCAGGCTGATAAGGTCGAGGGGTAGGGATGGGTGCCTGCGGGCGAGGGGGAGGGTCCCTCGGAGGGAAAGTGCGGAGCCTAGGAGTAGTGGGGTCCTGCCGAGGGGGTTCAGGGGGACGGGCCACCGGAAACCGGCTATAGGAGGTAGGCGTGGTACGAGGGTCGGTCCCACGCTGATAAGTGAACCCCGGGCGCTGGACAGGAGCGAAATCCGCCTCGAACTGCTCCAACTCTAGAGCAACCTGGTATGCGTCTTCCAAGGTGGTAACATTGCGGCGAAACAATTCATATTGGTAGTGGGGCCGCAAACCACGACGGAAGCGCGATACAGGCATGGTGCTCTCCTCCGTAACGCCACATCGCAAAATGTACTCGTCAAACTCCACGATGTAGTCTGACACGGATCGGTCCCCTTGGGAGAGACTCTGCCACCTATCAATAAGTCGCTGATGGTATGTGGCAGGAAGGTACTTACGCCTAAGCTTGTCCTTCATCTCATTCCAAGAACCTATCTGAGACTCATGACGCTGAAAGAGCAAGCTCTCTACATTGCTCCAGTAAGTCTGTGCTTGCCCCAACAACTTCATCTTGGCATATCTGACCCTCCGTTGGTCCGTCATCTCGAACCACTCAAAGTACCGGTCCATACTGGCCTCCCAATCAAGATAGATCTTGGGTTCCAAAGGCTTGGACCCATCAAACGTGGGAGGGTCCACACTGACGGTCTTAAGGATCCGTTCGTCCTCATCATCCCTATGTGGTCGGTGACCATGCCGGCGCCGGCCATTTCCCCAGTAATCGTTGTCGGACTCGTAGTCCTCAAAATGGGGGGCACGTTGCCGTTGTTCCTCAGCCCGAGGTGGTGCGAGCTGGGCAGCAGGAGCGGGCTGGGCAGCATGTGCCTGAGGGGCCGGGAGAATGCCGGGTAGGTCTCGGCGAGGGGTTCTCTCCACACTCTCTAACCTTCCAACCAGTCCTTGGACAGATCGGTCAGAAGCCTCGGCGCGGTCCTCCATAGCTTTGAATCGGCTCTCCATACACTCGGTATGCTCCCTAAGAGTTTGCTCGGACCTATCCATGCGCTCCATGAGTAGAGCTATCATGTCCTCTAGGGAACGGCCTCCCAGGTTGGCACCTCGGTGTTCACCCATAGTGTTAGGGCGATGGTACTGGGCACCTCCACGGGTGGGCATGCAATGAGATGTAAAGAGAGCTAAGGGTGACTCACTAGACAAATAGGGATGGACCGATGTAAGTTGAGGACCCTAGACTTAAACCGATATCTGGTACCTGGCGGAGTCCGGGGATCCGAAGATCCTCTCAAGCGAGTGAGTCGCCTCCCCGATAGGCGTAACCTAACGATCGGGCAACACTTTTTTTTATATACCGAATATTAGGATGCAATGCAAGACCTTGGACAATACTACCCTAGACTCAAACCGGCTCTGATACCAAATTGATGCGGGACA
Organism: Amorphophallus konjac; assembly: GCA_022559845.1. Taxonomy (NCBI): domain Eukaryota; kingdom Viridiplantae; phylum Streptophyta; class Magnoliopsida; order Alismatales; family Araceae; genus Amorphophallus; species Amorphophallus konjac. The sequence continues at coordinate 127,523,862 of CM040124.1, forward strand.
ACTACGAGACTCGACTAGACAGACGACGCGACCAGCAACACACTACGACGCGGCACCAACGAGCTCCAGAAAAGATGAACTTGCCCCAAACAAGAAGCGCTACTCACAGTCATCCCCATCAAGGGAAACGCGACGATCGTGCATGGTTGGGAAACCGGCTTTGAGACTTTGGGTAGTCGGCTCACTCTCGTGCTCGGAATGAGTCACGGGACGGGTTTCGCTCTCACAACTCACAGTGGTGATTAAAATTAAACTAGCTAGGAAAGATAACTACTCACATGCAGCGGCAGTAAAGTGCATACTAAATAAGCAGAAAGACAATAAGAGTGATGGGTGTACCTCCACGCTCACGGAGTGGCGACGACGTCCCGGCCGTGAACCGTCACTCCTGGTACAAACTAATATTTAATTACAGCAGTAAAAATAAACTACGGACCACTCCACGCAGGGAGGTAAAAGGCCACAACCAGCTATCCGGGAGCGCCGTTCAGGGGTTGGCGGGCAGCAATGTGCGGTTCCAGGCGGTGGCGGGCAGCACGGTGGTGGTACTCAATGTGGGACCCACAAGGCTCCATGTGGGCCCGACTACTGGGACAACAGCTTTTGGGTGTCTTCTGGCAACGGCGACCGGAGGGAGAGTCTCTGGAGTGCCCCGGGTCGATCCCCGGGAGCGGTGGTCGCCGGTGGTGAGTTGGGGAATTTATTGGGAATTAATCCCCAATGCTGTCCCGCAGGCCAGTTTAAGACCAGACTGGTGCACTTCCACGAAAACGGCCGGCAAGACCAGATCCGAAGTCAGATTGGAGCGTGGTTGGCGCCGTTAGAAAGATGACTCGAAGATCTTCAACATACTGGAGATTAAGCTTCATCCAACGGTCTGATTTTGATTGCCAGCCTCTATGTGACTGTGTCTTTTCTGGCTCGGACTGATGGATCTCTTAGGCAGGAATGGATCTGCATGTTCTTGGGCTTTGACCGGGGTTCAAATGAATGAACTAGGACCTGGGATTTTTATGGTGGGTAGAGGGGAGGGTTACGAAGATGCACATAGGTCTTTTGTGAACTTTGGACAACATTTTAGGGGTGAGAAAAATATTCTACTGGGATCTATCTCGCAGGCCTACACTGGGGCAGATTGTGAGGTGGGTAACGGGCTCTGATCGGCATGATATTTTAATTGGGGCTGGGGGAGACACAGGGAAACCTACCCTCGCAGGCCAACGGCTGGATCAAAAGTTATGGCTTCTTCTTTGAGCTTCAGATCTACAGGTCACCGGTCTGGACAGCAGCTCGACAGCGGGGCTGTGGCGGTTTGCTGGCGGCTCCGGCTGCGGCGGCGGCGACGATGGACGATCCCAGCAGGTAGTAGAAGAGATGAGGAAGAGATTTAGGGGGAGATAGAAGATCTATACTCAGATCTGGAAGAGATTGAGGAAGAAAGGGGGAAGAACACTCAAGAACAAGAGAGAGAGAGAGAGGGGGGGGCACACCAAGCTTTCTAAAATTTAATTCTCTTGCAATTTTTTCATTAGCTTCTCCACAAATGATACAAGAGACTATAAATAGACACACCCTAGATCTAGACCAAAGGACATCCACTAACATCAAAGGACATCCACTAATATTGGTCAAGGGTAGTTGGGGGACAAGCACGGGGGACAAGGAGCACCAAAGGACACCCACTAACCTTGGTCCAAGTCTTCTAGAAGGTCCAATTGGGCTCCTAATGGTCTTGAGGCCCAATTTAGAAGCTGGACCCCTTACATGAAGAGTAGCCCATATTACAATCTTGACTCGACTAGAAGTTAAAATAAAAATACACACTAATACACTCAAAGTAAATACATAAAATGTCAAAGCTCCGACGAAAGCTCCGTGCTGTCACCCAACCACAAGGAAGTCGGCATGCTACGCTTCTGGTACCGGCGACTAGCGCTGGTGTCCGCACCATTGGGGATGCTGGAAGGCCATGTACGCCCATTGAGCGATTTATTTGATATTACCCAAGGGAACTTACTGGAGGGTAATGCCATTATGAAAGACAAATGACAATAAACCGTAGGGGTTATAAAAGAACAAAACATAAAACAAAGGAGTGATATGCGATGGTTCATTCCGGCAGCGTCTCCCCTATTTTGATTTATGCCCAGGGAATATAAAACATCCATCCACGGAGTGCCGAGATGGAAGCCGATAGGATGTGGGCATATCTAACCCGAGATCCGAAAGGATCGAGATACTGTGGTACACTGTACGCCATTACGACGCTTTATTAATATCCCCCTTCAAAGAGCCATCGGAGAATATGCAGAGCTCCGTGGGTCAGTGGGGTTAGAAGAAAACATCGCAGTCAAACGGTATAATGTGGGGGTAAGACCCCGTTAATTTAGCTCCCTTAGACTTGGATGAAGAACCATTGATTCCCCGTGATATGTTGAAGGTTTGCATGAAGGCTAATGAGGTTGGGACATTGGGTTTAGACTGGGTTTAGGGCTCACTAAGGTTGCTGGGAGGTTGAGGGCTTCACATGCCTATGGCTTAAGCAAGTCGACGGCCATGGGTATCGGCGTGGGTAGCTTGTTGGCCTCGATGGGGGGTCGACGCGGTCGGGAAGTCGGCGCACTGGGGAATCGGCATAAGGTCGTTGGTCGGTGCACCCGGAATCGGCGCGGTGGATTTTAGGCGCCAAGAAGGCAGGCGCCGAGGCCATTAATAAGGTGCCGATGGGGGGCTTTGAGGCTTTGTTCAGGGGTTCCAGTGGGATTTTTAGGGATTCTAAAAAGTGGGTTTTGGTAAGCCATCCTCGGGGAAATGTTCATTCACAGAGGGTCTAGAGAGACCATGTGACAATCAACAAGAAATCTCATAATGATTATATTCCCCTTTGTACAGTGGACAAAGGGCCATGAGATAGTCTGTCTCAGGCCTTTGCCACACAGTAGGGGTTAATTCATTAATTCAATGAAAATATCACACGATATGATAAAACAAGGATAGTGAATGAATTTCGGCAACATCTCCCCTTGTGTCGGGACATGCCAAAGGACACATAAGATATTCGTCCACGGAGTGCCGAGACGGAATCCGTAATGCGGGTATATGGCAACCCGAGAGCCAATCGAAGGGGCCGAGGGACAGGATGCTATTCGCCATAAGGTGGTTTGTTCTTTATCCCCCTAATGAGGCCATCGGAGAACATGCAGTGGTAGAACTTCGTGGCCTGACAGGGTGATTGAGAAATCCAAAAGAATGAAATAGATATGGGGGTAAAACCACATTAATGTAGCTCCTCCGCTTCTCACAGAATTGGGTATGAATGGCCTTCTCACAGAATTCAGAGGGATATGACGTTCGAGCAAACGCCAATAAATATTCTGGAACGAGAAGTGCGTCAACTACGAAATAAAGTTATTCCTATGGTCAAGATTCAATGGAAGAAAATATGGCCATATGAAGCAACTTGGGAAACCGAAGCAGCCATGCGGAAAAGATTTCCAGAATTATTTAATTGTAAGTACATTATCCGAAATCCATATATTGAATTTGGGGACCAAATTCTTCTAAGTGGGGGAGGGTGTAGTACCCATGACTTTATATATATAATTTTTGAATTATAAAATAGTTTTCTAGAAAATATAAAGGCCTAAATAAATTAATGAAGGATTATTGGATTAATAAGTCATTATAAGGCTCAATTAGACTAATTAGTTAACCTAGCCTATCTAATTATTATCCAAAAGGTAAATGGACTAAGCCCATTAAGTTTGGCCCATATTCTAGAAGGGTAATTGGCTTATTCACGTATTTTAAGGATAAATACTAATTATATAAAGTAATTATATGGATAAACGAATAAAAGAGTTTTATCAAATTGAAACTCTATATACGTTACATGTAACGGTCTATCGGGCGACCGCCACAGCCCTGTAACGCACCTAGACACGACCGTTACATCCTGTAGATTCCGTAAGGTGAAGAAATTGTAAAAAGATTGGAACTTTGAAATCCTATCTACAAGAGATCGACTTAGGGAAGCTTATAACATTACTAAGGACTCTTAGGGATTATGTTCTGGCAAATTAAGGACTCTAGAATCGATCTAATCTTCAAACCCTAGCCAAAACTCTATAAATAGGACCTAGTTCTGAACTGAGCGACCCTTACTTTTGGCTCGTGAAGAATCAAGGTAAGGAGTCATAAATTCGGGTAAGTTCTTTAGAAGCTTTTGTTTAGTATACTTTAGACTAATGGTTCTCCAAATTTCGTGCTAGGAGATCAAGCAACCAAAAAGATAGAAGCTTCCAAAGTTGCTGATTCAACCTTAGCAACCCAGGAATCTGAACGCAAGTCCCCTGAAGATCCAGAGATTAGGACGACTAAACGATGTAATTAGAGTACGATCCTTTAGAACTTTTTATTCCCAATAGTTTCATCTTCTTATCCTCAAAATTTTACATCCTTAGGTCAAGAGGCTGAGGAAATAGAGCAGATTGAAGTTGCTGATTTATCACAAGAAGTACAAGGGTCTAAGGGTAGCACCTAGCATTAGATTCGAAGTTTGAAGGTCTTAAAAGAGGTAGGTGATCTCATGATTGGTAAAAACAACTTGTTAGGAATAAAAGCCCTCTGATTGTGCTTGATTTCATGCACTATAGACTAAGAATTTCATGACTTCATACTTTTATACATTCATGCATCTCTTAGCCCTAAATGGAAATAAAAAGATATTATCCTGTCTATTCACTAAACCTATGCATATAGTTGGCCTATACTTCGTTTTCATGACCAGGACAGTGGTAGTATGTTGATTTCCAGGCATGTTATGTTTTCATAAACCTTTACTTAGTATACTGCCAGCGGATTCTCTGACGCACCAACGTAAGACCGTCACATGAATGTAACGGCCTTACGATAGACCGTCACAACATGTTATGCTTTTATTTATTCTATTGTCTCTGACGCACCCTAGCAGGAGCGTTACACCACTGTAACGGCCCCTCGATAAACCGTCACACACTGTAACGCACCTATCCTAGACCGTCAGACACCTGTGTTCTGTCAGCGCAAGGCAGAATAATAACTAATTAAGTTTACTTATAAATAAGCTTAGATAGCTAAGTTGGACCTGTTATCCTGACTTCAAGTTTAGTTACTGATTCATAATCAAATTGCATGATTAATGTGTCTTAGGTTATTTTAAGTTATGCTAATTTCATTGGCTAAAACTCTATAGTTTTATATTCTAAATCATGATTTTCCAAAGTTGTATTGATGGAGTTTTATCTTGGTTTCATAATGTTACACATTCTTTCCTATCTATAGAGTCATTTCTTTAAGTATATAGCACATATTCCGGTATGTTGTCCATTAGTTCACTTTGCACTATAGGAACACTATTCTTGGACATGAGGACCTCTCTATTGGATATTCTTCCAATGGACTAGAAAATCTTGTTTCAAAGCCTCCGTAATTCTCTGCGAGCCTGGGATTCCCACTAAGATGCCAAGTTGGTTGTACCATTAAAGCACATTGATTAGATTACACTATCGATGAATTTGGTTATCAGTAATGGAACTGCTCTATGTTGGACCGTCAGGCCCAAGTAACGGCCCAATATACGACCGTCACATTCCACTGAGTCCGATTTCTTGGTTCTGGATTCAGACTAATGTAACGACCCAATATTGGGGCGTCACATCATGTAACGGCCCAGTACACGACCGTCACACTGTTTGAGTATTTTAACCCAAGGTGGACCAAGGGTTGATATTCCAAGGTTCTAGATAAACTCTTGATGATCTAGAACTTATCATATTGATCAAGAAACCTAATATAATGAATGGAAGAAAAAGAACATATCGTTATGCTGCCGATTTATTTCCATAAACATAACCTTGCTTAAGTCATTCTTGATTTTTCATGATTCTTATTGAAGCATTCATTCATTGTATTATTGTTATCATGAGCTTATTTGAACTCATTATATTCTTGGCCATACTTTATTGTTACATGCGTTGAAAAAGCTTGATTTATACTTGAAGATGCGACCGAGCACTGATTGTGTTCAAGGGCTCTATACTAGTCCCCCCGACTGATTGTCAGAAACATACTATTTTATAAACCATGGGGTATGATGCTACTGGCGTCGCAATGCGCTGGGAGTACTTTCTCTATAAATAAGTGAAAACCCACGACACGACATGACATTCTTGTATATGACTTTCTTGCTTGATATTCCACAGAAATTCATGAAGTACTTGCTCATAAGCAAAAGATACTGGAGTGATGATTATGTGGCTTGCTAGTACATTCTCGATACATTCTTGTTCATGAAAGGCCAATATCTTGTTCTTATAACATTCTTGCTAGTTCGTACTTGCTCTCATTCTAACTTACTTGATCATCTTGTTACTTTGGTTTAACCGCATGATTGATCGTATTCGCATGATTTTTACCTCATTCTTTAGAGCTAAATTGTTAATTACTTTAATAGTGCCTTCATGTTGATGCGAAGATACCTACTGGGCAAGTGTGCTCATTACCTATTTCCAATCTTTTCAGGAGATGGAAGTGATTCGAATTCGGATTCGGGTTACACAAGTAGCGAGTCTGAGAGCGAATGAAAGTATTGTCAAGATGAGAGTGAAGACTTAGGAAGTCTAAATTGTTTAGATTGAGTCTATGTAATTTTCCTATTTCTTGAGTCTAGTGCATAATGGAATATGAATTAGTGGTTGTACTTGATTATTTTGAAATAAAGTTGGAGTTTGAGTAATATTATGCAATTACATTTATGTGTGTGATTGTCTTGCGCTCTGATCGTTCTTGCTCGCAAGAGGCTTACCATGCCGGCTGTTCGCGCTCCCCGAGTTAGTCTTCCGCTGAAATAAAGGCTCGGGGCGTGACAATCTTTTTTTTATTATATTTTATTTCCTATATGTCTTTATTTATTCTCTATAACATGTATAACAGGAAAAGAAGAGGGGTGGTACAATCTCGTATCGCGATTTATTAGCTACAATTCACCAGAAGAAGGGGAGTATGTGAGCGAGAGAGCTCGCTCGGTAGTGGTAAGATTATATACATACACATTTCTTTTCTATTTCAATTTTTGAATATGATTGATTAATATGAAATTTATAATATTCTTTATTCAATTTGCAGGAGTCATATGACAGGCATATGACTGAAAAGTATGGGGAGGAGGAGACGTAGCGGCCGTAGCTAGATCCTGAGGCATGGGTAGCAGCAGTCGGCCCACCAAAGGAAGGACAAGTAAACAGTTTTGGGCAGAGCTTGGACACCAGCCCGATTCTAGCATCTTCTTCGACCTCAGCTTCGTCCTACCCCGGTAGCAGTTCCTTCTCTACTCCCTCCATCGGCGCTTCTACGAACCAGATTACATCCATTGTCCAACATGCAGTAGACAGCATCAAGGAATACATGGAGGCACGCTTTACTCGGGCGGTTGCTACCCTCCTGGCCCAGGTGGGGATTTTGACTCAAGGAGCACCCTCGAGCATAGCACAGCCCTCTTATGTGAGTATTTAATTTAACTTTTAATTTCATAGACTTTAGAGTTATAATAGGGGAGTATCTGTGATACCAATATTGTGTGCTCTATAGGCAAAGCCGGAAGCAAGTATATGAGAATGTGTGCGCAACAGGATCTAGAGGGGGGGTGAATAGATCCTATAAAAATTTTAACCTCAATTTTTAAGCCTACGATAATTTAACACCCAGCTATCAAACCACAAGCTCAGATGATATATGTGAGAATAATATAAATGAAAGTGACAAGAATGCACTAACTAAGAGAATGATATCTCACAGAATCCACTCAGATCAAACAGATATAACAGAATGTAATACAACCACTTAGAGTATAGGGAAGATAAGTTCATACGCAAACCTGTGAATGGAGGAAGATGATAAGGGCCAATCACACCAATGCAAATCATGGCACACAGAATTTTTAAGTGGTTCGATCTGCCACGCAGATCTACGTCCACCCCACACTCAAACCTGAGTGTGGCTTCCCCTTGCAACAGCAAGAATCGCATACTCAATTTGCAAATAAACACTGACTTACAACTTGACCTAGAAGAACACTCTCTGTTGGGTCCCGTAGTGCAGGAACACGGATCTAGAGGGGGGGTGAATAGATCCTTCTACTAAAAACTATGTCCAATTAAAAACACAATTACCACACAGCGGAATATAGAAGATTGATAGGATTGAGGAAATTAATCTAAACAAGTTTAGACTTCATTCACTCAATCTCGCCGAGCTCACACGATGGCACAAACAGATGGGATAGTGAACACACAATCACAAGAATCAAACCACAAGACACAGGGATTTTTAAGGTGGTTCGGGACCACGACGGGCTCCCTACGTCCACCCCTCACCAAACCGGTGAGGCTTCACTACACGCTATAAAATGTAGCAACACGGGGACGAACCCCAACACACACACACTACTTTTGCAGCAAACCATACACACAAGGCCTTGCCTCAACCTGCTGCCACAGCAGCACACACACACACTAGGGAACACACCCCAAACAAATTCCTTACATGGAGTCACAACTCCGTCCACACACACGTAGGATAATGCCTACTCAACCACACGGGAGAAAGCTCCCAACAACAACACGCACGCGGATATACTCCGCACAATCAGCACACATATAACAACACACACACACACTCAGAGATCCCCTTCTCCGAACACCCACACAAGATATTATCTAAAATGTATATGAATCAAAAACATATATATGCTATGACCTCCCAACGAATTCTATAGATGAAAACTAGAAGTATGCATCAAGTATAAGGCTCCCCCTTCTTCAGCACAAACGGATTCTCCTTGCTTGTTGACGGATGATTATGATTTAGACATCATCTTCTTCGTCTCCTCGAGATGCACTTCTTTACCTTCTTCTAATTTCTTCTTCACCTCTCTACTCTCATCCTTGTGATACCACTCTTCCTTCTTCTTCTGCAAGAGAAAAGAAAGCATTAGTTCATCTTATTGCTTAGGATGAAAAGCATAGCACTAATAAGATAGCAATCAATAGATGAACAAATGAACATGTATATATATATATTTCACCTCATAGATAATCATTCAAGACCTTGAGCAATCTCAAACAAAAACACAGAAGTGAAAGATCAAGACAACTCCCTCAGATTTCCGATGAAGAGCTTCTGCAGGATGAGGAACTATTCTTGAAGAGAAATGATCGATTCTTGCATAGATGATGCTTGTATCTTGATTCTCCACGTTGCTTCCAGTAGAGGATCGATTAGGGACTTGAATCCACGTTCTTCCCTTCACATATAAGCTCAGAACAAGGTGGAAGAGGGCTTGGGAGCTTCAACTCCGAACCTGCACACACAAGGGTTAGCAAAACACCCAAAAATCGGATCTCACCCCTCTCCATAGGGTTTGTGACCAAAGGAGAAGTATATATATGATTAGAATGGTCAAGGGACAGCCCTTGGACAAGACCCACAAGTTATGGAGTGATCAGGAGAAGTTGGACTCGGATTGGAAGACTTTTAGAGCAAGAGAACGGCGGTCAAAAACGGCGGCTGGAGGTCGGAACTGAAGGGGTCGACCCTTAGGGTCGACCCTTGGGCATACAGAAGCCAAACAGAACGGATTTTGTGTTCTATTTTACATGGGTCGACCCTTGGGGTCGACCCTCGGGTTTCCAGAATTCAAGGGGTCGACCCTTGGGTTTCCAGAACCCAAACAGAACACACTTTGGTTCTGGTTTACAGGGGTCGACCCTTTCAGGTAGCTTCACAAAAATGGCTCTGCGCGCTTCGGCGATAGGAATTAATTATCCTAGATCCGAACTCTGATCGAAGCAAGACTGGAGGCGTTGGAAAGAGGACTCCCAAAGCTACAACATATTATTTTTAGAGGGGAGATCCAACGGTTGGATTGAAAATGGTGAAGACTGTAAGACAGTTTGAATTTGAAAAACAACTAAAACCTCCATCAAACCAAAGGGAAACAATTGATTAAATGTTACCATAAACCCATGAAGATCAATCATGATTTGTCATCCTGAAAAACATGATAAAGCAAGATGTTAGATCAAGATCAAAATATATGGGTCATGCATTAACATATGAATCTCGGTTTGAGGCCGAGACCCAAATGACATGAAATATGATTATGAAAGAATTAGCATGAGGCTCATAAGAATTCCCATGAAAGATCTCTATGAAAGCACTTGAGAACCCATTTTTCTAACTCAAGATTAGAAGAGTATTACCATGGATTCTCCATTTGTTCAATCGCCAAGCTCATCAACCCACACATCACAAAGCAATCTCACCAAGTGTAGAGACAATGTATATGCAATATTTGTGCTAACCTCAAAGCACGTATGAGCCTTATAGAATCATAACGTATGAGCCTTATAGAATCACAATGCTCCCACATGATGATATCACAATAGAAACAGTTTATGATCATTTCCTCAACCATTTCAACCTCCATACACATGATGACATGAATAACCATTCTCGCACACGGCCAAGCAACAAAGGTATTTTATAATCATCAAAATCTCATACACAACAATCTCCCCCATTTTGATGATGACAAAATATTTATGCTATAATGCTCTCTCATAAAGCTCTCTCTCACCCTTTGACATAATCAGAAATGGGGATCATGATGGGGGATGCATGATGACATGAACTAAAATGTGAATATGCATGATATGCATGAACTAATTGCAAAATTGTTGGATACAAATTGTTGAAATTTGAAATGCAAATGTGGACAATATGGTCATGAAGAATGCAAGATGACAAAACGATATGCAAATGCTCACAAGTTACAGCAATTGGAAATGGTGTATGACATGACAATGATGAGCAAGCAGACAACACTCAAACACCCATAAAAAGATGTTGACTCATATAAGTCCTGATGAGTTGGGCAGATAAGATCACATGTAAAGCTCCTCCTTTGACATGGACACAATAGATGACTGACTATGGTTTTCAAATTTTTGATTTTTAGTTTTCTTGTGAAATGCATGAAACAAGATGTATGAAAGTGATGAGGCATGAAATGCATACAATGTAATCAAGCAGATATCTATAGATACATGCAACAAAACTCCTTCACAAGAAGTGATAGGTGTAGGAAAAGTGCAAGTGAGTCATTAAGTTCAGAATGCTCATGATTACACCTAGAGGATTGTGCAGATAAATAGGAGAAGACGTACAGCAGGTCAAGTAATTAATCAAATTTTCAAAATACATATCAAATCAAATTACCATCTGTAAGTGAGTAACATGAGTATGAATCTTAGCCATATGGATAACCAGATTTTCAAGTAAACACAATAGTAAGTGTACAAACTGCATTTCAATCTAGAGAACAGTGTATTGGAGGCTTCGCTCTACCTCAATCAAATATATCATCAGAAATTTTCATACAGACAATCTGAATTTTTCTAAGAATGATCAGATTCAAAATAATTCCTTTTTTCGCGAGGAGACACATAGAGCTCATGCTAGAATCCCCGGTTACTCAGAATGTTGAACCTTGTCACCTCATTTGAACAGAGATACTTTAGTCATCACTTTTCAGAAATGAACCACATCACGTCTCAGGTGACATGTGCCCAGTTTACTCAGTGAGACTTAGCATTGCTCTGCCTTTAATATCAACCTTTTTTTTTGTATGTGGAGGCAGGCAGCTTTTTCCTCAACTGTCTCTTATCATCCATGCAGCAAGTTGAATTACTTTAGAGTGTTGAAATGAAATTCCTATATCCTTATGAACAACACTCAATTTCACATTAAAGTGCATGAAGTATACGAATTTGATTTAACATGTATGGAGAAAATTTAACTTAGAACAGGATAGTGTAGCTCCCCCTATGTAAATGCAATAAGCATGAAATGCTCCCCCTTAGAGTTTTACATGAAGCACACTTGTTAAGACTCAGATGCAACATTATTTATCAATGAAGTATATGGTCTTAGAAGTTTCAAGGAAGGGGTTGAATAGCATATAATAACATGCAAGCATACGATGAAGATATGCATATGCAATACAAAATGAAAAGATATGCAATTTCAGTTCTTGAAATGTTGACTCCAAAGATATGAGACCAATTGTTGGATGTATTCATTTTGACATTTATGCAACATGAAATGTGTAAAATGATGCATTTTAAAATATGCACTATATGTATGCTGAAAATGCCAACTATGCAACAAGACACACTATATGCACCCAATGCAACTAATGTATGACACACATTACCAAATGTTCAAATGTGAGGACACAATTTTATTCTGAAAAGAGAATTCAGAAAATTCATTCAAATCATCAAAATCATCACATGTGAACTTTTCTTGAAAACAATTGTGCTTTTATCCAGAAAGATGCGTGGCACATTGGTAAAGACCATGGAACATTGATCAACTTCAGTCCTCAAGATGTGCAGTCACAAACACAATATCATCATGTTGAGAGAATGGAAAATTATCATTTTTAATATTTTTAGCATGCAAAACTCCCCCATAATCAATGCATGATTTCAGAAAATTTATTTAAGTTAGATGCCATATGCATATATGATTCATGGTACCAAGCGGAGGCACATCCTCATGCATGGTGATAGCTTTCAGACAGGCTTGACCTGCCCTTCCACATGTCACCATTTTATATACCATGTAATCATTGAAATGATGATCAGAAACAAATGTATTCTCATTTGACATCGGGGTTTAGCAAGAAGCATTCAATGGCTACACTCTCATATATACTGCTCAGATGTTTCATTACCATTCAGCCAAACATTCATTATCCACATTGTCATGAACAACCAAGGGGTATCCAAACCTTCACAATCACTGTCTGTCAAGTTATGGCATTAACATCAAGACCATAGAACTTCAGTCAAACACTTTATTTTCTCACCTTTGCCTTGTGTTACCTTTATTAACATCTTCAAATTCTTTGCTTTATTTTGGTTGAGTAATCTTCATCAACATGCTCCAAATCTCAATAGAAGTAGAACAACTTTGGCATTGAAGTCTTCTTAAGCTCATTTCCTTCTCTCCAAAGCATTGCACCAAAGACTGGCCAAGTCGACTTAGAGCCTTCCCCTTGGCCTCAAGGCAATCCTGCAACAAAGTTCTCATTTGGTTATTTTGGGTACCCAAACCTTCTTGGGTCCCGGATGGTTAGTTGCACCTCTAGAGGGTGCCTTCCACAGTTTTTGGACATGCATATCATCAAAATGCATTAAAGAGCAATCATACATGGTATGTCCAAACTCACCACAATAATGACAACAATCAAAAGACTTCAGATTTTTCCTGTAAGAATGAGCAAGAAATTTTTGTGGGTTTGAAGAGATTGTGGACGGGTCATGTGGTGGACTGAGAGAGATGGGGTTTCTCCCTCTCTTAGTGAAAGGAAAAAAAATGATGAAGAAACGCGTGCGTAAAGGGCGGTGATATGGAAAAAAAGGTGGAGAGTACGACCTGAAAGGACACTCTGTAGGGGAACGCAGAGAACCTAGACTTACCGAATTCCGGTACAAGGCAGAGATAGGGATCCGAAGACCCTCTCACGCAAACTAAACTCCTTTCCCGGTAGGCGTGGCCTACCGTTCCGTGAGTAGTTTTTTATATATCGGGTGCTAGCCTAGGACTCTGCGTAGTAGAAATTGACGAACACAAAGACACACGTAGACTCAGAATTTGGAACGGCATATCACTCCTCACACAGTTATAATAGCAAAAATATAACAGCGAGTAAACAGACCACCGCAGGATATTGATCCGTGCGGGGTTTTAACAATAATATAACAAAGTGTAGAAAGGAAGTGCTGAAAGTAAATGACCACGGTGAAATGACTCACCGCGACCGATTATAGTACAAACAGACCCGTGCGGGATTTAGCTATCCGCGGGTATTATAGACATAAAAATAAAAATTACTACAAGCACGCGTTTGGTGGTGTGATCGCTAGGGACCGAGGGCCCCAAACTGGTTGATCGCTTTTGCCTTTGACGCGGGATGATATGGGCTCCTTCTTCCTCTTCGTTCGGCTGGCCGAAGAAGAGGGCTTTTGAGTTGGTTACCCTGCAAAATGAACGAACAGAAAATAAAATTAAGTTAGACAAGTGATATAATATGATAACAATTCATAAGATAAAGCATTGATAACATGTATGACAAACTAAAAAAATACAACAAAATAATAAGAGCAACAAAAAGAGCCGCTGATGGCGACGCAAGCGCGAAGCGGGCAAACGGTGGGACCAAACGGCTTCCCCGTGTGCGGGGACACGCGGGAATGCTAATTGGGCCGAAAGCCTCGCCTTTATTTCTGCATTAACATATTACATAAGCATATTAGATATATTATAAAAAAACATATTACAACCATAAATATGAACATAGACATATTATATAAGCACATGAATATATTAGCATATAAATATATATATAGGTATACACCTAGATCTAATAGATGAAGAGAAGATATAATATACAATATATATGTAATAAGTAAACATATATAAAGATGTACATGTAAGCTTATATAAAGACAAAGAAGGGTGCATACACTAATAGTAAAAAAAACATACAAACCACCTACGTGCATGGCATGTGCACATGAAGTGTAGATATTAAAATAATGAAGAGAGAAACAGCAAGAGAGGGAGTGAGAGAAACAACAATAAAAAAAACAAAGAAAGATCACGTGAGAGTGAGACAAAAGGGAAAGAGTTCTGGAGGTGGTGAGAGAGATCGGATAGGAGGAGAGGAGACAGAGGGGGGGTTTGAAAAAAATAATAAAAAAAGAGAGAATAAGAGAGATCGAGAGGGAGAGAACGTGAGAGAGATTGAGAGGGAGACAACGAGAGAGAGGGTGTGAGAGAAGAGATAAAAAAATAAAATAAATAATAATAAAAAAAGAGATAAGAAAGAGAGCAGGGAGAGATCGGGTGAGAGAGTTAGAGAGAGGGTGTGAGAGAAGAGATAAAAAAATAATAAAAAAGAGAGAAGAAAGAGAGTAGGGAGAGATCGGGTGGAGAGAGAGAGAGAGAACAAAAGAGAGAGAGGGAGAAAGAGAGAGAGAGAACGTGGGAGAGAGGGGGAGAAATAGAGAGAAACGGATGGGGGAGAGAGAATGCGGGAGAGAGGGGGAGAAAGAGAGAGAGAAACCGCGGGAGATAGAGGGAGAAAGAGAGAGAGAGGGAGAGAGAGAACGCGGGAGAAAGAGGGAGAAAGAAAGAACGCGAGAGGGGGAGAGAAACCGGAGGGGAGGAAGAGAGACGGACGGGAAAAGGAGAAAGAGAAGGGCGCGCAGGTGGCCGCGGGCTGGGCTAAGTCAGCTGCCGCGGACGTGGTCGGGGTGGCGACGGTGACAACGGCGGAGTTAGAGACGATGGTCGCGGTTGTGGAGGTGAGCTCGCGGCAGCATGAAAGGGGAGACGCGGATGCGGCGTCCGGTGGAAGGTGGCAGCGGCGGCTCGGAGCGGTGGTGACGGTGGCCGACGATGCAAGTGGACGGCAGCGGCCTCACGAAGTGACTTGCATAAACTGGAGGTTGTGGTCGCTTGTGAGCTCACGGGACGTAGGAGGCTCCGGTGAGGGGCTTCGCAACGAAGACGGCGGTGGCGTTAGCGCGGTGGTGAGCGGCGACGGCGAGGCGAGGCATCTGTCGCGGAAGAGGTGTGGCAAGGTGGCAAGCGGCTGGGCTTCACGGTGCTTATGTGTTAGGGAGAGAAGGAGATGGAGGTGGACGACGATGGATGCACCGGCGGCAGGCGATCGCGGCGGGGGAAGCTTCACGACGGGTGCAACGGCATGGTGGGGTGTAGCGTCCGGTGGAGGCAGTGACGCGGAGTGACAGTCACCGGCAGTGGAGCTTGGGGCAGCTCGCGGTGATGACGGCCGGTGAAGGTGGACGATGACGGAGAGATGAACAGCAGCGGCGAGGGAGCTTGGGGAGATGGCCGGCGTGGTGGTTGATGGTGACGGCGGTTGTGGAGAGGGTGGCTATAGCAGTGGAGCGTTGTGGTGAGAGGGGCTCGACGGTGGTCGGCCCGAGGTGGCAGGCGGAGATGCAGACGGCTCATGAAGGGGAGATGCGATGGAGATGGAGGCAGAGGAAGAGAGTGGGTGAGTGGAGAGGAGGCTGACAGAGGAGGTCTGGAGATGGAGGGGGTGGCTGTAGAGGAGGAGACACGGTGGCGATGGCAGTGTGTGTGTCGTAGGGGGGCCTTCTGTGATGCTATTGCAGCCAGGTATGTGTTAGAAAAGGGGGAGGACGATGGGGGGACAGGGAGAGGAAGAAAGGGAGGTGAATTCTTTGGGCATTGATTGGAGGAGTGTGATAAGCATTGAGAGAGAGGGAGATAAGGTGGGGTGGAGATGAGTAGACAATTAAGAAAGAAACAAGATCCGAGAATATAGGGGGTGGGGTAAATGATTAATATTATTTTATTTAAGTTGATTAAGAATATTTTGTTTCTTTTGTTTAAGCTTATTAGAATAAAATTATATATATATATACATCTACGTATATATTTTTACAACCATGTATATATGTATATTATATATTACACACATATATATTTACAACCATATATATATATTACATATATATATATACAACCATTAATATATATATATTTGGGTTTTATATTATTTTTTATTATTTTTAACTTTTTCTTAATTTTTTGTATTTTTTATAACCCTTTTTTTAATTTTTTTTTGTATTTTTATGACCCTTTATTAATTTTTTGTATTTTTTAAATAACATTTTCTCATTTTTTTGTATTTTATTCTTTATAAAATTTTCTCAATTTTTTTGTATTTTTCTTTTTTATAAACTTTTCTTGATTTTTTTGTATTTTTCTAACCTTTTCTAAATTTTTTTATTATATTTTTATATAAAAGCTAAAAAAATGACTAATCACCCACATAAGTCAAATGCGTAAGCCACTTTAGGGCATCATAGCATAATATAAAATTTAATCACAGAAATGTTAAAAATGACGTGTCTACAGTTGCCCTGCCTTGGCGTCCGCTTTGTAGGGGAAAGACATGTAGTGGAATAGAATGAAGTGGGTTGGAATGAAATGGAGTGAACTAAAAAGCGGATGCCAAGGTATGATGAGACACGCCCTCTAACACTTCCTGATGGAAATCTTTCCCGAGTTTCACCGAAACAACCTTGAAGAATGTCCTCCGAAATCCACAATTGTTTGGATGATAACAAACAAGGAAGGAGATAATGTGCGCTGGGGCACAAACAACTAAAAGGAGGACTAACTTCACGGCGCGGAAGTACCTGGGTCGTAAACCTGCAGGTTTCACCATTGGGGAGCGGTTACCAACCATTGTGGAAGTGCTGCAGCCAAGGCGGGTCCAAGGGGAATAAAAAAAGATGATTTTGGGACAAATCCAAACAATGGTCTCTTTCAGAGAAACAGTCCAAGGTAACCTCGGGAAGACTCGGTACTCGACTCTGAATGGAATATCTCACATTTCAGAGTGTTTAAACACAGTGGCTTGCACAATTGACTTAAGTGAATGATTTTCGCAGTGAAATCAACTGACCAAGGTTAAGCTGTGGAGACTGGGTCAGGATACCGATTCGATGAGCTGGTAATGAGCCGGGGCCCGTTTATCGCCACATCAAACGGAACCGCCGTCCCCATTCCGACACGACTTAACAACCTATCCGTACGCTCTGAACTCTTTTGGAGTTATCAGAGTCTGAACTCAAACTCCAAATTCATTCAAGGCGTACGGTGCTTGACAGACTCCAATTGTGTAGATACAATACCAGACACAATGCAGATATGATACATGTGGGAGGGTGATGATTCATCTTTTTCTTGTTTTTCTTTTCTTTCATCTTTTTTTCGTGCTTTTTATTTTCATCTTTTTTTTTCTTTAAAATTTTTGGTTCTTTTGAAACCTGCATTCATCAGTGGACACAGTAAACAGAAATAAATATCTCAAAAAATAAACACCCATGTGCACAAAATATCAATCAATCATAACAATTCACACAAGCAGGGGAAACATAGACAACAGAGTTCGTCTGGCAAGGCACATCATTTTTTGTTTATTTTATTCTTTTTTGTCTTTTTTTATGTTTTGAATTTCTTGGCATTTGTTCTTCTCGTTTTCAGGGTGCCCAGCATAGAGAGAAATGATGGCCGACAGAGCCTCTTGGTTCCTAACCTCCTCTTTTGGAGGTTATGTCCTTCCAGGAGCAAGTTCCCAGCACAGTGGCTTATGCCCAAGAGGGCGAGCATGAGCTCGTAGTTCATGTGGGCATGATTTGGTTTGAATTTTGACTACACCGTTCACCCACTTATCCTGACCTTGTGGGATGATTGAATCTGAAAGGCAATAGAAAGCCAGGGCTTGCTAGCTCCTGTGGCCTGAGCAGAGAAGGAATGTGTCGCTCGATCAGAGCGTGATGCCCGGACGACAGAGCTGGAGAAGGAATGACGACGACACGTCATCGAGGAGCTGCCCCGAGACATCTTGGAGCTGAAGGTTTCTCTCCGGATAGCAAAGAGAGAAATAAAGCAAGAGAGAAAGGCAAAGACAGAGCAGCATAGGAGGCCCAGGAGATGGAGCTCTGGGAGGAAGAGCATCCAGACACCTAACTTGCTCAGAGTCAGTGTAGATCAAGGGATTTGGAGCTCATGGCAGAGGAGCTCTGAGAGCTGGTGCAGTCCCTATCGGCAGAGCAGAGGGCAGCTCAACCAGCGGCCTCGACTTCAAGAGTTTCGCGGCCATCGGGGTCGCGAGAGAGACAGGAAGACGGCGAAGAGCACTGCTAGAACAAATGTGAACGCATGGTGCGGCAAGGCGATTGCTGCGTCACTGAGCTCTGAGAGACTTCTTCGGGGGACTTTCGTCTTCGAAGAGAAGAGAGAAGAGAGGTGACCGAGAGAGTAACAAGGGTTAGTGAGTGACTTGCACACCCACTCTCTTCTCATGATGGGCACAAACCCTTATATAGATATGTGAGTGGAATGACCTAGTTTGAACATGATTGGTTCGCCCTTGATGCATTCCTTCTCTTCTACGCCTCCTCTTTTCATGCCGTCCCCATGTGACGTGTTTAACAGAACTCCCCTGAGATAACGGATCGTGTCTCAGACTCATTGGGCATTTCTTTCGGGAGAATCCATCACAAATTTTAATGATGTACCACCGAATTCAAAGATGCCAACCGCCCTCTTGTCCTCTTTCCATGTAGACGAGTCCACTCCCGGATTCAAAGATATCGACTCCCATTGTCCTTTCTCATGTGGATGAGTCCACTCCCAAATTCAAAGAGGTCGACCTGCATTGTCCTTTGTCCATGTAGATGACCTCATCTCAGATTTATTTGAATCATGATGAACACAGGGAACCTAGATGTGTAGGGTGTGAATGAACCCGCTACGCTCCGGACCTCGTTTACTTCGAGTGAAAGACGGGTGCTTTGTTACAAGGCCCATTGCAAGAGGAAGTGGGAGAGATCTGGATCATATCCCTTCAATCCTATAAATACTCCCCCCACCTGCTTCACTTGAAAGCACGGAGTTATGGAGACTGGTTAGAAGAGTGAAAAGTCGACAGGAGGGAGTAAGAGTTTCTCATTCTCTGAGATGGAGGGAGAGTCCAGTTTCAGGGTGGAGGGTGAGTCTTCTCGCTCCTCGAAGAGGAGCAGATCCAGTGGTAGTTCCAGGAGACTCTCCGATGTTGAAAGGCCGCTCAGTGAGAGGACCCAATCGGAGCTTGTAAACGAGCCAGTTCTTCCCTCTATTGTTCATGATCCCTTTCTTCCTTTCTCATTCTCTTTCTATTTTTTTTTATTTCAATGATGCACCCGCTTCTCACTTCCTGTGTAATCCACAGAGTATGACGAGGTCACATATCTCATGGGAATTAGTGGTGGCCGCCTATCGAGGCTTGCCTGACTTCCAGAAAGCTAGACTAGATGCGATGGGGTTTGGTGCATTCCTCCGGATCGAACCCATTAAGCTCGACCTCGCCCTCATCCAAGCATTGCGCGAGAGATGGGACCCAGAGAGTCGTGCCTTCTTGATGCCCTGGGGGCACATGGTGCCCAATCTCGAAGATGTGGCCCGAATCACCGGCCTTAGAGTGGATGGTGAGGCGGTGACCGGGGTCACCTACCCCGATTATCGTGAAGTGGCTCAGAAGCTTCTTGGTCTGAAACTAAAGGACCAAAAGAACAGGTCAGTAGCCAAGGCGTCTATCATGGAGGCATTGGGGCTCACTGACACTCGTCACCGTGATAACGAGTCCTTGGAGGAGTTCATGGAGAGAGCGGAAGAGGGTCCCGCGCTGTGTACTGCGTGGATGCGGGTAGCTGGGAGAGGTCAAACATGGACTTGAAGATATTCCTCCTTTTCCTGCTGGGAAAATTACTGCTGGGTTCCAAAGGAGATGACATCCATTGTCGTTTCCTAGAATTTTTGGTGGGCCTAGAGAGGGTAGGGCAATATGCCTGGGGAGCCACCGTGCTGGCGCATCTGTTCGCAAGTCTGTCCCAAAGGACAGATCGAGAGGTGACTGTGAGTGGCTTCATACCGTTTCTCCAGGTAATTATTTGTTTGTTTATTTATGCAACTAAAATATTTCATGAAATGCTGATGACATGTGACGACATAGGTATGGAGTTATTACTACATCCCAATGGGGCGAGCTCGACAGTGGCGTGTGGTTGTGGCACCACTAGCTCGGCGGTGGCAACCCATTATGAGCACAGCCTCTCTGTCTTACCAGCTTATGGTATTAAAGCGTGAGCTGCAAGAGTTCCCCACAGAGATGGTAGGACTCCATTTTTTTTCGTCTTTTCTTTTGTCTCTCTCTTTTTTTTGGTCCTTTTGAGTGATTAAGGAGATACACGCATGCCAACGCAGGTGATCTGGAGGCCTTACTCGGGCTTGGTCGATGTTGACCAACCGTGGGTCATCGCAGGTCACCCTCGATTTGGTCGGGACCTTTGGGTCCACTGCCTGAATGAAATCGAGCCACTCCGGCTACGATTGGTCATGAGGACTCTCGGGCTTGCCCAGGAATGGGTAGATATGACCGCACCACCGCGCGTCGGGAGGAAGACACGTGGGCCGGTAACCTGTGTCGACTGGCGGGTGCGCTTCCCTGAACAATATGAAGATTGGCAGTGGGTGGCACGCTTGTGGAGTCGCACGCCCGGGATAGTGAAGATTATCTACGTCTCTATAGGGCGATGTATGCAGAGCGACTCCATCCTAAGGGACTTGTGGAGGTGTATCTCCTTTCTCACTTTTTGATCATTTTTTTCTATTTTTTTATCATTTTTTTTAATGTAATGCTAATTCTATGACATGGGTTTAGGATGCCCGTGATACCATGATAGCGAACCTGCGGGCTCGCTTGGCGGACACGGAGGGAGAGTTGGGTGACACCCGTGAGGCTTTACATGTCTCGGTGAGTATGTATGCAAATGCATATTCCTAATTATACCCCTAGATTTTGGTGTTTAACCACTCACTGTCACTTCTTGCTATCATAGCGCACTCGGCTCGACGCAACCCTACCAGCAGTAGGGGCAGAGGGTGCTTCTTCCAGTCTATGGATTCCTTCGTCGGAACTAGATTCGCTCCATGAGCAGCTTGCCCGTGTAACACAGCGCGCCGCGGAGGCTGAGGGAATGCTTTCCGCGTTGGTGAGGGTTCCTCTTATCCGAGCTTCTCTGTTTATGTCTCATCACACCCCTGAAATGACAGATATGGCAGGTCGAAGAGATGCAAGAGATGTTTGCTCGTGCATCACAAGGGAAGTCCAGGATAGCGGAGCTGGAGGAGGAATTGCAGCGTCGCTCAGATGATAATTTTTCGCGGGACGCCATGGAGCTGAGGATCACCCTTCAGCTGGAAAGGGATGACAGAGAGAGAGAACGTGCTGAGAGGGAAAAGGACAGGGAAAGAGAGAAGGCCAAAAGATCAACCGAGAAAGAGGAGAGGAGGGCCCTGGAGGCCCAACTATTTGAATTGAGGACCAGTCTCGGTCTCACCGAGCAGTGGCTGAAGGATGGCGAGGAACACTACCGAAGAGCACGAGAGCGTGGCTTTCGTGTTAGTAGCTTCTTTGCTGCCTCCGCAGATCGACGACGGGGAGTGGAGATAGAAAGAGGACCGCAAAGCGGTAGAAGTACCACTTTTCATGGTTGGGTAGCACCTTCTAGAGTTTCTCGTCCAGAAAGCGGTGAGACGAGTAATGTGGAGAGAGAAGGTGAAACCTGATGTAGACTTCTATTTGTTTTTAGTTGAGAGTGGAATAAATTAGTTCGTGCTTGGTTCTCTGCTTTTCTTGATCACTCTAGTCCCTACATACACTTAAGCAAACAAGTTAGCATCTCTGCTCTGACTTGCCCCTTGCTCAATAAATAAACATGATTTGAGCTGTCCTTGATAACGAGTCAAGGGGCAAGCCTTTATTAACAAAGGCAATAATAAAGGATAATGAATGCGACAGACAAGCACACGGATGTAGACGAGAATTTAAAATGAATGGTGCATACAAATGCGATCATGCGAAAATGTGATTTTCTTTGTTTTTGCAGGTGTATTCATTTTTTGTATTTTGTTGTTTATTTATTTTTTTTTGGTTTTTATATTTCCATTTTTTTGTGCATGTACATTTTTTACTTTTTTTGGATTTTTGGATTTGTTATTTTTTTGGTTGTTTTTGGTTTATTTATTTTTTTTATTTTTGCTAATGCATGATGACCACTTGATATAACATCTAACCTGCATGAGAACGAGGGTTTCTTGCTAACCTCCCAGGCATCCTAAGTTCACATCTAAGTTGATTTGGGCCTCTACACTCCTCGAATGATAATCTCGCTGGCTAAGACTTACCTTGATGACAATACTGTCATGCCATGCTTAGGCTCCCAGTTGCTTCCGACCACAGGGATTCACCCAAAAAGTGTTTGAGGTAAATGATTTACCCGACCCGGGTCTATTTCCTCACAACTCTAGATGATATGTAATGGAACACCCTGGAACCCAAATGACCAACCGCGCGACGCTGACCCGGAATTAGATGCCGTCGCACCCATAGGTAACGCGCTTGCATTGGTCTAAGCCCGAGGTTAGGCTAAGAAGACATCTAGATGGTAGATAAGGGTCTTGACCGGCCAGAAACACGGAGACGCTTTCACGACAATGACTTCTGCTTTCCAAGATGGACAACCATATGTTTGTGTCGAAAGGTGGTTGCAGACTTTGGTGAGTTTCACCCTTCAGGAACTCCATTGAGCCTTCATCTTCAGAGGAAGAAGGAAGAGTATAGGGGGCAAACCTCCTGAGAGGACCGGCAAAACCGTTAACCCGGCGAGCCAGTAGGGGCGCACTTAACTTCCCCTTTTGGGCAACTTCAGACCAAATCTCGAGCATTTACATCTCATGACCCCTTTTGTATAGAATTTGACTTTCAGTCAAAGGGGTTTCATTTGTGGGATCGGGCACGGTTACGACCAGGCTTTTCACTTGACTTTGATTTTGTTCTTCTTTTCTGATTTTTCTTGACAGATTTTTGCGAGGGACATAATATCTTGACATTATGGAATCCCTCTTGGATGCCTACGAGGACACTGCCCTCTTCTCGTGCTCTGACCCATGTTCGAGGAATGGGACCCTACTCTCACCCTAGGGGTTGTGTTCGTGTTTCCCATGCTCAACATTTTAAGGGCGACGGCTGTCTCATTCGGTCGAAGAGAGAGAGAACGAAGATTTAAGCGTTCTGGAGACCTTCTGGGTGAGGCCTCACCATGAGCGGTGCTACCGATCTTTCATATGACACATGTGTACATGTATGTTGCCTTCTTTTGAGGGGGCATAAGCCGAACTAGTCGGACATGGATCTCCCCGGTTCTGGCAAACCAAGAACCGGAACCTACCAAGTCTTAATAGGCCATATCCCAACATGGAGGTTGAATGCGATGACTTGATTGCATGGTGGTCTCCAGGCATTGGCATTTTGAATTTTCTACTTTTTTTCTTTTCATTTTATTCTATTTTTTTCTTTTGTTGTTGTATATATACATATTTTTGTTATTTTCATTGTTTTCTATTTTTTTTATTGTTTCATCATTTTTTGACACTATGTACACCTATCTAAGGGTAGTATTTCTTAAGATAAAGCCCATTCCAAGGGTGGGATAACTCGATCCCCTCAGCATTGACTAGCCTATAGGCGTTGACAGGATGCACAGCCTGAATCACGTACGGTCCTTCCCAATTGGGTTGGAGTTTAGAACGCGGCCCACCAGGTTTTACAAACATTCTTTTCACTACCATTTCACCGACTTGAAATTTCCTTTCAATGACCTTCTTTTGATAAAAACGTGTGAGTCTGTTTTGATATACACGTGCATGCTCGGCAGCGGCCAGCCGTTTCTCATCTAAGAGTTCCAATTGGGCAAGGAGTGAATCACGACGTCGTTCATCGAGGGGGAGATCCTTATCCAATTGTACTCTCAGAGAGGGTACCAGAATTTCGTACGGAACTACCGCCTCCATCCCATAAGTAAGGGCGAATGGAGTTTACCCAGTGGGGGTACGGATTGAGGTGCGATAGGCCCATAGAGCCTCAATGAGCTTTTCTGGCCAATCCGAGAACTTGTTAGACTCACATGTCTTTTTTATGATTTTAATCAATGTTTTATTAGTGGCCTCTGCTTGGCCATTACCTTGTGGATAATAAGGTGATGAGTGATGCAATGCAATCTTATACCTTTTGCAGAGGTCCCGAAGGTCCTGAGAAATGAATTGCGGTCCATTATCGGTGATGATCGTGCTTGGAATGCCAAACTTGGCGATGATATTCTTCATGATGAATTTGCAGACTGTTGATGCTTTGACCTCCACGTAAGCTTCGGCTTCGGCCCATTTGGTGAAGTACTCCGTTGCAGTAAGGATGAATGATTTTTGCTTAGTGAGGGAGTTAGGATTACCAAGACATCGAAAGCCCACATGGAGAAAGGCCATGGGGAGGATACTGGATGAAGTGAAGAAGATGGGGAATGAATTTTATCGGCGTGAAGTTGACACTTGACACACCTGTGGACATAGACGGCACAATCCTCTTCCATGGTGAGCCAGTAAAAGCCTTGCCGAAGGATTTTCTTGGCAAGCATTTGGCTATTCACCTGACCACCTCACACACCAGAGTGTGCTTCCTCTACTCACTTCCAAACTTCATTGTCATCAAAACACTTTAGAAGAATACCAGTGAGACTTCTCTTATATAGCAGTCCTCCAACCAATGTGTACCTCTGGACAACTCTCCTTATGGCTTTCCTGTCTTCTGCTGTAGTTTATTGTAAAGGAATGGCGATAAAAAAGGATTAGACAGAAGGTGCCTAGAAGAATTTACAAGATAAGAAAGGAATCAAAGACAAAGGTGAGGACTGAAGCCTCGAAAGCAGTATGAGAACGGGCAGATGCCCGAGACAATTGATATGACATGAATCGAGTCAGACTCGAGATCAGGATCAGGAGGAATTATAAATTGATGAATTGAGAGAGGCGGATCCGGGGGGTCCGGATGTAAAGGGGGAGAATCAGAGGAGAATGGATCCGGAGGTTCTGGAGGAAGAACTTGATGAGGGACGCGATGCCCTGGAAAAAGGTATGGAGAAAGGTAATTTAAAGGGATGAAAAGGACGAGGGACACAATGCTACGGAAGAACAAAAGGATAAATCGAAAGAAAGAAAGGTCCGGAGACTTCGGACGAATATGAAAAGGTACGGCGCGATGCCCTAGGAGGGATGGATAACAAGATGAGAAATCTAGAGGTTCCGGAGGGATATGAAAAGGAAGGGTGCGATGCCCTGAGAGAGATGGAAATGATATGAGAAATCCGAAGGTTCCGGAGGGAGATGGGAGACGGATAAAGATAAAGAATTAAACATGGAGGGGTCTGAAGGTTCCGGACGGGGTGGAACGTGAGGGTAGGATAAAGACAAGGAACCAAACAGAGAGGGGTCCGGAAGTTCCGGACGGGAAGACAATGAATTAAACAGAGTGGGGTCCGGAGGTTCCGGATGAGGACGATGATGAGGGATGGATAAAAAGATGGAATTAAACAGGGAGGGGTCCAGAGGTTCCGGACAGAGCTGAATATATGGGTCCGGAGGTTCCGGACGAGGTAGAAGGTAAGGGTCCGGAGGTTCCGGAGGGAGATGAGAGACGGATAAAGGTAAGGAATTAAACATGGAGGGGTCCGGAGGTTCCGGACGGGATGGAATGTGAGGGTAAAATAAAGACAAGGAACTAAGCAGAGCGGGGTCCGGAGGTTCCGGAGGGAGATGGGAGACGGATAAAGATAAAGAATTAAACATGTAGGGGTCCGAAGGTTCCGGACGGGGTGGAACGTGAGGGTAGGATAAAGACAAGGAACCAAACAGAGAGGGGTCCGGAGGTTCCGGACGGGAAGACAATGAATTAAACAGAGTGGGGTCCGGAGGTTCGGATGAGGACGATGATGAGGGATGGATAAAAAGATGGAATTAAACAAGGAGGGGTCCGGAGGTTCCGGACGGAGCTGAATATATGGGTCCGGAGGTTCCGGACGAGGTAGAAGGTAAGGGTCCGGAGGTTCCGGAGGGAGATGAGAGACGGATAAAGGTAAGGAATTAAACATGCAGGGGTCCGGAGGTTCCGGACGGGATGGAATGTGAGGGTAGGATAAAGACAAGGAACTAAGCAGAGCGGGGTCCGGAGGTTCCGGATGGGGACGATAATGAGGAATGGATAAAAACATAAGATTAAATAGGGAGGGGTCCAGAGGTTCCGGAGGGGGATGAATGTGAGGGTCCAAAGACCCTAGAGAAGAAGAGGAGCTTGATTGCGTAGACCTAGATGATGGGAAGCGTCCTCTCAGCCAATGGATTGCCCATAAAAAGAAGATGAATAACAGCACAAGCAGTGATGGAATGGGGTATGCAGTAGATGAGCTACAGGATGGCTTCTCCACATGGGATTTATCACTCTTAAGCTCCACTTTATGCTTTCCCTTCTTCCTGGTAGATACTCTCTCGTAGTGTGGCCTCTCAACCTTCAACATGACTTCTTGACCTTGTAGGCCGCTCTCTCCAATTATGTGCTTCAAAAGATGGCCTCATCCTTCTCTGACCAATCGGTTCAATTGGTGCGGTCAGAGCCCACAGGCTCTCATTTGATGTAACAAGATCCCTTGGACATTCGAAAATGAACGGTAACTCTCTTGGCAAATAATCATAGCAAAAGTTTAAGAGTCCCGCTTGTGCAGTAGGGATCTTGACATGGAATGGCTCTTTTAGAAATAACTCCCTTGATAAATGGATGGTATCTATCATTGGGAGTTTGACCTTCGGCATAAAGGGCTTCTTATTTGATGCACTGCTCAAGGGTATTGGAATATCGCGTCTGAATATGCTTGATAGCATAGACGTTCGGCCCTTGCATGGAAGTTGGTAGGGAGTAGACAAAACGTCAAAAGCTTCCAATAAAGAGCGGCTTGACCCTCCCTTGAGCATAGAATTCATCATCTCCTCGGCAGTAGAATGTGTCATCACTATGCATGAGGAGATCCCCTTCTTTTGATTGGCCATTTGGACTATGACCGAACAAGGGGTAATAAGGGCCTTGAAAGCATGTTGGCCAATGAGTAACGTGATCGTTATTGTTTTGGCCCTTGATTTACTTAGCACCAATTCCTGAGAGTCCTTTTTGATGGACATTGGTGCAGATGGAGATTCGGCCTTCTCAAAGGTGACCGGTACAAGAACTCGAATTGGCATTCGGCATATGAAATCTTGAATTTTGAATGGCATAGCCGTAACCGAATTCTTCTTGTCCGATTCTTGATCATCATCTTTGGCACATGTATTTATAAGAATACACCCACTCCGAGAGGTGATAGAAAGAGGTGAGTCGGAAACAACATGATCGGACAATGGAGGTTCAATGGAAGGGGTAGATGGAAGTTGAAACACAGCGAGCTTCTTCTCTTGCTCGGGAGCAGATGAGGTTGACTCGGGTGCAAAAATGGATGGGCCCTGCTCAGGGTTAGCCACGAATTTGGGTAAGGGGTCAAGTGGAGGAGTAAGAGGGGTTGGGTTTGAAGTTATAGGGATGGTGGAAAGCCTGAAGTGGCGGAGGCGAGATGGAGGCAACAGGCTCAGCGGGTAATAGAGGTTCAATGGAATGGGTTGTAAAAAGAGTAGGTGGAGGTTGAAACACGACGAGCTTCTCCTCCTGCTCGGGAGCAGACGAGGTTGGCTCGGGTGCAAAAATAAATGGGCCCTGCTCTGGACTAATCACGGGTTTGGGTATGAGGTTGAGTGGAGGAACATGAATGGTTGTATTCGGAGTTACAAGGCTAGTGGAGGTTTTAGGTGGAGACGATGGAGGATTACTTGGTTGGGGACAAGGGTTAATAGAAGGCTCCGTGGAGGTTTTAGGTGAAGGCGATGAAGGATTACTTGGTTGGGAACAAGGGTTAATGGAATGCTCAGTGGAAGCCAATGGTGCGAGGGTTAATTGTGCGATCGAAGGGGTAACAGTAGAAGGCTTGGTACGTAGAAAATGGGTGGTACGTGGGGGGTTAAGGATAGAAGGCGATTCATGGTGCATTGATGCGGGTTGTTGGGGTGTAAACCCGTCATCGTAACACCAGGTGGTTTCATAGGTAAGGGTAGAATCAGTGGTTGACTCATGGTATATTGACGTGGGTTGCTGGTGCATGGACCCATCATCATAATGCCATGATGTCTCATAGATAGGGGTAGAATCAGTAGGAGACTCATGGTACGTTGACGTAGGTTGCTGGAGCATGAATCGATCGTCATAATACCATGACGTCTCATAGATAGGGGTAGAATCAGTAGGAGACTCATGGTACGTTGACGTAGGTTGCTGGAGCATGGACCCATCATCATAATACCATGATGTTTCATAGGTTGGGGTTGGGTCAGTGACTTCGTCCTGAGCAGGGGAGTCTTCTGGTGGTGGTGGGAGAGAGAAGGAACGAAGAAACCTCGGAGTGGATAAATCTTCAAAATTTTCGTAGATGTGATCAGGTGTCATTTGCAATTCCTCATAATTATTAGGTTCAAATGGATGTTGTGATGGAGGCGTATTGATGAGGTGAGGTGACGTGTATTGGTATGGAGGGTTTTGCGTATATGAATATGGATGTGGAGACGGAGGGCCGTATGAATTAGCGTGATAAATGGGTGATGGGTAGATGTATCCATTTGATCGTAACGACTTGAAAGAAGCTCTTGCTCATACTCATCTCTTACCTTCTTCCACTCCTTATCTATTTCAGCGATTTTAGCGTGAAGGGGGTTAACTTGAGGAGGAGTAGGAAGAGGTCGCAGACTTGTGATCCTCTTTAATTGTTCCTCCATTTGATCAATTTTATCAATGATAGCTTGTTGGAGAGGTGTGACTTGTGAAGTTGAGAGTTGACTTTGAGACTCTGGAGGGGCGGCTTGACATGAAGGCCGTGAAGAGAAAGGGAGTAAGGTTTGCCCATGGAATGACCCGGTCGAACCGGGGTAAAGGGACGGCCAAATTTTGGGGCCATGAGGGATGCTGAAATGAGGGAGGTGGTTGGCCCATGTGGTCCTCAAAAGGAGCAGCACGAGGACCACCTATAGCGCATGGATGACCTGGGGGAGAGGTAGAAGTAGAACCCCTCTTAATGATAGCCTGGATGGCTTCACGTTGTTGAGGAGTAAGGGAGTCGATGTGAGGAGCAAGGACATCTAAGGCATAGGGAGCACTAATGGAGGAGGAAGCTCCCCCGGCAGTGGCCTGTACTCCATAAGAGGACTCATATGATGGACCAACATCCATGGGCTGGACGTGTGGCTCACACTGGTAGCCCCGATCTGAGTTATAGACTCCATAGGAGTCGTGACCTGGGTCATGCATTTGGGACTCATAGGCGTCGGTCTTGAAAATATTATGATTATATTCAGCCATCCATAATAATCTTTTGAGAGCATAATAGCAAACACCAGCAAACAATTAACAAAGATTAGCAGACAAGTGAATGCTTTACGTCCTTTTTTGTTTTTATTTTAACTTTTTTTTGTCTTTTTTTTAAACAAATGTAAAAATTCACACAAAATTTACAAAAAAACCTAGTTACACCTTTGTTTTACCGCCGTGTGAACTAGGGACTCTCGTCTCACCACGGATAGGTAACTAACTTCGGGGTACTTCAGTGGTACAACCTGCCCAGTGAACGAAGAGGGAATCCTGCGATGTCGGGGACTTACGGAGGTCCCGATGGAGGAGATCCTAGTCCGTCGAGAGGAATTCCCGACGGAGAGTCCTTCCTTCACCGAGAGGTTAATCCTTAGAAAAAAAAAGAAAGAAAAGGGGGTAAATGCATGAAATGCAGTGCTGAATAAAAGATATGTAACACACAGATGGAGCAGATATAAGCACACAAATATAACAGATGTATAGCAGTGATATAACAAGAATATAACAACAATAAACAGATAGAGGAAGATATAGCCGTTCTACTTTCCAAGACAACACAGACTTAAAAACGACAAAAGAGGGGACTAAGGGGGGTGCACGTGGTGCACGAGGGGGATGACACAGCGCACGCGGGCGCAATAAGAAGGGGGGACACACGAGGGTGCCAAATGGAGGGAGCACACGTGGGTGCCAAATGGTGGGGGCACACGTGGGTGCCAAATGGAGGAGGAGTGCACGAGGTGCACGAGACAACGTTGACCTCTAAAGTAACCACAAAGGACCGGGGGGAGTGCACGAGGTGCACGAGGGGAGTGGGCGCACGTGGGCACAATAGGGAAGGGCACACGTGGGTGCCGATAGGAGGGACATGCGTGGGTGTCAAGAGGAAGGGCACACGTGGGTGCCGAAAGTTTGTGGGTAATCAAAAAAGCAAAAAGCAGGTCCCACCGTGATCGCCAGAGATGTGGACGCGCCACGTGGTGGACTGAGAGAGAGAGATGGGGTTTCTCCCTCTCTTAGTGAAAGAAAGAAAAAATGACGAAAGAAACGCGTGCGTAAAAAGGATGATGTAGAAAAGATGGTAGTGAGTATGACCTGAAAGGCCACTGTGTATGGGGACGTGGAGCCTAGACTTAGCGGACCTTCGGTACAGGACGGAGAACGGGATCCGAAGACCCTCTCACGTAAACTGAACCCCTTCCCGGTAGACGTGACCTACCGTTCCGTGAGACAGTTTTTATATACCGAGTCGTAGCCTAGGACTCTACGTAGTAGAAATTGGCGGACACAAAGACACACGTAGACTCGGAATTTGGAACGGCATATCACTCCTCACACAGTTATAATAGCAAAAATATAACAGCGAGTAAACAGACCACCGCAGGATATTGATCCGTGCGGGGTTTTAACAATAATATAACAAAGTGCAGAAAGGAAGTGCTGAAAGTAAATGACCACGGTGAAATGACTCACCGCGACCGATTATAGTACAAACAGACCCGTGCGGGATTTAGCTATCCGCGAGTATTATAGACATAAAAATAAAAATTACTACAAGCACGCGTTTGGTGGTGTGATCGCCAGGGACCGAGGGCCCCAAACTGGTTGATCGCTTTTACCTTTGACGCGGGATGATATGGGCTCCTTCTTCCTCTTCGTTCGGCTAGTCGAAGAAGAGGGCTTTTGAGTTGGTTACCCTGCAAAATGAACGAACAGAAAATAAAATTAAGTTAGACAAGTGATATAATATGATAACAATTCATAAGATAAAGCATTGATAACATGTATGACAAACTAAAAAAACACAACAAAATAATAAGAGTAACAAAAAGAGCCGCTGATGGCAACACAAGCGCGAAGCGGGCAAACGGTGGGACCAAACGGCTTCCCCGTGTGCGGGGACACGCGGGAATGCTAATTGGGCCGAAAGCCTCGCCTTTATTTCTGCATTAACATATTACATAAGCATATTAGATATATTATAAAAAAACATATTACAACCATAAATATGAACATAGACATATTATATAAGCACATGAATATATTAGCATATAAATATATATATAGGTATACACCTAGATCTAACAGATGAAGAGAAGATATAATATACAATATATATATGTAATAAGTAAACATATATAAAGATGTACATGTAAGCTTATATAAAGACAAAGAAGGGTGCATACACTAATAGTAAAAAAAACATACAAACCACCTACGTGCATGGCATGTGCACATGAAGTGTAGATATTAAAATAATGAAGAGAGAAACAGCAAGAGAGGGAGAGGGAGTGAGAGAAACAACAATAAAAAAAAACAAAGAAAGATCACGTGAGAGTGAGACAAAAGGGAAAGAGTTCTGGAGGTGGTGAGAGAGATCGGATAGGAGGAGAGGAGACGGAGGGGGGGTTTAAAAAAAATAATTAAAAAAAGAGAGAATAAGAGAGATTGAGAGGGAGAGAACGTGAGAGAGATTGAGAGGGAGACAACGAGAGAGAGGGTGTGAGAGAAGAGATAAAAAAATAAAATAAATAATAATAATAAAAAGAGATAAGAAAGTGAGCAGGGAGAGATCGGGTGAGAGAGTTAGAGAGAGGGTGTGAGAGAAGAGATAAAAAAATAAAAAAAAAAGAGAGAAGAAAGAGAGCAGGGAGAGATCGGGTGGAGAGAGAGAGAGAGAGAACAAAAGAGAGAGAGGGAGAAAGAGAGAGAGAGAGAGAGAGAGAACGTGGGAGAGAGGGGGAGAAAGAGAGAGAGAGAGAGAGAACATGGGAGAGAGGGGGAGAAATAGAGAGAGAAACGGATGGGGGAGAGAGAGAGAGGGAGAGAGAGAGAACGCGGGAGAGAGGGGGAGAAAGAGAGAGAGAAACCGCGGGAGATAGAGGGAGAAAGAGAGAGAGAGTGAGAGAGAGAACGCGGGAGAAAGAGGGAGAAAGAAAGAACGCGAGAGGGGGAGAGAAACCGGAGGGGAGGAAGAGAGACGGACGGGAAAAGAAGAAAGAGAAGGGCGCGCAGGTGGGCGCGGGCTGGGCTAAGACGGCTGCCGCGGACGTGGCTGGGGTGGCGACGGTGACAACGGCGGAGTCGGAGACGATGGTCGCGGTTGTGGAGGTGAGCTCGCGGCAGCATGCAAGGGGAGACGCGGCTGCGGCGTCCGGTGGAAGGTGGCAGCGGTGGCTCGGAGCGGTGGTAACGGTGACCGACGATGCAAGTGGACAGCAGCGGCCTCACGAAGTGACTTGCATAAACTGGAGGTTGTGGTCGCGTGTGAGCTCACGGGACGTAGGAGGCTCCGGTGAGGGGCTTCACAACGAAGACGGCGGTGGCGTGAGCGCGGTGGTGAGCTGCGACGGCGAGGCGGGGCGTCTGTCGCTGCAGCGGTGTGGCAAGGTGGCGAGTGGCTGGGCTTCACGGCGCTTATGTGTTAGGGAGAGAAGGAGATGGAGGTGGACGACGATGGATGCACCGGCGGCAGGCGATTACGGCGGGGGAAGCTTCACGACGGTGCAACGGCATGGTGGGGTGCAGCGTCCGGTGGAGGCAGTGACGCGGAGTGACAGTCGCCGACAGTGGAGCTTGGGGCAGCTCGCGGTGATGACGGCCGGTGAAGGTGGATGATGACGGAGAGATGGACAGCAGCGGTGAGGGAGCATGGGGAGATAGCCGGCGTGGTGGTTGACGGTGACGGCGGTCGTGGAGAGGGTGGCTATAGCAGTGGAGCATTGTGGTGAGAGGGGCTCGACGGTGGTCGGCCGGAGGTGGCAGGCGGAGATGCAGACGGCTCACGAAGGGGAGATGCGGTGGAGATGGAGGCAGAGGAAGAGAGTGGGTGAGTGGAGAAGAGGCTGACAGAGGAGGTCTGGAGATGGAGGGGGTGGCTGTAGAGGAGGAGACATGGTGGCAATGGCAGTGTGTGTGTCGTAGGGGGGCCTTCTGTGATGCTATTGCAGCCGGGTATGTGTTAGAAAAGGGGGAGGACGATGGGGGGACAGGGAGAGGAAGAAAGGGAGGTGAGTTCTTTGGGCATTGATTGGAGGAGTGTGATAAGCATTGAGAGAGAGGGAGATAAGGTAGGGTAGAGATGAGTAGACAAGAAAGAAACCAGATCCGAGAATATAGGGGGTGGGGTAAATGATTAATATTATTTTATTTAAGTTGATTAAGAATATTTTGTTTCTTTTGTTTAAGCTTATTAGAATAAAATTATATATATATATATATATATACATCTACGTATGTATTTTTACAACCATGTATATATGTATATTATATATTACACACATATATATTTACAACCATATATATATATTACATAATATTTACAACCATTAATATATATATATTTGGGTTTTATATTATGTTTTATTATTTTTAACTTTTTCTCAATTTTTTGTATTTTTTATAACCCTTTTTTTAATTTTTTTTGTATTTTTATGACCCTTTATTAATTTTTTTGTATTTTTTTAAATAACATTTTCTCATTTTTTGTATTTTATTCTTTATAAATTTTTCCTGATTTTTTTGTATTTTTCTTTTTTATAAACTTTTCTTGATTTTTTTGTATTTTTCTAACCTTTTCTGAATTTTTTTTATTATATTTTTATATAAAAGCTAAAAAAATGACTAATCACCCACATAAGTCAAATGCGTAAGCCACTTTAGGGCATTGTAGCATAATATGAAATTTAATCACAGAAATGTTAAAAATGACGTGTCTACAGAGATGTTCTCATTTTTCAAACCAAAGCAATTGTTCATCATGTGACCAAACCTTCCACAATGAAAACAGTTCAATGGAGCAAATCTTTCAAATGGTCTTCTTGCGTGAATATAAGAGTTATCAAAAGTTCTTTTTGTGTTCAAAAACTTTCTTGGCTTTGTGAAGCCATTCATTTTCTTGCATGCATCTAGATCTTCAGATTTCATCAAAAAGTAATCATACATCATATGACCAAGTTCACCACAATAAAAATATGAGATTTTCTTTGTGGATGCATGTGTGTGTGCAACATGATTTTTCTTAGCAATCATCGTGACACCAACAACACTTTTAGCCTTTTGATGCAAGTTTTGTTTCTTTTCCAGATTTTCATTTGATCTCTTTGTTGTTTGAGCAGTAGTTTGATTTGGAGACTCATTTGATGTGTTGACTATGTTTGAACTATGGACAAAGGATGTATAGACTTTATTTTCAAATTTCTTTTTGTTCACAGGATTATAGCCCAACCCCGCTCTTTGGAAATTCACCTTAGTTCCCAATATCTTGTTTAGATTTTCTTCCCCATTTACAAAGAAGTTTTCATATCAAGAATTTCTTTTTCAAGAGATGAAATGTGCAATTCATAGCAAATGATCTCATTGTCACAAGAAATGACTTTTTCATTCAATTGGGCATTGATGGTTTGGTAGCTTTCCATCTTTTGTTCTAACACATACATCTTGTCATATTCATCAATAACCAAACTTTCCCCTTTTTCAAAAGCAAGTAATTTTTTAGACATGGTTGTGTTTAGATGTTTCAATTATTCATTTTCAGATTTTAACAATGTATTTCCTTTTTCAAGTTTTTCATTTTCATTTGCAAGTTTATCATTCATAATCAATTCATTGCAAATATCATGATCAATAGAGTTTGACTCCATTTTGTTTCTTAGATCTTTTTCAGTTTTCTCCAATTGATTGATTTTGTTCTTGAGGGCAACATTCTCATTTCTCAAACAAGCAATGGTTTCTTTGTGACATTCAACATCATGCTCTAAGATTTTAGTCAAGTTATCAAGCTCAGAACATTTATCACAAGAATCATTTTCATGGACCAAGTTTTCATATTTCTTTTTCAATTTTTTATTTTATGACTTGACTTTCTTATATTGTTTTTCCAACTCATCATAAGCTTCAACAAGGTCATCAAGAGTAAATTCTTCAGAATCTGAATTTACCTCTTCTGCACTTTTGTCACTTTGTTGATTAGTATCATGGGCCATGAGACATTTTTGTCTTTCCTTTTCTTGAGCTTTGATCAACCGGTCCATAAGCTCCTTTGCCGTCCTACAAGAAGATACAAATGGATACTTGTTAGTATTCACGGAAGCTTTCAATAAACTCAAAGCAGTAACATTATCATGATACATCATTTTATCCTGATTAGACCACTTGGTCTCATCTAGAGGTAATGTGTGCGGACCATGATAAACCAATTTCCAAAGACTAGGATTAGTAGAATTGATCACCACACACAGTTTACCTAGCCATGAATCAAAATTCACACCAGTGAAGATTGGCAAACAGTTCATAGATATATGTTCAGTAGAAAAATTCATGATTGTGGAATGCACTGGGATCACTCTGTAGATCGCAAGATCTAGGGACAACAGAGCCTCGCTCTGATACCAATTGTTGAGTCCCGTAGTGCAGGAACACGGATCTAGAGGGGGGTGAATAGATCCTTCTACTAAAAACTATGTCCAATTAAAAACACAATTACCACACAACGGAATATAGAAGATTGATAGGATTGAGGAAATTAATCTAAACAAGTTTAGACTTGATTCACTCAATCTCGCCGAGCTCACACGATGGCACAAACAGATGGGATAGTGAACACACAATCACAAGAATCAAACCACAAGACACGGGGATTTTTAAGGTGGTTCGGGACCACGACGGGCTCCCTACGTCCACCCCTCACCAAACCGGTGAGGCTTCACTACACGCTACAAAATGTAGCAACACGGGGATGAACCCCAACACACACACACACACACTACTTTTGCAGCAAACCACACACAGAAGGCCTTGCCTCAACTTGCTGCCACAGCAGCACACACACACACTAGGGAACACACCCCAAACAAATTCCTTACACGGAGTCACAACTCCGTCCACACACACGTAGGACAATGCCTACTCAACTACACGGGAGAAAGCTCCCAACAACAACACGCACGCGGATATACTCCGCACAATCAGCACACATATAACAACACACACACTCGGAGATCCCCTTCTCCGAACACCCACACAAGATATTATCTGAAATGTATATGAATCAAAACATATATATGCTATGACCTCCCAACGAATTCTATAGATGAAAACTAGAAGTATGCATCAAGTATAAGGCTCCCCCTTCTTCAGCACAAACGGATTCTCCTTGCTTGTTGACGGATGATTATGATTTAGACATCATCTTCTTCGTATCCTCGAGATGCACTTCTTTACCTTCTTCTAATTTCTTCTTCACCTTTCTACTCTCATCCTTGTGGTACCACTCTTCCTTCTTCTTCTGCAAGAGAAAAGAAAACATTAGTTTATCTTATTGCTTAGGATGAAAAGCATAGCACTAATAAGATAGCAATCAATAGATGAACAAATGAACATGTATATATATATATTGCACCTCATAGATAATCATTCAAGACCTTGAGCAATCTCAAACAAAAACACAGAAGTGAAAGATCAAGACAACTCCCTCAGAT
The DNA here is from genome assembly GCA_022559845.1 of Amorphophallus konjac. Taxonomy (NCBI): domain Eukaryota; kingdom Viridiplantae; phylum Streptophyta; class Magnoliopsida; order Alismatales; family Araceae; genus Amorphophallus; species Amorphophallus konjac. The sequence goes on from CM040124.1 coordinate 127,561,434, forward strand.
TTCTGATGAAGAGCTTCTGCAGGATGAGGAACCGTTCTTGAAGAGAAATGATCGATTCTTGCATAGATGATGCTTGTATCTTGATTCTTTACGTTGCTTCCAGTAGAGGATCGATTAGGGACTTGAATCCACGTTCTTCCCTTCACATATAAGCTCAGAACAAGGTGAAAGAGGGCTTGGGAGCTTCAACTCCGAACCTGCATACACAAGGGTTAGCAAAACACCCAAAAATCGGATCTCACCCCTCTCCTTAGGGTTTGTGACCAAAGGAGAAGTATATATATGATTAGAATGGTCAAGGGACAGCCCTTGGACAAGACCCACAAGTTATGAGTGATTAGGAGAAGTTGGACTCGGATTGGAAGACTTTTGGAGCAAGAGAACGGCAGTCAAAAACGGCGGCTGGAGGTCGGAACTAAAGGGGTCGACCCTTAGGGTCGACCCTTGGGCATACAAAAGCCAAACATAACGGATTTTGTGTTCTGTTTTACATGGGTCGACCCTTGGGGTCGACCCTCGGGTTTCCAGAATTCAAGGGGTCGACCCTTGGGTTTCCAGAACCCAAACAGAACACACTTTGGTTCTGGTTTACAGGGGTCGACCCCAAGGGTCGACCCTTTCAGGCAGCTTCACAAAAATGGCTCTGCGCGCTTCGGCGACAAGAATTAATTCTCCTAGATCCGAACTCCGATCGAAGCAAGACTGGAGGCGTTGGAAAGAGGACTCCCAGAGCTACAACATATTATTTTTAGAGGGGAGATCCAATGGTTGGATTGAAAATGGTGAAGACTGTAAGATAGTTTGAGTTTGAAAAATAACTAAAACCTCCATCAAACCAAAGGGAAATAATTGATTAAATCTTACCATAATCCCATGAAGATCAATCATGATTTTTCATCCTGAAAAATATGATAAAGAAAGATGTTAGATCAAGATCAAAATATACGGGTCATGCATTAACATATGAAGCTCGGTTTGAGGCCGAGACCCAAATGACATGAAATATGATTATGAAAGAATTAGCATGAGGCTCATAAGAATTCCCATGAAAGATCTCTATGAAAGCACTTGAGAACCCATTTTTCCAACTCAAGATTAGAAGAGTATCACCATGGATTCTCCATTTGTTCAATCGCCAAGCTCATCAACCCACACATCACAATGCAATCTCACCAAGTGTAGAGACAATGTATATGCAATATTTGTGCTAACCTCAAAGCATGTATGAGCCTTATAGAATCACAACGTATGAGCCTTATAGAATCACAATGCTCCCACATGATGATATCACAATAGAAACAGTTTATGATCATTTCCTCAACCATTTCAACCTCCATACACATGATGACATGAATAACCATTCTCGCACACGGCCAAGCAACAAAGGTGTTTTGTAATCATCAAAATCACATACACAACACTCTCCTCTCTTCTTCTGATCAAATCAAAAGGAACTATGAGTAACACCCAGTTACCCACAACTAGAGGACCAGTCCTCTCTTCATCTGAAGCATAGAGGGAACCCCGTGAGCATCACCAAGTTACCCAAAACCTAGAGATCAAGATCTCCCTTCCTCTGATACCACAGAGGGGACGATGGAGGAAACACCTCCACACACTCTAGTTACCCATAGCAACACACTGACAGTACCTGTGAGCAAACACCTTGAGTGCGCTGGGCACTGCAAGGCAATGAACACAAACCGAACTAAAACGAGAAGGAACAAAACAAAATGTAAAATGTTGAGCACAATCGACACAGTGCTCATAGATCTGTATGCAAGCCATGGATCCATAAGTCATCCAAATAGCCATAGCAGAATGTTGTATGACTGGAGTGCAGCTTCAACTAAACCCAACAAGAGCACGGTGCCATGTTCAATGATTTCACCATTGAAGGCCAGCAGAACTGAAGTCCAAGTCAGTTTCTTAACTTTAATCAAGGATCATCAGGGTTGTTTGATGCTCAATGATTCTCCAGAATCATCATGGAGAAGCTAGGAACCTCATGGACAATCATTCTCTTCAACCAGATTGATCATTCTTTAAATGTCATAGACATGAGCCACTTTACACCACTAAACAGCCATTTGACACTACTATACAGCCATTTGGCTGCTTTGTCTACCCATTTTCACCCTTAATCCACAGCTAAAAAGTCTTCTTTCATTCTATGAAATCTTCTGTCAGAAGCCGACTTGTAAGCCCTTCCGAGTCGACTCCTCTTCTTGGTTTTCAGCTATTTCACACCTGCTACCTATTTATCACCCTTGTTGCCTATTATTCACCTAGTCCATCTACTTGTTACCCTTAAGGTAGTATCTGTCACCCGTAATGCACATTTGTCAGCATTAAGGGATATTTTTCACCCTTATTCTTTAGAGGGTACAAAGTCTATCTTAAGGTGATATATCAGCTTGTTTCTTTAGCGATTGGAGGCTTCTTCTGCAGAGTTGCTACTAGGGCTACTCTGACACTGTCATGCTTATGCTTAGCTAAATTCTTTAGATATTACAGTTCTTCAAACAGACATTCTTCAAGCATACAGACATAACGGTTCAAGCATTCATACCATTGACATTACAACTCTTCAAGCCTTCATATGAAAATGTTGTTCAAGGCATTAGCAAACATATGGACATTAGCCAGCACACATCAAATTCATGATATCAAAAACCATGATCATAATATGATTCATAGTGTTAGACATCATCAAAACCATAGGGCACAGCAATAACATTACTACTTAGTTCAAAGAATTCAGCTTTGAGAGTCAAAGAAATCATCTTCATGTTATCTACTTACGAATTTAGAAAATCAAAATGATATTTAACTAGATTTATTATTAATTATTTTTATTTAAATCTAATTATTATTAATATTTTGTGATGTAGGATTCTCCTGCAGTCGGTGATGGTGGAGATGCTATGAATGACGAATGAGAATGATACAGCGGATATCTCTTGATTTTTTAATGATATTGTAAAAAAATGACACATTTCAATTAATGTAACTGTAAATTTTTGTATTCATTGAGTTATGTGTTGTGGACGTTCTTTATTGTAATGTTCGACGGATTCTATCCTATTGTGTGTTGTATATGTTGTTTATTACGTGTTTTATGTTGAGTTGTGTAGATTGTGGTGTATAATTGTAGCTTTAAATAGGTTTTTTAAATTTCAAAATATATATAAAAAAATGCGGAGAAAGTTTTTGACAGAATTTCGACCAACAAATAATTCATCGGAACTAATTTGACCCACTTATTTCCAACGTATTAATTTTCCGCCGCAAATACGTCGAAAGGTTCAGACGTATTTTCAACAAACTAATGGTCATCAGATCTAATTTGAGCAACATTACTTCCGACATATTATTTATTTGTCTCCAATACGTCGAAAATTAATGACGTATTTTCGACCCATTAACGGTTTGTCGGAACTAATTTGATCAATAGGTTTGCGATGAATTAATGCTCGTCGTAAATACGTCAAAAAGTTATGACCTATTTTAGAAAAACTAAAGTTTTTTCGGAACTAAATTGACCCATAGGTTTCCATCGCATTAATTATCCGCCTCAAATACATCAAAAATTAACGATGTAGTTTCGACCGAATTAACTTTCGTCAGAACTAATTTAACCCAAGATTTTCGACAAAATAATGTTTCTGTTGCAAATACGTCGGAAAGTTTCGACTAGTTTTTGACAAATGGATATTTCATCGGAACTAATTCGGAAACCTATGGATCGACGTATTTCCAACAAAAAAAATTTGAGTCGCAAATACGTCTATAATTTTCGGGTCGTCGAAAATATTTTGGCCCAAAGTTTTCAGACAGAATAGGTTTTAGTCGGAAATACGTCAAAACTTTTAGACGTATTTCAACTAAATTATGTTCCGTCGTAAATATTAACTAAGTGTCTACGAGACAATGGATCGGTAACGTACGACTTTGTGAGATCGGGGTTCGACTTTCTGTTGCTGTTTGGAGTTGTTTAGAGGGACAAGGCTCGATCGGCTACCGTGTTTCCATGTACGGCTATTTTCCTCTTTACTACTGTTCTTACTCCTGCTATTACTGCTTTATCTGGAAGTTCAATGTACTACAAACACTCCTTTTTATCCCTTTCGGAGCTTTACCACTCTTGGCAGGCCTCTCAGAATCCAAGTGGTATTAGGTTTACCCAGTATCCGTTGTCTGGCTCGTCACATTCCTTCTGTCGGATTGGAACCTTCTTTATCGAGGCCTCCATAAGTGTCTATGAGTTTGGGATTCCCACTGGGACGCCGAGTAGGTTGTAACCTAAAAATCTTGAAAACCACTGGAATCCATGTCATACTATGTAGGATAGAGTTCAACTGGGCTTTTGAAGGATGCAATGAGGTTCTATGTGCGATCTATTGAGTCTGTACTGAACATGACCTATCCCCAAACCACTTTTAGGTTCTATTTGAGAACGTGCCTGATCAGAGACCGTGTTCTTTCCAACCCCTGAGTGGATCCCGGCCTTTGGCCTGACGGCGTTCATCTCTGAAGGTGATTTCCACCCTAACCACGTTCATCAGAAGGTGGTGCTTGGTCAGTGTTTCCAGTGATCGAGTTTTTGTAATGTTCGAGTGCCTAGATGTCCCTAAGTCTGAGGTTCATTATGCTTGACATATTTTCTCATTCTCCTTGACCCATTGAGGGTATTATTGAGAGTGTTGTACCTTAATACTTTCAATTGAAATTCTTCATGAGTTTGATCTAAGTTCTAAACTTAGTTCATATTTCAATGACATCCTTGATATTGTATAGGCCTATAGTTATTTAATTCCTTTCTTGTTACGAGAACATAACTTATTTGGATTCATTGGCCACTAATGAATGAATGAAATTGTCTAAAAACTAATGAATTGGACTTTGGTCCAAATTGACTCCAATGCCTGTGCGTATAGGGCCCGGTCAGGTCCTGGGCGGTGCACCCGAAATATTCAATAACCATAGGAATATTGATCAAGTGTGGCGATGGCATTGCACAAAACTCAATGCAAGATTGAATCTAGACATTCCAATGAATGAATGAATGATTGAATGATCAAATCAAATGAAATATTGCACTTGACCCGGAAGGGATAACTTGTTATTGAAACTCAAATGTTAATGGGCCAATTTTAGTGTTATGGTGATCCTAATGACTAGTCCATTGATATGTTGTGCTAGCTTATTATTGAATACTTCAATGATCTATTGTCCTTATCATAGCTTATTCCTTGATATTGTCTCGTAGTCCAAAGTTCTTTCTTTATCAATCATGGCATATTGTATCTTCCATTGTCTCAAGATTTAGCATGTGATTTTCATACCATGGCATATAGACATATTGCATAGGATGATTAATTACTTATATTTGCCTGGTTAATGAGGAGTAATCCCTACTGACTGTTCGATCACATAATGTTTTCAATATTTTTCAGGTAGTTCTAATGATGAAGAATCTCAATCGGAAGGGCTAGGACTGGAGTGGTCATGAGCGACCTCCTAGAAGATTGTGTCCTTAGAGTCTAGTGAAATTGCCTTTTGTAATGAGTTTTGATACTGAGTCATAAGAAAGTTTGGTGTCACAACTTGGGATTCGAGCACCGGTAAACCGATAACTCGAACCTCGAACCGCTACCCACGAGTGGAAAACTCGAAAGGGAAAAGTTTTTGGTGTTGTGGGGGTGCATGACAATTAGAAATAAATGCACAAAGTAAATTCACATGATTTGAACATTTAATAACAGAAATAAATAAACATTTTATAGAAATTTAACATTTTAATATTAAGTCCAAGTCCACACAGTATAGCTAACAAAAAGAAGTACATACACTAAATGAGCCTACACTGGCCCTGGCAACTGGCAGCTACAACAGCACAGGCGCAACTCTCACCTGCCGGTCCACGTAGCAAACCACCAAACCTGAAAAGAAAAGGGGTGAACCTCATCTCATTGGCTCAGTAGGGGTCCCGCGGACCCCTACTTCAACACAAGCGCAGTAACAAAGGTAACAATAACCATAATTAATGCTAAAATGCAACAAGACTAGCAAGTAACTAACAACAAAGCTAGAGAGAGAAGTATTCATCTCTCTCTCTCTAAAAATTCTAGTGTGAGAAACTCCGGTTCACCGATTCCCGCCACCTTTCTCACTGTTCTTCCAGCGAGCTCCCCTCCTTGCCGACCATGGTTGGAATGGTGGGGGAGGTCCAGATCCCTCCGGAGGGCATTGAAACTAACATCTCTGTTTCGACTGTGGCAGCTCCTCGGAAAATTTATGCTTAAACTCTCATGGAAGCTCGACACCGGCCACGCCCTCCTCTTCAAGTGAAACCTCTGGCGTTTACGGACCAGAGAGAGCCTGCCGTGTTCTTCTCACAAGAAGATATATAGGTTTCTTGCTCGCATCTTCAGAACGCGATCATCGCAAAATGCTCCTATGGTCGCCCTTCTATCCCAAAAATCAAAGTCTACCTCTCGCAGCGTCTCCATTTGAGCTCATATTTTATCATAAGTCAATTTAATGCTAGACACATTCTGGTTAGATTGGGATGCGAAGCGGATTTCCTCAGAGTTCTGCTTCAAAAAAATCTATACATCAAAGGATTTCTGTTCAGGTTTTTTAGATGGACTCACGATTTTGATTTCAACGTTGACCCCTCTACTATTCCTGTATGGATCGGGTTCCCCTCACTCCCTGTAAATTTCTATCATGAGGACATGCTTCGTTCAATAGCAGGCAATGTCGGTCCGGTGCTGCGGATCCATGACGCTACAGCTGCAATGACTGATACATCAGAGGCTTTAGTTTGTGTGGAGATGAATCTTGATATGCAGAGAAAATATCGGGTATGGATTGGAATAGAAAATGGAGGTTTCTGGCAGTCGAACTGTTATCATAGAGTGCCGCATTTGTGTTCTCACTGCCATAAGATCGGGCATCTGGAAAAGGACTACAAGAAGAAACAGGGAAAGATTGTAGCTCGAAAGCAATCGCTGGATAATACTCTCTTCCCTAGTGCTCAGAAAATTCTCCGACAGGAGTACAAGCCAAGGATGACTACCACTACTAATCCTAAAATGGTAGATGCAGAAGCTAATAGATTTTCAGCCTTGAGCCAGGTTCTAGAGGAAATAGAGTCTGATGAAGAGAACATTCAAGATAAGCAAGTTCCTGGTGATAGCTTATTCTTTGAAGCCCTACATCGATGCCAAGATACTGCCTCCACATCGGGATCTTCGGAGAAAATAGACAGCCCTGGCCCCTCACTACATGTTTATGTTAATGGCTCCATTAAGATGCATTATTCAGTTCTGTCCCAGATAGAGTAAGTTTCAGAATCAGAAGAGATGCCTTCAATCCATTGTAACAATGAGGCTCCACAGGATAGAAACTTAATTCATCAACCTCCCTCCCATTACTTAGACCAGAAGGTTATTAAAGTTAAGAGCTCGAAGGTAATTTCAAAATTATCAGCAGCAGAGAATACAAGGATGTTTTGTCAGGTAAATAACATCACCATTACTCATCTCCACAATTCGAAGTCAAATGAGGTTTCAGTTTTGCCAGGGGTGCTATTTAGTGATGCTCGGCTGCCAAGGGCTAAAGCCAATATTATGGCTGCCCACCCTTTTTCTTCTTCTGATCATGTTTAATTCAGCCTTAATATGGAATGTCAGAGGTATTGGCAATAAAGAAATTGTGAGAAGTTTGGCCCAGCATATAAAAGCTAATAACATCTGCTTAGCAGCTATTTCTGAACCTCGTATTGATTTCAGTCGTGCTCAGAAAGTGGCTCGGAGTATCAATATGCAATCTTCTATTGGTAATAATGGTGATTCCACCAAGATTTGGCTTTTTTATAAGTCTCATATTTGCATTGATACTATAGAGGCTCATTCACAATACTTGACTATAGTCATCAAGGAAAACAATAATGTTGTTCTTTACTTTACAGCCATATATGCTTCCTGTAGTGTTAGTGAGCATAGGGTTATGTTTGACTGTCTAATGGAGTTCAGTCAAAGTGTTAATATTCCTTGGGTCATAGGAGGTGATTTTAATTGCAGTGTCTCTCCAGAAGAAAAAATTGGAGGATCTATCTCCTCTATGGCTGCTATGATAGATTTTCAAGGCTTCTTATCAGCTACTGGTCTTGTTGATGCCGGATTCTCTGGTTCTAATTACACATGGACTAATAATCAAATTGGGGCCACTCATATTAGAGCACGTTTGGACAGGGTTCTGTACAATTCCCACTTGGCTCACTCAACCTGTCTTTTGTTGATTAGACATTTAATCAGAGGCCCTTCAGATCATGCCCCATTATTACTGTCTTTGAAGTCCACCCAACCCTCTCCAGGGATATTTATGTACCAGCATATATGGCACACTCATGAGAATTTTTTGGACTTTGTTAAAGCTCATTGGAGTAAATATACTCAGACAGACAGTCACCCATTTCACATTCTTCAGGGAAAACTTAAGTATCTGAAGGCTGATTTAAGAAAGTGGAACATAGAAATTTTTGGTAACATATTTTAGGCGAAAGACAAAGCAGAACACCAAGTTGAGCAAGCTCAAAACCAGTATGATGATGTTCCCTCGGTGGAAAACTGAATGCTACTTCACAAGACCAATGCTGACATGCGCCTCACTTTATTTCGGGAAGAGGTTTTCTGGTATCAAAAATCTCAGGTGGAATGGATCTCTTGTGGGGATCGTAACACTCACTTCTTTCATCACCATAGCAAGGTCAAAAGGCAGAGGAATTACATACATAAATTGAAAATTAATGAGCAGTGGGTGGAAGATCAAAAGGTATTATCAGATGGTGCTGTGGAATATTTTAAAACTCACTTAACCTCTGAAAATCATATCACTGATGAGAGCCTCCTTACTGTTATCCCTCATATGATCAGTGAAGATCAAAACTGCTCTTTATGTTTTATTCCCTCAGCAGAGGAAGTTAAAAATGCTGTTTTATCTTTGTCTGGCAACAGCTCACCAGGGCCGGATGGACTCACTGGGGTTTTTTTTCTCATTGCTGGGATATTATTGGAGAGGATGTTACTAATGTTGTTCGATGTTTTTTTCAGGGATGGGGCTTATCCAAGGAGTGACTTCTACAATTCTTTGCCTTATTTCGAAGGTTAAAAGTCCTACCACATATGCTGATTTTAGACCTATTAGTTTGTGTAATTTTACATATAAGATTGTGTCAAAAGTCATATGTGACAGGCTGCAATCCATTCTGCCCCTGATTATTTCGAAAGAGCAAAGTGGCTTTGTTAGTGGAAGACAAATTACAGATAATTTCCTCCTAGCCAAGGAACTGATATTGGAACTTGACAGACATGTTAGAGGACACAACATGATTCTCAAGCTTGATATGGCAAAAGCCTATGATCGAATTGAGTGGGATTTCCTTTTCATGGTTCTTAAAAGATTTGGCTTTTGCAACATAGTTGTGTCATTAATTACTCAAATGTTGGTTAATTGTTGGTTCTGTATTTCTTTCAATGGTCAAGTTCATGGATATTTCAAATCGACTAGAGGGGTTCGACAAGGGGACCCTTTAGCCCCTGCCTTATTCATCATTGCAGAAGAGGTATTAAGCAGGGGCCTCAAACATCTATTATCTACTGGTCTATGTAAGTTCTATCATCTTCCTCGAGGGGTGCAGCCCATTTCACATATTCTTTATGCTGATGACTCTCTTATTTTTATGAATGGTGGAATATCTTCAATTAAACAACTCCTTCTTTTCTTGGGGAGGTATGAAATGGCTTCTGGTCAGCGTATAATGCACATAAAAGCTGTTTCGTTGTTGCTAAGTAGATGCCTCACTGCTCTATTGCCCGCATTAGTCAATTGTCTAGTTATCATCATAAAACTGGTAGCATCACTTACTTGAGCATTCCTCTTTTTAAAGGGAGAGTTAAAACCCCACATTTTAAGTAGTTGATTGACAAAGTCAATGTCAAATTAGCTGGCTGGCAGAGCAAGCTATTATCTTAGGCTGGCAGAATGGTTCTTATCCGGTCGATTTTATCAACAATTTATATATACACTGCTAGTGCAGCTTCCATTCCTTATACTATTCTTAAGCAGATTGGGAAAATCTGTTCAAATTTTTTCTGGCAGGGATTTGAAACAGCTCATAGAAAACATTGGGTCTCTTGGGAAAAAATCTATTGCCATATCTCTGAAGGTGGTCTCGGAATCCAAGGTCTTCAAGACATACAGCTATGCCTTTATGTCAAGTTGATATGGCATTCTATACACAGCAATTCTCTCTGGGCTAGCATTTTGAGAAGCAAATATTTACATGGACAGCATATATCAAATTGTAAAACCCCATTCCCAACTGGTATAAAGAAGCATGATTTTGAGAAAGCTCGGGCAATTCTAATGACAGGTTCCAGAATGATTGTCCGAAATTGGGCTAGTACTGATTTTTTCAAAGATAGTTGGTGCAAGGATAGTTCATTGGCTGACCTTCTTTCTTTACAGAACTATTCAAAGTTAGAAGACTATTCAGTTCAAGATGCCATGGCCAACCACCAACACTCAGTCTGGCAAACTCTAGAAGATCAGCTACTGAGGGAGCAAATCCAAAGATTTGGCACACAAACTAGGAAGACATCCCTATCTGGTCTTATTCTAGCTCAGGTAAATTTAGCATCAAATCAACTTACAATGTTATTAAAGGGCAGGCTGTTAGTTCTAGATTTATGATCAGAAAGCTTTGGCATAACAAACTTCCTCTGCGGGCTTCCTTATTTTGTTGGAAAATCTTGAATCATGCTGTCCCAACGGATAGTCACATTCAACTGAGCGGTATTAAGTTGGCATCTTGCTGTGACTGCATCAATTCTCATGACATAGAGAATGAAGATCATCTTTTTGTGAAAAGTGACATAGCTAATTTCCTCTGGAGAAGATTCACCCCATTGCTTAGTAAAGCATGCTTGGATGATACCCATATTAACAGCAGGTTAAAATCAGTCATAAATGAGGCAGTTAGTAATAAACCCAAAGGTTTTATATCTCTCATGATAACAATTATGATTGTTTGGGAAACTTGGAAATATAGATGCTGTGTAAGGTATGAAAATCATCGTATCAATTTCAGGAGGATTGCTGATCAGATTATTGTAGAGATTACTCACATTTTTAGACAGATTAGATTTCAGCAAGGGGCTAGCTTGGAATATTTGAAAATTCTGCAGAGCTTTAGCATAGCTATCACTAGTTATCGTTCAACTTGCATTATAGTCCGTTGGATAGCTCCTGCTGTAAACTTTTCTTTAAATGTGGATGGTGCTAGTAAAGGATATCCCAGTCATTCCGAGGGAGGTGGCTGCTTTAGAGATCATCATGGGTAGCCAGTACTGGGCTTTGCTTATTACTATGGTCTTGGATCTAACATGGCTGCTGAAGGACGGGCATTACTTGATGGGCTCTGATTGGCACAGTTTCATGATATTCCCCTATCTGTTATATATACTGATTTCTTTGGCATTGAGTGACATGCTGACTTCCAAAAGAGATCCTCCATGGACACTTCTTCCTATGTGGCAGCCTCTATTGCAACATTTCTCAACAATTCACTGCCCCATTGTCCACTCATATAGAGAGGCAAACTAGCTCGCCGATGCCTTGGCCAACCATGCAGCCATTGTGAGAAGCAATGTGGAATTCTCCTCCATTCAAGAGCTGCCTTTGTTTGCAAAAGGTTATGCAATAGCTGACACTAGATGCATACCTAATATTCGCTTGAGGAGTGTATAGCCTTTTCAGTTTTTTCTTCTTTTCATTGTATACCAGAGGCTTGCCTCCTTGGATGATGTAATTTATTCTGAAATAGCAATAAAATAAGCATCTAATGGTCGGTAGGTGGAGTGAGAACATTCCCTTTCTCTGGAATGGGGGTGCACTCTCCCTTCGTCCCCATTAGATGACTGGGTTTACAAAAAAAAAATAACAACAAAGCTACCGAAGTCTACGTAGCCGAGAAAACACGGTGAGGGCGAACACAAGATAGCCTACAGTGGAATGACACTTCCACAGCTACTCCGTGAACACGACGGATGGAGGTCAAACCCTCAAACATTGGAACAACACAACTACTCTTAAGAAAACCCATGACAACTCAGTCGTGCACATCCATCCACATTGATGGATGACCCGAGCTAGGACTACGCAATCACCGGCATGACCTCTAGCACAAGAGTACCACCATCACCTCGAGTCGAAAACCTTGGTCTCAACCTAATAGGGAGCCACGAACTCGACACCATGTCAGCTCCACCTCAAAGCCAAGAGGTCTCACCAACGCTGTCGATACCGTCAACCTCACCCGAGTGCCACGACAATGCAGTTGGTAACGTACGACAATGCAGTCGCCTCTACCGGCACTCAGCCTCTCACGTCTCTCATACGTAGCCCACACCTCAAGCTAGGATTTTGTACTCAGCCACACCCTAACCTTGAGTGGGAAGAGACACACATACACACCACTCCCTCGGACTGGCTAGGATCCACACCATTGCAACCCACAGTACGGCCGTGTCCCGCTACCTGACATGGGGTACGCACCACTATACCCGTCAGCAACGTACTCTTGTCCTAACCAAGGCACTGCAAGCTCTAGGCTATCCTCACCTCTACTGTATGAGCGTCGTGCACCCAATGCTGTCCTCTCCCAATCCGTCCATGGTATACAGGTTGCTCACGCCTGCTCCTACCGAAAACACACATACCCCTCGCACGAGCACGGGGCATAGTCGGCTAGGCAACACAAGCCTACAAGCCGTACACCAAAAACCACATCGGCAGTCTGGAACACGAGTGAACGCACCAGTTGCCAAAACACAAGAGCTCGACTCAAGGGAAACACACGATGCATTCGTCACAAAGACCACACTACACAAGCCCGCATGACTAACCATGAAGAAAATCAATCGTCATATAATCAATCAGAACTACAGAACACACATAGTTTTGGCAATCCATGCTAAACAACCATATCAATCCAGACCAGGTTATACACCCACACTGGCCCGCAAACATACACAAAAGTGACCCCTACATGGTCATGCAGAAGTGACACACACATGGTCACATGAACTTGACCTCCTATGGTTGCACAACACCACACGGGAATAACCTTTCGTGGGTAACCTGCTATGAATCACCTAGCAACATTAAACCCCTAAGGCATTAGACATGCCTTCACCATTCAAGAGAACATGACCCCAAGCCATGACACAATCCCACAAAGACCACAGTCTTAAGTTGGACCATGTCACGCTAATCGAGGCACAATGGCTCTCTTGAATACCCCACCTCATAGTCTCAGTCCCCGCAAGGTATCCGAGACACTTACGAGTCAAAGGTTGATCAATTGGGTCATGACTGGGTCAACCGGAGGCTAAAACAGAAAAATAGAATGCATTAGGTCGACTCATCACAAGAGTGGATGGACCTGTCTTTAGAGTGGGTCGACCTACCCATAAAAGCTAGCCAAACAGGCTTGAACACGGTTTAGGGTCACACAATGATAGCATGGTTGTGGTTGATCACGGAACCGCATCCAACATAGTCGCGGTCCGGGGCATGTCGCGTTAAGGATGATCGGGGTTGGGGCTATAGCCGCGTTAAGGCTGGTCGCGGTCCCCATGAGGGCTGCGACCTCATAGTCAGGGTAGGGGAGATGAATGCGTCTCCAACCGCGACCTCATAGTCACGGTGGGTGTAGTACCCAGGAATTTTATCATAACTCATAAAGAATATTATGTCGATATTTTGGTTAACTGCTTGAAATATTACTTAAGTTAATAAAATAATTGACTAGTATTTTGGTTGAACTAAACTTAATAATAAAGGAGTAGACAAATTGCTCCTTATTATAAAGCAAACTTTGAGTAATTAAAATTATGTGATTTCAATTATTTCATTCATATTTTATGTGTACACACATTAATTTAGTAGAGGTCAAGGGTAAGAATATGCATTTTATCCTTTTCTTAGAAGCAGCCCACGTAAATAGCTATATGTATAACAAGAGGAGCATGTTACTATGCATTTGGGGGCAAATTTCATTTCATGTGTTTTTAATTATTTTATGGTGAAAATGGGTAGTAATTAGATTTTAAAAATACTTTTTATATTATTAGATTTAATATCTCAAAGAGGTGGATGAATAGTGCCCCATGCTTACGGCGGAGTTTCGAATGTGGTTTCTTTCCTTATTTCTCTCCCTTGTAACCGTGGATTTCCTTGAGCCATTAAAGGGATCTTTTTCCCTTCATTAATCTCTGTAACTGCCGGAGGTTTTGGGGGAAACCCCATCCCTTTTCGTGGGAGTTTTCTCCCTCTTTTTCTTCTCGTTGGCATTTGGTGTGCTGGGTATGCACGGTGCGGTTTCGAAAACCAAAAGAGAGCCAAGGGACATAGCAGAGGGAGGAAAGATCATTCCTGCTTTTGGATGACCTCCCTGGTCATCTGGTTTGCTACTTGATCATGGTTCTCAAGGAGGTCTTCGTCTTCCCGTCTCTTGCCGAAGGCGGAGGGGTTTTCCTAATCCTTGTTTCACCTACTTTGAGGCAAGATCTGAATCTCAATCTTCTCTTTTGCATGTTCTAACATCTTGAAATCCAGTTTTGAACCACGGTGGAATGTGAAATGTGTTGTTCTCCTTTGATGGAACTCGGTTTGATTTCTGGGGACTCGGACGATTGCCGTTAGGGTGTGGGATAGTATGGTTTTTCTAAAATCCGGATTGTTGGTGTTAGTGAGAAATATGTATGGGTTAAGTGTGAAATATGCATGGTTTTAGTGTACTTTACGTTGGTTCTATCTTGACAAAGTTCGGTTTGATTTTGGAGTGTGTGCGATTGCAAAGGTGCGAAGAATAGCGTTGTTTTGGATGCTCTGCCTTTGGTTCTGGAAGCAGGGCCCAAGTCAACTTCTGCCTCTGCAGAAGTCGACTTGCTCAAGGGGTCTGCCCAGACCAGTTTCTGGTTGCCTGCCCAAGTCGACTCAGGGCTCTTCCCAAGTTGACTTGGCCTGTGAACTTGCCTAATCTATGTTCTGGAAGCAAGCACAAGTCGACCCAGGGCCCTGCCCAAGTCGACTTCGCCTTGTGGCCTGTCCAGACCAATTTCTGGATGCAAACTAGAGTCGACTTCTGGTCTGCCCAAGTCGACTTCTGCCCTACATCTATTGGTTTAATGTATTTTGGACTTGGAAAAGATGGTTTTATGTTCTGAAATTTTACTATTTTCTTCTGGGAACAATTGTTTGGTTTTTCTTCCGTGATCCCTTGAATTTTTAGCCACCTATTGTATCATATGCTAGAATCTTTAAAAATCAGTAGGATGACTTGTGCCGATCATGTAGTGATTTCCATAGTCGATATCCATTGCATTCTTCTTGCATGATTACATGTTCTGAAAGTCCTTTTGACATATTATTCTTGACATTATGAACCCTGTATGCTATGATCTTTATTGCATTCCCATTGTATGACTACATATTCTTAAAGTCCTTTTGGCATATCTTTTATTACCATTGTGAAACCTTTGTGGTATAAGACCAATTATGGACCATAGAGACACTGCTACCATAGAAGGGCTTGGAGCCAAACCGTAGAAATGTCTATGTGGGGAGGCTCAATATGTTTATGACCCCGAGGGCACGGGGATGAAATCCTGGAGGTGGTCAAGTTCCACTGGTTAAGGTTGGGAAGATTTTCCTCCGGTTTTGCGCTGTTAATCAAGACCTCATCGCCATTGCCTAGGTGATTCCGTATCCGTATATGACCTTCTAGTGGTGGTTTAGGCAATGTGTCTAGGTCCTTCATTCAGTTGAGAACTTTCGATAAATTTTAATCAGATTATGCCATTTGACTCTGATTATATGTTATTTGACATATGTATCCGTTCTGTTAGATCTGAGCTAACCTCTGAACCTGTCATGAAAGATATGAACCTTGTTCCTTTATACATGCATATTCCGTTTAGTTCTGAATATTTTTTTCAATTATGACTTCTGTTTCCTTCAGACTACGCATAGATATATGTCGTCCCCTTGACACTATACTAGTTTCACTTAGACTTGGCATATGAATCCTATTCAAAAAGTTCGCTATGCATTTTCATTGCATGCTGGGTATAGCCTGGTGCACTGTTACATAACCTATCCATAGTTGTATACCATTCGGCGTTGCCCTTGTGATGTGTTTTCAGTATTTTGAAACATGTATTTTAATTCTAAAACCATGTGTTTATTTTCTACAACCTGGTAAGCCTTAGGGAGTTGTATCGGTTAAAAGATGGTCAAGTATGTTATGCTTGTGTAAGAGGTACATTTGAGTGTCTGAATCTTGCTAAGTCTATTTGTAGACTTACACTTAATAACTTTATAGGCGAGTCCGCTGGTGAGGACAAGGACTTGGAACCAAGTGAGTCCGAGCCGGAGGCCCATGCGTGACCGTTGTTAGCTTTCTTTTTCTATCATTTGAGGTAGATTGAGAAAGACTTTAAGAGGCCTTAATTTATGAACTCTGGTTAGTTATTGTAATGGCAAGTTGGAACTTAATGTTGGACTATTGTGATGATGGTATTTGGTATTTAGCTGATGTATTAAACTTTTTATTCCGCTGTAAATTTTGCTCTTTACTCATGCAAACTTCAACCCGTCTCCGTTCTATTGGGTGGTTCCCACTGTGGCGTTGCCTTCTATATCCGATGAGAGTGATATACTGGACCGTGTATAGGGTGGGGGGCTACAGTGGGGGAGACGACTGCGTCTCCAACCACCTCTCTAGGCCCTACACAAGTCTAATCGCGGTCCCTGGGTACACCCCATTCACAATCCAAAGGCTTAATGCGGTTCACAAGGTGACCGCGATCACGTCACGATACCGGACTTCTGCGAAACAATGCGGGATCATCCATTCCATGCCCTGTTCGTGTTAAACGAAGGGGAAAACATGTAAAAATGCATCCATTGCCTTCCACACACTGGAAGGACTAAAATAAGCACAAAAATGAGCAAGGGGCGATTACATCATTTGCCATAAAGTCATTCATCACATTCCATATATCACATTCGGCCACATCTCGGCCTCAAATTGCAAGGAAAACACAAATGAACGAAGGGGAATCACATCCCACCGTTCCTACACATCATAAACCTGCGATAGAATCAAGAATCACCACCTAGCTTGGCGGGAATCACCGCTCAAACCCCGTCATGCATTTGAACCCAAAAATGCCAAAACACGCTTGTTCTCGCTGGTATCGGCTGAAAATCACGGTGAAATCACCACAAAGAGCTAGGGATCCATCCCCCTACCTCATTCGACACTTTACCACACATCAGGGAAGCCGATTCTTCGTGTTTCCACCTCATTCTAGCCGCAAAGTCCACGAGCACCACCACCTCATGCTCTCCCGAGGCCGCCGAGCGACATCCACACTGTCTTCCACGCTCCTCCACGCGTCCGTGTCCACCAGAGTGAAGGAGAGAGAGGAAGAGAGGGAGAGACACAGGGGATAGAAGAGGTGAGGGGCTTCCACCGTGGGAGAAGAGAGCTTTCGATCAGGGGAGAGAGGGGTTGAGGGCTTGGGAAAAAAAGAAAATGGCTGGGTTATTCCCCAACCCCAAAAGAACCAAAATCACACATATGCCCATTCTTTTACCATTTTCACTATATAATTCAATTACTTCTCACAATAAAACATTTAATTTTCATTATAGATTCCAAATCAACGATTCGAAACCCATGGAAATATTTCAAAATCTGAAATGGTCGGATTCGCAAACCCGAGTCACTACATTTGGATTCTTTATGTCAAGAAAGAAATTGTAATTTTCTGTCTTAGTAAGTTAAAGATGGAGTATGTACACTGTGAAATTCTCTTGATTATTAATAAAGTTCATTTTGGTTGAATTATGGTGTCTTGTCCCTTGAAATTCCCAATTTTGCTTTGATAGAATGAATGATTATGACTGTTGCGCTCTAAGTTTTCACATCGGGACTTGACAATCTTTGTGGTATCAGAGCCTAAGTTAATTTAACACCCTTGGTTAGAAAGTCTTAGTCAATATGACCCATAGCTTTAGTCGATATATTATACCTCACCAATGAGAATGGGTAGAGTCAAGGGCTAAGTGTTAAACAACTTTAATAAGTTAAATAAGATAACTCACTTTATTCTTGTTTTGAAGGTTGATTAATAACAATGGCGGCCAAAAGAGCTCAATCGTGTAAGATGCAATGCATTATGCAAGGTATGACTCAGGCTCTCCAACATATGGCGCAAGGAGCGGCGCATCATACTGCAAGAGATCTATATAGGAGTTTTCAAATTTTAAATCCTCTTAGATTCCATTGATCGACAGATTCAGAGGAAGCCGAGCACTAGATCGAAGAGTTAGAGCATACTTTCCATGTAATGCGAAGCATAGATCAAAAGAATGTCCTCTTGGCGACATTTTAACTAATGAAGGATGCTAGAGCCTGATGGTTGTCTATTGAGGCCACTCGCCCGCAAGAGCCCGTATCATGGGATGAATTCTTGGAGTTCTTCATTGACAAGTATTTTTTCGAGAGATTCTGAGAGAAGAAGGCTGCCGAGTTTGTAGCATTAATGTAGTGAAATCTTAGTGTAGCAGAGTATGAAGCTTAGTTTGCTAGGTTAGCACAGTATGCTCCTCATCTTGTTTGTACGAAGAAAATGAAAGTGAAGAGATTTATGAATGGCTTAAGGCAGGGATTTATTTCCCATTTGTCTATGCTGGATATCCAAACATATTTGGAGATGGTCAAGAAGGCTAAGTTATTATAGGACGGGTTGTCATTTGTTGATGGAGGAAGACCGTGAAGACAGAGTAAGCAAGTGGCTCCGGTAGTTTTAAACCCACGGCTGGGAAGAAGAGGCCAGGCGTAGGCCGTGATTTCTCCAAAGATAGGAAGAAGCTGAAGGAGGGCAACGAACAGATGGTATCTGTGCAAACTCAGCAAGAACGATGCAAGCATTGTTGTTGTGCCCCAGGTGCTTTTGATAATGACAAAACTTTATATATGTGAATGGATCATGAATTGCATGAGATTATAGTTTGATGAGCTTCATCGAACAATAGCTTCATTGAGAAATCATGTTATACTCTAAAGAGAAAATTTATCAAATCTGAGCCCTCCTCTAGTGTGAATGCTTGATTCAATACACTCATGTCAATCTCACTCTAAACAAGGGATAGACGAGTTCTTATTTCATAGTTTTAGCTTGATGAGTGAGTTACTGTCTAACCCCTCTCCAAGTTCTTATCAGGTTCAAAGAAGTCCAAAGTGTCAAAGATATCAATCTAAGGTATGTTGGACTTATTAGATTGAAATACATGCCTAATTGAGTCAACTTTTGTGTTTTACCGGTGAACCAGTCGACCTGGGTGAAGAGCTGGTCGACCTAGACTGGTAGGGGCTGGCCGATCGATCGACGACACTAGTCCGGTCGACATAATTTCCCAGAAATGACAGACTAAAAATGTTATAGGTTTCGGTCGACTAATGCTTGAATTCGGTTGACCGACTGGTTGGCTGACCAAATAGTGAAGACCAATTAACTGATACAGACAAAGTTTTACGCGGGTGGAGGTGAATCCGACGTGGCTTGCATGTGGGGCCTCATCCAAGCCCAGTAAAATACTCAAAATGCCATTAAGTCATTCACTAACATGTGAGAAGGTTTTAGGATGGTTCTAGAAGGGGTAAGAAGGTCATTTGGACCCTATTTCTCCCATATAACCTCCTATTGCGAATTTGGGAGATTTTTATCCAACACAAGAGGAGAAAAGGCTTGGAGGAGAAGAAGAAGAAGAAGAGGAAGAAGAGAGGAGCTTGCCCCCTTGCTGTGGGAAGGTGATTCCCTCCAGTTTGAGGCCATTTTCTTCATCCGGATCAAGATCTAGATGCTTCGTGCTGCGTAGATCATGATTCTGCCATCGTCAGAGCAAGCTTCGTCATGGGAAGAGCCATCTAGTGAGAGAAACTAAACTTGCAGAATTTTTTTCCATCTTATTTGAATTTTTTATGTCGTTGATTCTCTATTTGATGCAAATTGTATATGAAACTCGGACATATCTGGTGTATGTCTGATCGGAGTGTGTTTAGTGCATATCTGTGTATGATTGTGATGTGATCCGCAGAGTGTGTGTGTTGGCTGCAAATCACCGTGTGTGTGTGTCTTTGTTGGTGCACCTTGCAGTGTGTGTGTGTATGAAATCTGCGTTCTAGTGGATCTTGAATCCTCACTCTGTGAGGGGTGGACGTAGGGAGCCCGATTGTGGTCTCGAATCACCTAAAAATTCTACACCTCGTATGGTGTGCATTGTGTGGTTTGAATTATATCTAATTGATCCTCTTGTGTCCAAATTCGAGTGTGATGTGGTGAGATCTGAGTGAATTGTCTGAGTGAAATGTTTAATTTCTAAATAGATCTTGAACATTTCATAAATAGATTTTTAATCTCAAAAAATTTTCATTGCAATCAATTCAAACCCCTTCTTGATTGCCGCTTGATTGGGACAACAAGTGATATCAGAGCGAGGTCTCTGTTTCATATTGAATTCAAAGTCTTAGAGAAAAGATATCTAGCAAATGGCTAATCGAGGGATGTTGCCTGAGAGGCACTCAATTCATAGGACGCAATTCTTTGACGGCACAAATTTCCCCTATTGGAAAAATATGAAGCAAGTATTCTTGAGAGCTCAAGAGTTTGATGTGTGGCGTGTGATCAGTCGTGGTCCTTATGAATTACCTATTAATGAGGATGAATGGAATGAGGATCGAATTAAGATATCTTGTGTGAATTTCAAAGTTATGAATATATATCATTATGCTATTCATCTACATGAATACTCACGAATTTCCATGTGTTCTTCTGGGCAAAAAATGTGGAATAAGCTTAGATTAATCTGTGAGGGGACATCGGAAGTGAAAGAGACAAAGGTAAATATCCTGATTCGAGATTATGAGTTATTCAGCATGAAGCTAGAGGAGTCCATCTCCGAGATGTTCGCCAGGCTAATGGAGATTACAAATGGACTGAAGGCCTTGGGAAAGGAACATACAAATCAAGAATTGGTGAGGAAAGTTCTAAGATCCCTTTCTCCAATGTGGCATACCAAGGCGACAATAATTGAGGACTCAAAAGATCTCACAACACTCAAATTGGACGAGTTAAATAGTTCACTCATGACTTATGAGTTGAACATCAAGAGGAATGAAGAAGAAACCAACAACAACAAAAAGACTGTGGCACTTAAGACCAATCCAAAATCCTCTGAGGAATGTGATGGTGGACCAAATAAGGATAGTGAAGAAGAGGAGATGGTGGCTCTAATGACAAGAAAAGCCAGAAAACTATTCAGGAAGGCAAAGAAGAATGGAACCTTTCATAGGAAATTCCAAAAGAAAACAATGGCCAAGAGCGGAGAATCAAGCAGAAAAAGAGAAATTATTTGTTATGAATGCAAGAAAGTTGGACACATGAGGGGTGAGTGTCTAGAAGTTCAAAAGAAGATTAAGAAAGGAAAAGCTAAGAAGCCGAAGTCAATGAAGGCAACTTGGAGCGATGATGATGAGGATGAATCCAAGTTCGAAGATGAAGATGAGCTGGACAAGCTGGTCCAGAACTTATGTTTGATGACTCAAGGAGACAGTAATATTGAGGTAAATTCTGACTCTGGAAATTTTTCAATTGAGGAATGGCAATTAGCGTATGCTAAATTATATAACAAATATAAAAAATTCAAATTTGAAAACAAGACATTGAAAAAGAAGATGCATGATCTCATTCATACTATTGTTCCATGTGAAAATGCAAAAACTTAGAATCAAAAATTGAAGATTTAAAAAATGAAAATGAAATGTTGATATCTACGGTGAGTCTGTTTGAGGAAGATGTTTCATGCAGTGCTGGTGAGAAGGAAGAAGTTGAGAAAATAGTGGAAAAATTGGAAGAACAAAATGAAAAATTGAAGAAAGAATTTGAAGAACTTAATTTGAAAAAGATAAAATGTGAACAAGTTTGAGAAGAGACTGAGAATAAAATTGAAACATTGTATAATGAATTGAAAGATTTGAAGGAAGTTCTTGCCAAGTTTGTTAAAAGAAAACAAAATTTGGATACTATTCTTGGTATTAAAGTCAATTTTCAATAAGAGGGATTGGGCTATGTGCCCAACAAGAAAAAAGAATTTGAAACCAAAATCATGACATCTTATCTGCATAAAAATGTTTCCACCCATACACAAAATAAATTTGAAAAATGTCATGCACATCATGCTCACACATATGTAAACAACAAAAATAGTGCCAAGAACAAAAGGGTGACTTGCTTTTATTGTGGTAGGATTGGACACACCATGTATGTAAGCATGATGATGAACTCTTTTCAAGAAAGTTGAAAAATTCAAATGTGAAATACAAAGCTAACGTATATGGACCCAAGTTTACTTGGGTACCAAAATCACAGTGAGAATTGTTTTCATCTTGAAGATTTGCTTAAAAGAAAAAGATAATAAATGGTACCTAGACAATGGTTATTCTAGGCACATGGCTGGCAATAAAGGCCTTTTTACTGATCTGCAAGAAAAAGAAGGTGGACTAGTCGCTTCCGGAGGAAATTACAAGGGTAAGATTAATGGAGATGGCAAAATAGGTAAAATTTATGTAAACTCAATTGAAAATATTTTGTTGGTAAAAGGATTGAACCACAACCTGCTTAGCATTAGCCAACTTTGTGACAAAGGTTACAAAGTAATTTTTGAATCTTCTCATTGCTCCATTGTAGATAAAAGTTCAAATGAAATAGAAATAGCAATGTTTACACCATAGACTTAGATGATCCCTCATGCAATACTTTTTGCTTAGTTCCAAATAATTCTAATGATACTTGGCAATGGCATCGTCGATTAGGACATGCAAGTCTTAATGTTCTCTCCAAACTGTCAAGAAACAATTTGGTAACAGGATTGCCAAAACTGAAATATGAATCAACCAAAACTTGTGATGCATGTTGTAAGGGAAAATAAACCAGAACTTCATTTAAATGCAAAAATCTTGTTATATTTGCAAGACCCTTGGAACTCCTTCATCTAGACTTATTTTGACACCCAATAGAACGCATAGTCTTGGAGGCAAGCTTTATGGGTTTGTTATTGTTGATTACTTTCTAGATATTCTTGGATATTAATTCTTACTCACAAAAATGAAGAATTGTAGGAATTTGAAGATTTTTGCGGAAGAGTGCAAAATGAAAGAGGAAACCACATATAGACTATTCAGAGTTATCATGGTAAGGAATTTGACAGCCATGACTTTGATAATTTTTGCATGAAACAAGGGTACACTGATGTCTTCTCAGCACCAAGAACCCCTCAACAAAACAGAGTCGTGGAAAGAAAGAATAGAACACTGGTGGAGATGGCCAGAACCATGTTATCTGAAAATAATCTTCCAATGTACTTTTGGGCTGAAGCTATCAACACAGCTTGTTACATCACTAACAGAGCTATGGTAAGACCTATCTTGAAGAAAACTCCTTTTGAACTATATAAGGGTAAGAAATCTCACATTTCATATTTTAAACCCTTTGGATCCTTGTGCTACATTTTGAATTATGGAAAATAAAACCTAGAGAAATTTGATGCTAAGAGTAATCAAGGAATCTTCCTTGGTTACTCACTCAATTCTAGGGCTTATAGAGTGTATAACACAAGGACACTTGTTGTGGAAGAAAGTCCTCATGTCATTGTTGATGAATTTACTTCCAGAAAATCTGATAAAAGGATAAATTTTCTTATTGCAAGACAAGAAAATGAGGAGGAGGAGAAGAAAGATGAAAGTGATCAAAAGGAAGTGGCAGAGGCAGAATCTAACCAAGGAAGTAGGGAGGCTCCAGGGCAACAAGAATTGCAATAATAGCTACCCAGAATTTGGAACTTCCCAAGAGATCATCTTGAGGAGAATGTCATTGGCAACGTGGAACAAGGAGTAAGAATAAGAGCTTCACTCAAGGACGTACAACATGCTGATTATCTTGCCCTACTTTCACAATTTGAGCCTAAAAATGTTGAGGAAGCATTAATGGATAATTCCTGGATCTTGGCTGTGCAGGAGGAATTGCAGCAATTCCAAAGGAATGAAGTGTGGTTCCTTGTGCCCCGACCTAAGAGTCACCTTGTGATAGGAATTAAGTAGGTTTTTCGAAATAAACTTAGTGATCAAGGGATGGTAATTAGGAATAAAGCTAGGCTTGTAACCAAAGGCTACAGTCAAGTGTTAGGAATAACTTTGATGAATCATTCGCTCCCGTAGCTACATTGGAAGTAGTCATATATGCTCTAGGAATATCAAATTATTTCAAATGGACGTGAAGAGTGCCTTTTTGAATGGTTTTGTGAAGGAGGATGTATACGTGGAGCAACCACCTGGATTCAAAGACCAATGCCATCCCAATCATGTGTACAAATTGGACAAAGCATTCTATGGATTAAAGAAGCCCCCTCAAGCATGCTATGCAAGGCTAAGTACTTTTCTTATTGAGAATGGCTTCAAAAGAGATAATGTTGACCTAACCATGTTCACTAGAACTTGCGAAAAACATATTTAAATTGTTCAGGTATATGTTGATGATATAATTTTTGGAGCCACAAATAATACTTTGAATGAGGAATTTGCTGAGTTGATGCAGGGGGAGTTCGAAATGAGTCTCATGGGTGAACTAACATTTCTCTTGGGATTTCAGGTTAAACAATTAGAAGATGGAATTTTTATCAATCAGAAGAAGTACACACAATAGCTGATTAAGAAGTATAAGTTCGAGACTGCCAAGCCACACTCCACTCCTATGTCTACATCTCTTAAACTGGATAAAGATGAGCATGATAAGAATGTTGATCAGAAAGTTTTTAGAGGAATGATAGGATCCTTGGTATACTTAACTTCTAGCAGGCTCGACATACAATTTAGTGTTTACATGTGTGCTAGATTTCAATCCTGTCCTAAAGAAACACACGACTACCGTGGAAAGAATTATTCGATATTTAGTTGGGTCTAGTGATCTTGGTTTGTGGTTTCCCAAGGGTCATAATTTTGATTTGGTTGCCCATACTGATTCACATTTTACAGGTTGTAATGTGGATCGGAAAAGCACTAGCGGGTATTGTCTGTTTCTAGGGGACTACATGGTCTTATGTGCCTCTAAGAAACAAAATTCAGTGGCACTATCGACTGCTGAAGGTGAGTATGTGGCTGCAAGCAGTTGTGCAGCCCAAGTGCTATGGATCCAACAATAAATGATTGATGTTAGCATATCTTTAAAAAACACACCCATCTTTTGTGGTAATTCTTCAGCGATAAATCTTTCTAAAAATCATGTTCAACACTCTAGAGCAAAACATATTGAAATTCACCATCATTTTCTTAGGGATCATATTCATAAAGGTTATTTTGAACTGACATTTGTACATACAAACAATCAATTTACAGATATCTTTACCAAACCTTTGAATGAAGGGAAATTCTCAAATTTAAGAAGGGAATTTGGAATTTGTAGAATTGATGATTGTTGAGTTCATGGTAGTTACTTGCATACTTTATGAATGTGAATAACATTCAATACACATTTTGAATTCTCACATACTTTCTGAATAATCAACTTCTTAATTATAGTGAAAAGAAAAAATTTCTACATGATCGTGTTTCTAAATGTTTTTTTATACTCCTTGCATGCTTGCTTGTAGATAGTTAAATACACTTTTTGTTGGATTTTCTAAGATCACACTACCTTGCTACATAATGTTGCCTTGATTCAAGACATGTGTGCAATCATGCCATATACTAAGGGGGAGAAACCTTTTTGGGAGTGTATACATTAAGGGGGAGAAACATATCTATATTTTTAGTATAACTCACAACATACATTTGAAACAACACCCCCCACACCTTGCACATAATGTGACTAATGACATTTAACCATAAGGATATTGGAAATTCTTTCTAATGCTTTAATGATGCCTGAATTTCTACACTTACATGAAGAGAAATCGTGAGGAAAAAGTTACCTACCCCTAAAAATAATGAATAAATGGAATATGGATCGTAGTAACTGGGTCTCCCCACTGAACAAGTGAGGAGCCTCGCATAAAATGGTGAAGTATATTTTCACAGTAAAAAGAAAAAGAAGTGATGGATCCTAGTAACCGGGCCTCTTCATTGAACAAATGCTGAGCCTCGCGTCAAACGAAGAAGTCCAAATCTTACAATAAAATGGGGTTGTGTGAAGCTACCGATGGTCGAGAATCTGAATTGCATGTGTAGACAATAGAGTAATCTTCCAGTATTATTTAGAAAGTCTGCATATCCTTATGTTTAAGAGTCATTGCTCATATCTTCACACTTGCACATCATCGAGTATTTGTATTAAGTGTATATTGTGAATTTGTCTATACACATAGGCTATGCGATATTCTTTTTATGGATGCACATCATCATTAGTTTTGGTTCCTGAACTAAACTTCCTCTATGAATCATGTGCATTGTTCTTAGCCCACTCCCACCAAAGGGGAGATATCCTAAATATCTATATTATGCTTGGTCTTAATGAATGCTTGCATGCATGACTGAAATTTCAATAAAACACTCAATAATTTAACCCCAAATTCCAGTGGTCACAATTGATATTTTCTGCATATATCCTTCCGCCATCCATACCTTGATATGCTTTTGTTAATACCTCATTTCTGATCTCTGATTAAATGGACTTCATCTTGAGATCATCTAGCTAACTGGTATATTAAATGGTGATTTATGGAAAGACATATTAGGTCTATTCAGAAATTGTCACTATGCCTGAGAATATGCTCCACCAAGTATCAGGAATCAGAGAAATCAGATGAATGATTTTTGTGCATTCCAATTTATTTTTGTTCAAGTTAACAATCATGATAATTAAAATTTGCTTAACTCAATCATGGAAACTAAATACAAATAAGCTCAGTCCATTTCTGAATGCCAAAACAACACAGTTATACTCACGTGATTACTTTTGATTACTTTTGCTAATGAGTCTCTACACTTTGTGTGCTTGTTTTTGTAAATGAGTTTTCTCCACAGAATGCATCATGATCTCTTATACTCAATCATCTACCTGACAGATCTTTGGTATATCAAAAGATATTTGTTGGAATGATAGGTTAAGCCTACCAGGAAGACAACACTTTGTGCGAGTTAGATCTTCATATTAACGTTAGATCTTCATATTAATATCTCTGCCTAGAACCAATAATTCATCAGCTGTGGCAAATTATATTAGATCTAAACTGATTTATTTCACATCTGAACTTCCTTCTTTCTCATATTTTTTTCATGTCATATCTTGGTTTGAATTATGGTTTCCTCTTCTTCCATTGTGCTTTTTGCCCATGACAAAATCACTATACAAATATTGTGAATTTTACTTGTTGCTTTTTGATCATGGCAAAGGGTGAGAGAATGTAGTTTATTGCAAATGCATTACAAATGCTCAAATGTGAATGCTCAAATGTGAATGTGCGAATGATGCTCATATGTGAATGTTACTCATGCTCAAAGGTGAATGCTCAAACATGAATGTGTGAATGTGCTTTGAATGCTTGAACTTGCAATAAAGTTTTGTCATCATCAAAAACGAGGAGATTGTTGTGCCCCAGGTGCTTTTGATAGTGACAAAACTTTATACATGTGAATGGATCATGAATTGCATGAGATTATAGTTTGATGAGCTTCATTGAACAATAACTTCATTGAGAAATCATGTTATACTCTGAAGAGAAAATTTATCAAATTTGAGCCCTCTTATAGTGTAAATGCTTGATTCAATAAACTCATGTCAATCTCACTCTAAACTAGGGATAGACGAGTTCTTATTTCATAGTTTTAGCTTGATGAGTGAGTTACTATCTAACCCCTCTCCAAGTTTTTATCAGGTTCAAAGAAGTCCCAAATGTCAAAGATATCAATCTAAGGTATGTTGGACTTATTAGATTGAAATACATGCCTAATTGAGTAAACTTCTATGTTTTACAGGTGAACCGGTCAACCTGGGTGAAGAGCCGGTCGACCTAGACTGGCCAGGGGAATCAGACTTGTTAAAATCAAGTAGTAAGGGCTAGCCGGTTGACCGACGACACTGGTCCGGTCGATAGAATTTCCCAAATGACAGACTGAAAATGTTATAGGTTTCAGTCGACTGATGCTTGAATTTGGTCAACCGCCAAGTTGGTCGACCGAACAGTGAAGACTAGTCGACCGATTCAGATAGAGTTTTGCGCGGGTGGAGGAGAATCCGACGTGGGTCGCACGTGGGGCTGCATCCAAGCTAGGTAAAATGCTAAAAATGCCCCTAACTCATTCCCTAACATGTGAGAAGGTTTCAAGATGGTTCTAGAAGGGGTAAGAAGGCCATTTAGCCACTATTTCTCCCATATAATCTCCTATTGCAAACTTGGGAGATTTTTATCCAACACAAGGGGAGAAAAGGCTTGGAGGAGAAGAAGAAGAAGAGGAAGAAGAGAGGAGCTCGCCCCAGTTGTTGCTGGATGGTGATTCCCTCCGGTTTGAGGCCATTTTCTTCATCCGAATCGAGATCTAGATGGTTCGTGCTATGTAGATTGTGTAACGACCCAGAGTTCAGGATACCGATATACCGATAACATCGATACACTGATACCAAGAACTGGGGAAGCCACCCAAGAGGCTGATGAGGCCCCTGAAGGGTTAGTAGAAAAGTGCTGAGGGGTATGCATAACGAATTGGAATTTAGAACGCGCAAATTACAATTAAGCATTAAAAATAACACAAGTGCGGAAGCAAATCAAAATAACCAGAGTGATATATATATACTAGTCCAGATAAACCAAAGTACTAGTCCAAAAGGTACAACTACACGGGGCATACCCCAGAAAAAGTACAAGCAAGCCTCAGAAGGCGCCTCAACTAAAGCTGGCAGCTAGACACGGTCTCCAAAACGGCTCATGAAGCACCGGGAGACGACGGGCGCGGCTCACCTGAAAGGAGAAAGGGTGAGTCACAGCCAGACTTAGTAGGGGTCACGCGGATCCCTACCTGGCACTAAACAAGCATACATGCATAAATAACGGCAAATAGAGCATGCATTTAAATAAGCTAACTGGTAATGGCATGAATAACTACTCAAGTAAAGCTGTAAACTCTAACTAAGCAAGTATAACAGCTAACGCATGCCAAAGCTAAGTAAATGCAAGCGATTAAGACTAAATCTACCAAAATAGAATGAGCCTTAACTAATCCAAACAACAAGGAAGGACAACCACTAGAGCAGAAACCAGAAGCGTCCACTGACGACTTACACTGCGTCTCAAGCACTCGCAGTCGGCAAAGCGACAAGCTAAGCGCGTAAACAGTACCAAACCAAGTGACCAGTCGGAGTGGCACCCGTCAGTGTCAGTCCACAGTCTCCGACCACGTGTGCACACACTGACTCTAGCCTGAGCCAGGCCCTCTAGCTAGTTTTCTCCCTTGGTAGGACGCTACCATTGGCCGGGAGCCCACGGAACTAGCTTACAAACCGTGCATGGGAAACACACCCCTCCGTAATCCTCAAGCGGGTCGGTACTCAACAGACCTTAGGGCAACAACAGTGGCTCCATTGCATGGAAAGAAAAGCTACTCTATTGGTATAAAAAACATGCCACTGAATACTAAAACAATATAACCATGGCACTTATATATTATGGAACGCATAACGAGAAGGCTGGGAACATATCAAAACCTACAGGCAAATGGTGGTCGTCTGCCCATGCGTTACTGGCAAGCGACGGTGGGGGACTGGCGCGTTACATCCGAAGCGACGCGTCAGTGTCCCGCCGTTACTTCCACCAGAGTTCTAGCTCAAACGACCCAAGAGGGGAGTGACGGTGGGGGCCCAGCGCGTTACTTCGTAACGACGCGTTGGATCACCGCCGTTACTTCCACCCGAGGCCGGAAATCAACGAACAGTATTCAAAACCGATAGCAAGCAAAGCGACGCCCTAACCCAGGCGCGTCGGACCGAAACGACGGCCGGCCGACTGGCCGTCGGGCGCACCGCCTGACCGGGTCAACGTAAAACTACGCACGAGTAACAGATGGGGTTCCCACCATTACTCTCCAAATAACGCGCCCACGTTGGGCCGTTGTTTGGAATTAACGCGTCCACTAAGGACCGTCAGGTGTGTGACGGTTCCTGGCAGGACCGTCACACCACCTGGAACACGGGCGGGTTTGATTTGAAAACCGAGGCCCTCCCGGACGATAGAAATCGTCGGGTAACGCCGTGAAAACATGTAACCTGCCAAACCATACATGCTAAACAACACAACCAAGCTTAAAACACCCGCATGCATCACCCCAAACCCATTAAACGGCTAAATTACTCGTTTACACTAAAAATGGGAAAATGACCACAAGCATACAACGGGAAGCCTAAACAACGAAATGAACTACAGGGAATGCTCCTAGCGAGCTCAGGATTCCATCCCCCTACCTCTTGCAAGCCGAGACGGGCAAAAAGGCCGCATGCACCGAGGTAGGCTCACCGGGCCTTCAAGCTCCACCCCGCTCCCACGATCACCGAACCGTGCCGAAATGGGTACCCACGTGTTCATCTCGACGCGAGGACTCCACCGGCGCCAACCACGCCTCAATCCGACGCCGTCTCACCCGCGTTCCCTAAGGAGGAGAGAGGGGCGATTGCAAGAGGAGAGAGAGGGCGTGAGGGTGAATGAGAGATCGACGGGGAGAGAGAGAGCGTGAGGGTGAATGAGAGATCGACGGGGAGAGAGAGAGAGAGGGTGAGAGGTTAAAAGAAAAGAAAAAAAAAGAAATTAAAATGTATATAATATAATTATTATATATATTAAAATCTCATTAATCTCTAATAACCCTCAAATAAATCTGGAAAAATACCAGACAAATTCCTAAAAATCCAGGAAAATAGCCGAAAATTCCAGAACAAATAATAGAACAAAATCCATTAAGGATCCATTAAGGCATGGGTCTTACAGTCCCTCCCTCCTTATAAAAATTTCACCCTCGAAATTTTACAGCAACAGAAAAGGAGGAAACTGAGAAAGGAAATATACCTCACTGGAATAAGAAAGGAAAAAGCAGGCGCATCTCGTCTTCACGCTCCCAAGTAGACTCATTACTAGAGTGACGCTGCCAAGCAACTCTTACCAGAGGAATAACCTTATTTCTCAACCGCTGCTCACGACGGTCTTCAATTCTGATAGGAAATTCTGGCGTGGACAAATCAGCACTCACTTCAGGCCATACTGAATCATCGAGAACATGAGAAGCATCTGGCACATATTTCCTCAACTGAGACACGTGGAATACATCATGAATAGCTTGCATAGCCGCTAGCAATTGCAGACGATAAGCCACCTGACCAATAGCTTCAACAATTGGAAAAGGGCCAACATACCGCGGACTAAGCTTTCCACGCTTCCCAAATCTGGAAACACCTTTCATCGGAGATATTTTAACAAACACCCTATCTCCAGGCTCAAATTGTAGTGGACGTCTGCGCTGATCTGCATAGCTTTTCTATCGACTCTGAGCCGTCAACAATCTCTGCCTGATCAGACGAACCACATCAGAACATTGCTGCACCATGTCAGGCCCTGTCAACAATCTGTCCCCAACATCAAACCAGTTCAGAGGAGTTCGACAAGGACGACCATAAAGTGCTTCATAAGGAGCCATTCCAATACTGGTGTGAAAACTGTTATTATAAGCAAATTCAACCAGTGGCAAATACTGACTCCACGAACCCTGCCAATCAAGGCAACACAATCTCAGCATGTCTTCCAGAGTCTGAATAGTCCTCTCTGACTGTCCATCCGACTGAGGGTGATACGCTGAACTGAAAGCTAACTCAGTGCCCAAAGCTTTCTGGAAACTACGCCAGAAGCCGGAGGTAAAACGTGGGTCACGATCTGACACAAGTGAAACAGGCACTCCATGCAGTGGCACGATCTTCTGCACATACAGCTCGGCCAACCTCTGCACATTCCAAGTAACTTTAATCGGCAATAATCTGGCGGTTTTAGTCAATCTGTCGACAAGCAACCAGATGCCATCAAAACCTTGAGAAGTCCGAGGCAAACCCACCACAAAATCTGTAGTAACATGGTCCCATTTCCACATCGGAATCTCTAACGGCTGAAGCAAACCACCTGGCTTTTGATGTTCGGCTTTAACTAACTGACAAGTCAAGCACTTAGAAACAAGCATAGCCATGCCTTTCTTCATACCTGGCCACCAGAACTGCTTCTTCAAATTATGATACATCTTGGTGACACCCGGATGAATAGCAAAACGGGAACCATGGGCCTCACTCAGAATCTCATCCCTCAAATCATCATCAGCGGGAACATACCATCTGCCCTGGAAACTGACAACCAGCTCGTCATCAAATTCCACATCATATCTCGATATAACTCGAGCCAAATCAGAATCAGCTTGCTGGGCTTCTTTAATCTGCTGATATAAAACTGAACCCAAAACCAAGGTAGCATAAACTGCCATCTTCAGATCAGCAGGAAACTCTACACCGAATACCTTGCTCGGAAGCCGTTCCCACAATTTCCATTCATGAAGCAACAAATGATTGACCTGTACTTTCCTACTCAGAGCATCAGCCACGACATTCATTTTACCCGGCTGATAGGAGAGTGTAAAGTCAAAGTCTTTCATGAATTCCATCCATCGACGTTGCCTGAGATTCAAATCTTTCTGAGAGAATATATACTGTAAACTCTGGTGATCAGTAAAAATATGAAACTTCTCACCATACAGATAATGTCTCCAGATTTTTAAGGCAAAAATAACTGCAGCTAGCTCCAGATCATGAGTGGGATAATTCTCTTCATATTGTTTCAATTGCCGAGATGCATATGCGATAACCTTACCATGTTGCATCAGCACTGCACCGAGACCTACTCGAGAAGCATCAGTACAAACTAGAAAACCACCCGAGTCGGAAGGCAAAGTCAACACAGGAGAAGAAGTCAATAGCCTTTTCAATTCAACAAAGCTAGCCTCACACTGATCCGACCAGACAAAAGGTACATCTTTACGAGTCAGTCTAGTCATCGGGGAAGCTTCTTATCTCAGACACAGACTTCGGCCTCTGCCAATTCAAAACGGCATCAATCTTTGCAGGGTCCACTGCCACTCCATCACCAATAATCACGTGACCAAGAAAATGAATTTCCCAAAGCCAGAATTCACATTTACAGAACTTCGCAAAAAGCTCGTGATCCCTTAGAGTCTGCAGAACGATCCTCAAATGCTGCACATGATCTTCATCAGAGGCAGAATAGATCAGAATATCATCCACAAAGATCACCACAAACTGATCAAGAAATGGATGAAAGATATGCTGCATTAGGTCCATAAAAGCTACTGAGGCATTAGTCAAACCAAACGGCATAACCAGAAATTCAAAGTGACCATATCGAGTGCTGAAAGCTGTCTTCTCCACATCGGATTCCCGGATTCGCAATTGGAAGTAGCCAGACCGGAGATCAATCCGTGAAAAGACAGTAGCAGACTGTAATTGGTCAAATAAATCATCAATCCTGGGAAGCGGATACTTATTCTTGATAGTCACCTGATTCAATTACCTGTAATCAATACAAAGTCTCAGGCTTCCATCTTTCTTTTTCACAAACAGCACCGGGGCACTCCACGGAGAAAAACTGGGGCGAATATAACCTTTTTCCAGTAACTCTAGTAGCTGTGCACGCAGTACTTTCAATTCAGCTGGAGCCATTCGGTACGGTGCCTTTGCAAAGGGGCCGGTACCTGGAATCAGTTCAATCACCATCTCTATCTCTCGCTCTGGGGGGAAGCCTGGCAACTCGTCAGGAAATACATCAGGGAACTCACAGACAACAGGAATATCACAAACATCCCGTTGTGGTTTTTCAACAACAACCACAGAAGCAAGAAATCCCTGGCAACCTGCACTAAGCAACCTATAGGCTCGAATAGCAGAAATAATCATACGAGAAGATCGGGATCGAATACCTTGGAAATAAAAAGCTGATTTCCCCTGTGGCTGAAAATAGACCTTCTTCGATCTGTAGTCAACCACAGCTCCATAATGCTCCAACCAATCCATTCCCAGAATAACATCATAATCTACCAGCTGCAACGCATACAATCTCGCCGGCAACTGGTGATTATCAATCATCACAGGAGACTCTTCCAGGCACAAAGGTGTAACCATGAAATCTCCAGAAGGCAATTCAACAAATAACTCACAAGACATCTCAGAAGTCGGTTCCTCAATACATGCCATGAAATCCTCAGAAATAAAAGAGTGAGAAGCACCAGAATCAAATAAGACACGAGCTGAATGACCATAAAGCATAATCGTACCTTCAACCAGATGAGACACAACAGCATCAGCTCTAGTCAAATGAGAAACCTTGCCTTTCTGCTTCTTAGAACCAGCTGAAGATTGCTGAGAAGACGCCGACGCTTGAGAGTAAAATTGTTGTTGAGCTTGCGGTGTAGGAGGTCTGAACTCCGATTGCTGAGGTTGAGAAAACTGAAAAGCTTGCAATTGTTTCGGCCTCAGCGGGCAATCCCGAACCACATGACCAGGGTGGTCACAACGAAAACACACCATAGGGAGAGAGCACGGCTGGCCCTTGTGATGACCACCGCATCTCCGACACGTCCATGGCTGACTGACAGCTGAGCTCTGCCGAGTCTGAGAAGAAGGTGTTGTCGGCTGCTGAACAGAATCTGTACCAGACGGTTGCTGGAAAAACTTCTTCTTCTTCTTGAACCTTTTGAACTTGGGTTTGGAAGGAGAGGAAGAACCACTAACCTCTGACTGGACCGAGGGGACACCTGGCACTGGCGGTCGGTAAGTCTGCTGCGACTGAGCTACCGGCTGCACTGACCCTGCCTGAGGATATCCACCTGGTCTCGTCATCTCCAGCTCTAGTGCCACAGCTGTCTGGCACGCACTGTCCAAATCTGCAACACGACTGGCAATGAGGGGCATCTTCAACTCGGGCCTCAAACCTCGCAAGAATTGCTGGG
This sequence comes from Amorphophallus konjac, assembly GCA_022559845.1. Classification (NCBI taxonomy): domain Eukaryota; kingdom Viridiplantae; phylum Streptophyta; class Magnoliopsida; order Alismatales; family Araceae; genus Amorphophallus; species Amorphophallus konjac. Next base: position 127,596,661 of record CM040124.1, read on the forward strand.
TTTTCAAAGTTTCACTGGCCAGCACATGGGGCGCATACTGACCCAATTCCATAAACTTATTCTGATACTGAAGCACCGTCATACTACCCTGCGTCAGCTCCATAAATTGATACATCTTCGCCATTTGTAAACAGGCAGGAGTGTAGGCACGCTCAAAAGCAGCTGCGAACTCTGCCCATGTGATCTGCCGAGGAGGTCTTGAATGAAAGGCAATCTGCCACTCGGCTTTCCACCATGAAATGGCCGTACCCTGGAGTTGAAAAGCAGCAAGCATAACTTTTTCATCTTCAGCACACTCCATCGAGACAAACACCCGCTCGACCGCATCCAACCATTGCCTTGCCACTTCTGGATCAGCTTGACCATCAAAAGCAGGCAGATTGAACATCAGGAATTCTTTCAAAGCCTTGCCTCGACTGCCAGGCACTTCAACAGGAGAAGCAACAATCGGCGCTGGAGGAGGAACAACTGGAACAGCTGGAACTGCAGGAGGAGGTGCAGAACCACTATCTTCCCGGGGCGCATCTCGAGGAACACGAGAGGTCTTCCTCGACGAGGCGGCATAATTACTCTGCCAAGAACACAAAACAACAACAAAAACCATCAATCACGCAGAAAACACCCTATGCCAGCAATAGACGACTACAGGACTAGCTCTGGACAAAGCACAAATTTCAAGTCCTTATACAATTCCTCAAACAACGCTCTGATACCAACTGTACCGACCCAGAGTTCAGGATACCGATATACCGATAACATCGATACACCGATACCAAGAACTGGGGAAGCCACCCAAGAGGCTGATGAGGCCCCTGAAGGGTTAGTAGAAAAGTGCTGAGGGGTATGCATAACGAATTGGAATTTAGAACGCGCAAATTACAATTAAGCATTAAAAATAACACAAGTGTGGAAGCAAATCAAAATAACCAGAGTGATATATATATACTAGTCCAGATAAACCAAAGTACTAGTCCAAAAGGTACAACTACACGGGGCATACCCCGGCAAATGTACAAGCAAGCCTCAGAAGGCGCCTCGACTAAAGCTGGCAGCTAGACACGGTCTCCAAAACGGCTCATGAAGCACCGGGAGACGACGGGCGCGGCTCACCTGAAAGGAGAAAGGGTGAGTCACAGCCAGACTTAGTAGGGGTCACGCGGATCCCTACCTGGCACTAAACAAGCATACATGCATAAATAATGGCAAATAGAGCATGCATTTAAATAAGCTAACTGGTAATGGCATGAATAACTACTCAAGTAAAGCTGTAAACTCTAACTAAGCAAGTATAACAGCTAACGCATGCCAAAGCTAAGTAAATGCAAGCGATTAAGACTAAATCTACCAAAATAGAATGAGCCTTAACTAATCCAAACAACAAGGAAGGACAACCACTGGAGCAGAAACCAGAAGCGTCCACTGACGACTTACACTGCGTCTCAAGCACTCGCAGTCGGCAAAGTGACAAGCTAAGCGCGTAAACAGTACCAAACCAAGTGACCAGTCGGAGTGGCACCCGTCGGTGTCAGTCCACAGTCTCCGACCACGTGTGCACACACTGACTCTAGCCTGAGCCAGGCCCTCTAGCTAGTTTTCTCCCTTGGTAGGACGCTACCATTGGCCGGGAGCCCACGGAACTAGCTTACAAACCGTGCATGGGAAACACACCCCTCCGCCATCCTCAAGCGGGTCGGTACTCAACAGACATTAGGGCAACAACAGTGGCTCCATTGCATGGAAAGAAAAGCTACTCTATTGGTATAAGAAACATGCCACTGAATACTAAAACAATATAACCATGGCACTTATATATTATGGAACGCATAATGAGAAGGCTGGGAACATATCAAAACCTACAGGCAAACGGCGGTCGTCTGCCCATGCGTTACTGTCAAGCGACGGTGGGGGACTGGCGCGTTACATCCGAAGCGACGCGTCAGTGTCCCGCCGTTACTTCCACCAGAGTTCCAGCTCAAACGACCCAAGAGGGGAGTGACGGTTGGGGCCCAGCGCGTTACTTCGTAACGACGCATTGGATCACCGCCGTTACTTCCACCCGAGGCCGAAAATCATCAAACAGTATTCAAAACCGATAGCAGGCGAAGCGACGCCCTAACCCAGGCACGTAGGACCGAAACGACGGCCGGCCGACTGGCCGTCGGGCGCACCGCCTGACCGGGTCAACGTAAAACTACGCACGAGTAACGGATGGGGTTCCCACCGTTACTCTCCAAATAACGCGCCCACGTTGGGCCGTTGTTTGGAATTAACGCGTCTACTAAGGACCGTCAGGTGTGTGACGGTTCCTGGCAGGACCGTCACACCACCTGGAACACGGGCGGGTTCGATTTGAAAATCGAGGCCCTCCCGGACGATAGAAATCGTCAGGTAACGCCGTGAAAACATGTAACCTGCCAAACCATACATGCTAAACAACACAACCAAGCTTAAAACACCCGCATGCATCACCCCAAACCCATTAAACGGCTAAATTACTCGTTTACACTAAAAATGGGAAAATGACCACAAGCATACAATGGGAAGCCTAAACAACGAAATGAACTACAGGGAATGCTCTTAGCAAGCTCAGGATTCCATCCCCCTACCTCTTGCAAGCCGAGACGGGCGAAAAGGCCGCATGCACCAAGGTAGGCTCATCGGGCCTTCAAGCTCCACCCCACTCCCACGATCACCGAACCGTGCCGAAATGGGTACCCACGTGTTCCTCTCGACGCGAGGAATCCACCGGCGCCAACCACGCCTCAATCCGACGCCGTCTCGCCCGCGTTTCCTAAGGAGGAGAGAGGGGCGATCGCAAGAGGAGAGAGAGAGCGTGAGGGTGAATGAGAGATCGACGGGGAGAGAGAGAGAGAGGGTGAGAGGTTAAAAGAGTTTTTCGAGGCTTGTCCCCCTCTCCACTTGTCCCCCTCCTACTCCCGAGCCAAGGAGGCTCGGATGAGTAGTTTTTCGAGGCTTTGGACCGGCGTGGCTCAGGTGGGTGGAATTCCGTTGGCGTTGTGGAGCCGCTTATAGCGGTCGCCGAGGCCCATAATGATGATCCTGACGAATTTGAAACGAAGGGGCCCCCCTTTTTGTCGGAGCACGGAACGTCGTGCCGCCACCCTCGGGGGTTTATAGGGGGCGCTGTTCATCGTTCTAGGCTTCCAGGGTTTTAGGCTTTCCTTGCTTTTTGATGCACCGTGAGAGCACAACGGAGACGCGGAGCCTTGCGGCGGCGTTCGAAGAGTTGGCGAGGATAACCGCGGAGGCGATCCGACAGCTTCCTTCTCCCCCGGAGTCTTCAAGCTCGTGCGAGGGATCTTCTCTCGACTTGATGGCGGACCGGAGCCTGGAGCCTGTGCCGGTGAGGCGGGAACCCGTCCCCAACTGTAGCGAGTTGGGGGAGACGGAGGTGAGGAGGTTAGAGCGCCGTTTCCGTCTGCCTCTCCGCTATAGCTTTGTTGCCGCCACTCCGTACGAGACGAGTTTGGATGATCGTGCTGGGCTTATTTGCACCTTCCTTCTGGCTTGGAAGAGCGGATTTTGGCTTCCTTTCGATCCTTACGTGCTGCAGCTTCTCAATTTTTTCCGATTGGCACCTATTCAGTTGGTGGCCAACTCCTATCTTCTTCTTTCGGCCTTCGGGATTCTGTGTCGCCAGCGCGACATCTACCCTTCTCCGGACCTCTTCCACTTCTTCTTTGAGTTGAAAGCGCACCCGCAGGCGGGGAAAGGCTTCTACTTCATCCAGACGCGGAGGAACAGGAGCTGCATCTCGCTTGCGGCGAAGGACTCCTCGCACAAGGGGTGGAAGACCCAATTCTTCTGGGTGAAGGCGGTGGTGACGGATGAGATCTGGAGATGCCGGACCTCGCCCAACTTTCACCCGAATCTGCCCCCTCGCCAGGAGGAGTTCCCTCCCCACGTGGAGCAGCAGGCTGCCCGTCTGCTGGAGAATCGCCAATCGACCGAGGAGCTGGTGACGCCGGAGAACATCGAACGGTGTCTTCTCTCGCGGTTGACGTCGTCAGGTACGGCTCTTGAGGCTCTTTTTCTGGAGTGGTAGCTCTTTTTTTCTCCTCCTGACCGGGGCTTCTTCTTGCTGCAGACGTGAGGCGGGAGCCTCTGGAGGAGGCGGCCGAGGTCATCGATCTGGGAGATGACTCGGCAGCCGATGAGCCTGATGCCCCGGTGGGTCGCGTCAATGCCCGAGATAAGGGCAAGGGGGCGGCCTCCGAGGGGTCTTCTCGATCGACTGGCCTGAAGCGCAAGGATCCCCTGGTGGGGAAACTGCGGGAGGCCGCGAAGGCCAGGAAGAGGGCCAGGAAATCCGGTCTTCCTACCGCCGTTGGGGGCGATTCTGGCTCGGCGGCACTCCCCTCTCGGGGGCAGGATGGGGCCGACCCTTCCGGGCTGGCTCTCCCATCTGCCGAGCGAGAGGGGGCCGAGGAGACCAGGGGCCCCGCAGAGGGAGGTGATGGGTCGGCTCTCCCCTCTGTAGGGACAGAAGGGGCCGATGCCAGTGTGGCCGGCGCTGGGACCGAGGGTTCGGTCGGTGCGGATGGGGGTGCACCCGCGGGGGCGTCGCAACCCCAAGTGCCGGCAGCTTCTGGTGCGGTGGATCCCGCGGCGCCGGTCGAGGGTGGGGGTTCGCCCGGGGAGGCGTTGCAACCCCAACCGACCGTGGCGCACGGGGCGGTTGGTTCCGCCGCCACAACAGGGCCTTCTGGCGGGGTGTCCAGGGTGGAGCAGTCCCCTTTGCCGGAACCTCTGGTCAGGCTCGGTGTCTCGGGTGACCTGTACCAGCTCTGCCGGTCGATCGCCAATAGGACAAGGGGGGGAGAAAAGCGCAGCACTCCTACCGGGGTCCTTGACATCCTGATGGAGGGCGGCCTGGTCATAGCTCGGACAGCGGCCGTGATGGCAGAGGCGCACGCCCGGACGGAGGCGGAGCGGTCAAAGCTCGCTTGGACCCTTGGTGGATGCGAGGGGAAACTGGCCCGGCTCGAGGGGGAGCACGAGGGGCTCCGGCGGGAGTTCCTCGCATTCAGGGAGTTGGCGCGGTCGAGCCGAAGGGAAGCCGAGGTGTTGGCCGAGCAGCTGACAAGGGCCCAAGAATCGCTCGAGAGGAAGAGCAAATGTCTAGAAGATGAGCGTCAACGTCACATTGAGCTGGATAGCCTCTGGGAGCTTGAGCGCGGCAAGTTGCAGGATCGGGCGGAGGACGCGGAGCGCCTTCGCGCTGAGGTTGAGGCGGACCGAGCCCGGGCGGAGGGTCAGATGATCGAAGCCGAGCAGAGGATGACCGAGCTGGAGGAGCGTCTGGCGAGGGCGGAAGAGCGTGCGGCCGAGGAGGAGCGGGCTCGGGACGGGCAGGTCGAGGCGGAGGCGATCGAGCGCTATAAAGGCTCGGAAGCTTACTCGGCCGACCTGATTGCAGCTGCCCTACCCTACTACGAGGTAGCGCTCCGCCGGGGTGCTCGAAAGGGGTTCAGGCAGGGCGATCGCCGGGTGATGAACTATGCCAATGAGCACCTTGCCGGGGGTGATTCTCCTTATGGCCAGAGTTATGACTCGGACGAGTCAGATTCCAGCTCCTCATCTTCGGCCGGGGAAGAACCGGAGGAATCGCCTCCAGCGGGGTCACCAGCTCCGGAGGCCTCGGGAGGGCTCACGACCGGGACAGTTCTCGCACAGGCGAGGTCAGTGTCCGGGCCGGCCGTCACCGAGGGTACCGGGGGTGACGCGTCCCCTACTGCTGTTCCCGAGCTTCAAAGTGGGCCCGAGGCCTGATGTAACTTTATTTTGCCCCTTCCCCCTTTTGTCTGTCTTTCCTTTTGTAAGAGGTTTTTATGGGAGGCACTAAATGACTTACTTTATTTGATCGCTATCTTCGCTGTGATTTGGTTGGCATATCGGGGCAGTTGGAAAGTGCCGATATTTTTTGCGCCGTTTTCGCACTTCGATTCGGGAGACTTCTTGCGGGCGTCCTTCCGTATTACCATGCTTTGAAGGTCGAGGTGCTTCGCGAATCCCGCTAGAGTGGGGATCGAGGAATTTGTGGTGATCTTTCAGGGGAGGTCCTATAGCGTGTTTTCGAGGGGGGGGGGGTCATTTAAGGCGCGTGGCCTCCCTTGGCCTATAAAAAGGACCGAAGGGTGCTCCTTCCCTCTTAACACTTAGGACTGTCGCCGGCGGTCTGCTCTTATTCCCTCGTCTTCGCTCTGCGTTGTGCCGCCGCGATCGGAGCATGGAGGACCCTTCAGAAGGTGACGCTGCAGACGACGGGGAGCGACCGGTTCCAGCTGTCCTGGAATATCGGTCGGGTCCCACGGTCGCCGCGCGTGCATGAGACGGGTCCGACGGTCGCCGCGCGGATCTGGAGAGGGCTTCGACGTGCGGGGGCACGCCGTTTGCCTCCTCTTGGCTCCGGCGAGGCTTCCGGGCGGACGCCGAGATGGAGGGCGGATGGGGGAGTTAGGGATGCCGGCCGCCATTCCCCTCCGTGGGAGGGGAGGAGGCGGCTCCAGTCCCTTCCTCACCCCTGTCCGTAGCCTCTTTCTCTCTCTTTTGTTCTTCATTTCTTTCACTCTTCGGGGGCTGCTTGTTTTCTGTTCGCCTCCAAAGAGTTGGTAGTTTGGCAGAGAGGGGACCTTCACGGCGCTCCTTTTTCCAGGTTGTTGCCAACTTGGAAGGTAGCCTTCCTCGCGTGAAAGGTGGCCTTCTCCTTGCTGTCCCTCTGTCACCTTTGTCGCGGTCCACCCGAGCCAACTGGGTCGACCATCTCTTGTTCGAGCCAGTTTCTACGCGAGGCAGAGTCAGTGGCTGGATGCGAGAAGGTCAAGACCGGGTCGGTCGGGCGATGGCCGTTTGCCGCGGTGCTAGATGGATTTTTGCTTTTCACTATGTAATGTATTGGCAGTTGCCTTTCTGATGTACCCACAGTTATCTTGAATGAATGCGAAAGATAAGGGGGTTTATTTTACCCGATTTGTTGATACAGTATTCAGAAATAAAATCTGCGCAGTGTGGTTGCATTCCATGTCCGGGGAATGGGTTCCCCTTCCATTGTGGCTAACCTGTACGCACCTTTCCCGAGCGTCTCGATCACTCGGTAGGGGCCTTCCCAGTTGGGGGATAGCTTGCCCGCCGCCTCCAGTGGTCGAGATGCTTCGGTCTTCCTGAGAACGAAGTCCCCTGGTCGGAATTGTCTGCCTCGGACCTTGGCGTTGTAGTACCGAGTGAGGCGGCGCTGGTATTCCGTAGCTCGGACGTTCGCGATCTCTCGGATTTCGTCTGCCAGGTCGAGGTTCTCGAGCAGCTTCTGCTCGTTTGCCTCGGGCAAAAAGCTGATCACTCGGAGAGATGGATTGTCGATTTCTAACGGAAGGACGGCTTCGGTGCCATATACCAGTTGAAAAGGGGTCTCACCGGTTGCCGTTCTGGGGGTCGTTCGGTGCGACCATAGTACGCTAGGCAGTTCCTCGAGCCAGCTACCCTTAGTCTTGCCGAGTCTGGTTTTTATGCCCTTCAAGATGGTCTTGTTGGCATTTTCAACCAGCCCGTTGGCCTGAGGGTGGGCGACCGAGGTGAAGTGGTTGCGGATATTTAGGTCGGCACATCTGTCTCGGAAGTATCGAGAGTCGAATTGCCGCCCGTTATCGCTCACTATCACTCGGGGGACGCCGAAGCGACAAATGATCGATTTCCATACGAAACCCCAGACGACTGTCTCGGTGATCCTCGCTGTTGCTTCAGCCTCGATCCACTTGGTGAAGTAGTCGATGGCGACGATGATGAACTTCTTCTGGGATTGAGCCGTTGGGAATGGCCCAAGGATGTCGATCCCCCACCGAGCGAAAGGGTAAGGCTCGGTAAGGGTGACAAGTTCCGTGGCCGTCTGGTGGACCAAATGGTCGAACCGCTGGCAACGGTCGCAATGTTGTACGTAAGCCGTGCAGTCGCGCTGTAGGGTCGGCCACCAGTATCCTTGCCTTAGCAGGATTCTGGCCAGCGACCGACCTCCTGAATGTGCTCCGCACAGGCCTCGATGAATCTCTTCAATAGTTTGGCTTGCTTCGTCGGGGCCGAGACACTTCAGAAGTGGCCCGGAGAACGATCTTCGGTAGAGAGCGTTGTCGAGGATGATGAAGCGCCGAGCTTGGTACTTCATCCGGCGGGCTTCTCGAGGGTCGGAGGGTTCCTGGGAGTCTCGTAGCCAAGATAGGTAGGGGGAGCGCCAGTCGTCGGGAGTGCCCGAGTCAATGGCGAGGAGCTCTGAGTCTATGCTCGGGCGCTCTAGCTCTTCTAGGAGGACCGATCGTGTACCTTCTGGGTCTAGGGAGGAGGCCAGTCGGGAGAGGGCGTCCGCCCGAGAGTTTTGCTCCCGAGCTATTCGGACTACCTCAAACTCCTCGAACTGCTGGGCCAGGCTCCGGACCAACTGGAGGTACTTGATCATAGGTGCCTCCCGAGCTTCGTACTCGCCACTGACCTGGCTTGCAACTAGCTGGGAGTCGGTGTGGATCCTGACTCGCTCAGCCCCCAACCATCGGGCCATGCGGGCCCCCGAGATAAGGGCCTCGTACTCGGAAGCATTGTTGGATGCCAAGAAGTTGAACTTTAGGGCGTATTGCAACTCTATTCCTTCAGGGGACCTTAGGAGAATCCCTGCGCCGCTGCCGACCGAGTTGGATGATCCATCGACGAACAGCTCCCAGGTTGGCCCGGTTGCTGTCGGAGGCCTGTCCTCGACCGGAATGGTGCTCTCGGCGATGAAGTCGGCGAGCGCTTGCCCTTTGATAGCTGATCGTGGCCGATACGAGATGTCGTATGCCCTGAGCATGATGGCCCATTTGACAAGTCACCCCGAGGCTTCTGGGTGGGCCAGAATCTTCTTCAGTGGCTCGCCGGTTAGCACTGTGATGGGATGCCCCTGGAAGTAGGGTCGGAGGCGCCTTGCGAAGGTAACCAACGCTAGCACGAGTTTCTCGGTTGCGGGATACCTCCGCTCGGCCTCGCTGAGCACCTTGCTGGTGTAGTAGACCGGCCTCTCGACTCCCGAGTCATTTCTGACTAGGATCGAGTGATAGTTAAAAATGCATGCCGTTAATACATCCACTACCAAATTTAATTATCGGCTCACAAATTAATTAAAAGAAAATAGTAAGCGGTGAGACGAGTCGATTCCACAGGGAAATTTAGATTTTTAAGATAGAAACTCTTGTGTTTTGTTTTAACTAAGAGTCATGACAAATGGACACTAAAATAAGAGTTGACAAATTGAAATTAACTAACCTGAATAAATGGATCTAAAGGACCAAGACACCGGTTAAGCAATCGCACATAAGGTTCTAAACAGACTACACTTAGAAGAGGAAGTGAGAGACAATTGATGATATTGACAGTAAAACACTTTTACTAGAAGAACAGCAGAACATGCTTGCAACTAATTTACTGAATATGAAATGACCAAGACTAAGTTGATTGACTAGCTCAATCCACTAAACAATTCACTGCAAAGAAACTAAAGATGGCTTTAGTGGAAATATCGGTGAACAGCAAACAAAACAACAACCCAGGGGAAACAACCCTTCCTCTCCTCTCAGTTATGTCACCACCGATGCCACACAAGAACTGAGATCGCTGCAGTGTGATGAACTACATAAGCTTGAACTTTAAAAGAAATAATACCCTAGACAAGAAAAGTCACGGCGAAACACCACATAATAGAACAGAGTACAAATGAAAGGAAACCGGGGCACTAAATGCTGCCCTCTCCCTGTCTCTCCGTTTCGTTATTGCAAGTGGCTGAACAGCAAGGGAATCGCAGCGAGGGGACTTCCACCAAGGATGGCCAATGCTGCACTCCCAACCGTCGAACTCCCAGCTCGGGTGCCCAACAGACGAGCCGCGGCAAACTTGTCTTCACGCCACAGAACCGCACGGGAACTCCACTGGACACCTGGACGCCGCACCACCGCACCAAGGAAGCTTGTGGACGGCACGAACGCAGCAGAGGAGGCGAGCACACGTTGCCGCCGTCGACGTTGCACTGCCAAGCCGAGGCTGCTCGCGGACGCACGGGGCGAACGGAGAACCTCCCAAAGAAGGCCGGCAGCTACAAACTCCAAACACTAAGCCAGAGAGACCCGAAGACAAAAGCTTAAAACCCAAGGTGTGAACTAAAAAGCATGAAGATTAAAAAACTCCCAGCGAACTTAAAACAAAGATTACAAAACTCCCAAGAACTCTCAAACAATCTAAGACTGGAAAACTGAACAGCAGACTAGAAAACCCCAAGATCACTCCAAAAAAAACCGAAGAAGGAACCCCCAAAAAGCACAGAAGAAGAACCCCAAAAGAAGACACGATCTCTTAGGAATTCCCAAAATCAAAAGCGAAGATTGGAAAACTCAAAGCCAAAGATGGAAAAATTCCAACAATCAAAAATCCAACCTGAGATAACCCAAAAACAGCAGACGAAACCCAAAAAAAACTCTCAACTGGAAAACCAAAAGAACTCCCGTCCAGCCTTCACGTGCGTTCCCTGAACCTCCTCTTTATAGGGATGTGGACGACACCAGAATCCTGCGAAACTTCCTCCGGATTAGCACCATCGCTGCTATCCAGTGCCCTTTGCGAACGCAACTCTCGGCCGTTTCCTCCGCCACAGACGAACAGCCCACCTGCGCGAGCGGATGGCCTCCGCTATCTTCGCTGCGTCCATCTTATCGCGTCGACGGCGTTCACCCTTTTAACAAGGCTGTTGCCGCTCTCACCGCTAAAGGATCCGCCGTTGAAGCTGCTTTATTGTTGCGGGAATAATACTTTAACATAGTCATGCACGTGGTTGGCTCATCAACTTGCTGCTTCATGCAACTCACGATACATATTCATGGCCACTTTACGTGACCACCATGCATGTGTTACAACAAGCCACCATTTTTTTACGTGATTAGCCCATCACCAAACTGTAGCTTTAGTGCAACTAAGCCATGTGTATCTTAATTTGTTAAGCCATGCACGTGATGCATGTTATACTGCCACACCTTGTGCCTCATGCAAAATCACATGTGCATCCACTCATGGCCACTTTACGTGACCACCATGCAACTTGATAACTTTTATGTTTTTCATATCTACACCTTCATTTCCACGTAAGAATACCAACTACTACCACCTGCCATTTTTAGAAAATGTGCATAGGTGAAATATTGTAACAAAATCAATGAAAAACTTATTCATTTATATGCATTGAATTCTGTTTACAAATTCTTCCCCAAAATTTATCATTTTTCATGAAAACTCCAAAATTCATCAAAACCTATTTCTGTGGATATTTTCACACATAATCAATAATTTACTTTGAATTTTCTCTAAAACATGTGAAATTAATATGTGAAAATATGAAGTTATCACACCCCCCAACTTACTCATTGCTAGACCCTTAGCAATGCAACATTTATAGAATTAGGACTAACAAGAGTTCAAAAATCACGTTTCATGACATGAATACTGAGCATTATGATTTGAACTATAGAATATTACGAGTTCAAGCAATAAATGTCAAGAATAAACTTTGTCAATCCATGTAATTTAGATACTTCCCCAGGTTACACTCATAATTTTTTGTATCTCTTCGTGTATGTGCTCCAATTTGATTAGTGGACATCAGACAACCGGATGCATGAGCCTTCTATTTATCACTTAACGATGATTTCCAATTCTACCTTTTGCAAATCAGACTCTCGAATTACAGGTAGCTTCACTCTGCCTGATCATCATCATTTTTTTTTTCATCATGGTGCTGCACATTCCTTCACTGTTTGACGCGAACCTCAACTCTTGCTAGGAGAAGCAGGCCCGGTTACTAAGATCAGGAGCATTTTCCATGAGTTATTTTCATCATTCATATATATATATTTTTTCTTTCTTTTTGGTACTTTGCACTTATTTACAGGCAGGTAGCTTTTTCCTCACGATAGATCTTCAATGACTAGGCAGAATTTTCAATCCTTGCCTAAGTTTTAAGTAAAGAGCTCATCATCCTCGTATGTAATACCTACTATTCTCATTAGTGTGCGGATGTGTGTGAGTTCAAAAAAATCTGAGTGTATTCTGAGGAAGATGCTAAAAACATAACCAACTAATTCACCCTTTAATTCAATGCTGTCACAAGTGGATATTCTAAGCCTTATCATTTTGACAATGTTTCTTATCATGAAAAATGACCCTGAAGCATTTGTTAGGGGAATCATGAAAGATTACAGCATTTTGATGAAATTTAAGCTTAAGCTACCCCCCAACTTAGGTGACATTGTCCTCAATGACATGATTAAAATAGAAAACTGGGACAAAATAGAGTGAATGTATTGAGAGGGAAAGGTACAACCTGGACAAGAGGAAGTTGTTGATGTAGAGAGAGATGCTGCCCATTCTCCATGTTTCTAGAAAGAAAAGCAATCAGTCATTCTCCTTTATTTATGAAAAAGAATTGGGTTGCCTCCCAATTAGCGCTAAGTTTAATGTCTTCAGCCAGACATCAGAGAGTTCAACTTGGTTCAATTAATGCAACTTCTTCCACAATCAGTTCATTTGAGACTCCTTCAATGAAGGGTTTGAGTCTCTGGCCATTGACTTTGAAAGTGTTGCCACTTTTGGGGTCACAGATCTCAACAGCACCATGGGGAAATGAATTAACTACAATGTATGGCCCATCCCATCTAGATCTAAGCTTCCCAGGGAAAAGTTTCAATCTAGAATTGAACAACCAGACCTTTTGATTATGTTCAAATGTTTTCCTGGAGATGTGTTTGTCATGAAAAGTTTTCATCTTGGCTTATAGATTTTGGAGTTCTCATAGGATTCCTCACGAAGCTCCTCTAACTCACTTAATTGCAAGGCCCTGTGTGATCCGGCTTGGGTCAAATCCAGGTTAAATTGTTTGATTGCCCAATAAGCCCTGTGTTCCAGCTCCACTGGGAGGTGGCAGGCTTTTCCATAAATCAATCTGAAGGGTGACATCCCAATAGGGGTCTTATAGGCCGTTCTATAGGCCCACAAAGCATCATCCAATCTCTCAGCCCAGTCCTTCCTATCAGTCCTCACAGTCTTTTGCAAAATATTTTTGATCTCTCGGTTGGAAACTTCCACCTGCCCACTCGTTTGGGGATGATAAGGTGTGGCCACTTTATGGGTGATCCCATACTTTTTCAGTAAGCTTTTGAATTGGTAGTTAGTGAAGTGACTACCTCCATCACTAATTATGGCCCTTGGGAATCCAAACCTAGAGAAGATGTTCTTTTGCACAAATTTCATGACCACCTTATGGTCATTGGTTCTAGTTGCTACCGCCTCAATCCATTTGGAAACATAATCCACAGCCACTAAAATGTATTCATGCCCATAAGATGGTGGGAATGGTCCCATGAAATCAATTCCCCAAACATCAAAAATTTCGACCACAAGAATGGGGTTTAAGGGCATCATGTCTCTCCGAGAAATATTCCCCATAGTTTGACATTTTGGGCAAGATTGACTAAAAGCATGGGCATCCTTAAAGAGAGTGGGCCAATAAAAACCGCATTGGAGGACTTTTGCAGCAGTTTTCTTTCCAGAAAAATGACCTCCGCAAGCAAGAGTGTGGCAGAAGGTGAGAATGCTTTGATGCTCATTTTCAGGGACACACCTTCGAATGACATTATCCGCACAGATATGGAATAATTCTGGATCCTCCCAAAAATAGTGTCTTATCTGAGCATAGAATCTATCCTTCTCATTCTTAGACCAACCTTCAGGGGTCAATCCAACAGCCAGATAATTGACAATATTGGCATACCAAGGGGGTTGGATGTGGCTAATGGATAAGAGTTGTTCATCAGGAAAAAAGTCTCTTATGGGCTCCTTTTCTTGCACAAGAATTCTAGAGAGATGATCAGCCACCACATTCTCAGACCCCTTTTTATCCCGAATTTCAATATCAAATTCTTGCAAGAGTAAGATCCATCTAATCAAACGGGGCTTGGCTTCTTTCTTGGACATGAGGTATCTCAAGGCTGAGTGATCAGAGTAGATGATGACCTTGGATCCTAAGAGATATGATCTGAATTTTTCAAGGGCGAACACCACAGCCAAGAGTTCTTTTTCAGTGGTGGTGTAATTTAGTTGAGCATCACCCATAGTGCGACTAGCATAATAAATCACCACAGGGCGTTTGTCAATCCTCTGCCCTAAGACTGCTCCTATAGCAAAATCGGAAGCATCACACATGATTTCGAAGGGAAGGGACCAATCAGGTGGTTGAAGGATTGGAGCTTTGGTCAGAGCTTCTTTCAAAATAGAATGCTTGTAAACATTGTTCATCAAGATTGAATGGGATATCCTTGGCTAGGAGAAGGGTTAAAGGTCGGGCAATTTGAGAGAAATTTTGGATAAACCGGCGATAGAAGCCGGCATGGCCAAGGAAAGACCGAATTTGCTTAACTGAGGTGGGTGGGGGAAGATTAGAAATGAGGTCAATTTTGGCCTTGTCCACCTCTATACCCCGCTCAGAAACTATATGGCCCAATACTATGCCTTCTTTTACCATGAAGTGACTCTTCTCCCAGCTTAGAATCAACCTCTTTTCTATGCACCTCTCCAAAATTTTTGTCAAATTATCTAGGCACACTTCAAAAGAATCTCCAAAGACTGAGAAATCATCCATAAAAATTTCTAAGAAGTTCCCCACCATATCTGAAAAAATGGCCATCATGCATCTCTGAAAAGTGGCTGGAGCATTACATAACCCAAAGGGCATTCTCCTAAATGCAAATGTCCCATAAGGACATGTGAATGTGGTCTTTTCTTGATCCTCTGGATAAATGGCCACTTGGTTATATCCTGAATAACCATCCAAGAAACAGAAATATTGTTGGCCAGCTAATTTCTCTAAGATTTGGTCAATGAATGGTAGGGGAAAATGGTCCTTCTTAGTGGCCTCATTCAATTTCCTATAATCTATGCATACCCTCCACCCTGTGGGTAATCTAGTGGGTACTAATTCTCCTTTGTCATTGCTCACCACAGTGAGCCCAGCTTTCTTAGGTACCACTTGAGTTGGACTAACCCATGGGCTGTCAGAGATTGGGTATATGATTCCTGCATCAAGCCATTTGACTACTTCTTTCTTAACCACTTCTTTCATGTGAGGGTTCAGCCTTCTTTGCATCTCCCTAGATGGCTTTGCATTGTCTTCCAGATAAATGTGATGCATGCATACTGATGGACATATTCCCTTAAGATCGGCCACAGACCAACCTATGGCTTCCTTATGTCTTTTGAGGACATCAATCAGTTGGTCCTCCTGAGTGGGTGTCAGATCAGATGCTATTATGACAGGCAAAGTACTCTCATCCCCTAAGAAGACATATTTCAGGGAATCGGGTAGGGGTTTCAATTCTAGCTGTGGTGGGGCATGGATGGAGGGAAGTGAAGGTTCATGTTTCACATCAGATAAATGTTCAAACTGATGAAGAGCATTGACATCAGAAATGGGCTCTTTGTCTTCAGTTTTGTCAAAGTTTTCTATTCTGGTCAAGGGAGGGTCATCTTCTATCATCTCATCAATCACATCAATGATGTAACAATCTTCTTCCTCCCTTATTTGTTTGGACGCCTTGAAGACATTTAGTGTCATCTTCTGATCTCCAAAAGAGATGTCCATAAGCCCAGACTTACAATTGATGTTGGCATTGGCTGTGGCTAAGAAGGGCCGGCCCAATATAATTGGGCTTTGGGCTAGGTCTGATTTAGACTCCATGTCAAGGACTAAAAAGTCAACAGGAAAATAGCAGGTGTCTATCTTGACAAGGACATCTTCTACCAACCCCTTAGGTGTTCTAACAGATCTATCAGCCAATTGGAGAATGACAGGAGTTGATTTGAGTTCTCCCATACCAAATTTTTGGTACACAGATGTTGGGAGGAGATTGACACTTGCTCCTAGGTCCAACAGAGCATTTTCAAAGGTGACCCCCCCAATGACACAAGATATGAGTGGGGTGCCAGGATCTTTCATTTTCTGGGGGAGTTGATTTAGTAGAACAGCACTAACATCCTCAGACAATAGAATTCTTTCCAGATTCACCTTTGGTTCCCTCTTTTGAGTGCACATTTCCTTGAGAAATTTGGCATATGCAGGCACATGTTGGATTGCATCTAAGAGGGGATGTTGATGTGGACTTGTTTGAACAATTTCATCAATTCTTCATTCTGAGCTTGATTGTTCTTCTTTTTCTTTTCTTTCCTAGTGTCCAATGCATTAGGGAAGGGAATCTTAGGTTTGTAGCATTCAGGTGATTCATCTATCTTTGCCTTCCCTTTCTCTTTGTTGATTGCCTCACTATCCACTATAGGAGTGGAAATGGGTTCTTCTTCTTCTTGGGTTTGACTGGATGAGCTTGATTGGATTCCTGAGTTTGATGAGGATCTGACAGAGTTTTACCACTTCTTAAGGCTGAAATGGCCTTAGCATTCTCAAATTGTGGGCCCTTTGGAGGATTTGGGCCTTGTTGGAATTGCCCTTGAGGGGCGAGTGGAAGGGGCTGCTGAAAACCAGGAGGATAATTTCTAGGGTTGGGAATGGGTTGACTTGGAAGTTGACCCGGATCTCTCCTTACATTGGTTTCCAAGAGTTGGCCAATCTGGGCCTTCATTTCAGCCATTTGGGTTTGGAAAGATTGGTTTTGGGCCAAAATGAGTTGTTGTAATTGATTGATTTTGTCATCATTTTGGGCCATTGGTGGAGGTTGCATAGGTGGTTGGTAAATTGGAGGAGGATGTGAAGATTGCCCATATGCGGGCTGAGCAAATGAGGGTTGGCCATAAGATGATTGGCCATAAGGGAATTGAGGGTGATTGGGTAACTGTTGTGACAATTGGCTCCTATGGAAAGTTTGATTTTGAAACTGGGCCTGAGGTTGGGGTTTGGGTGGGAAATTTTGGGTCTGCTGGGGCTTCCAAGAGAAATTCGGGTGATTCTCCAGCCTGGATTGTATGTGTTTGAAAATGGGTCATTGTTGGGTTTAGAAAATCCTTGGGCTGCATAGACTTGCTCTTGGATGGCCGGGGGTAGTTGAGCTGCTGCAGGGCATTCATCCACTTGATGGGCTGGGCTTTCACATAGCACACATGCCTCTTGGACTGGACCTTGGCGAGAGTGAATGATGGTTGTGATTGAGCATTGAGCGATTGTTTATTCAATTTAATGAGTTCGCCAACTTGTTGAGTCAGCAAGTCAACTTTCTCCAATTTTTGGGTCAAGGCATTCACATCTAATCTAGGCTCAAATTCTCCCTCTCTTTGACCTCATATATCCCAGCTTTTCTAGATGGCCCTACTGATTTTTCATATGAAGAAAGAGAGGCATGGTTGATGGAGTTCTCACTTAACATTTCAAAGAGGGCATATGCTTCTTCTTCACTCTTACTCATGAAAGCACCTCCACAAGAAGCATCAACCATTTGCCTATAGGGTTCAGTCAGTCCTTCATAAAAGCTTGCACAATTTGCCATTTGGATAGCCCATGATGTGGGCATTTTCTCAACAATTCCTTCATTCTCTCCCAAGACTCATGATCAATTCCCCTGGATTTTGACAAAACCAGTGATGGCTCTTCTCATAGTGTTGGTGCGACCTATAGGATAAATTTTTTTCAAGAATTCTTTTTGCATTTCTTCCCATGACCGAATGGGTCTTCCTAAGGTCCCTAACCAATGTTTGGCTTTATCTTTCAAAGAGAAGGGAAAGAGAGTTAGTTTTAGAGCATCCTCTGTGAAATTCTCTATTTTCACAGTGGAGCATATCTCTAAAAATTCATCTATGTGCTTGTATGGGTCCTCATTTGTAAGCCCATGGAATGAAGGGAGCATTTGGATAGTGCTAGATTTAATCTCATAATGTGCTGCTGGCACTTCCGGAAGATGAATACATGTGGAAGGTTGATAGTTAGAAGGAATGAAATATTCCTTCATCTGTTTGGGCAATTCACCTTGATTGGCCATTGGTTGGATTGGATTTTGGGCCTGATGGATCACTCTTTCAATCTCTTGGATGGGTTCAACTAAATGTGGAACTTGGGATCTTCTACCTTGCATGAACTCCAGAAATTATTTTAGCAAACACTTGATCAACAAATTAACCTACAAGACTTAGGGCTCCTTGGACTTAAAAGCACAAATAGTGAGAATTCCCCTAAGTTCAATTGCAATCTTGCACACACCGACCTTCAAGTTGGCCAGGTAAGAGGTAGGATCGTGGGAGGTTCCCCTTGCTTTCGCAAGCTCCTAATTAACGAACCACGGATCCACTTAGGCGTAGCCTTTTAACCTTTTGCCTAGACACCAGCCTTTAGATGGTGATACAAGTACAATTTCCCTTAAGGTTCAACCACTAAGTGGGCTCAAATGTTAGCTTTCTCACAAATCAACTTAAATCCAGCCCAAGTCCACTACCAAATCTGTCCACTAGCCAGGAAAGAGGTGGGGTTGTGGGAGGCTCCCCCTACAGATGTAGGGTCCTAATTAATAAACCACAATCCCACTTAAGGCGTTTGCCATCAGACCTCTTTCCTAGACACTAGTTTTCAAATTGATAATGGGCCCAAGTGAAATCAAATCTCAAAGTGAACCCTAGGGCCAATGTCTACTAGATTTTATTAGGCTTGGGAAATGCAAAATGTGGAGTTGTGGTTTGTGGGCCAAGGAAGGGTGATCAAATCCCCACCTTATGTGATTATGGGTTTTGCCCTTAAGATAGATTTGAAATGAAATGCAACACCACAATATCAAACAAGGGGTTCTATGCAAATTTGAATGTCATGTGATTAAGAAAAAGATAGAAGAACTCACCTTGCCCCCGCAATCTTCAATGATGCATTTAACAAAATTAAATAACAAAAACAATTCTAACCTATATGATGCATGTCCTAAAGCATGGAAATGTGGGTGCTAATCTTAAGATGAAAATTTTTATTAAAGTTCAAATGATTTTTTTTTATTTTAATGACCCTAACTAACCACAAGATATGAAAAATAAAGAAAATAAACTCAAATGAAGGAGGGAAATGTGAGTACTTACTTGAAAAAGCGTTCCCTCATTTTTTTTTGAAATAAATGACAAAGAAAACTTACCACTTTTTTTTTTGATTTTCCTGCAAAAATAAGAAAAAGAGAAATTATTAGTGTCAATTTATGTACAAAAATGCAAGATTAACGACCTAAAAATCATAAACTTCCCCGGCAACGGCGCCAAAAATTGATAGTTAAAATGCATGCCGTTAATACATCCACTACCAAATTTAATTATCGGCTCACAAATTAATTAAAGAAAATAGTAAGCGGTGAGACGAGTCGATTCCACAGGGAAATTTAGATTTTTAAGATAGAAACTCTTGTGTTTTGTTTTAACTAAGAGTCATGACAAATGGACACTAAAATAAGAGTTGACAAATTGAAATTAACTAACCTGAATAAATGGATCTAAAGGACCAAGACACCGGTTAAGCAATCGCACATAAGGTTCTAAACAGACTACACTTAGAAGAGGAAGTGAGAGACAATTGATGATATTGACAGTAAAACACTTTTACTAGAAGAACAGCAGAACATGCTTGCAACTAATTTACTGAATATGAAATGACCAAGACTAAGTTGATTGACTAGCTCAATCCACTAAACAATTCACTGCAAAGAAACTAAAGATGGCTTTAGTGGAAATATCGGTGAACAGCAAACAAAACAACAACCCAGGGGAAACAACCCTTCCTCTCCTCTCAGTTATGTCACCACCGATGCCACACAAGAACTGAGATCGCTGCAGTGTGATGAACTACATAAGCTTGAACTTTAAAAGAAATAATACCCTAGACAAGAAAAGTCACGGCGAAACACCACATAATAGAACAGAGTACAAATGAAAGGAAACCGGGGCACTAAATGCTGCCCTCTCCCTGTCTCTCCGTTTCGTTATTGCAAGTGGCTGAACAGCAAGGGAATCGCAGCGAGGGGACTTCCACCAAGGATGGCCAATGCTGCACTCCCAACCGTCGAACTCCCAGCTCGGGTGCCCAACAGACGAGCCGCGGCAAACTTGTCTTCACGCCACAGAACCGCACGGGAACTCCACTGGACACCTGGACGCCGCACCACCGCACCAAGGAAGCTTGTGGACGGCACGAACGCAGCAGAGGAGGCGAGCACACGTTGCCGCCGTCGACGTTGCACTGCCAAGCCGAGGCTGCTCGCGGACGCACGGGGCGAACGGAGAACCTCCCAAAGAAGGCCGGCAGCTACAAACTCCAAACACTAAGCCAGAGAGACCCGAAGACAAAAGCTTAAAACCCAAGGTGTGAACTAAAAAGCATGAAGATTAAAAAACTCCCAGCGAACTTAAAACAAAGATTACAAAACTCCCAAGAACTCTCAAACAATCTAAGACTGGAAAACTGAACAGCAGACTAGAAAACCCCAAGATCACTCCAAAAAAAACCGAAGAAGGAACCCCCAAAAAGCACAGAAGAAGAACCCCAAAAGAAGACACGATCTCTTAGGAATTCCCAAAATCAAAAGCGAAGATTGGAAAACTCAAAGCCAAAGATGGAAAAATTCCAACAATCAAAAATCCAACCCGAGATAACCCAAAAACAGCAGACGAAACCCAAAAAAAACTCTCAACTGGAAAACCAAAAGAACTCCCGTCCAGCCTTCACGTGCGTTCCCTGAACCTCCTCTTTATAGGGATGTAGACGACACCAGAATCCTGCGAAACTTCCTCCGGATTAGCACCATCGCTGCTATCCAGTGCCCTTTGCGAACGCAACTCTCGGCCGTTTCCTCCGCCACAGACGAACAGCCCACCTGCGCGAGCGGATGGCCTCCGCTATCTTCGCTGCGTCCATCTTATCGCGTCGACGGCGTTCACCCTTTTAACAAGGCTGTTGCCGCTCTCACCGCTAAAGGATCCGCCGTTGAAGCTGCTTTATTGTTGCGGGAATAATACTTTAACATAGTCATGCACGTGGTTGGCTCATCAACTTGCTGCTTCATGCAACTCACGATACATATTCATGGCCACTTTACGTGACCACCATGCATGTGTTACAACAAGCCACCATTTTTTTACGTGATTAGCCCATCACCAAACTGTAGCTTTAGTGCAACTAAGCCATGTGTATCTTAATTTGTTAAGCCATGCACGTGATGCATGTTATACTGCCACACCTTGTGCCTCATGCAAAATCACATGTGCATCCACTCATGGCCACTTTACGTGACCACCATGCAACTTGATAACTTTTATGTTTTTCATATCTACACCTTCATTTCCACGTAAGAATACCAACTACTACCACCTGCCATTTTTAGAAAATGTGCATAGGTGAAATATTGTAACAAAATCAATGAAAAACTTATTCATTTATATGCATTGAATTCTGTTTACAAATTCTTCCCCAAAATTTATCATTTTTCATGAAAACTCCAAAATTCATCAAAACCTATTTCTGTGGATATTTTCACACATAATCAATAATTTACTTTGAATTTTCTCTAAAACATGTGAAATTAATATGTGAAAATATGAAGTTATCATCGAGCTGACCGTTGACGGCGTCGCCGAGAGATAGAGCAACAAGACCTCACCCGGGACAGGCTTGGAAAGCACCGGGGGCGAAGCCAAGAACTCTTTGAGCTCGGCGAACGCTGTTTGGCATTCCCCATCCCATGCAAACGTGGCAGATGCTACCTTGGGCCCCCTCATCAGCTTGAAGAAGGGCAAGCATCGTTCGACCGCATGGGACAGGAAACGACTGAGAGCAGCGACACGCCCCGTTAGACGCTGGACGTCTTTAATACACGCGGGCGGGCGCATGTCTAGGATGGCCTGGACCTTATCGGGGTTGGCTTCGATCCCTCGCTGAGTGACCAGGAAACCCAGGAACTTCCCGGATCTTACTCCAAAGGCGCACTTGGCGGGGTTGAGCTTCATGCAGTACTTCAAGAGGGTGCCGAAAGTCTCGGCGAGGTCGGTGAAGTGGTCTTGGGCCCTCGGGGTCTTGACGAGCATGTCGTCGATGTAGGCCTCGATGTTCCGACCTAACTGTCCCTCAAACATATGGTTGACCAGTCGCTGGTATGTGGCTCCAGCATTCTTCAATCCGAAGGGCATCCGGGTGTAGCAGTACATGCTGTAGTCGGTGATGAAGGCGGTCTTCTCGACATCTTCAGGGTTCATTCGGATCTGATGATAACCTGAATAGGCATCCAGGAAACTGAGTATCTCGTTGCCCGAGGTTGAGTCAACCAGTTGGTCGATGCTCGGTAGCAGATAGCAGTCCTTGGGGGTGGCCTTGTTCAGATCGATGAAGTCTACGCACATTCGCCACTTGCCGGTGATCTTCGGCACCAGGACGACGTTGGCTAGCCACGTTGGGTACAGGACCGGTCTGAAAAGACCAGTCTCTTGTCCCTTGGTGACCTGCGCCTTGATGATCGCCTGTTTCTCAGGCGCATGCTTCCTCCTCCGCTGCTGTACGGGTCTCACGGTGGCATCGAGGTTAAGCTTGTGCATCACAGTTTCCTATGGTATACCAGGGAGTTGATCATCGGACCAAGCGAAGACCTGGACGTACCCAAAAAGAAACTCCTTGTATTGCTGCTGTTCCTTCGGTGGTAGGTCGGCACCGATCCTTACTCCAAGGGCCGGGTCGTCGTTCAGGAATACCGTTAATAATTCACCACCGGGCTCGGTGGTCACGGCTTTTCCTTCGACTCCCCTGGGGCCCTTATCCTTCCCGTCCGGCCTTGAGGCTTCCACCGAGATATTGTAGCACCTTCTAGCCGTGGCCTGGTTACCTCGGACTTCTCCCAACCCATTTTTGGTGGGAAACTTCATTTTTTGGTGATAGGTAGATGGTACGGCCTTTATTCGGCTGAGAAATTTTCGGCCGAAAATGGCGTTGTACGCTATCATACCTTTAATCACTATGAAGTCCACTATGATCGTAACGGTTTTGGGTGGGGTGCCGATAGTGACCGGTAGGCTTAGGGCTCCCTCGGGGTAGGTGGCCAGGCCATTAAACCCGCTAAGGGGTGTTCGGATCGGGCGGAGCTTGGATGGGTCTTCCCCCATCTTGAGAAAATAGTCATAAGATAATACATCGGGGGCGCTCCCATTATCAACCAAAATCTTGTCTACATTACAGTGATTTATCGTGGCCGAGATAACGAGGGCATCGTCATGCGGGGTGCTCAGCCCTTCCAGGTCTTGGTCGGAGAAGACTATGACCTGGGGCTCCATCGGCGGACCTCTGGGAGGCTCTAAGGCTTGGCTGGCCCGCTCGGCATGACGTTTCCTTCCTCGGCTGGTGTCGCAGCCCGATGCCGCCCCTCCGGAGATGACGTTGATGTGGACCCCTCGGGGAGCGTTGTCGATCTCCTCTGCGGCATCTCGGTCTTCTTTGTGCCCGGTCGTGAACCGGGCTAGATGCCCCAGACGGATGAGGCGCTCGATCTAGTCCTGGAGCTGATGGCAATCTCCGGTGTGGTGCCCGTGGTCGTCGTGGAACAGGCAATGCCTGTCCCGCTTGTGGTTCTTCGACCTCATTGGTTCGGGCTGTCGGAGAAGTCCCGAGTCTTTGATGTCTTCATAGATCTCGTAGACTGGTGCGGTCAAGGGGGTATACCGCTCGTACTTTCTCTTGCGCTCTCCTTCTCGATCGCGCTTCTTATTCGAGTCGGGGTTTGGCTCGGAGGTCCGCTTCTTGTCCCCCTCCCGACCCGAGCCGGTTGCGTCTCGGCAGGCGCTGAGTACTTCTTCGCACTCGGCGTGGCGCAGTGCCAGAGTCACTAGCTCGGCAAGGGTCGAGGGAGGGTGGAGGACAAGCTCGCGGCGGAGATTCTCGTCCCGGGTGCCCCCGGTCAGTGCGGTTGTGGCTGAGGCCACATCCAGGCGGGGGATCCTAAGGGCTTCCGATTTAAATCGGTGGACGTAAGTCCGGAGCCTCTCCCCTTGCGCCTGTTTGAGAGACAGGAGCCCCACTACTGACCTTGGGGGGGCGCTACCGGCGAAGCTCTCCTTGAAAATTCGCCCGAATTGCCTGAAGTCTCGAATGGACCCCGGGGCGAGGGCCCGGAACCATGCTTGAGCGCCTTGGACCAGGGTGGCCGCGAAGGCTCGGCATTTGATGGGATCTGGCGTTCCATGCAGGGTCACCAGGGCGTCGAAGCTATCGTAGTGGTCGGCTGGGTCGCCCTGGCCGTCGTAGAGCTTGAAGGTTGGGATGGAGGCTCTAGAAGAGACCTCTGCCTTCAAGATGTACTCGGAGAAAGGGGATTTCTCCTCATCCTTCGGGAAAGAGGTCTTCTGCAGGGCGCGGAGGGCACGCTCCTGCTCTGCGAACCGTCTTTCAAAATCTCGTAGCCGGAGAGACAGTTCTGGCTGTGGCCGCGCCGTGGGGCTGGGGGGGCGTCGTGGCAATCTCCCGGAGCACTCGTGCCCGGGCGCGGCGGTCTCGCTCCCTGCTTCGCTCTCCTCGGCGTGGAGGAAGCCTCTTGCTCCGTAGGCGGAGCTTGCGAGGGTCCTCCGACGTTGTTGCGAAGGAGCTGTCGGCCGCGGAGGGTGAAGCGGCCTCCGGCGGTGTGCTGTGTTGCACTCCTTCGAGGGGGACTTCCTGACGGGGTGCGGGACCTCGCGTCCCGGGCCGCCTGGGCCCTCATGAGCTCCACGAGGACGTCCATCTTTTCGTTGAGGGCCTGGAAGGCGTTGGCGCCACCGTCGAGGGGTGCCCCTGTCTCCGCCGGGGGGGGTGGTGGCCCGTTGGTGGGGACGCTGGCGTTGGAGGGGGGGCTCTGTGAGACCCTAGAGGGGGCGCCTCCCGCCGCCGCCACAGCCTTACCTGCCCCGCCAGCGGATCTCCTCCCTGAGCTTTTTCTTACCATCTTGACTCTTCGTGCGTTTCCCACAGACGGCGCCAGATGAAGAGGCGGAATCTCGCGCTGGGTCCTGAGCGGGCTGTGGATCACCAGAAGATGAATCTGCAAGAGAGGGAAACGTGTCAGAGGGCCCAGGGGATCTCCCTGGGGCAAACCCTTCGATGGCTAAGTCAGTAGAGCGATGGTGGAAGCGATAATGGGGGGAGGAGAGAGCTGATGCGCGAGAATCCTCTCCACCAAAGGGTGAAGCGAATCGTGCTCAGGAGCTTAGGGTATGTGAATGCCTAGATCATCTTACCATCTTCTGGAGGGTATCCCTTGCTTAAATAGTGCGCCGCCTTCAGGAGTCCTGTAAGCTGAGGGGTTCCCGGCGGGAGTTACGTCTTTAACGGGGGCTTTCATGGCCTGATCGTGGGAACGTTATCCCCTTGGAGTCCGGCAGCTCCCATGACTCTCCCGCTGGCGGAGGACTCTGAACGGCCGCACCTGCAGATAATCAACCGGTCTTACCGAGCCTCGGGGATGCTAGCTCACGTCCGAGCAATAGGCATGGCCCGGTGAGGGTGGGGTCGGATAGATCGGCTGGAGCCTATCTCTCTCGGATGGGGAGAGGGCTTTAGGCCGGACCTTCCTTGGGACCTAACCGTTGTCTCGGGCCCTCCGAGCCTAGAAGGCCGCCGGGGAGAGTTGGTTCCTCGAGTCTTATTTATTGGGCTTTTCTCCCGAAGTGGGCCCTGTGGGCTATCACTTGGGTGGGCTCGCCTGGTTGGACCTTGTAGGTCTTGTTGGACTGCCTTTGTGGTGGGCTGCGGAAATCCCCCTCTCCAATATATATTAAAATCTCATTAATCTCTAATAACCCTCAAATAAATCCGAAAAAATACCAGACAAATTCCTAAAAATCCAGGAAAATAGCCAGAAATTCCAGAACAAATAATAGAACAAAATCCATTAAGGATCCATTAAGGCATGGGTCTTATAGATTGTGATTCTACTATCGTCACAGCAAGCTTTGTCATGGGAGGAGCCATCTAGAGGGGGAAACTAAACCTGCAAAAATTGTTTCCATCATTTTTGAATTTTTTATGCCTTTGATTTTCTATTTAATGCAAATTGTATGTGAAACTTAGACATATCTAGTGTTTGTCTGATCAGATTGTGTTTAGTCCAGATCTATGTGTGATTGTGTTGTGATCCATAGTGTGTGTGTGAGTGTTGGTTGCAAATCACAGAGTGTATGTATGTGTTTGTTGCTGCACCTTGCAGCATGTGTGTATGAAATCTCCATTCTACTGGATTTTGAATCCTCACTGTGTGAGGGGTGGACGTAGGGAGCCCGGTTGTGGTCCCGAACCACCTAAAACTTATGTGCCTCGTATGGTGTGCATTGTGTGGTTTGAATTATGTCTAATTGATCCTCTTGTGGCCAAATTCGAGTGTGATGCGGTGAGATCTAAGTGATTTGTTTAATTTATGAATAGATCTTGAAAATTTCATAAATAGATTTTTAATCTCAAAAAAAATTCATTGCAATCAATTCAACCCCCCTTCTTGATTGCCACTTGCTTGGGACAACAATTATGACTACGACAATCACCGATCTGATGAGAGCTAGAGGCTCCTCAGAAATTGTCTACGATGTAGGAGCCAGGAGCACAAGATTTCTAAATATCCATTAATGAAGGAGCGAGCTCAACAAGAGAAGGTCCAAGGAGGTTCAAGGCGTCAAGGACGGTTACATGCCTTAATGGAAGCGGAGCCCTCTGAGGAAGGCGGAGTGGTGGTTGGTATTTGTATTGTTAATTCTAGATCTGCCTTTGTTCTATTCGAAATTGGTGCAACTCATTCTTTTATATCGGAAAAGTTTGATGGTACTATGTCTTCGGAGCCTGCATTGTTAAAATCTGATTTGGTTATCACTACACCATTAGGAGCGGGTACTGAGCTTAAATTTTTTTATCCTTTTTTAAGGCAATCAAACCCCTAGAGCAAGATCTAGGAGAGCGCGCATCCCTTCAAAGAAGGCATGTGTTGGCCGCTCCACCAAATCTCGACTCTAAGGAAGAAATTTTATTCCAAGAAAGAAAACAAAAGGATTACGTACAAGACAAGGACAATGGATCACAACTGCACAGAAGGGTAACTCGTCTTATCAAGGCGAAGTGACCCTTTAACAGTTGGGAGAGCTGCATCCAATCTGTGCAAATGGTCAAAAAAGGAAGAGTACAACCAAAATTAGCTAAACCATCAGCCACCTGATTGGCCTCCCTGTAAACATGAGTGAACTGAATAGTCATGGTGGAAGTAATATGTCAAATGCTATGTAGGACGTAGAAAGCTTCCAAGGAGGTTGAAATCCACCATTGAGACATCCGACTAGAACTACTAAGTTCGATTCAATCAAGAGATAAGTGTACCAGCTGTCCAAGCAAAGACGTAATCCATCATGCATAGCCAGACCCTCAGCTTCAAGACTAGATGATGTGCAGTAAGGAGTGGCAAAGGCAAAGAAGAGATTTCCAAGATAATCATGTAATACTCCTCCCCCACTAGTAAGCCCCTGGCTATCCTTGTATGATCCATCCACATTAAGTTTGAGAATTCCATGAGGGGGCTAAATCCAGCGAATGATAAGGGGCTATTTCGGTTGACAAGAGGGAGTGGAGATAGACCAACTCTGAAGCTGAGGCAAATGTCAGTAGGACACTGAACTCCCCCTCGGGGGGAAGGAAGGCACTGACAGTCTGGATTGGCCGAGGACACGCTGAATAATTGCAGTAGCGTTCATACATCACCCATCAAAAACATGATGTGTAAGACCCCAAATTCTTTAGAAATTTATTTAGAAAGTTATTTGTAATTATTTGGATTTTATTTGAAGTTATTCGAATTAATGAGAATTATCCAAATTAATTAGATTAATTAATTAATTAATAGAATAAGTCATTTTTCTACTATTTTCTAAAAATCCCCAAAAATCACATCCTGTAGAATTAATTTTGTTTATCAACATTGTCTTCTACAATTAAGCCTAATAAAATCGTTTATTAAGCCGAATTAGCGAACTAAGTCTTCCAAACTTAATATTTAATTAATTACGGAATAGTAGAAGTGGAATTTTATCTACCATATAAAAATTCATAAAAATAGTGATTAAATAATAGATGCTTCGACTAACACTTTTGTCTTCTTGGAGTAAGCCTAATTAAATCATTATGTAGGCCTAATCAGTGGATTAAGCATGACTTACAACCCACCTAACCCAAATTCATATTCACTATTCACCCAAACTTTGAACATCAAATTCGACCTGATTACTCAACCAAATGATCTGAAATCAGGGGCAAATGGAAGGCCACAATGTAAGGAACATTTACCCTCAATCAATTTGAGGTAAACTTAGCCCCAAAATGTGCTGCCGACATAGTTTGGTCAAGTCAAGGATTTCGGCGCCGTTTCTAAACTCGTAGCTTGCAGCAGCGAATACTCCCAATTCAGAAGGCTCCAGAATCTCTATGAGCTATCAAAATGAAGCCCTACGAGTCTTCTTTCATTTTGCTGCTGTGGGGTTCGCTGAAATTTTGGATCTGGAGAGATCTAGTTCGATTTGTGGAGGTCGGTCAGCAGGCCGTTGGCTTCCCTTCATCCTTCTTTGATCCATCGATTGAGGTCGGAATTCTCAACTAAATATTGATCATGAGTATAGCAAATTGTACCTCTCATCGAGCTCTTTCCATTGGTGGCAAAATCCCCAATTTTCATTAGGTATCCGTGGAGATATCGAGGTTTTAGTGAGGTGCTGTCAAGTTGTTCTTTATTCTAGGTTTCGAGTTCCCTCTTCAATTTGAGGTAGGTTATAACAGCCCAACCTCTAATTAACATACATGAATGTAATCAATAGTATGTTAGCTTTCTTTTGACATCAAAATCCCAATTTTTATAGATCATGCCTAGAGTATTTCGTGTGTTATTAGAAGCATGCTAGCAAGCTAGACTTTTCTTGTGTTCTTCATAGAATAGGTTGTATTTCATCGGATTCCTATCGAAATTCGTGATTTAAAATTATGTTTCATGACCCTAGGATGCATATTAATAACCCTAGAGTCTATGGTTAAGATCCCAATACTTTTAGACCCCAATTCTTGGAGTTTTTATGAAGCTTTTTGGGTCTGGAAACCCAGGGGTCGACCCATGGGTCGACCCATTTCACCCTACAAGCAGCAGCCTGCTGCCTTGCATGGGTCGACCCAATGGGTCGACCCACAGCCTGCAGGGGTCGACCCATGGGTCGACCCATGCAGCCAGAAGGCTCATGGAAGGCAGGGGTCGACCCAATGGGTCGACCCATACCTGGAATTTTTCCAGGGGTCGACCCAAAGGGTCGACCCATGTCCCGTAAACCCGTTTTAAGTGATGTTTTGACCCGGGGATCAATCCGGATCACCGGGGAATCAATCCATTCAACCTAATCACATTGAAAACTACATTTTTGAGGAACTAATGACCTATTCATGTACCCTTTTTAGTTTCAATTAACATAGGTCCATACATGCAAACTTAGTGTAAAAACACACCGTTTATCATCTTCATTTTCAATGCATACAAGGTTAAATAGAAACCCACATAATTAGTGGTTAATGGTGTAACTAAAATCTCTGTTAATGCATTCTATTTCACTCCTGTGGGAGTTGTTCTGTGCTTTATCATCTTGAATCAACTTTTTCGCATTTGTCTTAATGTAAATGATAATGGATAATCTTTGATATGCTAACTTGGTAATTAGGATTAAGTTGATCGTTAAGTTGCTATTTTAGTCTTGCTTACTCCAGTTGAATCGATTGCTTACACACCTGAACGGTATACTGTCGGCCGTTCCTTCTTGACCCCGTGGACCGAGTTTGGTCCAGTTCTTGTATTACGGCACCGAGGTGACCGTATAAACCGAGTTTTTGTTTTGAATCCAAGGACATGTTAGTCCTTAAATCTCATACTCTTGACAGAAATTCATCTGATTGATTGGCCATTAAAATTGACTGAATGTCTAGACGGATGGGACGTTGGGCCCAGTAAATCAATGCCATCGCATCATAAGGGCCCGGTCTGGTCCTCGGGAGAGCGCCCGAAAGTTAGTGAGCCCATGGGATGTTAATGACATGGTGGGGCATTGCACCGAAGTACTTGCTTGAGTGTTGGCGTCTATGACAAAAATATCTTGTTACTTGTTACTTGATCATGCTTGGTTAAATGTTACTTGTTGGCCTATTCCTTACTTATATCTCATTGTTATATCTCTTGTTATATCTCCTGTAGTAAATTCTTGTATCTGTTATCCTTGATAATCATTATCAATTGTATATTTCTTGACCTTGCAAGATCTTGTTATTACCGTTGTTTATTGCATTATCGTTTGTAGCATGACATTTTGAAAATGTAATTAAACTGTTAATCACTTATACATGTCTGTTATTTCCTACTGAGCGTTAGCTCACACCCCGTTATTTCCCCCTTTCCAGGCTTCTCAGGTGATGCGCTTACCGACGGGGAAGGGCAGGAGTGATGTCTTGAGTGTATCAGTTCTAGTGTGTTAGCAGTTTGTTTATTGTTAGTTGTGTTTGGAGATCATTTAGTTTCAGTTTGTTGTTGAGTCTTAGTGGTTGTTATCCCAGTTGTATTAAGTTACCTTTGAGATCATTGTATCAGTTTGGTTGTTTTATGATCATTTAGTATTTCCTTTCCATAGCACTTGTGCTTTTAGATTAGTTCTCTCTCTTTCCTGCTTGCCCCTGACTGTACATCCCGATATTCCGCATCGGGGCGTGACAGTTTAGTTGGTATCAGAGCCCTAGGTTTCACATTCCTAGGTTTCCTAAGTTTAAGTTTTCTTGCATTGCATCCCAATAATCGGTATATCAAAAGGTGTTGTCCGAACGTTAGGCTACGCCTATCAGGAAAGGTCACACACTTGCGCGAGTGGTCTTCGGACCGATTACCTCCGCCAGGTACCGAGTTTTTGGTCGTGTCTAGGTGCATTAGATCCCTAACCTTGTAAAAGTCTAGGACCTGACCTGGTAAGAATGGGTAGAACTTGGGTTAAGTTCGTTCCTTAATCGTACTTTATCTATCTTATTGAACCTAAGTAACCTATTTCTCGTGTAGATGGCAGCTGATCGTGCTGAATAGAGGAACCTGCAGCGTACGGTTCAAGGCCTTACTCAGGCCCTTCAGCAAGTAGCTCAGGCAGGAGCGGCACAGCATGGCACCGGTGATCTATACCGGAACTTCCGCGGAATGAACCCGCCTAGATTCACTGGTTCGACTGACCCTGACCAAGCCGAGCACTGGCTATATGACATGGGGAGAATCTTTGAAGTTATGCAATGCACCAACCAGGAGCGTGTCCTTTTGTCCACATTTCAATTGGAACATGATGCACGTACTTAGTGGGATTCTATCAAGGCAACTCTCGGTGATCGGCAAGTTATGTGGGAAGAGTTCGAGGAATTCTTTAACAACAAGTATTTTTCTGATAGAGTGCAAGAGAAGAAAGCGGCAGAGTTCGCGGCCTTGAAACAGCGAGGTTTGTCCGTGGCAGAGTATGAGGCTCAATTTGCACGGCTTTCTCGATATGCTACACATCTCATTTCCACCGAGATAATGAAGGCGAAGCGCTTTCTCAATGGTTTGAAGCTTCATTATATCAACCAATTGGCACCGATGGAGATTTCCACTTATTCCGAGATGGTAAGGAAAGCGCAAGTTCTGGAGGATACTCTTGAAATGACGGAGAGAATCCGTGGGAAAGGCACCAAGAAAGAATTACCTACGGGTTCCAGGAGTGTCAAACCCGGGTATGCCAAGAAGAGGCCTGTTAGTGGACCTGGTTCGTGGAGCGGGTCCGGATCGTGGAAGGGCAAGATGCCGAGGCATGAAGACAAGAAGCCTGGCCCTATTGTTCCATTCAAGGGCGTGTGCAACTATTGTGATCGTCCGGGTCACAAGATAGAGGAGTGCTGGCGCAAGCTAGGCGCCTGTTTGCGATGTGGAAGCAAGGAGCACCGTATCCCCAATTGTCCTCTCATATCGGAGCAAGCTACACTGGCAAAACCTCTAGTCTTCAGAAAACCACAAGGCAAGCTTCAAGCTTTACATGCAGAGGAAACTGGGATTTCTGATGATGGCGGACTCGTCGAAGGTACCCTTACTATAATCGATAAGCCCACATTTGCTCTCTTTGATACTGGTGCAACACATTCTTTTATTTCACGGAGATTTGCTAAGTCATTAGCTGTGGAACCTGTTTTGATGAATGCTCCGTTAGAGATTTCAACCCCTATTGGCACTAGATCAACAATCCAGTATTTCTATCCTTCTAGTAAGGTTATGATTGGTGAACAGAACTTTCCAGCAGATTTGGTCTGCATGGATATGAAGGATTATGATGTAATCCTAGGAGCAGATTGGTTGGCCAAGTATGAGGCCAATGTTCACTGTAGTTCTAGCTCAGTGACTTTTACTGGACATTCTGGTTTATCTTTTACGGGAGTCAAGCACCATAACTCCGTACCGCTCATCTCGGCTCTTCGAGCTGATAAGCTTTTGAGGCATGGGTGTGAGGCTTTTCTAGCCTTTGTTTGTGCAACTCCTGAGCAGTAGATTGAGACCAAGGACATTCCTGTTGTCCAAGATTTTCCTGATGTCTTTCCAGAGGAACTACCAGGACTTCCGCCTGAGCGGGAAGTTATCCTTTCTATTGATCTTATTCCTAGCACAGCTCCTATTTCTAAGGCTCCTTATCGTATGTCTCCTGCGGAACTGAGGGAACTGAAGCAGCAATTGATGGAATTACTCGAGAAGGGTTTTATTCGTCCTAGTACTTCTCCGTGGGGAGCCCCTGTGTTATTTGTCAGGAAGAAAGATGGTTCGATGAGGTTGTGCATTGATTATCGGCAAATAAACCAGCAGACTGTCAAGAACAAATATCCCTTGCCGAGGATTGACGAGTTATTTGACCAGATAGCGGGAGCTCAATATTTCTCTAAGATCGATCTTCGATCTGGATATCACCAGTTGCGGATTAAGGAAGAGGATATTTATAAAACAGCTTTCCGCAGCAGGTATGGTCATTTTGAATTTGTCGTTATGCCTTTTGGTCTAACGAATGCTCCACAGCTTTCATGCAGTTGATGAACAATGCATTTCAGCCCTATCTTGATCAGTGGGTCGTGGTATTTATTGATGACATCCTGATTTATTCTAAGAATGAGGAGGAGCATGCTGAGCATCTGAGAATGGCATTGCAACTATTGAGAGATCATCAGCTATATGCTAAGTTCAGTAAGTGTGAGTTCTGGCTACAAGAAGTGTCCTTTCTAGGACATATCATTACGAAGAACGGTATTTCTGTTGATCCTTCGAAGGTTGAGGCAGTGAAGAATTGGGAACAGCCTACCAGTGTGACAGAAGTTAGAAGTTTTCTAGGCCTGGCAGGTTATTATCGAAGATTTATTCAAGATTTCTCCAAGATTGCAGTACCTATGACAAGATTAACCCGCAAGGAGAATAAGTTTGATTGGTCAGATGATTGTCAGTGAAGCTTTCATACTCTGAAGGAGTGTTTGACTACTGCACATGTTTTGGCTTTACCTTCTGGTGAAGGAGGATTTGTTGTTTATACTGATGCTTCAGGTATTGGCTTAGGCTGTGTACTCATGCAGCATGGGAAGGTGATTGCCTATTCCTCTAGGCAGTTGAGGAAGCACAAAGATAATTATCCTGTTCATGATTTGGAACTTGCTGCAGTCGTGTTTGCTTTGAAGATTTGGAGGCATTACTTGTATGGAGAAACCTTTACAGTGTTTTCAGATCATAAGAGTTTGAAGTACTTATTTTCTCAAAAGGAACTCAACATGAGGCAGCGGAGATGGTTGGAGTACTTGAAAGACTTCGACTTCTCGATTGAGTATCATCCTGGCAAAGGTAATGTTGTGGCAGATGCATTAAGCCGGAAGCCGGTAGCTAGATTGTCAAGTCTCATGTTACAAGAATGGAGATTGTTGGAACAATTATCTAGTCTGGATCTCAATATTGACAATGATCGGATCTTGATTGCTCAGATTCAACTTAAACCTGAATTATTGATAGAGATCAAGTCCTTGCAAGATAATGATCCCGAGTTGGTAGAGATCAAGGGAAGCTTGAGTAGCAGACCTGACTTCATGTTGGCCGATGATGGTAGATTATTATTTAAAGGCATAACTTGTGTTCCGGATGAGGCTACAATAAAGGACAACATTCTTGAGGAAGCTCATAGATCAAGATATACCATTCATCCTGGAGGCACTAAGATGTACCGAGATTTGAAAAGGTCCTTTTGGTGGCCGAATATGAAAAGAGAAGTTGCAGATTTTGTGAGCAGATGTTTGGTATGTCAGCAAGTTAAGGCCGAACATTTCAGACCAGCAGGGAAATTGAAACCACTCGACATACCCCAATGGAAGTGGGAAAGCATTGGCATGGATTTCATTATGGGTCTACCTAGGACTCGTGGTGGATTTGATGCGATATGGGTGATTGTGGATCGATTGACAAAGTCGGCTCATTTCTTACCAATTAAGTCCAAGTGGACGATTGATGTATTGGCTGCTTTGTATATAAAGGAAGTGGTGAGACTACATGGTATCCCAGTGAATATAGTATCTGATCGAGACCCCAGATTTACTTCACATTTCTGGAAAGGACTGCAAGAGTCTTTGGGTACTCGTCTGAATTTCAGTACTAGTTTTCATCCACAGACAGATGGACAGACTGAAAGAACCAATCAGATAGTGGAAGATATGCTGCGAGCTTGCATGATTGATTTCGGTGGTAATTGGAGTGAGCATTTGGCATTAATTGAATTCGCCTACAATAACAGCTATCAGTCTAGTGTTCAGATGGCTCCTTTTGAAGCACTATATGGTAGAAGTTGTCGTTCCCCGTTGTGTTGGAACGAGGTAGGTGTGAAACAGTGGCTTGGACCAGATCTTGTTTCGGAATCATCACAGAACATCCGTGTTATCCGAGACCGGTTACAAGTAGCCCAGTCAAGACAGAAGAGTTATGCCGACAACAGGAGAAGGGCATTGGAATTTCAGGTTGGCGAGCATGTGTTCTTAAAGGTCTCTCTGACGAGAGGGATCCGAAGATTTGGCATTCATGGCAAGCTGAGTCCGAGGTACATTGGTCCATTCGAGATTCTAGATAGAGTGGGAGAGGTGGCATACAGACTGGCTTTACCACCGCAATTGTCTGGCGTACACAACGTTTTCCATGTGTCTATGTTACGGAAATATGTGTACGATCCCACTCATATCATTCAACAAGTGGATTTTGAACTGAAGGAAGATTTGACATATGAGGAAAGACCTGTCCAGATTCTGGACCGGAAGCATCAGCAACTCCGGAATCGTTCGATACCGATGGTCAAGATTCAGTGGAGTCGGCGTGGGACCGAAGAAGCTACATGGGAGTCTGAAGAGACTATGCGAAAGCGGTATCCCGATCTATTCTAGGTGAGTGATCTTTTTCTACTCTCAGTTTTAGTGCAGTGAATTTGGAGGACCAAATTCCTTTAAGTAGGGGAGGGTGTAAGACCCCAAATTCTTTAGAAATTTATTTAGAAAGTTATTTGTAATTATTTGGATTTTATTTGAAGTTATTCGAATTAATGAGAATTATCCAAATTAATTAGATTACTTAATTAATTAATAGAATAAGTCATTTTTCTACTATTTTCTAAAAATCCCCAAAAATCACATCTTGTAGAATTAATTTTGTTTATCAACTTTTTCTTCTACAATTAAGCCTAATAAAATCGTTTATTAAGCCGAATTAGCGAACTAAGTCTTCCAAACTTAATATTTAATTAATTACGGAATAGTAGAAGTGACATTTTATCTACCATATAAAAATTCATAAAGATAGTGATTAAATAATAGATGCTTCGACTAACACTTTTGTCTTCTTGGAGTAAGCCTAATTAAATCATTATCTAGGCCTAATCAGTGGATTAAGCCTGACTTACAACCCACCTAACCCAAATTCGTATTCACTATTCACCCAAACTTTGAACATCAAATTCGACCTGATTACTCAACCAAATGATCTGAAATCAGGGGCAAATGGAAGGCCACAATGTAAGGAACATTTACCCTCAATCAATTTGAGGTAAACTTAGCCCCAAAACGTGCTGCCGACATAGTTTGGTCAAGTCAAGGATTTCGGCGCCGTTTCTAAACTCGTAGCTTGCAGCAGCGAATACTCCCAATTCAGAAGGCTCCAGAATCTCTATGAGCTATCAAAATGAAGCCCTACGAGTCTTCTTTCATTTGGCTGCTGTGGGGTTCGCTGAAATTTCGGATCTGGAGAGATCTAGTTCGATTTGTGGAGGTCGGTCAGCAGGCCGTTGGCTTCCCTTCATCCTTCTTTGATCCATCGATTGAGGTAGGAATTCTCAACCAAATCTTGATCATGAGTATAGCAAATTGTACCTCTCATCGAGCTCTTTCCATTGGTGGAAAAAGCCCCAATTTTCATTAGGTATCCGTGGAGATATCGAGGTTTTAGTGAGGTGCTGTCAAGTTATTCTTTATTCTAGGTTTCGAGTTCCCTCTTCAATTTGAGGTAGGTTATAACAGCCCAACTTCTAATTAACATACATGAATGTAATCAATAGCATGTTAGCTTTCTTTTGACATCAAAATCCCCAATTTTTATAGATCATGCCTAGAGTATTTCGTGTGTTATTAGAAGCATGCTAGCAAGCTAGACTTTTCTTGTGTTCTTCATAGAATAGGTTGTATTTCATTGGATTCCTATCGAAATTTGTGATTTAAAGTTATGTTTCATGACCCTAGGATGCATATTAATAACCCTAGAGTCTATGGTTAAGATCCCAATACTTTTAGACCCCAATTCTTGGAGTTTTTATGAAGCTTTTTGGGTCTGGAAACCCAGGGGTCGACCCATGGGTCGACCCATTTCACCCTGCAAGCAGCAGCCTGCTGCCTTGCATGGGTCGACCCAATGGGTCGACCCACAGCCTGCAGGGGTCGACCCATGGGTCGACCCATGCAGCTAGAAGGCTCCTGGAAGCCAGGGGTCGACCCAATGGGTCGACCCATACCTGGAATTTTTCCAGGGGTCGACCCAAAGGGTCGACCCATGCCCCGTAAACCCGTTTTAAGTGATGTTTTGACCCGGGGATCAATCCGGATCACCGGGGAATCAATCCATTCAACCTAATCACATTGAAAACTACATTTTGAGGAACTAATGACCTATTCATGTACCCTTTTTAGTTTCAATTAACATAGGTCCATACATGCAAACTTAGTGTAAAAACACACCGTTTATCATCTTCATTTCAATGCATACAAGATTAAATAGAAATCCACATAATTAGTGGTTAATGGTGTAACTAAATCTCTGTTAATGCATTCTATTTCACTCCTGTGGGAGTTGTTCTGTGCTTATCATCTTGAATCAACTTTTTGGCATTTGTCTTAATGTAAATAATAATGGATAATCTTTGATATGCTAACTTGGTAATTAGGATTAAGTTGATCGTTAAGTTGCTATTTTAGTCTTGCTTACTCCAGTTGAATCGATTGCTTACACACCTGAACGGTATACTGTCGGCCGTTCCTTCTTGACCCCGTGGACCGAGTTTGGTCCAGTTCTTGTATTACGGCACCGAGGTGACCGTATAAACCGAGTTTTTGTTTTGAATCCAAGGACATGTTAGTCCTTAAATCTCATACTCTTGACAGAAATTCATCTGATTGATTGGCCATTAAAATTGACTGAATGTCTAGAGGGATGGGACGTTGGGCCCAGTAAATCAATGCCATCGCATCATAAGGGCCCGGTCTAGTCCTCGGGAGAGTGCCCGAAAGTTAGTGAGCCCATGTGATGTTAATGACATGGTGGGGCATTGCACCGAAGTACTTGCTTGAGTGTTGGCGTCTATGACAAAAATATCTTGTTACTTGTTACTTGATCATGCTTGGTTAAATGTTACTTGCTTGTTGGCCAATTCCTTACTTATATCTCATTGTTATATCTCTTGTTATATCTCCTGTAGTAAATTCTTGTATCTGTTATCCTTGATAATCATTATCAATTGTATATTTCTTGACCTTGCAAGATCTTGTTATTACCGTTGTTTATTGAATTATCGTTTGTAGCATGACATTTTGAAAATGTAATTAAACTGTTAATCACTTATACATGTCTGTTATTTCCTACTGAGCGTTAGCTCACACCCCGTTGTTTCCCCCTTTCCAGGCTTCTCAGGTGACGTGCTTACCGACGGGGAAGGGCAGGAGTGATGTCTTGAGTGTATCAGTTCTAGTGTGTTAGCAGTGTGTTTATTGTTAGTTGTGTTTGGAGATCATTTAGTTTCAGTTTGTTGTTGAGTCTTAGTGGTTGTTATCCCAGTTGTATTAAGTTACCTTTGATATCATTGTATCAGTTTGGTTGTTTTATGATCATTTAGTATTTCCTTTCCATAGCACTTGTGCTTTTAGATTAGTTCTCTCTCTTTCCTGCTTGCCCCTGACTGTACATCCCGATATTCCGCGTCGGGGCGTGACATGATGGTTCCTGCTCGTCCATATTTCCCACAGAGTACACAAAAACACCAAGCGAGAGATGATACCATAGGCCAAGGAGAGAGGCAGCGAACCCAAAAAATCAGCAAGGACTGCGGCGCAGGAGGAACCAGCCAAAGGCTGAAACTACAGAAAGCCCCAAAAGTGCGACCAAACAAGCTGAGCAATATCACCACCAAAAAATAGATGAAAGTTGTACTCCTCGGATGGGTGTTGTCAGCAAGAACAATGGGAGTAGAGGGACACTCCACACCGACAGATTTGCTTATCAGTAAGAAGATAGTTGTGGGCAGCACGCTACGCAATAATGGACCATTTCACATGTGCATTTTTATCCCATAACTGGCACCAAAAATCAAATGATGACTAGCCCTGCAATAAACCACACGCAGACTTGGGAGGAAAAATTTCCAGCTGCAGTCGGTGTCCAAATCCATTTATCACCACCCAAAGAAACCGAGAGAGTGCATGAAAGCACAGACTGGTGTAGATCCCTTTAAAATCCACACTTTTGGGGTGAGGTTAAAAAGGAAAGGAAAAGGGAAACATTAAATAATGGTGGAGATGAGACAATGCACGAGGTGCACAAGG
The DNA here is from genome assembly GCA_022559845.1 of Amorphophallus konjac. Lineage (NCBI taxonomy): Eukaryota > Viridiplantae > Streptophyta > Magnoliopsida > Alismatales > Araceae > Amorphophallus > Amorphophallus konjac. The sequence continues at coordinate 127,635,875 of CM040124.1, forward strand.
GGAGTGTGTGATCGCCAGAGGGTTTACCTCAATAAAAAAAAGAATAAGATCGCATGTACCTGGTGAAAGATGGGATGCGGGATGAATGTGGATCTCCTCCTCCAACTCCAATCGGCCGGCCGACGAAGTGGGTTTTCTTGATTGATTACCTTGTAAGAAAGACAATGAAAGACAAGCAAAAGAAAGGGGATCAGCCAAAGTGCAGTAGTATCAGTTAAGAACCAACATAAAAATGATGAAAAGACATCAACATGCGCACCTTCTTTTTTGTTTTCTTTTTAAACCCCTTAAGAAGACTTAAGGGAAGGGGAGTTTGATGATAAAAAGAAATGCAACAAGACGTGAACAGATGTGAAGGGTGAATAGAGATATAAAGGACGGAGGGATGATGGTATGAATGAAGTAAAACAAAAGAGATGAAAAGATGAGAAACCCTGCTGTCCCTGGCGACAGTAAAGGGAAAACCGAATGAATGTGTTGATGGATGTAGATGGACGAAGCACCGGATGCAGCCCAATCAAAGGATGCAGAGGGGAGGCAGCAAAGGACGAAGAAGGCTCTGCTCGTGATGGATATTCAAGCTTCTGAGCGCTTAACCCTCTGAATGCTTAAAGTGCTTAACCTTCAACACGATCGGTCAAGGCTTCAATTTATAGTGCCTCAAGCGGATGTGATCAAACCAAGGAATGATAAGAACAGGCAATGAGGCATCCAGGGAAGGATCAAGATCGAGCAAGAGTCCATGGATGGCAGGGAACTGTGAGGGAAAGATGGAAAAAGGAAGGACTCTGGAGTGAAACACGCCTTAATACAGGGCGTCTTTTATGAATTGACGACCTTCACAGAGACGTTTTCTTGAAACACGACCTAGGAAAGGGCGTTTCTTCCTGGATATAATTTTGGAAATAAAACCTTGCCTTGTTTGAAAACTGAGATAACACGCCTGAGATAACGGCGTTAATTAAAATAACGCCCTGAGAAAAGGCGTTACTCACAAAATGCCTTTTATTTTGAAAATAGATAATTCCAGAAATTAAGGGATAACACCATGAATTGACGCCCTCATGTACGGTCGTCCTTTCTTTGAAAACGCCCTACAACAGGTCGTTACTTTTGAAATTAACGCCCTTAATCAAGTCGTGACTCAATAAAATACAGGAAAAATGCAGAAAAACTCACAAAAATAGAAAAACTTCATGTTATAGGAATATTGAAGTCCACTTGGGGCATTTATATAATAACATGAGATTTGATCAACAAAACGTCAATTTTGGCGTGTCTACAGCTGCCCCGCCTTGGCGTCTGCTTTGCAAGGGAGTGAGACGGAAATGGAGCGAAGTGTAATGAAAGGAATGAAGTGGAACGAACTGATAAGGAGACGCCAAGGTGTGATGTGACACGCCTCAGACGCTAAGCATTGGAAATCTTTCCAAGATTCTAAATGAAACAACTCTGAGTGGTTCCAAGGAAACAATCGATTTGTTGGATAAAAAGGAGGTTAAACTAAGTAATAAAGGGTGTGCGCGTGGGCACGGCAGGGAAAGACCATTGGAGAGCGATTACCAGCCAATGTGGACGTGCTGCAACCAAGGTAAATTTTACAGAAAAGTAAAGAGAATTGGGATAAAGATCCAACAAAAGGAACAATTTCAAGGAATCAGCCTGAATGGCTTCAAATAGAACAAAGTACTTGGTTTAAAGTGGAATATCTCATGTCAATTCAATCGAGAGCGAGTGAACTTCATTATTGCCATAATATGAAGATTTTCAGCATGAAACTCAAAGTCCTACATGATGCATGCTGGGCTAAAAGAAAAGGTTAAAACAAACTAAAAAAATAGAAAATAATCAAGGATAATATTGCCAAGCTGTTTAGGTCTGGTCAAGAATCCATATTTCTGAGCTAACACTAAGCCGAAGCCCGTTTGTCCGCGCATCAACTCAGAAAGTGGAACCATCGTCCCAAACTTTTAACAGCTCGACGGCCTATCCGTGTGATCAAGGTTCTCCTGAAATCGTCATCGTTTTTGATGAAGGGGAACTCAAATTTCAGGTTCATCAGAACCACAAGGTCCTTGACATAATATAATAGCGTAGATATCATATAGTAACAATGCTTTACAAGAAACAGATACACGGTGGCAAGATGTTGCTTCTATGAGTGATCCAAACGCCTCGAATCCTGCAAACTTCTGCACTTTAAACTTATTAGCCTTTTTCCATCAATTCAGAACATGACATGATCATAAGTGCTTAATCATAGACAATTTCATCAAAATAATAGCACTTAGGTTCATTAAAGCGTCAAAGCATGAAGAGGTCAAAATTCGTAATCCAATAAAACACGCCTAAGAATAGGGCGTTAACAGCATGAAAGCGCCTGACCATAAGTCGTTAAACATTTAAAACACGCCTTACTCAAAGGCGTAAACAGTAACGGAAGCTTAGAAAAAGACGCCCCATGCTAGGGCGTTAAATATAACACGTCGTCAGTCAGGTCGTCAATTTTAAAATCGACGCCCTAACCAACGTCGTTAATTCAGCACGAACTTCCGTTTCCTAATTTGACAGCACAGTCCTTAACCCAATCGAATTTCTAACTTCTAACAGCCTTACAACTCTCTAAATCTCTATTAATAGGAGGCCCTCCTTCAACATAAACAACCAAAACCCTGCAGCCGCCGAAACTCTGTGTTCTTGTTCTTCTTCTTCTTCATCTGCTCTGCAGGTTGCACCGTCCAAGCCTCTCCTGACGATGGACAGGGCACTGAAAAGGCCAAAATTCTCAACTCCCAGGATTAACGATATCCAAGGTCATATAAGCAACAGGATATGCATGAATCAGGTTAGTTTCAACTTTCTTTATTGTGCGTACTGTTCTGGCGAACTGCTCACATGCTTATTTCTTTGTTGCTGAACATGTCATATGCTCATGTACCTCTTCTTTTTGTTTTCTTCCCCTCCTCTCACAGGAGTACCCAAATCTTCCAGGGGCTAGAAGATACGTCCAAATCAAATGGTTGCCCCTCATCCTCTCCAAATTCACATCAGACATGAGGGTATATGTAGCTAGATGGCATCTCTTGGGGTTGATAACCCATGCCAAGCATTATGATCAAATCCACATAAATTGGGCTGCCATAGGAGCATTGATTGAGACATGGCATCCTTCCACCCATACTTTCTTATTTTCCACTTTTGAGGCCACCATCTTGCTGGAGGAAGTAGAGATGATCCTAGGCTTGAAAAGGATGAAACACGGAGAAGAAGAAAAGATGGCCATCATGCCAAGGCCCATCTCCTCCCACGAGTTGCTAACCTCGTTAATACCTAGCCCGAACCTAGTGAATCAAATCAAGGTCACTAAAGGAGTTAACCTCTTGAAGCTCGCCTCATGGGTGTACAAGAGAGCGGATCAAGCTAAAGAGGAAGAGGAGATAGAAAGAGTGGCCAAAGCCTTCGTGGTGTGCTTGGCAGGAGCACTCCTATTCCCATCCACGGAGGACTTTCTAGAGGAGTCCCAATTGAGCGCAGTGGTGAGCTTATGGGAAGAAGAGAGAGTTGGACCGGCGATCCTAGCATATCTCTATAGCGGGCTCACAGCGGCGTCCATGGGAAGGCCCATTTACGGGTGCATGCTAGCACTCTCAAGTTGGGTTGATCTACACTTCAAATTCGACTCATGCCACGAAGCCCAACAACCCTCAAGAATTTTCTCAAAGAGCCCACTCTCATATATAACCGGCTCATTAGGTATAAGCAATAGAGTGACCAACCGAATTCCTCAAATCAAGAAGAGAGGGGACTGGAGGGAGCACCTAAAGGTAATGCCAAAGAATCTTTTTACTTGCGCCCCGGGTGTATTCAAAATGCAGGAACTTCGTGCACGCTTCTCCATCGGGACGGACCTTCGTCTCATCGGTGCTTCGGACTTCGTTTTATATAATGCACACCGGTGCCTCCCTCAGCTTGGGCTCCCAAGGCAACACTTAGAAGACATCTCTCATCTTCCTCCAATCAAATCAAGGGATCTAGGCAACAATGAAGATGGTGAGGAGGTTATCACCATTCAAGCTTTATGAGGCTAAGCAAGCTTCATCAACCTGTAGAAGACTTGGATGAAGACAAGGAACAGTGGAAAAATTATGTAACTTCATTGAGAAAATTAAGGCCCAAAGTGGCTCATTAGTCATTGTAGTTCCTCTTTTCAAAATAATAAAGATTGTTTTCTGATTGAGCCAACTGCCACTGTGATTATGAACGAAATCATCCAAAAAACTGTGTTTCTGTTGTGAATAACGCCTCCAAGAGCGTCGCGAATTAACAAATACACGCCTTATTTCAAGGCGCTTCAATGGGCCCTTCGTCAACAATTGACGCCTGCGACAGTGGGCGTTACTTTGAATAACGACCTCAAGAAAGGCGTGAACAGATTCAAACCCAAAAGAATATAATCGTTGACTCATCAAAAATAACGCCTTTTCCATAGTCACATTTCAAGAATAACACGCCTTTACCAGAGGCGTTAATTCAAACAGCAATGATGACTTCCCTCACATCAATCAACGCCCATTCAATGCGTCTGACGACGGTTATCGTTCCCCATGCAAAATAAATTAACGCCTTAATCATCGTCGTCAATTTCCATAAAACGCCCTGAGAATGGACGTGAATTCTATTATAAACGCCTTTCTCAAGGGCGTGTCTACTTTTCGAAACCCAAAAGCCATCAGGCCTCCTTCTCCTTCCTCCTTCCATTCTATTTCGCCCTTTTCTCTGCAAACCCTAACCGAAGCCCTCAAAGCCTCTCTCTCGTTCTCTTCCCTCACTCTCTCCAACCCACTCAATCTCACTCCCCCTAGACCCTAGCCATGGCCAAACGCCAAAGAGTTAGCGCCCCAGATGTGGTTGACCTCGACGCCTCCCACGCCCAAGAGGAAGAGCTTTCCGTGGAGGAGCTCGCCGTCGTGGCTTTTGAAGAAGAGCCAGCGACGGCCGACGGCGACGAGGCCGACGGAGCAACGGGCGAAGCAATAGAAGAAACAGAAGATGCAGAAGGTGGAGAAGAAGAAGGAGAAGAAGAAGGACCGCCGTGCACGGCGGCGGTCGCTCCCCGGGGGCAACTCCGGCGGCCCAGACGGCCACTGCCACGGCCACAACCCCAGAAACACAAGAAGGTAGGTTCCCCCTCCCCAATTCCATTTTATTTTATTTTATTTATATTTTTCTTGATTTTTCATGGCCCTCGGGCATTAAACCTGCAACTCAGAAAAAAAACGCCTCCCATGGGGGCGTTACTCATAAACGAAACGCCTTAATCCAGGGCGTTAATTATTTTTAATTTCTGAAAATTAATTATCCTTCATGAAAAATGCTCTGAAGCATGTCGTTTCTTAAAACTTATGATTTTTCATGAATTCCATGCTCATTAAACAATTTCCAAAAATATTTTCATGAATTATTTCGCATGCTGTCAGTTATTTGATTTTTCTGTTAAATTGAGAAACCCACGCCCTCCAGTAGGGCGTTAATTGAACAAGAGACGCCCAAACCAGAGGGCGTCGCTTCATTCATTAACGACCCAAAATTAACCACCTTTAGGAAAACGCCCTACCACAGGGCGTTAATTCAACAAGAAACGCCCAACACCGAGGCGTGATTAGAAATATATTACAGAAATAGCAAAACAGCCACCAAAGAACGCCTAAGACTGAGGCGTGATTAACATAAAAAATGCCCTCATTAAGGGCGTTACATTAAAGTTCATTCTGAAAAACGCCCCCCACAGGGGCGTGAATTTATCAAGAAACGACCTGAGGGTGGCCGTGAATTCCAAAAATGCTAAAATTCAATATTTAACCCAAATCAAATGTAATTCAACATGGATACTCAAATAATTAAGAAAAATAATTCTCTTTTAATACATGCAGGGGTTGATGAGGACCCGTATCTCATGGGTCATGGTCTGGGCAGCATACCAGGGTCTCCCCGACTTCCAGAGGGTTAGGGTAGAGGCCATGGGATTTGGGGCTTTTCTATCCATTGAGCCTTTTAGACCTGACCTAGCACTGATCCAGGTTTTGAGGGAGAGATGGGATAGGGTTAGCCAGACTTTTCTGATGCCCTGGGGGCATATGGTTCCTAGTTTAGAGGATGTAGCCAGGATTACAGGTTTACGGGTAGATGGTGAGGCCGTGAGTGGGTTCACCTATTCTGACTATTCAGAGATGGCCCAGAGGCTACTAGGGCTTGAGATGGTCTACGTGGGACCTAGCGAGTGTAGGACCATTTTCCGTACGGACCTGACTACAGTGATGGGTCTAGGAGATGCCAGGCATAGGTCGGGGGAGACCTTAGGTGAGTTTGCACAGCGACTGACCGACGGGGTGAGAGCGGCATGCTGCCAGGACCCGACTGACCATGAGAGAGCGGACCGAGACCTGAGGAGGTTCCTGCTGCTGCTGCTCGGGAGATTATTGCTGGGGACGAAAGCCGATGTCATCAACTGCCGCTTCTTAGGCATCCTTGAGGATCTGGAGACGGTTGGCACATATGCTTGGGGAGCGGCCCTGCTGGCGCATTTGATGGCCGATCTGTCCACGGGGACAGGCCGTGAGACGACCGTCAGTGGCTTCTCACCTCTTCTTCAGGTATGCAATTTCTCATTTCTTATCTTTTCTTTGTTATGATGTATGTGAATATAGTACTAATTGCAATGCATGGATGCAGGTGTGGAGCCACCTATACATGCCGATGGGGCGCGTTGACCCACGGCCAGGAGCTGAGGGATCCTTCCCCCTGGCGCGACGCTGGGTGCCTGTTATCTTTGGCGCCCCACTTGACTACGAGTTGTGGGTTTTACGGAGAGAGTTCCGCGACTTCCCTCCCTCGCTGGTATGTATGAATGAATGATATGCATTTCTTTTTGTTGTTTATTTGAATATGATGAAATGATAATGATGCGTGTTCATGAATGCAGGTGCAGTGGAGACCATATGAGGGGATGACCGATGAGGGCCAGCCTTGGGTCGTATCGGGGCGACCTCGCTTCGGGCGTGAGCTGTGGCTACACTGCTTGAGCGAGATTGAGCCGTTACGGCTTCGGCTGGTGATGAGGACCCTGGGCCTGCCCCAGGAGTGGATCGAGGTCGGAGAGCCTCGAGGGATTGGCAAGAAGACCCGCGGTCGCACCAAGACGACTGACTGGAGGGTGCGATTCGAGGAGCAGTACGCCGACTGGCAGCGAGGCGGGACCACAGTCGTTTCTCACGCGACTGACAGCTCCGAGTACCTTCGGCGCTACTGGGAGGTTCACGCCGGCAGACCTCAGATGAGGGTCTTAGGGGTATGTATGAATGCACTTATTTCTAAATTAAATGCAAATGCTTATGTAACTATTACGTGATTAACATGTAATGAATGCAGGATGCGAGAGACGTAGCGGCGATAGATGCACAGGCCCACCTCCACATCCTGGAGGACCAGCTAGCTGCCACACGGGCAGACTTGGAGACCCTGGTGAGTGTTTAAATTATTCCTATATGCAAATGAATTTTTTCTTTTGTTGTGTTGAATTAATGATTAGCCACTGACGGTCTTAATGAATGCAGCGTGCCCAGCAGGGAGTAGCAAGGAGAGATCCAGGGGAGGCCTCCAGCTCGAGGGGGCCTAGTGCAGAGGTGACTGCACTGACGGAGCAGCTGGCTGGTGCGATAGCGCGAGCCGAGGTGGCGGAGCGTGACCTTGCTTCACGGGTAAATTCTGAACTTGAAACCTCATTCAAATAATGATTAGATATAAATTGTGCACTGATAAAAATTCATTTTTTACAGAGTGAAGAGCTTCGAGCCACTCTTATCTGCGTAGATGAGGGCTTCCGAGCGACGAGCTCACAGGTGCGTGACCTACCTTTAGTCACATGTTGTTATTTCATTTCATGAATTATTGAACTGTGGAACTGATGATTTGTTTACCTGTTTGTAGGCTGCTCAGCTGAAGGCGATACGTACCGAGTTGTCGATCCGCGATCAGCGGATCGTAGAGCTTCAGCGGGCCTTGCAGCAACGCAGTGAGCTTCCTCAGGACGTGGCCGAGCTGCGGGTTGCCCTGGAGCTGGAGAGGAGGGAGCGTGCTCGGGAGCGCGAGGAGCGGGCTCGTGAGCGGGAGGAGCACCAGGCGGAGCGTGCCCGGTTCCAGGAGCAGTTGTTGGCACGAGAGCGTGAGCTGGCGGACTCGAGGACCCAGTTGATCCTTTCCCAGGAGCGGCTTCGAGTGTCCGAGGAGCGGTTGCAGCGAGGCCGTGAGCGAGCACGGGCTGCGGGGTACTCCTTCACCAGCTCCACCTTTGTGGCGGGTTCTTCCCTCCGAGAGAGGAGCGAGGCAGGAGGACACGTTCGGGTTCCGGCCTCTTCACGGGGGCCTATGCCTCCTCCACCGACGCCAGTTCGGGATGGTGAGGAGGAGGTTGAGAGCAGGAGAGTAGAGGAGGGTGGAGGCGAGAGTTGAGAGTTCTGTACTTGTACTCCTCCACCTTCACACCTGTACATGATAGACATGATGATACACATATATATATGAGATTTGAGCTTTTGTTACCTGAGCACTTGTGTGGTTGTGGACTTGTGTTTGTGTACTTTTTTCCTTCTCTCGTTCCTCGTGTTTGCTTTACTTTGCCCTGTATCTGCGGCTGCGGTTTTCACTTTGAACAAACAGGTTAATTCATCTGTTCGACTTGGCCCCTTGCCCGGTGAGCAAAGGGTGTAAATATTTTGACCTTAATAATGGGTCAAGGGGCCAAGCCTTTAATAAGGCAAAATGAAATAATCAAAACTCGGGGATGCCTCATGCAATCACACGTATGCAAACAATAATTAAAAGATGTCCAGGCAAGAATGCAATTCATGCAACATGAAGAATTTATTTTTGTTCTTTTCAGTATATATATATATATTTTTGAAGATTTTTCTAAAAAACACGCCTTAGATTAGGCCGTTACTATCGTGAAAGACGCCCTTGGAGACGGCGTTACCGTGCAAAGATTACTGAATTTTGTTGAAAACACGACCTTCCAGGAGGCGTTATTTTTAAAGAAACGACTATGATCTAGGCGTGAATCAGCATAAAAGCGCCTTGAACAAAGGCGTTAATTTTTATTCCTCCCAAATTGGGCTGATAAAGAAATCAAGGTGGTGGGCCCTACTTGGTCATCTTCTAAGTTCCATTAACCTTTCTTGAATAATTAAAAGGGGAATTGGCGTGAATATGGTTAAACTTATACACAAGATTTCGTACAGTGCATTCTCTTCAGTTTGTCTCGACCATTCTGCTGGTTCATGACTTTTCCAAAAATAAAAGAGAAGCCATGAGGAAGCTCACAAAAGATTCAAAGATGCCTGAGGCAAAGCTACCTCCCCTATCCTTATGCCTGTTGGGGTTCGGTCTTTGGCGTAGGGACGCTTTGTTGCCTTTTTTGCCTCTTCATAATGCATGCATACGCCCAAGGTTTTCCTTGCGGGGACTTTGCCCTCTTGACATGCTTTTCTTTTTCACCATTTGACTTTCACTTCGGAAATGATTTGCATTGAATAGATTTGAACTGATGAACAACCTAATTGTACTTGGGCTTTTGTGGCATTTGTTCCCTTTTGGGCCCTGACTTCCTCCTACTAGGGCGGCGGATAGGCTTGGCGTGTCTACCTCAAGACCTCCCTTCCTCCCTTGTGGGCCGAAGAAGAAAAGAATGGATATCGTCTTTTGCCTTTAGTTTGATTTCGACTTTCCATCAGATTTTGCACTGCTTGAGCTCAAGAGTAAAGTGTGTAGTGTGTGCGGGGTCAACTCCCATTTTAAATTAGCAAGACTGACAAATGGATTTTGGATTTTGACCTTTCGGACCGGTGACCTTTGCATGTTATGTCAGCCCAAAAGGGAGAACCATGAAAGAAAACTCTTTTGGTTTGGATTTTGGAAATATTCAGATTTTTTTGGATTATCTGGGAGATTTCCATTTTCTTTGGATTTTTGTAAAGTTTTCAATTTTTGTTTGGATTTTTGTTCAGGGGTAATATTTCTTGAGATACAAACCATTCCAGGGGTGAGTTAATTCCTCTCCTTCAGCATTAACCAGTTTATAAGCATTGCCAGGATAAACATCTTTTATGACAAACGGCCCTTCCCAATTTGGTTGGAGCTTTGAACGAGGGCCACCCGGCTTTACAAAAATTCTTTTGATTACCATTTCACCGACCTTAAATTTTCTCTCAATTACCTTCTTTTGATAAAAACGTGAGAGCCTGTTTTGGTAAACGCGCGCATGCTCAGCGGCGACCAGACGCTTCTCATCTAGGAGTTCCAATTGGGCAAGGAGTAAATCACGACGTTCATCGATAGAGAGCTCCTCATCCAATTGTACTCGCAAAGAGGGGATAAGAATCTCATAAGGGACTACGGCCTCCATTCCATAAGTAAGGGCAAAAGGAGTTTGCCCAGTGGGGGTTCGAATAGAAGTGCGGTAGGCCCAAAGAGCTTCAACCAGCTTGTCTGGCCAATCCGAGAATTTATTAGCCTCGCACGTCTTCTTAACAATCTTGATTAAAGTTTTATTAGTGGCCTCTGCTTGGCCATTGCCCTGCGGATAATAGGGAGAAGAATGATGCAATGCAATGTTATACCTGTTGCAGAGATCCTTGAGATCTTGGGAGATAAATTGAGGTCCATTGTCGGTGACGATGGTGCTTGGGATGCCGAACCTCGTGATGATGTTCTTCATGATAAATTTGCAGACGGTTGATGCTTTAATTTCCACGTAAGCTTCTGCTTCCGCCCACTTGGTGAAGTACTCCGTTGCCGTGAGAATGAATGATTTTTGCTTGGTCAGGAGGTTCGAATCACCAAGAGGTCCAATGATATCAAAAGCCCACATGGAAAAAGGCCATGGGGAGGACGTAGGATGGAGTGAAGAAGCAGGAGAATGAATCTTGTCGGCGTGCAGTTGGCACTTAACACACCTTCGAACATAGATAGAACAATCTTCTTCAAGAGTGGGCCAATAGAACCCTAGTCTAAGAATCTTCTTAGCTAGCATCTGGCTGTTCACATGACCACCACACACACCAGAATGCGCCTCTTCCACAACTTTCCAAGATTCATCATCATCGAGGCATCTCAACAAAACACCGGTGAGCCCTCTTCTGTAGAGCACACCTCCAACCAAAGTATAACGTTGAGCCACTCTCCTAATTACTTTCTTTTCTTCGGCAGTGGCTTCCTCGGGATAAGACTGATCATTACAGTATCTGGCAATCTCATAATACCAAGGCTTTTCTTCGTCAGCCAACTCTTCTTGCCAATCCAATAGCATGACCTCTCTACCTTCAAGAGCTTCTTTCCGTCTAACCTTTTCGAGCACCTGATCCCTAATATCAAGAAAATCACGATCCCTAATGGCTGGAGTATCACGCTGATGAATCAGGGGGACATGAAAATCACGCTCAGGAGGGAAGACTAAAGCGGAGGCTAAGGAAGCAAGTGCGTCGGCCAAAATGTTCTGGCTACGCGGGACATGAACGAAAATCAATTTAGTGAAGAGTTTGGCATAAGCTGAAGCGAGTTCTTGGTAGGGCTTGAGCTTAGGATTGATAGTGCGGCACTTGACCAACACTTGGCGTAGAATAAGCTGACTGTCACCGACGATTCACAAATGGGTGACACCATATTGATGAGCGGTTTTAAGACCGGCCAAAAGAGCTTCATACTCGGCTATGTTATTGGTGACGGGAAAGGTGAGCCGAGCAGCAAATGGAATGGTGACTCCTTCGGGTGTTAAGAGAACCATGCCGATCCCTCTTCCTTGAGAATTAAGAGCTCCATCAAAATGTAATGTCCACATAGAAATCTGGGGGGTGATTAATGGACATTAATTCTTCATCCGGGAACTCTGAATTGACAGGATCAAAGCGGGGGAGAGGGTGGTGAGCAAGATGTTCGGCAATGGCATAACCTTTGATAGCTTTTTGCTGAATGTAAGTGATGTCAAATTGAGAAAGGAAGCTTTGCCAGCGTGCTAATCGATCAGTGAGGACAGATTTTTCAAGGAGCAATTTGATTGGATTCATGCGAGCAATGAGGTGAACCTCGTGAGCTAGAAAATAGTGTTTTAACTTCTGAACTACCCAAACCAAAGCTGCACAAGTCTTTTCCATGGCTGAGTATCTCTGCTCACAGGGATTAAGGAGTTTAGATAAGTAGTATGCTGCCCTCTCTTTACCTTCCTCATCCACTTGAGCTAAGACAGCACCTACGGAGTCATCCAGGACTGAAACATAAAGAATAAGTGGTTTGCCTGGAATTGGCGGCCTCAGGACAGGAGGATTGACCAAATAATCCTTCATTCCGTCAAAGGCTGCCTGACATTTATCATCCCAATTAAACTTGACTCCCGGCTTAGTAAGCTCGTAAAACGGCCTACATCTTTGTGAATGCTGGGAGACGAAGCGGCGAATAAATTGCAACCTCCCGATTAATCCTCGAACTTCCTTCAGATTCTTGGGAGGAGGCATATCTCTAATGGCCTTCGCCTTGTTGGGATCAACTTCAATTCCCCTCTTGCTAACGATAAATCCAAGTAATTTCCCTGAAGAAACGCCAAATACGCACTTCTTGGGGTTCATTTTCAATTGAAATTCTCGTGATCTCTGCAAAACCTTGGCCAGAACCCCAGGATGCTCAATCCTTGTCCTTGATTTCACAACCAGGTCATCCACATACACCTCAATATAAATATGAATCATGTCATGAAAAATTGCCATCATGGCCCTTTGATAAGTGGCTCCAGCATTCTTAAGTCCAAAGGGCATGACCACATAACAATATGTGCCCCATGGTGTAGTGAATGAAGTTTTCTCTTGGTCTTCTTCAGCCAGACGAATCTGATTGTAGCCTGAAAAGCCGTCCATGAAAGAAAGAGTCTCAAATCCTGCCGTGTTATCAATCAGCACATCAATATGAGGGAGGGGGAAGTCATCCTTAGGACACGCCCGGTTGAGGTCCCGAAAATCTATGCAAATTTGAACTTTTCCATCTTTCTTCATAACCGGGACAATGTTAGCCACCCAATTGGGATAGAGGACGACTTTAACGAATCTAGCCTTATGGAGTTTATCGACCTCTTCTTTCATTTTCAAAGCCATGCTAGGATGGAAACGCCTCAACCGTTGTTTTACCGGGACAGATCCTGGCTTAAGTGTAAGACGGTGTTCAACGAGCGCAGGGTCTAATCCAGGCATATCTTCATAGCTCCATGCGAACGTGTCCTTGTATTATTGAAGAACTAAGATGAGCGCCTTCTCTTCGGAGGACGGCAAATTTTTGCTTATGAGGACAATCCTAGGGTCTTCCTCGGTACCCAAATTGATTTCTTTGGTAGGTTCTTCTACTGAGGCTGATGGTTCGTCGAATCTTCTCATACCACTAGCAAAAGCATCAGCCTCGTCCTCATATTCTTCATAACTTTCATCCCCTTCTTCAATAGGGTCTTCATCATTCATGATTTCATAAACGCCCAAACCCTCATAAGAAGCAACAAAATCCTCAATTTCTAATTCTGGCAAGATAATTGGATCTTCCACAAACTCAGGGAGAGCTAAACAAGCTTGGCATCTAATGGCCAATTCCAACAAAAATCTGCGAGGAATCTGCTTACCCTTGGCCTTCTTGTGTGAATTTACCCCATGATTTTTATTAGAAGAAGAGGAAGAAAGGGAGGAAGAGCAACTAGCTTGACTATAAGGGAAAGAAGGAGGTGATAAAGTGGATACAGGAGGTGATACAGGGGAGGGCCCCTCACCAGAGGGGGAGAAAAGATTTATCAAGAATCTTGGAAGAGCGGCCCCTGGGTTGGGACGCGCTCGGGAGAAAAGTATGAGGTCTCCTCAATAGAAATGGAGGATTGGAATGTTGGAGATTTGGCGTTTTTTTTTCGTTTTCATGTTTTCCTTTGTTTTTATTTTCTTTCTCAAGTAAAAAGCAATGTGAAGGGGGAATAGTGGGAGGAGTGGAGATTGCAAGTTTGGAGAAAGGTTTAATCAAAGATGGCCCATACGGGGGCGAGATGGAGATTTTGGAAAATCGCTCGAGGAGCGAAGGAGCAATAGGGAAGGAAATCTGAATTGAATTGGGAGATAAGTTGATGGTAATCGGTGGTGGTCGCGGCACGTGACCAAACCAACGGGAATAGAGAGGAGCCAACACCAATGGATGCACAGAAGTGAGGGAGAAAAGGCCGGCCCACAGCCTATCCACGGAAAATCCTTCTTCAAAGGGGACATCTGGCTCCCCCGTATCTGTGTAGTCACTTAACATCTGCCTTTTATCTGTGATTGCGGCAGGCATTTCAATCAGTTCTTGAATCAATGGCGGCCATTCCGGATCTGTCGGCATGAACAGGCGGCTTAAAGAGAAAGTGATATCATTCATGTCAAACCACCTGTACCAGTCACATTCCGGGTCACCCATTTTTCTTCTTTTATCTGGCCTTAAAGTCTCCAAGGTTTTGTAAGTGGCCAGTGGGGCAATGTGTCGCGCAAACTGTCTAGCGTGCACATCCTGACAATCAAGCAATGATGTAATGATGGTAGTCTGTTCATTGTTCTGAACGCCACCGGTGACAAAATGTGTCTTTAAAGTCCAGGTGAGCGGCTGGCGATCTGGCTTGAAGGTGGATGTCATAACAGCCCACGGCTCTCCTTCATTCTTGTCCGGTGCTTTGTAGCCTAAGTCGCCTCGTGCAATCACTTTTTGAGGCTTAATGGGCCTAATCTTGCCCTGGAGTTTGGCACCCAGGCCCTTGCCATCTTGATATCCCATCCTTATCAGAATGTTCCAGCCGGGGGTATTCATCATATTTTCCTTTTTCTTCTTCCCCTTAGCAGGCAGGGGTGTCATGGCAACGGTGGTAACAGTCTCAGATAGCATCGGTCGTGGACAGTGAATGTCCAACACAGATAATAACGGCTTGTTGGCTGGCCACATGGAAGGAACTGATGAAGCTACATGTATGTCCTCCTCTGGTAAGATCGGCACGCTGGTCACCTTGATAATGCGGCCCTTGTGCGGAAACTTAAGGCACTGATGGTTTGTAGAGGGCACTGCGTCAAGCTGCTGAATATAAGGGCGACCCAGGATACCATTAAAGGTCGGGTCCATATCCAGAATATGGAAATCTGCCGTAATGGTGGCTGGACCCAAACTGACTTTGAGAGTAATCATACCCAGAGGGGGTTTCTTTGTATTGTCATAGGCTGTGACAGTAATGGTGGATGGCCGTATCTGGCTCTCAGGGATACCGCATAGCTTCAGAGTGCTCGGAGGCAACACATTGATAGATGCACCGGTGTCTACCAAACACTGCTTAACAGCCACTTTGTTGATATCAACCGTAATACACAGGGCATACTTTCTTGCTGGTAGAGGTGCTAACTCATGTTCATGGAATGTGATTGCCGGCTGACTGCTGGTAGGGGTTAAGACTGTAATTATCTGTTCAACCGGGAGATCCTCATTGACCATAACCTTCTGCAGGTATTCCTTCAAGGCCAGCTGATGAGTGGTGGACCTCTTGATTAATTCAAGAATGGAGATTCTGGCTGGAGTGCGATCCAGGTGCTTTAACAGATCATACTCCCGTTCCCGGCACTGAATCTTGTTCCTGTTCCTGCTCTTGCGTCCCCTGTACGGGCTCTAGCTCTCTCTGTGGGAAAACACGGTGGAACATCCGTCCACTACGGAGCGGCGCTACGCCTTGACGCGCCTCTGTCGGGGCAATATTAGGGGGAGGGTTGGAAAAAGGAGGAAGGAATGTCGGTAGCAGAGATCCTGCTAGGGGGTACCAAAGGTGAATTCAATGAAAGGGGCGCCCCTGTAGGAGGCGTAGTAGTGGTGTTTAATAGAGATGCCCCCGCGTGAGGCATGGGAGGAGTATTTGAAGAAGGTGCCCTCGCCGGAGGCGTGAAAGAAGAAAGGGATATCCGAATGCGAGGGGTGTTGGCAGGTGGTGGAATAAGGAGAGATCGTGGCACAAAAGGTGGTTGTGCTGGTGGTGGAGGAACTCTTGCCGGTGTAGGAGTGGTAGAGGGGGTAGCGGGTGCTGTCGGTGAGCGGAGTAGGAGTGGCCTGGAGGTCGCGGATGTGGGATTGGTGGTGGAAGGTGGAATGGTAGGTTGCTGTGGTGGTAAGCGGTTAAGAAGAGAGCGAGCCGGCAAGGTCGCGGAATTGGTGGTGGTAGGTGGGTTGACGGGGCGTAAAAGAGAACGTCCCGATAGGAGACTAGAAGGAGAAGGAGGAACGCGCAAAAGGCGCGGAGTTTGATTTTGGTTTAGATCATGGTGGAATGCCCCGACAGAGGCGTTTTCTTCGTGCCATCCCTGCCCTCTCTCCACCTCGTAGAGAGACGTGACAGGGTTCACGTGTTGATTAGGAGCGTGCTCCGGCAATGGATTACGGACAATCCCCATATCCTGCTGGGGTGCTGGAGCTTGCTGTGGCTGAGCTTGCTGCGGAGCTGGCTGCTGTTGATGCTGATTTTGCTGTTGCCGATGCGGCCTTCTCTCTTTCATGGTGGCGATGACTTGCCTCATTTCATCCCAATTAATGCCACCCTGGTCATTCAAATCATAAATATGATCTCTGAAATGGAAACAACGATCAAGGTTGTGACCAGGGGCGCGGTGAAATGCACAGTAACGGGATGTGTCAACATTTTCGGGCCACACCGTTCTTTCTTTTGGTAGGACGAGCAGGTTGGCGGCCATCAAAGCATTAAAAATGTCAGGGAGACTCTCTGGGAGTGGCGGATAATGGGCCCTCTTGGGGCCAAGCGGTGGTCTCCGTTGTTGTTGGCCATAGTTGGAAGGTGGGGGGACCTGATGGTATTGAGGTGGTGCTGGAGGGTCGTTGCGAGGCGCTTGGCTCGGTGATGGAGCAAAAGAAGGTTGGGGTGTGAAGTGGCGCTGTGGGGCGGAGGTAAAATGGGGGTTTTGCTGTGGAGGTGGCGGAGGTCGTGGGTTTGACTGGTGGTGGGGGTGACCAACTACGCCAACCTGCTCGTTTGTGACAGTGCCCTCAGTCGTGGGCCCACTGTTGACATTTGTATTCTTTTTAAACAGCCGAGGCTTCGGCTCAAACATGCCCATGATGGGCGAATCCTTCATTTGTGTTTGTATATAACGAGCTCTTTCATAGAGCTCTTCCATCGTTGTCAGCCGATTCATGGCCAAAATGTGCCGGAATTGAGGAGTTGCATTAGAAATGACCATTTTTACTTGCTCTTGTTCCGACAATGTGTCCTTCAATTTTTCGGCCATAGACCGCCACCTGTCAGCAAATATAATGAAGTCTTCATCGGGCTTCATTTTTTCAGCGACCAGATTGTAACAGAAAGGGAAGGTCCCACCCGGTCTCTGTACTTTTGCAAGAATTTCCTTTGGATAACATCAAAGTCACCGGCATCAGCTGGCTCCAGAGAATAAAACCATTCGAGGGCGGGTCCCTCAAGAGATCTTCTGAATAAATAGGCCAGAGAGGCCTTATTGTCTTGCCAGAAAGAAGTCTCATATCGGAAGTCCTTTAAATGAATGAATGGGTTACCGGTCCCATTATATCGTCGGAAATTGGCATTTCAGAAGGTGGTAAATGGAACACTGGCAACGTAGGAAGAGAAATTTCCGGAGCATTCTTGGTTGCTGTAACCTTCTTGAGCTGCTCCTCCATGCTGGCTAGCTTCTGAAGCAAGAGAGTGTTGGTATCGGGCTCGACTGGGGCCTGGTTTTGAATAAAAGAATGTGGTAAAGGCGTTCGTAGAACCCGAGGAGGTTGGGAGGATTGATGCCTGACTGCTGAATAGCTCGCCTGCTGGGCCGGCATGGCCGCAGTAGGCGTTTGTGGACGAGAGGAGGGAGGATGCAAGACCGCCTGGTCATTAATGATTTGATGGCCACTCACGGCCGGAGGGGGATTAGAAGAAGAAGAAAGGACGGATTTCCCCTTTAAGGCGGCCTGAATGGCTTGCCGTTGGGAGTCGTCCAACTGGGAGAGAGCTTGGATCAAATCTGAGACATTAATGGATGGGGAAGGGTTCCCCGAAGTGTTGGAAGATGGAACTTGAGACGAAGGGTCCGCCTCATGGACAGTGGTATCGACCACATGGACTTGTGAGTAATGGGGGTGAGGAGGAAGGTAGTTCCCCTCATAATAAAAAGAATCCTGGGGAGGGTCCTCATATTGACCAAATATGTTCTCATTCTCATCATCATAAGAGTACCCGTGGCCTGACATGTTGATGGTTTTACCTGAACGGAGCTTCATTCTTAAGAAAGAGGATGTTCAATGAAGGAACTGTCACAAAATATACAATCCAAACAAGGCGATCAAATCACTCAACTATGTTTATGCAAACAAGGTTGGCAAGAAACGCAAGATTTTAATGTTTGATGTTCGAATTTAGGGTGGATTATTTGTGAAGGTTCACTCTTTTTGCCAAATGAGACCTAGTTTGATCCGAATGTAACCTCCGGGTCAACTAAGTTCTTCTCTCTTTTAACAACGTATAGGTTCTCTAAACTCCAGGTACTTCGAGGGTACAACCAGCCCAGCGTCCGTGAGGGAATCCACGGGTGCGGGGACTTATGGAGGTCTTGGAAAAGGGATTTCCAGTCCAAAGAGACGGAATGCTCAATGGAGGGTCGTCCCGATTCCAAGAAGGGTGTGTGGATCCTAGGATAGAGAGAGGAGGTCTCTCAACCAAGCCAGCAAACCAAGATGATCCAAGCAGTAATATAATATCAAGACAAATGCTAAGCAATGAATAATAGCCAATCTGTGAAAAAGAACAGTAAAGACACGCCCTTGGAAAGGTCGTGTTCACAGCAAGAGGAAAGACACGCCCTGTGGCAGGTCGTGACTAAATGAAAACACGGCAGCGTGGCTGTCGTAAATTCTGTGAGTGGCTCACAGACCGTAGGGAACAAAACGCCTTAGGATGAGGCGTTATAAACAAAGGACGCCTGCAAGGAGGGCGTCAAAACTCAGAGACACGCCCTGATGGAAGGCGCTGATAATAAATGAAACGCCTCTGAGAAAGGCGTTAATTCACAGGCAATATGATAAGTATGCAGCGAACAGCAGTTATGATAAAGAGTAACGCCTTAATGACAGCCGTTGATAAGAAATGAAACGCCTTGAAGAGGGGCATTATTCCACAGACAGTATAATCAGCATGCAACACACCGCAGTTATAGAAACATACGCCCTGGAGATGGGCGTTAATCTATGAAACACGTCCCTGTAAGGGGCGCTAAATATCAGACGAGAAAATAGTGAAGATCAGGCAAGCAGAAGCAATAAAGACACGCCCTTGAAGGGGGCGTTAATTAATAAAAACACGTCCCTGTGAGGGGCGTTAAATCAAAAGACGCCCTCGTCGAAGGCGTTAATAAGCAACAATTGACTGATCCGGGGAGTGTGCAGGGTGCACAATGGAAGGTGCCCGAGGGGCACAAAGGAAAGGGTACCGAGGGTACCGAGGGGAAAGGGCACACGAGGGTGCCTAAGGGGAAAGGACACAGGAGGGTGTCAATGGGAAAGGACACACGAGGGTGTCAGAGGGGAAAGGGCACACGAGGGTGCCAATGGAGATGGTAATCAACAAAGAAAACAGTGGAGGTCCCACCGTGATCGCCAATTTGTAGATCCCTTTAAAATCCACACTTTTGGGGTGAGGTTAAAAAGGAAAGGAAAAGGGAAACATTAAATAATGGTGGAGATGAGACAATGCACGAGGTGTACAAGGGGAGTGTGTGATCGCCAGAGGGTTTACCTCAATAAAAAAAAGAATAAGATCGCATGTACCTGGTGAAAGATGGGATGCGGGATGAATGTGGATCTCCTCCTCCAACTCCAATCGGCCGGCCGACGAAGTGGGTTTTCTTGATTGATTACCTTGTAAGAAAGACAATGAAAGACAAGCAAAAGAAAGGGGATCAGCCAAAGTGCAGTAGTATCAGTCAAGAACCAACATAAAAATGATGAAAAGACATCAACATGCGCACCTTCTTTTTTGTTTTCTTTTTAAACCCCTTAAGAAGACTTAAGGGAAGGGGAGTTTGATGATAAAAAGAAATGCAACAAGACGTGAACAGATGTGAAGGGTGAATAGAGATATAAAGGACGGAGGGATGATGGTATGAATGAAGTAAAACAAAAGAGATGAAAAGATGAGAAACCCTGCTGTCCCTGGCGACAGTAAAGGGAAAACCGAATGAATGTGTTGATGGATGTAGATGGACGAAGCACCGGATGCAGCCCAATCAAAGGATGCAGAGGGGAGGCAGCAAAGGACGAAGAAGGCTCTGCTCGTGATGGATATTCAAGCTTCTGAGCGCTTAACCCTCTGAATGCTTAAAGTGCTTAACCTTCAACACGATCGGTCAAGGCTTCAATTTATAGTGCCTCAAGCGGATGTGATCAAACCAAGGAATGATAAGAACAGGCAATGAGGCATCCAGGGAAGGATCAAGATCGAGCAAGAGTCCATGGATGGCAGGGAACTGTGAGGGAAAGATGGAAAAAGGAAGGACTCTGGAGTGAAACACGCCTTAATACAGGGCGTCTTTTATGAATTGACGACCTTCACAGAGACGTTTTCTTGAAACACGACCTAGGAAAGGGCGTTTCTTCCTGGATATAATTTTGGAAATAAAACCTTGCCTTGTTTGAAAACTGAGATAACACGCCTGAGATAACGGCGTTAATTAAAATAACGCCCTGAGAAAAGGCGTTACTCACAAAATGCCTTTTATTTTGAAAATAGATAATTCCAGAAATTAAGGGATAACACCATGAATTGACGCCCTCATGTACGGTCGTCCTTTCTTTGAAAACGCCCTACAACAGGTCGTTACTTTTGAAATTAACGCCCTTAATCAAGTCGTGACTCAATAAAATACAGGAAAAATGCAGAAAAACTCACAAAAATAGAAAAACTTCATGTTATAGGAATATTGAAGTCCACTTGGGGCATTTATATAATAACATGAGATTTGATCAACAAAACGTCAATTTTGGCGTGTCTACAACTGGGGCATGAACAGTCTAGCTAAAGCAAGATGAGGAGAGCTAGGATCATTGATCGCGTCTGACACAGGCATGGCACGATCCTGGAAAGACATCCATGTCGAAATAGGCAAGAAACTTTTCAGCGAAGCAGACCCAATCCAGACATCATGCCAGAAGGAAACAGAGGATGAAGTAGAATTTATCACCACCCTATGGCTTGCAGCAACAATAGCATCCCCCTCTCTCCAAGAGGAGTGATCGGGGCTTTGAACAGAAGCGAAGGGGCTTTAAAGAAATGTGTCTTGTGTAGGTGTTTAGATTTTAAGAAGGCTGCCCACGGTGTATCCGAAGTGATTGCTTTCCACAATAGCTTATCCCTTAAGGCAATTTGCATAGTAGGGATGCTAATGATGCCCAAACCACCCGCTTCCTCAGGTTTAGACAGCTGATCCCAGGCTAGCCAATGCCGCCGAGGGCCATGATCAGAATTACCCCAAAACCAATTCGAGAGCAACCTGTTAATTTCCTTAATAGTAGCAGAGGGTAACGACAATGCTGCATAAGTGTAAATGGGAATGGAATTCAAGACATGCAGATAGGAAAGCCATCTTCTAGGATTGGAGCCACACATGAATCTTTGCTATAATGTGGGAGAAGTAGTTTCTTTTGGACCTACCATAAAAGAGATTAATACCCACGTACAAAGTGGGTAGCGTCTTCTTGCTAAAACCAGTGATGTTCTCAATAGAACTTTGGAGGTGATTCAGAAAATTCTGATGCATAATGAAACTACTTTTCTGAACATTGACCAATTGTCTTGAGAAGGCTTCATAAGTCCTAATGAAATTGATTAGGCTTCTGACTGATCTCGCTGTCCCATTGGCAAAAAATGAGAGTGTCATCTACGAATAACAAGTGAGTGATCGTTGGACAGCGGCGCGGGATAGAGAAATAGCCCACTTTACCAGATAGATAGAGACCCGTTAGACCTCTACTGAGGGCTTCCTCTACCAGAATGAACAAGGATGGGGCAAGCGGGTCACCTTGGCGTAGGCCACGGGTAGATTTAAAATAGCCGTATAATGCACCATTGAACATAATAGAAAACCAACACTTCGTCAAGAGCGGTTCCGGGAGAGAAATAAATCGCATGGAAAAACCAAATCGCTGTAGAACAGCAAAGAGAAAATCCCACTCCAGGTGGTCATACGCCTTTGCCATATCAAGCTTAAACATAACATTCCTGCCTCGAATCTTCCTGTGCTGTTCTTGAGAGAGCTCCTGTGTTAATAAGACACTTTCAATAATATTCCGTCCTTTAACAAAAGCACTTTGTTCTTGAGAGATAAGGTTGGGGAGACAACTCGCCAGGTGCTCAGTAATAAAACGGGAGATAATCTTATAGGAAATATTAGAAAGGCTGATGGGTCGGAAGTCCGAACATGACATAGGAGCCGCTACCTTGGGAACCAGAGCAATGATGGAAGATGACATGGCTCTGGGGAGAGCATGTCCGCAAAAAATAAGCTTGAACAGCCACATAGACATCATGCCAAATAATGTCCCAACATGCCTGATAAAAATAGTTAGTAAAATCGTCAGGACCAGGAGCACTATCTAGAGACATTGAAAGGACAATTTTACAAATTTCTTCCACATCAGGAACAACACATAGACAATTGTTGAGACCATCGGTCATAATGGAGGGAATAGCCTCCAACAAAGAGGGGTCGATACTGTGGTCTTTCGAAGTGAAAGCCTGCTGATAATGAGTGACAAACATAGATGATAAAATGTTTGGATCCTCTACAAAATTCCCATGATCATTTTTAAGCTTTAAAATCTAAGCCCTCCTGCTATTAGACATCACACAGGAATGGAAAAATTTAGTGTTCCTATCCCCTTCCTTCAACCAAGTTACATGCGAATTTTGTCTCCAGAATATTTCCTCTTGAAGATGAATTTTATCCAGGGCAACCTTAGCCTTACACAGGTTATCAGAATTCACTTGAGAAGGAACCGCATCATACAAATTTTGGGCTGTTGCAAAGGAATCTTCAGCTACCTTCACATGAGAAAGAATGTTACCAAAGATGGCTTGATTCCACTCCTTAAGAGTAGCCTTAGTGTGCTTAAGCTTAGCGACTAAGCTGAGCATGGAAAAAGAAGATAGCGACGCTGACCGCCAGGCTGTTGTCACTATGTGCATAAAAGAATCGTTGGACAACCACATTTGTGGGAAAGAGAAGCACCCAGGAACATGAGGCCGCTGCTGCGCAACATGTAAAAGAAGGGGGCTGTGATCAGAGCAGGCCCGAGACAGATGCTCCATATGGAAATCCTGAAAATAGTTATTCCACTGGCCATTAATAAAGACTCTATCCAAACGCGCCCAAATCCCACCATTGATGCGGCCATTAAACCAGGTGAACTGCCCCCCTGAGAAGCCAACATCCTCCACCTGAGCCTATGATACAAATTCCTGGAATTCTAGCATGGAGCGATTAAAAGCTTGATGCCCCCCACGCTTCTCATCTGGGTCAAGGATACAATTAAAATCACCCCCAATCATCCATGGATCTGAGCAGCCAACAACAAAAGAAGTAAGAGAATCCCATAATGGTTACCGAAGAGCATGCATTGAACTAGCATGGACCACCGTAATATAGAAAACCATCGGCATAGACGGCCCGACCGAGACAATAATAAATTGATCAACAGAGTCAACTTGGATGAGGTCAAGGGAATGCTTCCAAAATAGCCAATTATGAGATCCACCTTGTCCATTGGCCAGGCAACCATGCATCCTCAACTTCCTCATAACGGAATGAATACAGCTCACATCAAGCATAGGTTCAATTATTGCAAGAAAATCAATATATTGTGTTTCTGAATCAAGAACTTTAAGCGACCAAGTGTACGATCATTACCTATCCCCCGAAGGTTCCAAAGAAGACCATGCATTAACACAGCAAAGGAGAAGAGTTTACCGAGTTGCTGTGCCGTAGCATTCCATGTGTCTGGACCCCAACCTTGTATGCCGCATGATTGTTGTTCGCACCCACAAAATTTTTGTGGCCATGGAGAAATGCATCATTGGAGACCTTAGCCAGACGAAGCTGAGGACCACTGAGCTGAAGCAACGTGCAATCCACAGGGCTGAGAACATGTTGTAAAACATGGGCGGCCATAGCAGATGAGCTAGAGATGTTGTTCACTGTCAAACCATCCTTGGCAGATGATGCCTGAGGCAAGGGCTGGGCAGCAGAAAAACCCTAAGGAGCTGACACAGAGGGCCGCTCCACTCCTTCATCATCTCCAATATAAGATAGAGCAGCAAGTAATTCCCGAGGAGCCGATGCAGGGGGCCATACCATGCCTTCAACGATTCGAAAGGAACCTGGGTCAGGGATAGCAGGAGCTTCCACAGGCCCAACTTGAACAACATTGGCAGGCATAGCAGGGCCTTCGACATCCAGATTTTGCAGCAATTAGAAAGCACTAACCTTGGGAATATCAGAGAATGGAGACACAGAGGGTAAAGGGGGCATAAGCTGAGTCAACACAGAAGTCGTCTGAAGTGGAAACAACGTCGACACAGAGGATAGAGAGGAGCCGGGATGCGTCGACTCAGAGACAGGCGGGTGCCCAAGCGACACCAGCTGCGTCGACGCCGGGATGGGTAGCGTCGACACTGGCGCAGGCAGTGCCAAAAGCGTTGATGCAGGGGCTAGAGAGGAGCCGGGATGCGTCGACACATATATAGGCGGGTGCCCAAGCGGCTTGATGAGGACATCACCAACACTTTCATATGATCGAGGATCCCGATGCTCGCCACCTATGCTACATCTTGTTCGCCACTTTATTCCGAGTCATATGATGTATTTTTTATTATCTTATTATGTAATTTTCCTTTTTATTTGAGTCAAGTCCCTAGGTTAAGGTGTCATCTACCAAAGTTAATTGGCATTAGAGTGGTTAATGAGTCTGTTGGGCCCAATTATATGGGCTAGGCCCAGGGGCGCCCCCTTCCCCTTGATTTAGTGTTAGAAGTCCAAAAGATAGGGACCTAAGTTAAATTGTGGGATTCCTATAAATAGGACCCCAATCCCTCATTTGTAAGGTAATGAAGTATTGAAAAAGTTTATCCACAAGAATTGTCTCCCCTCTCTCTCTCTCTCTAGCCCTCTCTCTCTCTAGCTCTCTCTCTCTCTCTCTCTCTCTAAAGGGGCGACCCTCTCTCTCCTCCCCTCTCTCTCCAAATTTTGAAATTCACTCTCTCTCCTCCCTATTCACCTCTAATTAAGACCCCTACCCCTTCCCCATACCTCCCATTTAATCCCCCTCCAACCCCTAGGTGGAAACCCCTTCTTCTAGGCACCTCTCCCTCCTCCCAAGCAACCTTTCCCCTTCCCCATACAACCCTTCATTTTCCCAAGAGAGAATCCCCTCTCCCAAGTAACCTTTCCCCTCCCCAAGGCAACTCTACCCCTTCCCAAGGCCACATTAACCAACCCCACATTAAACTCAGTTCAAATTTCCCTCTCCCTCCAAGCCACTTGCGCCCCCCCTCTCTCTCTCTCACCCTCCACCCTTGGCCGCAACCCCCTCCCCCTCCACCTACTAGCTGTGACCCAGCCCTCTTCTCCAGCCTCTCCACCACCTCTACCCATCTCCATCCAATCCCCACAGCCATTAGCCCTCTCGCCATTGCAGCCCCTTCACCCCTCCCACCACTATCAACTTCATTCACCAACCTACTCTATCCAGTTCGCAGGCAGCAGAAGAAGCTCCACTTGCATAGATTTCCCCGGTACTGTACGACATCATCTAGAGGTGCACCATACATCGCCGGAAAGGTCTTCCAGTCTTCTTCGCAAGCGAGGTGGAATCGTCTCATTTCGACTTCGCTACAGGTCGTGGTGCCCATTCTAGTCCGACTGCGCAACAGGGACCAGAACCTGGACCAGAGCTGCAGTGCAGAAGCTACCACGGCCACACCCCTCAACTTCTGAAGGCGCCACTTGGCCGAGTGCTGCTACTACAAGGCATCTATCATCACCAACAAGCGGCATCCTGTTCGGCATCAGGAAGAGCAGTTTCCAATTTTTCTCTCCCAGGTGCGCAGAACAGGCCATCAAGGTCTTGTCCTGACCCCTCCTCACTCAACGGACCTCTCCTCGCCACCCCGACGTTGTCTGGTGCCCATCTTAGTTTCTGCTCAGAGAAGACTCATCCACGGTCGTCCTCAACTTGGTCCTCCCACGTTTGAACTTCAGGAGCTGCCGTGGTGACTTCATCCATCTGCTGCTACACCCAGGGAGCAGTCCGAGTCTGATCGCAGGGACCCTGTTCCAGAGCCCGTCCCGGCCGGTTTCGACTTCGGAAGCGCCAACAAAAATTTACAGATGTACCTGGGTCTGTCAGTGACGTTTTAGCGCCAGTCTCGTTGAATTCTGAGTTCGGAGGAGTGCACGGCGGTGAGCACTCCGACCCCCTATTCTGCTGTTCCAGACCGGGACAGAATCGGCAAGGTGCTACATCGGCGCGATCCACGCTAATCTCCCCTCCCCGCCTGGCCGGCTTTGCGCCCCTCCCTGCGTGGAGGTAGTGTTTGCTTGTACCCTACTCTCCCCACCCCAAGTTCCCCCTCCTGCGTGAGGAGTAGTGCATGTATTAGCAGGTCATCGGCCGAAGCTTCATCGGCGCGGCGTGCGGGTAACCCACGCTTCCCCGCTCGCCCTCGTCTCCAGCTGGGATCGGCGTCTTCACGCCGATCAGGTGAGCTCCTGGTTGCGCTCCTCTTGGTTAGCACTTCTTGCTTAACTAGTATTGCTTCTTAGTTCCGTCGGTGGCGAGGGAGTGCCCGATCCAAAATCAATAAAATCGAGTGTCCACCGCGGGGTGAGTTGTGAGAGAGCCACTACATCCCACGCCCTTGGCGTGCTGGCCGCCCACGGAATTGGGCATCCTAGGCCCTTAGGGGTTCATCCCAAGCTAGTCAAATCCCCGGAAAGGCGAGGTCCATCCTCGGACCCTCACCACGATCGCCGGTCCACCTACGGACCCGGGTGTGCACGACGCGGGTGAATCCGCTTGAGTGGGTCCGCCGTTCGGTTCGATTGCTTGCAAATTTAAGTCCGAGGGGTCGTGTCACATCAAATGGTATCAGAGCATCATCATCCTTAGGCGTGTCACATCAAATGGTATCAGAGCCAGGTTCACAACTTGTCTCTCTTCAAGTTGGTCCTAGGGCGCACTCGAATTTAGAGTCAGTATTGGGCCACCCAGTGCATCATCATGTACACTCCACATTGGTTAAGTCCCCTCAACACGGCCTCCCACAAGAGTCCGATTGACCCCGTCCTCATGGACATCATCCTAGAAGGGGACCTTAGTTTTGACGGATCCAGTCCTAATGCCTACCTAAAGTGGGAGACTACCATGGATAAACACTTTGATAGGACTAGGACCTATGGACATGCTAGAGTCCACAGGGCCACAGGGCGGCTTCGGGGACAAGCCAAGAAGGAGTGGGATCGCGTAGTGGGCTTAAGACGGATTTGGAGGCAAGAACCCATAGGATCATGGGAAGAGATGAAGATTGAGCTTAGGAAGATCTACGCTCCCCGACCTTCCCACTCCAACCTTGAGAACTATAACCCGAGGAGCACTCCCACTCCTCCTTTCTCTCCCAGTCAACCCAAGACCACCCTTAAGACCCAAACTCCACCACCCAAAGGACCCTTAGATTCATTGGAAGAGATAAGGATTGAGATTAGGAAGATCTTCACTCCCCGACCTTCCCACTCCTACCTTGAGAACCATAACCCGAGGAGCACTCCCACTCCTCCTTTCTCCCCCAGTCAACCCAAGGCCACCGTTAGGGTCCAAACTTCACCACCCCGGGTACACCGTGCCCCAACTTTCATCACCCCATCCCCAAAAGACCTTCCCATTCCCTTGGAGAGTAAGACCCCCACACCCCAAAGGGATAAGATTGTAATCGAGAAACATGAGGCCTCCCCAGATTGAGAAGAAGAATATGAGTCACAATGTCATGAGTTAGGCCAAGAAGATCCCTTCCCATGTGGAAGAAGCATCATGGCTCACTCCACCCTCACCATTCAAACCCACATGGACCCCATGTCCACCCCTCCACCTAGGCCCGTGACAGCCACCATTCCCCAACACCTTCCGCTTCCAACTCCTATCCTACCCAAACCTAGCCCTCCACTACTTCCACTCCCAACCCCAACCCAAGTCCGGCCTCACTCACCACCCTGGGTACACCATACCCCAACCTTTATCATCCTGCCCTCAAAGGACCCACTCACCTCCTTGGTAGAGAAACCCATACTCGACCCCATGGTAGTGAACACTCCGGACCAAATCCCCGCCATGGAGACCACCCATGTCTAAAAAGAAGAAGAACCCACACATGGTGGTCTTCGCCTTACACCACCCTCTCTAGATGGGACCGAGATCATCTTAGGAGAACCCCTTGTTAATTGGCTAAAGGAGAGCCCAATTAGAGAGATCACAGCCCATGTTTTCTCCCCCATGGAGCGAAACTTTCCCATAGTTCCTTCTCCTCCTATCACACTACCATCCAATCCTCCTACCAAATAGAAACTTTAGGAGACCTCCTTCACGGCCTAGCATGGCAAGTGGAGCTGACTGGTATGTTGACCACGGTGATTGACTGACCTAGGAGCCTTGACCTCCTACACCTATGTGTCGGGTCCATCTCCTCAATCTACACTGTGGGTTGCTACACTAGTGACCTTCTTTTACTCCTCCCTACACCCGATGAGCCCGATGCTATCCACAAACTGGAGTTGCTTATCTCGGGTAGAACAACCAGCCCTCCATTCATGGCCGACCATTCCATCGAAAACTTTGGCCCGATCACTTTACTAGAGGAGGAGAATCCGCCATCAAGGGGTTGTGAGGACCAAAAGGACCTAGAGTTCCTCTCCTTAGGTGACCCTTACCATGACCCCTTCGATCCCTTCCTATACCCACCCACCTTACTCACCACCAACCTGTCCCTACCCCATCCAACCTTATTGGACCAAGACCACTCCATTTTCCTAGACCCCTTTGACTCCTATGAGTGGAAAATACCGCACCAAGCCATACACATAGAAGGAGCCATTTGGATGGGAATGCATGTGCCACTACATTTTACATCATTTGGTAGGGCTAGTAAGCCCAGTCATCTCATACATATCACTCACACTATCGGCCCAATGCATGACTGGCTCACATTTGGATGTGCTGGTCCTCCCACATTCATCATAACTCTTAAGCATGAAAGGAGCATACATGGATGTCCGGGTCCCCCGGTAATTATCACAATCATGCACGATAGATCCACCTATGGTGTCCCCGGCCCCCCCGAGTCCATAAGAGTCTTCATCACATCTATGCATGATAGGTCTATGTACGGTTGCCCCGGTCCACCTTTGCATGCTATCCACTTTCACACCCACTCACCGCATTATGATGCATGGCATGAGCATACACGCAAGCAATTCTTGACGAGCGGTGAGGTTCACAAAGAGCAGACAAGAGCTCACGAGCGCCTCTTGGAATTCCAAGTAGGCAATCTGGTGATGATGACATTGGAGTGGCTCTACCCTAGGGTCACCTCCAATTCGAGGGCACGTGGACTTGGACCTTCCCAAGTTCCGAGTGACTTTGGCAACCCGGCTATCAGGTTGGACTTACTAATGGGTTTTGGGATTCACCCCATTTTCCACGTGGCGGATCCGGCACCCTATATGGGCACCGCAGAAGATCCTAGTGAGTGCCTCGAGCCTTTATCTTCCTTTGAGAGGGACACCCTCGGAGAGCCACCAAAAATCAGCCTGAGAGTCCGACGTGTGCACACGGAGGCAATACTAGGCAAGCAGGATTCCATCGCCAGCAAGAGGGTGCGCCTGAGCCACCTCGAGAGGATGAAGGACCGTACCTTGGTCGCGGACCCAGGGTTGAGTTTGGAGGTTGAGGTTCACTCTGAGCTGTTTGAGAGGACCACTTCCCCGGTGGGCCCATACTCGACGGAGTCGAGTTTTTCGCACCCCGGCGGTATGATGAGGACATCACCAACACTTTCATATGATCGAGGATCCCGATGCTCGCCACCTATGCTACATCTTGTTCGCCACTTTATTCCGAGTCATATGATGTATTTTTCATTTTCTTATTATGTAATTTTTATTTTTATTTGAGTCAAGTCCCTAGGTTAAGGTGTCATCTACCTAGGTTAATTGGCATTAGAGTGGTTAATGAGTCAGTTGGGCCCAATTATATGGGCTAGGCCTAGGGGCACCCCCTTCCCCTTGATTTAGTGTTAGAAGTCCAAAAGTTAGGAACCTAAGTTAAATTGTGGGATTCCTATAAATAGGACCCCAATCCCTCATTTGTAAGGTAATGAAGCATTGAGAAAAGTTTATCCACAAGAATTGTCTCCCCTCTCTCTCTCTCTAGCCCTCTCTCTCTCTCTAGCTCTCTCTCTATCTCTCTCTCTCTCTCTAAAGGGGGAGAACCCCTCTCTCTCTCCTCCCCTCTCTCTCCAAATTTCAAAATTCACTCTCTCTCCTCCCTATTCACCTCTAATTAAGACCCCTCCCCCTTCCCCATACCTCCCATTTAATCCCCCTCCAACCCCTAGGTGGAAGCCCCTTCTCCTAGGCACCTCTCCCTCCTCCCAAGCAACCTTTCCCCATCCCCATACAACCCTTCATTTTCCCAAGAGAGAATCCCCTCTCCCAAGTAACCTTTCCCCTCCCCAAGGCAACTCCTCCCCTTCCCAAGGCCACATTAACCAACCCCACATTAAACTCAGTTCAAATTTCCCTCTCCCTCCAAGCCACTTGCGCCCCCCCCCCTCTCTCTCTCACCCTCCACCCTTGGCCACAACCCCCTCCCCCTCCACCTGCTAGCTGTGACCCAGCCCTCTTCTCCAGCCTCTCCACCACCTCTACCCACCTACATCCAAGCCCCACAGCCATTAGCCCTCTCCCCATTGCAGCCCCTTCACCCCTCCCACCACTATCAACTTCATTCACCAACCTACTCTATCCAGTTCGCAGGCAGCAGAAGAAGCTCCACTTGCAGAGATTTCCCTGGTGCTGTCCGACATCATCTAGAGGTGCACCATATATCACCGGAAAGGACTTCCAGTCTTCTTCGCAAGCAAGGTGGAATCGTCTCATTTCGACTTTGCTACAGATCGTGGTGCCCATTCTCGTCCGACTGCGCAACCGAGACCAGACCCTGGACCAGAGCTGCAGTGCAGAAGCTACCACGGCCACACCCCTCAACTTCTGAAGGCGCCACTTGGCCGAGAGCTGCTACTACAAGGCATCTACCATCACCAACAAGCGGCATCCCGTTCGGCATCAGGAAGAGCATTTTCCAATTTTTCTCTCCCAGGTGCGCAGAACAGGCCATCAAAGTCTTGTCCTGACCCCCCCTCACTCAACGGACCTCTCCTCGCCACCCCGACGTTGTCTGGTGCCCATCTTAGTTGCTTCTCGGAGAAGACTCGCCTACGGTCGTCCTCGACTTGGTCCTGCCACGTTTGGACTTCAGGAGCTGCCGTGGTGACTTCATCCATCTGTTGCTACACCCAGGGAGCAGTCCGAGTCTGATCGCAGAGACCCTGTTCCAGAGCCCGTCCTGGCCGGTGTCGACTTCGGAAGCGCCAACAAAAATTTAAAGACGTACCTGGGTCTGTCAGTGACGTTTTGGCGCCAGTCTCGTTGAATTCTGAGTTCGGAGGAGTGCACGGCGGTGACCACTCCGACCCCCTGTTCTGCTGTTCCAGACAGGGACAGAATCGGCAAGGTGCTACATCGGCGCGATCCACGCTAATCTCCCCTCCCCGCGTGGCCGGCTTAGCGCCCCTCCTTGCTTGGAGGTAGTGTTTGCTTGTACCCTACTCTCCCCACCCCAAGTTCCCCCTCCTGCGTGAGGAGTAGTGCATGTATTAGTAGGTCATCGGCCGAAGCTTCATCGGCGCGGCGTGCGGGTAACCCACGCTTCCCCGCTCGCCCTCGTCTCCGGCTGGGATCGGCGTCTTCACGCCGATCAGGTGAGCTCCTGGTTGCGCTCCTCTTGGTTGGCACTTCTTGCTTAGCTAGTATTGCTTCTTAGTTCCGTCGGTGGCGAGGGAGTGCCCGATCCAAAATCAATAAAATCGAGTGTCCACTGCGGGGTGAGTTGTGAGAGAGCCACTACATCCCACGCCCTTGGCATGCTGGCCGCCCACGGAATTGGGCATCCTAGGCCCTTAGGGGTTCATCCCAAGTTAGTCAAATCCCTGGAAAGGTGAGGTCCATCCTCGGACCCTCACCACGATCGCCGGTCCACCTACGGACCCGGGTGTGCGCGACGCGGGTGAATCCGCTTGAGTGGGTCCGCCGTTCGGTTCGATTGCTTGCAAATTTAAGTCCGAGGGGTCGTGTCACATCAAATGGTATCAGAGCATCATCATCCTTAGGCGTGTCACATCAAATGGTATCAGAGCATCATCATCCTTAGCCGTGTCACATCACGGCTCCAGCTGTGTCGACGTAGAGACAAGAGAGGGCATGGGGAGCGTCGACACAGCGGCTGGAGAAGAGGCCTTTCTAGAGCCCAACTAACCTTTCCTCCTCTGAACAATAATCCAGTTCCTAGGAGGGGGAGGATTAGATTATTGCACAGGCACCTTCCCTTGCTGGAGCCCTCACTGGGCAGAGGGGTGCTTCTTGGGAAGGAGAAATCGGCATTCAGGATAGAGATGACCGACCATCTTGCAGACAGAATAGAACTTAGGAAGCC
This sequence comes from Amorphophallus konjac, assembly GCA_022559845.1. Taxonomy (NCBI): domain Eukaryota; kingdom Viridiplantae; phylum Streptophyta; class Magnoliopsida; order Alismatales; family Araceae; genus Amorphophallus; species Amorphophallus konjac. The sequence goes on from CM040124.1 coordinate 127,668,818, forward strand.
TAGGGTAGACAACATCTCGCCAGAACCCGTCATCCCTATGCGCAATCCATATACTATGGACAAGTGGCAGTTGCACATCAAGTTCCACACAAATGCTGGCCGCCTGGGTGTAAGTTAATTGAGTAGTAGCAGGCGCAACCTTGAGGATGGTGCCGAGGTTTCCAGCAATGGAGCGGATGTACGAATCTTGATACAGGTTGATGGGAAGGCGAGGGAACTCAACCCAGACCGGGAAGAGGGAGGGCTCTTCAGAAGCCTTGAAAAGGGGGGTCCACTTGAAAAACCTGAAGAGCTTGCCCATGATGTAGGGAGACTCCCGTAGCAGAACTTTTAGATAATCCTCCTGAGTCTTAAATCGGAGAAGGATGTGAGAGGAGTCCAAAGTGCTGATAACGAAGGCTTGTTGCACTGAACAACGAGCCATGATATGCTCCCAGATGGCGGGGAACGCCGTGCGACCATAAGAAGTCTTGGCGACGATGACATACTGAAGACCAGACAGGGAGGCCTCGACCTCTTCCTTGGAGAAGAAACATGTAGGTTCTCCATGATCTGTGAAGGTATGACATGGACATGAGTGGCAACTCAGGGAAACTCCATCGAGGCTGCAAGGACCTGGGCGAATGAATGCACACCCACAGAAGGCTGGGGGGGCTTCGAGCCCCCCCCAGGAGACACCATGAGCGGGCAAGGGATATGATGTGATCTAATACGTAAGGATATGGATGGTTATGATGTGATTTTAGGAGATGATTGGCTATCTAAGCATGGTGTAAGTGTGAATTGCAAGGAAGGGTTAATGACTTTTGAGAGGCACCCTCAACTTGTTTTCCATGGCGCTTGACTTTCTAAGCCCCCATATCTTATATTTGCTCTTCGAGCCTTTAGATTATTGAAGAAGGGGTGTGCGGATTTTCTAGCCTCTGTCATAATACAAAAGAATGAATCTATTATTGGAGATATTCTGGTGGTAAGAGATTATCTTGATGTTTTTCCCAAGGAATTACTTGGTCTACCACCCGAGAGAGAGATTCAGTTCTCCATTGATTTGATCCCGTCCAAGGTGCCCTATAGAATGTCACTAGTGGAATTAAAGGAATTGAAGGAGCAATTGATGGAACTGTTGCCGAAGGGATTTATCAGGCCAAGTACGTTACCTTGGGGAGCACCCGTTCTATTTGTAAGGAAGAAGGATAATATCGTTGAGCTTATGCATTAATTATCGACAATTGAATCAGCTAACTATTAAGAATGAGTATCCCCTACCTCGAATTGTTGAGTTGTTTGATCAATTATCTGGTGCGTAATATTTCTCCAAGATTGACCTCAGGTCTGACTATCATCAACTGAGAATTAAGGAGGTGGATATTCATAAAATGGCCTTCAGGAGCAGGTATGGCATTTACGAATTTATCGTTATACCTTTTGGATTAACTAACGCGTCTGCAGCTTTTATGTAATTGATGAATGATGTGCTCTGAGAGAATATTGATAAATTTGTGGTGGTGTTCATTGATGATATTTTGATATATTCGAGGACTAAGGAAGAGCATGAAGATCATTTAACGATGGCATTGCAAATATTTAGGGCTAATAAACTATATGCAAAGCTGAGTAAATGTGAATTCTGGCTTGAGGAGGTATCATTCCTTAGTCATGTGATATCAAAGGAGGGAGTTGATGTAGACCCTTCAAATGTAGAAGTAGTGAAGAACTTGGAGAGACCCAGCAATGTAACCGAGGTTCGATGCTTTTTAGGTTTGGCTGGTTATTATCGAAGGTTAATTAAAGATTTTACTAAGATTGCGGTAACTTTGATGAGGTTAACTCGGAAGGAGAGTCCATATAGGTGGACGGAGGATTGTGAGAAGAGTTTCCAGACCTTAAAGGAATGTCTAACAACTGCTCCGATTTTTACCCTACCCGTGGGTTGTGAAGGATTTGAAGTCTACATAGATGCTTCAGGTATTGGTTTGGGCTATGTATTAATGTAACATGAAAAAGTCGTTGCTCATGCTTCCAGGCAACTAAAAGGCTATGAAGAGAATTATCATGTGCATGATCTGGAGTTAGCAGATGTTATTTTCACCCTCAAGATCTAAAGACATTACTTATATGGTGAGCAGTTCGTTGTTTACACCGATCACAAGAGTCTAAAGTATCTATTTTCTTCGAAGGAGTTGAATATGAGGTAGTGAAGGTGGCTAGGATATCTAAAGGATTTTGATTTTTCTATCTAGCATCACCCTGGGAAAGAAAATGTGGGGGCGGATGCTCTTAGTCATAAGCCTATGGTTTCTCTATCTTGTTTAATGATTAAGGAATGGAATCTGCTAAAGCAAATTGCCAATCTAAAGTTGGATGTGGAAGCTAAGGAAGGTCATCTTTTGATTGCCAAAATTAGTGTGCAGCCCGACATATTAACCAAGATTAAAGAACTTCAGGATGTTGATCCATTTTTGGTAGAAGTTAATGGAAGCTTAGATAAAAGATAGGAATTTGATGTTTCAAGTGATGGAAGGCTTTTGTTCCAAGGTAGGACATGTGTACCTAATCACATCGGCATTAAGGAGAAGCTCATGGAGGAGGCGCATCGTTCCAAGTATACTATCAATCTAGGAGCTGCTAAGATGTACGAAGATATAAAGATGACTTATTGGTGGCCGAATATGAAGAGGGAGATTACCGATTATGTGAGTCATTGTTTAACTTATTAGCAAGTCAAGGCAGAGTATTTGAGGCTAGCTGGTAAACTTAGACCGTTGAATATACCTATGTGGAAGTGGGGGAGTATTGGCGAGGATTTCATAGTGTGTTTACCAAAAACTCGTAGTGGATTTGATACAATGTAGGTCATTGTGGACCGATTAACAAAGTCAGCTCATATGTTCCCTATTAAGAATAAGTGGATTGTGGATGTGTTAGCAGCTTTGTATATTATGGAAGTGGTAAGGTTGCATGGCATTCCAGTATCTATTGTTTCAGATCGACATCCTAGATTCACGTCACATTTTTGAAAAGGTTTGAAAGCTTCTTTGGGAACCAAGTTAAATTTCAGCATAACTTTTCATCCGTAAATGAATGATCAAACAGAGAGAACTAACCAGATTATTGAAGACATGCTTAGAGCTTGTATAATAGACTTTGGTGGCTGTTAGCACGAGCACTTACCATTGATAGAGTTTGCTTATAATAACAGTTATGAGTCAAGTATTCAAATTGCTCCGTTTGAAGCCCTATATGGTCGGATTTGTAAAACACCTTTTTTTTGGGAAGAGATGGGCGAGAGGCAATTGATTGGTCCATATATTATTCAAGAGACCACCAAGAACATCTAGATTATCTGAGATCGATTAAAGATTGCACAATCTAGACAGAAAAGCTATACAGATAATAGAAGGAGAGACTTGGAGTTTCAAATAGGAGATCATGTTTTCTTAAAGGTTTTGCCAACGAGAGGTATTCAAAGGTTTGGAGTAAGGGGTAAATTGAGTTCGAGATTCATTGGTCCATTTGAAAATTTGGAGAGAGTTGGAGAAGTGACTTATAGGCTAGCTTTGCCCCTGCAGTTGACTGGAGTGCACGATGTATTTCAAGTATCTATACTCAGGAAGTATGTGTATGATCCCTCTCATGTGATTCGTCATAATGATTTGGTGCTGCAAAAGGACCTGTCTTATGAAGAGAAACCTATCAAGGTGCTGGATCGAAAGCTTCAGCAATTAAGAAATAGATCTATACCTATGGTCAAGATCCAGTAGAGCAGATGTAGTCAGGAAGAAGCAACGTGGGAGTTAGAAGAAGCTATCAAGAAGAAGTACCCAAAATTATTCGCAGGTATGTTCTATCACCCTGATGACTTCATAGCGTATGAATTTTGGGATCAAATTCTTTTTAGAGGGGGAGAGTGTAGCAACCCAGTAATATATATATAAACTATAAATAAGGAATAATTTTTCTAATTATCCTCATAATAAAATAGAGATAATTATCTAAGTGTGCAAATAATCAACTAAAATAAGTGTAAAAATTAGAATAAAGTAAAATGGTTGAATTGGGCTTAATTGGTGTTCTTTTGGGTAAAAAATAGGGCCTAATTAGATAGATAATAATAGTAATAATGGGCCAAAAACCTTAAAATCAGACTAATTGGGGGAAACCCTAAATTGATGGGTGAAACCTAGATAATTGAGCTTAAAGCCTTAGGGAAACCCTAGCGCACTTATAGAAGAACATCATCCTTCAAAATTCTGACCTAATTAGGGTTTTGGGTTGGCTTTGGTGACGCTAGATAGAGTAAAAGATCGAGTTTTTTGGAGTATTTCGAAGGGGGACTATATTCCTTGATTAGATCGAGTTTGGGAGGTTAAACCCCTATATATAGGGCCCAATCGAACCCGAGATGACCCCTTAGTTCATGCCAAGGCAAGGAGGTAGAGGAGAGGATCAGATTTGGGTGAAGGAGGTGAGGATTTGAGGCGTTCGTGGAGAGAGCGAAGTTCGTTGTCCTCTTCCATAGATCGAGTCAAAGGTAGGTTTTCTCTCAGGCACAAACCAATTAATATTTTAAATCATGTTGATATGCATGTGTAGAAGATTTAGAGTGCTAATTGCCCAATTTTCATCGCTTATACTGCATGAATTTGATGATTTAAGGCATGCTCCATCGTCCCGTGCCGGAACAGGATTTTTGTTCGTAATCGCAGTCCTCACAGGCACCGCGTTCTGAATGTGGCCCTACGATAGACCGCGATCATAAGCTTTTGTCTAAAATATGTTTTTCTGTTTATAACATTTTTATTTCAAAAATTAATTACTTTTCAAGAACGGGGTTCCCTCCTAGACCGCGAGCTTAAATAGTATTTTATTCAACGTGTGGTTTTTCCATATGAAAATTCTTATAAAATAGTTATTTTCACTGGTACGCGTTCTCCATCTTGACTGCTATCCGATCACATCCCAAGAGTTGACCGCATTCTAAAAAATGAGTTATTTTGAACCCTAGCTTTTCCCAGTTGGTTTTATGGCATGTCTAGGTTTAATATCTTGTTGTTTGGACTGATCATGGCATCTAAATGCACTAAATAACTAGGCCATCATGAAAGAAGGTTAATTTCATAAGATTCCTTATCTCCATGTTATCTTAAAAGAATAGCAATATCGTAATACCTGGAATTTTTGCATCTCATGGCATGATCCTCTATCTTTGCACACGATTTTGATTGGTTTAATGACGGATTGTATATTGCCTTGTTCAAAGGCTTGATCACTCCAGTGATAATAACCTTCTGCTTGTTACTTGGTCTACGGTAGCATGATAGGAACACAATTCTTGGTGAAGTTAGGACCCTCCGCCAGATATTCCTGTTGTCGGACTGGAACTTTCTTCATCGAGGCCTCCATAAGTCTTCGCAGGCTTGGGATTCCCACTAGGACGCCGTGTAAGGATTCGGTCAGCATGGTTCAGGCAACGTAGCAGATAATAAAAAATTTTCAACCTGAACCTAGGCTTTATATAATCCTAGAACCATGCTCTAATAGATGTAATAGAATTACTTAACCCCAAATAGCGGGTTGTAGTTCGTTACCTTACGCGGAACGACATTGTCTGGAACACCTGATGTCGATTTTCACAAACACCGAGCCGCACAGATGTATGGCCTCTAGAGTTGATCTACACGGATCATCACGCGGTGACGGCGTCCACCTGTTCTTTCCCCCGTACACGAACCACCGATGCTCAAAACCCCCTTCTTCTTCCTTAGGCCTTTATCCCCTGAGAGGAAGAGAGAGAGACCAACATGGGAGAGAGAGAGAGAGAGCAAGAGGGAGAGGGAGAGGGAAAGAAAAGGAGGAATAGCCTTCTTTTAAGTGCTTGGCTTAAAGAGAAGAAAGGCTTTACGTGGGATGCATATATATAAGGGTTGGTCTCTTTCTAAAAGAGCCTCTAAGAACAAATATTATATATGTATCCATTCATATTATTGTACATATGTATTAAGCCCTTCTTATATTCCTTTCCAAAAGGAATTTAAGGCTTTTAACATATACATTTGCATAATAATACCCCGTCACCCGAGAATCCATTGTGTGTGATCCTCTAGGCCCATAGTCACTCTAGTTTAAGGCTCATTAACTTTTAATTTCTAATTAGAAGTAAATTAAATTATTATTCACTTCTACTAGAGTCGAATAATAGTTTAATTTATTTCAAACCTTTGATCACGTTGGGTCAAGCAAATCCGCGTGATCCCAGAGGACGTCGGGTTCAAACCACCTTGTCCAGTACCTATATGTCTACAGTTGCCGCCTGGCTATAATCCTTCCTCCTTCTATGAGTCTGGTTAGATCGAGGATATGGTAGCTGTCAAATCACATGATCGTGCCATTTGACCATGTCCTCCTTAAAGTGTATGACGTCTATTCTAAACGAACTCACATGACCTTGGCCAGCGATTTAATAGAGCGTTAGTGTCATGACCCATTAACTGTCTGATATATACCCGACAGTGAGCGATTTCCTCTTGACCATTGATGATCTTCACACGTATCCTGAAATGATTAACAACTTGGCAATTCATGACTTATGGTTAAAGTCACTTAGCTAACTCAATAAATCATTCCAGTTCTCGTGTAAGATCCGATCAATGTCTCAGGTCAAAGGACCAACGATGCTACTGAGATAATTGGATCTTCAGTTAACATTAGGTATATTCAACCATCTGAAAATCCAATAGCAGATCAGTTCAATGTACATCCTCCTAGGTCATACACCTATACATATGTGTTGGTGCCCCGCACCAGTGACCATGAGACTGGTCCCGTACACATCATGTGTACTGGTTTACTAGGTAATCAAAGTCCCCGAGTGATTACCCTCCAACCAGGAACAATTTTAAGGTATGTGTCCTTATAAAGCCAGTCTCATGATCGAGATCCAATCTCGAGTAGACTTTACAACCACATATCTTAGGGACATTGTAAAGTAATATACAATCACACATTTACGCTCAAATATCACTTCGTTAATAATGAACAAGATCATACAACTATCGGGCCTACCCGACCCAAAATTGGCATGCAGCACACTAATACTAACAATCTCCCACTTGAACTACAGCCAATTGCTAATAACTTTGAGGCCCATCTTATCCCGATGGCGCTCTAATATAATCTGTGTCAAAGGATTAGTTAGTGGATCTACTATGTTATCTTCCGACGGTACACGCTCTACCATCACATCTCCACGATCAATAATCTCCCAAATAAGGTGGAAGCGCCTCAAAAGATGCTTTGACCTTTGGTGAGATCTTAGTTTCTTCGCTTGGGTGATGGCCCCATTATTATCACAAAATAATGGGATGAGAGCTTATATCTCAGGAACTACGTCGAGTTCCAAGATGAATTTCTTTAACCAGACGGCTTCCTTAGCAGCTTCAGCCATAGTAATATATTCTACCTCCGTCGAGTCTGCAGTTGTATCTTGCTTGGAGCTTCTCCAACTGACTGTCCCTCCATTCAACATGAATACAAATCCAGACATGGATTTACAGTCATATGGATTTGACTGAAAACTAGAGTCTGTGTAAGCTCTAAGCTATAGGTACTCTCCTTTATAAAGTAGAAAAAGATCTTTAGTCCTCCGCAAGTACTTAAGGATGCCCTTTACTGTCTTCCAGTGCTCCTCGCCTGAATTTGCCTGATGTCTACTGACAATGCTCAAAGCATTGGCAACATCAGTCCCTGTAGATAGCATTACATACATGATTGACCCTATGGCCAAAGCATAGGGTACCTTATTCATGTGTGCCACCTCCTCATATGTTTTAGGGCTCATCCCATTAGATAGGCCAATTCCATCTCTCATAGGAATGAGACCTCTCTTAGAATATTCCATCCTAAACCTTTTGAGGATAGTGTCTATGTACATAGATTGGGATAATCCTAGCATCCTTTTAGATCTATCTCTGTAGATCCTTATGCCCAGCACATAGGATGCTTCTCCCAAATCTTTCATGGAGAAGGTCTTGGACAACCAAGACTTAGTTGATGTCAACATCTCTACATCATTCCCAATGAGTAAGATGTCATCAACATATAGGACCAAGAAGGTCACAGAGCTCCCAGTGACCTTCTTGTAAATATAGGGTTCATCTTCATTCCGAATGAAGTCGAAAGTTTTGATAGTTTCATCAAATCTTAAGTTCCAGCTCCGAGATGCTTGCTTCAATCCATAAATGGACCTTTGAAGTTATCATACCTAATTAGGATGAAGCTTGGATGTGAATCCTTCGGGCTGTACCATGTACACCTCTTCTGACAGATTTCTATTAAGAAAAACTATCTTCACATCCATTTGTCAAATCTCATAATCTAGATATGCATCAATGATAAGGAGGATTCTGATTGACTTAACCATGGCCACTGGCGAAAATATTTCATCATAGTCAATGCCTTGTCTTTGACGATACCCCTTTGCCACTAATCCGGCCTTATATGTGTCAATATGTCCATCTGCATCGATCTTCCTTTTGAATATCCACTTGCAGCCTATAGGGACTTTTCCTTCGGGTACATCAACCAAGTTCCAAATTTTGTTGGTGTACATGGACTGGATCTCTGAATCCATTACCTCTTGTCATTTCTCTGAGTCCACACTACGGATCGCCTCCTGGTAGGATTGAGGATCTTCATTCTCATCGAGACATACCTTAGAAGACCTCTCTGAGACATGTCCAACATATCTCTCAGGTTCTCTTGGTAGTCTACCAGATCTCTGTAATATCTGTGTTTCATTCTGAGTAAGATCAACCGATACAGTCTCATCTAATGAGATAGTGTCTTCAGGTTGTGGTTCTTGGACATCGTCCAATTCTATCTGGCTCCCACTATTTTTCTGGAGTAGATATTCTCTTTCTAGAAATATAGCTCTCTTAGCCACTAAGACCCTTTGCTCAGATGGGTGATAGAAATAATATCCAAATGTCTCCTTTGGATATCTCACAAACCTATACTTATCGGTTCTTGACTCAAGCTTATCACAATCGTTCTTCTTTACATGGGCAGGACACCCCCAAATTTTAATGTGGTAAAAATTTGATTTCTTGCCCTTCCATATCTCATATGGAATAGAAGGAACAGAATTACTCGAGATCCTATTCTGTAAATAGGCTGCAGACTCTAAGGCATAGCCCCAGAGAGACAAGGGTAATCCTGACATGGACATCATGGATCGGACCATGTCTAACAAGGTCCTATTTCTCCTCTCGGATACACCATTGTGATGTGGTGTATACGGTGGAGTCCACTGAGAAACAATTCCATTGTCTTTAAGATAAAGAGTGAATTCATGGCTAAGGTATTCTCCTCCTCGATCTGATCAAAGAGCCTTAATACTCTTCCCAGTCTATTTCTCTACTTCATTCTTGTATTCTTTAAACTTCTCAAAGGCTTTTGATTTATGTCTCATTAAATACACATAGCCATATCTCGAGAAGTCATCGATAAAAGAGATGAAATAGAGGTGACCCCCTTTTGCTTCTACGGATATGGGTCCACATACATCTGAGTGTATGAGCTCGAGAAGGTCAGCAGCTCTCTCACCATGTCCACTAAACGGAGCCTTGGTCATATTCCCCATGAGACAAGACTCACAAGTATCAAATGGCTTGTATTCGAATGAATTCAAATACCCATTTGAGTGTAGGTGAGAGAGTCTTTTTTCACCTACATGACCAAGCCTGCAATGCGAGAGATATGTAGAATTCACTTCATTGGCATTGGAAACCTACATAACATTAGAACATGTATCTAATACATAAAGACCATTGACTAATGAACCATTAGCTATCACCAAACCATTATGCATTATAGAGCACCCAGTCCTATTAAAAGCCAATGTATATCCAATGTTATATAAGCTAGAGATTGAAATAATGTTCTTAATGATATTAGGAACATAATAGCGGTCATTCAACACCAGAATGACCCCTGAAGGTAAACTAAGACGTGCAGTCCCGACAGCTTTGGTAGCAACTAAAGCTCCATTGCCCATCCTCAGCTCAATCTCCTTTTTGCCCAGCCGCCTTCTATTTGCCAACACCTGCAAAGAGTTACAGATATGAGATGCATATCCAGTATCCAATACCCATAATGTAGATGTCACATATGACAAATTAAGGTCTATGATAAAAATACCTTCATTTAGAATTACCTTGCAATTCCTTTTCCAATGCCTAGGTTGTCCACATCGAAAACACTTGTCCTCTTTTTCATTCTTCTTGCCCTTTCCTTTGTGAACTTTGGCGACTTCCTTACCCTTGGCCTTCTTCTTTCCCTTCTCTTTGTCACCTTTGGTGGATATCTGGGTGGCCTTCCTTTTCCTGTTGGCCTGGCCAACAATCATTATAGAAGATGGTTTATCTTTCTGCATGGTTCCTTCAGTACTTTTCAACATGTTGAGTAGCTCCGGAAGAGTTGCCTCAATCCTATTCATGTTGAAGTTTATGATGAAGGGAGAAAATGAGTCAGGCAATGACTGGAGAATAAGATCAAAGCACAGTTCAAGATCCAACTTAAACCCTAGTGCATTGAGTCTCTCAATCCACTCCATCATTTTCAGTACATGAGCATGTACTGAATCACCCTCTGACATCCCTGTCCTGAAAAGCTTCTTAGAGATATCGTACCTCTCAATCCTACCCTGCTCCCCGAAGAGCTGGCGTAGGTTAAGAAGTATGCTTCTACAATCAGTCTTTTCAAATTACCTCTGCAGCTCAGGAGCCATAGAGGCCAGCATATAACATTGGGCAAGGGCTGAGTCTTCTGACCATTTGGCATAATTCATTAAATCGCTCTCGTCGGCATCAAGAGCTGACTCAGAATGAACCGTGTCCAATACGTAGGCTATTTTTTCGGCGGTGACGACTATGCATAAATTACGCAGCCAATCCGAGAAATTCGGTCCAGTCAGTATGTTGGCATCTAAGATGCCACGGAGGGGGTTGGACGATGACATCGTAACCTGGATAATAAATAAAAGATAACTTAGCATGTGTTGAAATTTTAACTTAGATGTGATTTTCTATCTTAGTTAGTCCCACTATTTTTCGATCAAACTATATAACCCTAAGTATATAGAACAGGAGATCAGCAGGATCATCCTAGTGGGTTGGAATCGCAACGAGACTGAGGTATGACCTTGTGGAAAGCACAACAAGCCATACACCATCTCAATGGCAGTCAACAAGCACTTGCATCCAATGCAATATCCGATATTCGACCCCCGAGAAGTCATCCTCTTGTGGAAAGCACAACAAAGGATACTCTCGGTTAGATCTAACCACCATTACGACATAGCAATGAGTTTATGACCCGACGCTTGTAGAAAGCACAACAAGGTCAAGTTCAATTCCCCACCACATTGAGGCCTAGCCTTAGAGTTGCATCCTTCCCCCAAACCCATGGACCTTGTGGAAAGCACAACAAATCCATGAGATGAAGACATTCATTCACCACATAATGATGGAGGGCCACGACGACTCCTAGAGCCATGCTTTCTAGATCTAAAATTAAACTGTGAGGGAATTTGATTTTATCTTGGTCTCACCCTAGGTGGTAATATAATTATATCCCATATATTTACCGTACCTAGTAGTTTGCACAAAGTAAATGCATTCAATGCAAAAATTAAATCGCAAGTGATCATGGACCCTATGCCTAATGCTACTAAGATATCTGGCTCGCTTCCGAAGCCACTGGATCGTCCTTGTTGGGTGTGCTTCACGCCTTCAATTTTCGATATCGCATAAATTATAACTTTTACATGGCACGTAGGCCGGAAAAATTTAAATTACATGCCAATTGAATTCCAGAAGCCCTCAGAGTACAACCAGTGTAGGGAGATAGAAGTACATAGGAATTTCACTAGAGAGAGAAGGGAGGTTCGCAGGCCCCAAATAATAACATTAGCTATGTCCATGATCACTTGCCAACTCACACATTCAAATCAATCAAGGGTTATTTCTGAAAATAATCCTTACATTTGGATTAAAAAATGGGATGTGCAAACAAAAAAAGGCTGGCTTTATTTAATTTTAAAAAATCCAAGTTGGGTCAACTAAAATTATAACATATAAGCAAGCCAATTCAAGGTAACATTAAGCAAAGCATACAAAGAACCATCATTTATAGCAGGGGCATGCATATTTGAATCTAATTCAAATTATTCAGATAATTGAGATAATTATTTAAATTTAAATTTAATTATCTAATAATTAAATTTAAAAATAAATTTAAATAATTTAATTATTTAAATTTAAATTCAAATTAATTATCCAATAATTTTATTTGAAAGTAAATTTAAATAATGTAATTATCCTCAATTATCATATTCTAAAATTTAAATTTTGAATTTAATAATTATCTAAAAATTAAAAATTTAAAAATTTGAATTTTCTATAAGTATCTTCAATAAAATTCAAATTTTGAATTTAACAATTATGTAATAATTAAAATTAAAAATATTGAATTTCTCATGATTATCTTCATTTATTACACATTTATCTCAAATTAAGTAATAACTATCTCAACTCATTACATTCAAAAGTTAAATAAAATTTCAGATTTGAATTTTTCATTGAGAAAAGATAATTAACATTAGGGATAAAAATTAGATTAATTTGATATGTCCATACATGTATATATATATTATGTAAATTAATGGCACAAAAATTACAAAGAAGCAATTTAAAAAAAATAAAAAAAATTGGTGGTCAAAGCATGCTGGCGCGGCTGCCCACTCGTGCGCCCGTGTGGCGGGCACGCTCGCCCGCCACTGTCGCCCGCCTGTGCCGCTCGCCACGCGGGCGCCCGCCCGCAGTGGCGGGGGGGCGCACAGGACGCCTTGTGCGCCGCTGTGCGCCCCTATGCACCCAGTAATTTTTAATTTTTATTTTTTGCCCGGGAACTAACGATGCCGAGCATCCCATTCCCTTTCTCTTCGTGAACAACGATGCCCAGCATCGTGTAATGCAATTTTGTTCTTCCAGAAACAAGGATGCATAGCATCTTATAATCCAATTTTAAAACTTGAAGATCATCAAAATATTGCCCCTAAACATTATTCTATGTTGAGAAATTGCATCGATCAGTGCGTAACCTGGCTCTGATACCACTGTAAGGATTCGGTCAGCATGGTTCGGGCAACGCAATGGATAATAAAAATTTTTTAACCCGAACCCAGGCTATATGGAATCCTAGAACCATGCTCTAATCGATGCAAAAGAATTACCCAACCGCAAATAATGGGTTGTAGTCTTTACCTTACGCGGAACGACGTTGTCCGCAACACACGATGCTGATTTTCACAAATGTCGAGCCGCACAGATGTACGGCCTCTAGAGCTTATCCATACGGATCCTCGCGTGGTGACGGCGTCCACCCGTTCTTTCCCCCGCACATGAACCACCGATGCTCAAAACCCCCTTCTTCTTCCTTAGGCCTTTCTCCCTTAAGAGGAAGAGAGAGAGACCAACATGGGAGAGAGAGAGAGAGCAAGAGGGAGAGGGAAAGAAAAGGAGGAATAGCCTTCTTTTAAGTGCTTGGCTTAAAGAGAAGAAAGGCTTTATGTGGGATGCATATATATAAGGGTTGGGCTCTTTCTAAAAGAGCCCCTAAGAACCAATATTGTATATGTATCCTTTCATATTATTGTACATATATATTAAGCCCTTCTTATATTCCTTTCCAAAAGGAATTTAAGGCTTTTAACATATACATTTGTACAATAATACCCCGTCACCTGAGAATCCATTATGTGTGATCCTCTAGGCCCATAGTAACTCTAGTTTAAGGCTCATTAACTTCTAATTCTCAATTAGAAGTAAATTAAACTTATTATTCGCTTCTACTAGAGCCGAATAATAGTTTAATTTATTCCGAACCTTTGATCACGTTCGGTCAAGCAAATCCGCGTGATCCCAGAGGACGTCGGGTTCAAACCACCCTACCCGGTAACTGTATATCTACAGTTGCCGCATCGCTATAATCCCTCGCTCCTTCTATGAGTCTGGTTTGATCGAGGGTATGGTAGCTGTCAAACCCCATGATCGTGCCATTTGACCATGACCTCCTTAAAGTGTATGGCATCCGTTCTAAACGAACTCACACGACCCTTGCCAGGGATTTAATGGAGCGTCAGTGTCATGACCCATTAACTATCTGATATATACCTGACAATGAGCGATCCCCTCTTGACCATTGATGTTCTTCACAAGTATCCTGAAATGGTTAACGACTTGGCAATTCATGACTTATGGTTAAAGTCACTTAGCTAACTCATTAAATCATTCCAGTTCTCGTGTAAGATCCGATCAATGTCTCAGGTCAAAGAACCAATGATGCTACTAAGATAATTGGATCTTCAGTTGACATTAGGTATAATCAACCATCTGAAGATCTAATAGCGGATCAGTTCAGTGTACATCCTCATAGGACGTACACCTACACATATGTGTTGGTGCCCTGCACCAGTGACCATTAGACTGGTCCTGTACACATCATGTGTACTGGTTTACAAGGTAATCAAAGTCTCCGAGTGATTACCCTCCAACCAAGAACAATTTTAAGGTATGTGTCCATGAAAAGTCTGTCTCATGATTGAGATCCCATCTCGAGTAGACTTTACAACCACATATCCTAGGGACATCGTAAAGTAATATACAATCACACATTTACGCTCAAATACCACTTCGTTAATAATGAACAAGATCGTACAACTATCGGGCCTACCCGACCTGAAATTGGCCTGTAGCACACCAATACTAACATGCCGAGTAGGTTGTACCCTAAAAACCCTAAAAACCACTAGAATCCACATCCTACTATGTAGGATAGGCTTCAACTAGCCTTTTGAAAGATAGAACGAGGTTCTATCTGTGATCTATTGAGTCTGTATTGAACACGACCTGTCCACAAACTGCTTTCAGGTTCTATTTGAGAACGTGCCTGATCATAGGCCATATTCTTTCCAACCCCTGAGTGAATTGCGGCCTTCGGTCCGACCATGTTCATCTCTGAAGGCGGTTTCCACCTGACCACGTTCATCAGAAGGTGATGCTTTGTTAGATCGGATTCAACCTAGTGTTTCCAATGATCGAGTTTTTGTAATGTTCGAGTGCCTACATGTCCCTAAGTCCGAGGTTCATTGTGCTTGACATATTTCCTCGTTCTCCTTGACCCATTGAGGGTATTATTGAGATTCTTGTACCTTAATACTTAACTTAATTTGAATTCTTGATGAGTTTGATCTAAGTTCTAATCTTAGTTCATATTTCAATGATATCCTTGATATTGTATAGGCCTATAATTATTTCATTCCTTTCTTGTTACTGGAACATAACTTCTTTGGATTCATTGGCCACTAATGAATGAATGAAATTGTCTAGAAACTAATGAATGGGACTTTGGTCCAAATTGACCCCAATGCCTGTCGTAGAGGGCCCAGTCAAGTCCTGGGAGGAGCATCCGAAAAATTGAATAACTGCGGGAATATTGATCAAGTGTGGTGATGGCATTGCACCAAACCCAATGCAAGATTGAATCTAGACATTCCAATGAATGATTGAATGATCGAATCAAATTAAATATTTCTCTTGACCCAGAAGGGATAACTTGTTATTGAAACTCGAATGTTAATGGGCCAATTTTAATGTTATGTTGATCCTAATGTCCAGTCCATTGATATATTGTGCTAGCTTAGTATTGAATACTTCAATGAACGATTGTCCTTATCATAGCTTATTCCTTGATATTGTCTCGTACTCTAAATGTAACGCCCAAGGATTTTTTCTAAGAATTTTTTGGATCTTAAAATATAATTATTAAGCATTTAATGGGCTATAAATGAATTTTACTTGAATAAATCTAATTATTTAAGCCCTACAAAAATCTAAGAGGATTAGGCCCATGTAATAAACCCAATAGGCCCAAAAAGATTATTTTGGACCTTAGCCCATTTCTAGAAACTAGGAATGGGTGTAAACACGGAATTAAAGGAGATAATTACTCCTTGGTATATAAGGGATAATAATGGGGATAATATCAAAGAGTTTGAACTAATTTGAAAGTCGGCGCTCACGAAGTCAAACGGTCTATCGCGAAACCGCATGGGGAGTCAAACGGTCTAGAGCTAGACCGCTTATCTCTGTCAGTTCCGTGAGTATGAGAAAACGATAAAAGGATGGATTTTTAGCATCCAAATCACCTAGGATCGACTCTATCTACTAATTAGATAATTCTAGAAGGATAGTAGATCGAATTGAAAGCCTAAATGGGACTCTAAGTTCGTTCTAATCCTCAAAACCCTAGCTAACCCTATAAATAGATCCCAGATTTGACCTGTGCAACCCTTACTTTTGGCTCGTGTGGAATTAAGGTAAGGAGGATGAATTAGAGGTAAGTTTCTTCTAGGAATTTGTTTATTATGGTTAGAACTAATTACCCTCCAAATTTTGTTCTAGGAGATCAAGCCTGCAGGAAGATAGAAGGTTCCAAGGTTGCTGATTCTACACAAGTAACTGAGGAATTAATGCGTCCGACCCAGATTGATCAAGAAATTCAAAGCCCTAAACAAGGTATTTAGCAACAGTGTTTTTAGAACTTTCTGTTACCCTTCATATTTTGATTTACCCTCAAAATTTCACGTCAATAGGTCAAGAGAATCAGGAGATACAAGGGCGGGAAGTTGCTGATTTAGCACGAGAACGTGCAGAGCTAGGGCTTACTTCCAGTTTGGAATTAATAGTCTAGGAGCATTAATTAAGGTAGGTTATCTCATGAATGGCTCAAATTTGAAGTCAGGAATAAAAGCCCTCTGAATTCGTGTGTTTTCATGCATTATACTTTGAGAATTTCATGTTTTAGTAGGACTATGCATCTAAGTTAAATCCTCATGCATGAACTAGCCCTAATAAAGTAAAAAGAAACTTTTCTTGTTAAATACATGAACCTATGCATATTGTTGGCCTATATTTGTTCTATCATGATTATGGAAGTTTATATATATTGATTTCCATGCATCATGTATCTTAGTTTAGCATTTGACTTTATTATTATTTGAACTCGGATTTATATAGGAGCAAACGGTCGTCCTGTAGACTGCCTAGTATCTTAACGGTCCTACGACAGACCCCTAGCCCGATAGCATAAGCGGTCGCCTGACTTACCATTTGGCCAGTTAAACGGTTCTATTCTAGACCGTTTGGTTTTCTGATTTTCTACAATATTGATAATCCAAACATATTGTGGATTAGCCAAAGTTAATATATAATAAGCCTAGTTAACTAAGTTTATTTCTTGGTTTGATTATTGGTTTTATATACTTAGTTAATTTCATTGTTTATCATCATAGATTTCATGTTTTGTGCACATTGGTATTATTTAAACTTATGTTAGTTTATGAGCAAAATTATAGATTCGTATAATAAATATATGTTAAAACATGATAGATGATTCATATCACTGGTTTATCACGGTTCTCTCTCTTCTAAGAGTCATTTTCATAAGTACATGGCACATATCCCGATATGTTGTCATTAATTACACTTTTTTACACATTAAGGACACAATCTTGGACTTGATGACCTCTCCTTTGGATATTCCTCCTAACGGACTAGGAAATCTTGTTTCAAGACCTCCATAAGACTCCGCGAGCCTGGGATTCCCACTAGGACGCCGAGCTGGTTGTACCATTAAAACACATTGTCTAGAAAATCACTTATCGATGTTTTGTATTTCTGGACCTAAGCAGCCATATGGTTGATCATCTGAGTTTGCTAGCAGCCATTTACTAGACCGCTAAAGGACATTAAACGGCCATCCACTAGAACGCAAGGCTTCAGAGATGGGTTTTTGTATATCAGACTTTGTCTTATCAAACGACCCTTCACTTGACCACTTGGATTTCTAAACAGTCTTGTATATGACCGCTTGCATTTCAAAACGGCTCAGTAATAGCCCGTTTGGATCCTGATTATGTCTAACCCGAGATTTGAACTTTGGGGTTGGTTTTCTTGAATGCCTAGATGGTCTTCTGATTATCTAGAGTCTAAATTATGGTTAACCAAGTTAAGCTAGCATTATGAAACTTAAAGAAAGTACCGTTATGCTGCCGACGTTTTTCTAGCATGACCTAGTTATAAACTCATTTTCTTGAAATCTCTTGTTCTTAATTGAAGCATTCTTTTTTTTGTTACCTTATCATGGAACTTATCTTGAACTTGTGTATTATTGGCCACATTATTACTATAAACGTGAAAGTAGCTTGATTTATACTTGAAGATGCTGTTCGAGCACGGATTGTATTCAAGGGCTCTATACTAGTCTCCTCGGCTGATTGTTAGAAACATACTGTAAATCATGGGGTATGATGCTACTGGCGTCGCATTGCGTTGGGACTACTTTCTTTATAAATAAGTGAAATGTCTATAGAAATCCACATAAATTCACGAAGTACTTACTACTAAGTGAAGAGTACATTCTTGCTTGTTACATGACTTTCTAATGCATAGCCTTCATGGTTATGAAAAGTAAATTCTTTTTACATTCTTGAAAAGGCCAGATCTACATTCTTGTTATATACTTGTTCAAATCACATTCTTGTATCTCAAGTTTGATCATATCTTGTTACTTTAGCTTTATTCGCATGTTTCATCGTATTTGCATGATTACCTTATTCTTTAGAGCTAAAATGCTAATCATTTAAATTTACCTTCATGTTGATACGAAGATACCTACTGGGCAAATGTGCTCATTACCCTACTTTCTAATCTTTTTCAGGAAATTCTAGTGGGACGGATTCCAATTACTCAAGTGATGGATCCGAGAGTGATTAAAGGACAAACGACTCAAGAGAAGCTTTAGTTATTAAATGTCTAGTCGAGTCGTGAAGTAATTTTTATTTTCTTGAGTCTAGTGAAAAGATCTTATGTACTCTGGGAATTATTTTATGAAGGAATAAAGTTAAAGGTTTTAGTGAATTATATTGTGCAATTACTCTTATGTGATTGTCTTGCGCTCTGATTATATTGCTTGCTCGAGACGTACTAGCCGATTGTTCACATTCTCGATTATTTCCGCTGCCTAATCTCGGGACGTGACACTAAAGTTCTTTCCTTATCGATCGTGACATATTGTATCTTCCATTGTCTCATGATTTGGCATGTGATTTTCATACCATGGCATATAGACATATTGCATAAGACGATTAATTACTTATATTTGCCTGGTTAATGAGGAGTAATCCCTACTAAGCGTTCGCTCACATAGTGTTTTGAATATTTTTCAGGTAGTTCTAATGATGAAGAACATCAATCGGATGGACTAGGACTAGATTGATCATGAGCGACCTCCTAGAAGATTGTGTCTTTAGAGTCTAGTGAAATTACCTTTTGTAATGAGTCTTGATATTGAGTCATAAGAAAGTTTGGAGTCTCTATGTCAAGAAAGAAATTGTAATTTTATTTCTTAGTAAGTTAATGATCGAGTATTTAAACTATGGAATTCTCTTGATTATTAATAAAGTTCATTTTGGTTGAATTATGATATCTTGTCCCTTAAAATTCTCGATTTTGCTCTGATTGAATGAATGATTATGACTATCACGCTATGAGTTTCCGCATCGGGGCATGACACACAAGCCACATGGAAACTATACTATATGTATACGATCAAACCCACCATAGGGAAACCAAAAATCTCGTACTACATGAATCCATTCTCGGGCGACTGCCGCCCTCACATGGTCGAAACGGCCCAATTTCCATGGGTTTATGCAAATATCATACTAATTTATATATTCCAAGGTCAAAACTAGTCCACGGGACTCAAACTAGCAGAATAGCCCTCAATTCGGTCGACCCGCACAACTGGTCGGTCGACATGCAAAGGATGGGTCGGTCGACCGGCCATCCCAGTCAGTCGACCAGCTGGGAGGTTTGGTAGATAGGACTACCCCTGGCGGTCGAACGAAATTCCCAGTGGCTACCTGTTCTACCAAGTGCCCAACCAATCGACCAAACCTAGGGAACGGTCGACCGATTCTAGTTTATCCGCAATGGGAACCCCTCTCGGGACCCGTTCTACACCCCACTCACTCCATACGATGGGGAAAACAAGAGGGAACCATTCCCCGCCATCCAAACTGTCGGAAAACACATTTTAAACTACAAATCACCACCCTAATCGGTGGAATCGTCTACCACCACAAAATATGCATTTTAACCCAAACATTAAAGAAACCCACTCTTCATCACCTGAATTGACTTGGAATCATGAGGAAATAATGCAAAGAGGGTAAGAATGCATCCCCCTATCTTTTCCAAAGAAATCACACACGTTTGGGGTCGATCCATGTCGAAATCGCTTCGTTCCACGACTGATTCTTCACGAAAAAGCAAAAACTCCCCGCCACGACGCCACCTCCCATTCCATGCTCCAGTCCTCGCCACTCGTCACCCACGCCTCTGTCTACCTCGCCCACCTGTCCTCCCCGTCAATTGTCGGAGAAGATGAGGGAGAGACGTAAGAGTGAGAGGGAGAGAACGAGAGGGGGAGGGAAGGGTTATGGGAGAGAGGGAGAGAAATGAGGGGAGAGGGGTTTTAAATAAAGAATATTTTATTATTCTTTTTTCTCCTCTTAAGCCTTTAAAATCCAAACAAAATGGAAAAATTTACAAATTTCAGCTCGATGACCATCGAAAAATGCACAACTCACTAGCTAAATCGTAAAACTCGAAAACGTCTTGTCTCTTATTTGAGGGACCCGAAGATCCAATGTTCCCAAAATTTATTTTTAATTAGAAAACACATTCTGAAACCCGTGGGAACACTCCAATACACACAGATGCAAGATTTGAAAATCGGGGCATGACAGTCCTCCTCACATAAAGAAATTTTATCCGCAAAATTTAGGACAAGGCACAGTAACTCGAGGGAAGGAGCGACTCATTCCATTGGCAACTTAGAAGCCTGACTCAACACTTCATTCTCTTTCCGGAACTTCTCAAGGAAAAAACCAAACAACTACATTAAGCAGAATCACCATATTTCTCATCTGCCACTCAATGATCCTGGCATCATCATCAGACCTCTCAAATCCTCGTAGACCTGAAAACACCTGACACCAGCTTTACACTGTCGAAAGGTGGGGTCCGCACCATACATATTCATTCACTGGGGTGTCCTCACTTGACAAGCCAATTAGAGCATCAACTTTTATAGCCCCTGAATAAACCGACATCATCACCATAACGTCCCCCAGCTCTGATTATCTCACCCAGTCATCTAGACTGCTACTTCTTTGCCTTGATTCCAAGCCATGAACACTCGATGCTCTACAAGTTGAATCACCATCACATCACTGGACCAATTCTAGCCCCGTCACCATGTAGCAACCCGGAATAAAATAGTGAATAAATTGAGATTACTTAATTGTCTTCTCTAATTCAAAGTGGGAAAAATAGAAAAAAAGAGTATGTCAAATATGTAAAACCTCAAATATGTAAAACCTCCAGAAAAATAATTTTAACTTAATTAATGAAATGAAAAACCCAAAAGAAAATTTGAAATAGGATTATTGGGCTAAGAAATTAGGGCTTATTGGGTTAACTTGGAGTTTAAGGAAAATCCTTGACCTATTGGGCTCAAATCGAAGCCTGAACCCTAGCCCACCGTTGGTGTTCCACCATACCATGAAAACCCTAACCCTAGAAGCCCCAATTTGGGTTGGCGGCACTAGATAAGGTAAATAGTGGGTTTTGGGTGGATTTTTCTCTCTTGATTAATCTTGATCAAAATAGGATTTTAGAGGGCTTCCTAACCCTATAAATGGAGGGCCACACCTTGTAGAAAACCCTAAAGCTTCAAGAAATTCCTGCCACAAATTTTGTCAAAGGGGGCGAGACTAAAATGCCGACTCCCAATTTGTAGTCCACCATGATAAGGTTGAACCCTGCAGTTGATAGCTAGCCGACAATACCTTCTCATCTTCTGCACACTCCATGGATCCCCACCTCACAACGTGAAGCCTCAGAAGCACAACGTGCAAGCCGGGCCTCACCTGAAAATAAAAGGGGGTGAGCCTCATCTCATCGACTCTGTAGGGGTCTCGTGGATCCCCACCTCACAATGATAAATACACAGTGCAGTAAGTAACAATTCGGAATGGTGACTAGAACAAGAAAGGTAGTAAATAATAATTAAAGAAAAATAACCTCGTTACGCATGTACCATGGCCACCCAAAGTAAACCATACTATAACCTCAAATAATAGGATACCCTCGGCGGCTAGAACACTAAACCCCAATGGTAGAAAACTAGGGTCATTACACTCCAGTGACAAGTGCACTACCCACTAGAAGCAAGCCCGAATGCATCCACTAATGACTTAGTCTACAGCCTTAGGTGTCTCCCTACTTGTCCCATATAGAAATTGAGACACCGTACATAGTAACACAAGACAAGGGTCTAGTTAGGGTCACGTGCTTGTCAGCACACGTTCATAGACCCTGACCACGTGTGCACACACTAACTGACCGCGCTACATTAGGCCCTCTAGCTAATTTTCCTCCTAGCAAGGACTCGAGCAGCCATAGTTGGATGCCCTACAGAAATCAGCCCCAAACCATCTTACCTGGGTCTAGCTCTCCACCACTCCTAGGTGTGTCAACACCCGCATGCCCAGGCATGCTACGACTAGTGGGAAAAGGTCACTCAAGGCAAGTACCCACTATGAAACCACTAATGTGTCATCGGTCATGGACACATGCTCGTCGCATGGAACACGTGTCTTAATTCATAAGGCACAAGGCCGCCGAGGTTACTATGTTGAAAACCATAAACCAATCACATTTTCCCGCCATGGGATGCACCCACATGCTTGAAACTAAGTCATCGGGCGTCTCACCATGAGATGGCCCTCACGAGGTTTGCATGGCTAATTTCTTATTTATTTTATCCATAAATACTTCAATTTGAGTTCCGTGGTGAAAATCTGATTTTTTCGAGCCGAATAGGCCATTTCTACAATGGGTCGGTTGACCTTTAACCGAGGGTTAGTCAACCTACAGGGAGCGTCGATCGACTGGCCCGAAGGGGATCAGTCGACTGAATTTCCTAGAAAGATTCTAAACAGGAATTGGTCGACCGTTCCACGCGGTCGGTCAACCATTCCTCTAGATCAGTCGACCGAATGCATTTTGGTGAACCGAAACCACATGTGCACCCTACCGTTCTTTTGCCAGGAATCGGTCGACCGAATCTCCAGATTGGTCGACCGATTCTGGCGATGACCGAATGGGAAGACCGTTTAGGGCCCCATTCCACACCCGACTAGCCCCATTGTGAGCGGGAAGCACGGGGAATCGATCCCCGACACCCAACACACCCATTGACGCCAAATGGACCACGAATCGCTGATCAAATCCCTAAAATCGTTGCTCACACCAAAACATGCGATTTACCAAAAACAAGATCGAAACCCGCTCATTCTCACCCGGATCTTCACGAATTGACGGGAAAATAAGCGGGGAGGTGGAAGCGTCTGTCCCCCTACCTGAGATGCCACTTTTACCACCTAGGATCACTCCAATCATTGTCGATCCACGATGAAACCTGGTGAAGCTTGGAAACCGTGACCTACCAACATGAGCATCCTCTACCATGCCCTCATGAGCCGCCTTCCGCCGCCGTCGTATCCTAGCCGTCTCCTTGCTAGCCGTCTGCAGCCGAAGGGAGGGAGGGTGGAACAGGTGGAACGGGTGGAACTAGAGAGGAAGAAGGAGTTCGGTGATGAGGAATAAGGGTACGCATGGGGGGTTAAAATTTCAGTTTTTGGGTTGCCTAAAACCCATCGAAGAAGTAAAATCGTCAATATGCCCATTCTCCTTCAATTTAATTAAGTAATCTCCAGAAATTTATTAATAATTCCATAATAATTTGACGATTCATTCGAAATTAGAAAGAAAATTCATGGCTCTTAAAATATTTACGAAAAATAGATCCGACACTTATTAGGTGGAAATCCAAAATTTTAGGGTATTATAGAGGAGATATAGAAGTAGGCTCTCGCCACCTCCAGCGGGAGGGAATGCAGGTGATCAAGCTAATTCTGCCTAGCCGGGACGGTCCGGGAGTTCTATGTATGTGATGTTCGAGGACCACAAGATCCTTCTCCAGGAAGGGTAGTGCCAGGGCCCCGACTACTAGTAGAGCCAGAGACTCCAGGAAGGATAACTCTTTGTAGTGGACAATGCTCCGACTGGGGTGTGCACTAGAAGACGCACATTCAAGTCCATTGCTACCAAACCCAACTCATCATTCAACACTTTTGAGAACTGCTCAGAAATGAACGAATGAGTAGCACCGATGTCAAACAAGATTCTAGCGTGGAAACTGGATATTGAAAGTGTACCTTCAGTTACATGGTCCGCTTGTTCCGCATCTTCTTTAACCAATGCAAACACTCGTGCTGGCGCTCGAGATTTCTCGGCTGGCTTTGCTACTGCTGGCGCTGCTATTACTGCTACCGGGGCTTTACTGGGTGTGTTTAACTGTGCCTTCGGACAATCCTTGATCTTGTGATCTGGGATTCCACATCTAAGACACCTTCCAGATACCATCCATCACTCCTTACCACCATTCCATCTTCCACAATGCTTGCATTCTGTCTTGTCTCCTGATGATCCTCCCGATACACCGGTTTGTGGTGAAGCTGACTTTGTCGGTGCATAATCTGACGGTCGAGAAAAAGACTTCTTCTTCTTGCGGTCTTGTCGTTGAAATGTCGACAACGGCCTCTTCATCAATGCTTTCTTCTCCTTTTGATATTGGTCCATTTCACTTTCTTGTTAGCACGACGCACAAAGAGCTTCTTCCATCGTTTGATGATTGAATGCCACCAATCTAGTCCTCAGTGATGGTCAAAGTTCCATCATAAAATTTTTCACCTTCCTTCGCTCATCAGTCACAATATGTGGTGAATATCTTGCCAATTCTGCAAATCGAGCCTCATACTCAAGCACCGTCATGGACCCTTGAGTTATTGTGAGAAACACTTGCTCCAATTTGTCTTGGACATGCTTGGGATATACTTTGTCTTGAATAAGTGAACAAATTCTTCCCATGATGCTTCCACCACTCCATCCTCAAACTGGTTTCGTAGAATAGAGGACCACCATACGTCAGCACGTTCCTACAATCGCATTATCCTAATTGAGCAAGTGCAATACAAGTCAACCAATCCGTAAAATATAATTATATACTTCCATTACCTCAAACATGAATGTTGCCAGATTGACTTTCTCACTCTCGTCACATCGAATGGTCCGAAACACCTTCTCCATCGCCCGCAGCCAATGCTCTACAACTAGGGATTGACTCTCCCCCTTAAAAGAAGGTGGGTTCATTCTTCGGAACCGTTCCATGGCTGACGACCCCTCAATGACCCTTTGAACTATCTTCAGATGTGGTGGGGCCTAAGCCAAGAATAACATAGATTAATCACAAGGCCCGTTCCACATAGGATACGCAATTCACTCCAAATATTTTACACCATACCTGGGCTTGAGCCTGAACTTGGGCTTGCAAATTTGCATGTGCGTCCGCCTGGGTTTGCATTACTCGCACCAACCCTTGCATGAAAGTACCATAATCAACCAATGGTGGCGGCGGCGACATTGGCAATCGTTGTTGACCTTCTCCCACATCTCTCCTCGGCTTCTCCTCATGAGTAGGGGCAGCGGTACGGCGACCACGGGATGCCATAACCTTACAAAGTAATAGATTAGGAAGGTTGAGCTCTTCATTATTATTTATTTATTTCTTCATATATTCTTTTTTTTCTTTACAAATTTATGGAAATATCTAGATTTTGGGATATGGACCTAGCTGATGGTTTACTTATGTAACTTCTCAACAGTGGACTCTGATACCACTCTCTGTAGCACCCCACCTTATAACCGAGTTCAGTCACCGACTTTCGGATTTTAAGGGAAACGCCACAGTGGGAACAGCCCAATAGAAAACCTAATTGGTTGAGAGATTACATAAATAAAGAGAATTCGAATATTAGCGGAAGGAAAAATTCTCATCCCATCAACTACAACCACATACCATAACCACAATAGTCCAAAGTTACCAGCGCAATAGTGTTCAATACAACAGTCCATTATTACAGCTTCAAACTTTTTTTTATATAAAAGACTACCTCAACGGAAGATAAAAGACCACTAAAGATTCACTCCAAATCCTCACGGTCGGAGTCGCTATGTGCTAACTCCTCGGCTTCGCCGATAGAATCTCCTGAAAAATGTTAACAAGCATGAGCCTATGAATAGACTCAACAAGTTACTAAGTTCAATATCACCTTTTGTACATGCACAACATACCCTGAGGATTACCATATTCTCTCATGATATCCATTCTTACTAATGTTACCCCGTAGTTATGTACATAATAATCTAGAATAATTGACCATTTTTTTTAAAATGATAGACTTGGATAGCGAGAGTACCATGATATGAACAAATAGAACATGTAGGAAATACATCTGATTACAATTAACCATTGAGCAATTTAACACATGGTATACAATGATAGTGACGATATAGCGATTAATTATACACAAGTAAGATGGCTCATAAATCATAACATGAGTAAAATAAGTAGAACAATGTATTAGAACCAATGGTTGAATAATGAGACAGAAACATTTGTAATAGATTCATATATGACAGAATCATATAAGGCAGAATCATGTGTCCTAGACATAGTGCACAAACCACCACTAGAAGGTCAGAACAGAGATAGATACTCAATCACCTAGGCAATAGTGAAGAGTCATAGTTACTCCACAAAACTGGAGGAAATTCTCCTCACCTTAACCAATGGAACTTGTCCACCTCCAGGATTTCACCCCCGTGCCCTCGGGATCAGAATATTGTGAGCCTTCCCACAGGGGCATTTCTATGGCTTGACTCCAGACTCTTCTATGGCGGTAGTGTCCATTTGGCCCACATAGTAACCATACACATATAGGTCACATATTAGAGGTCACATATCACAATAGATCCCTTCCAACAATAGAGAATTATTTCCAAATATATTACTATACTTTTCAGAATTAACATATTTCAAAAAACTTTATGAATATAACACAACACACCGTGCAATTTTATAAGCTCATGTACAATATACAGAATGAACTAAAACTTTAACCTAATGTGTGTCACATCAAGAAAATGGTATCTACAAATTTTCAAAAAAGTTCAGGAACAAATTATAATTTTACAAAATATATAACTTAATAATTTAAGCATAAAAATGTGATCAATAAGATTACTGGTCTCTGAATGGTCTCAAACTTGATTTACATAGTGTTCACTCGTAGATAGATGATTCTAAAAATTTCCAGAATTTTTTTTCCACATAAGGCTGCTATTTATGTAAAATTTACATAATGTCGTTCAGAATTGAAAAATGCATTAAATAGATCTACTGCTGTACAAAATTTCACATTTTTTAACATATAGTGCATTCACATACGAAGGTCACCTTGTAGCTTTCTGGGAAATTTCAACAATAATGAAGTATTTGTTATGGATTATCGTGATTTCTCATTAAATTGGAAATTCATCTAAATTTATGTATAGTGATCAGAAATTTATGAAGCTTTAATAAAACGTTCCAGGCTCATGCAACCGCCTTTCATCAACGTTTAATATTTTTTACACAGTAATGATATTTTTTATAAATTTCTAGTGTTCAAATCATATATTGTGAAATTTCTTAATTATTAATAAGGTATCCAAATAATACAAGAATTTTTAAAACCCAACTTTCACACTAATATGTTAGTTACTGAAAACTTTCATGATTTTATATGTAGGGGCATATATTTTTTTCTATGTTGCATGCATTTCAACCAGAATTAGAATATTATGTTTTAGATACACAATTCCTAAAATCATGGTAATTTCACTGTAGACTACTAATAAAGTTCCCTATCATTCTATAAAATTTTGGATTTTTCTGAGCTAGAATAACCTTTATCTCTCCTCTTTTCTCTAGTTTACAAGAGTTGAAATGGGATAAAGAGGAATTGCCCATGGATGCGTCGATTAAACAAGCGAAAACCCAGAATAAAATAAGAGAGAGTAAGGTAAAATATGTTTTATATCAAAACCTCTGAAAATAGATTGGAACATGTAAAAAAATGATATGGATCTTAGGAACTTGCCTTGGATGGAAGAAACAAGATCAAATCGACGGTGTCAAGAAGATAGGATCGGCACGCTTTCCAAAACAATATCTTTGCTGACCCACACTTGCTGCAACATTCAGCTTGAGAATCTTCCCTCCCTTGCCTCAACATAATCTCCCTCTGAATTTCTTCTCTCTTCCTTTTACTTCTCTCCCTACTCTTCTCTCTCCCAGAACGGAGATTAAAGGGGCGCAGAGAAAAGGTTGCGGTTCCTCCCCTAAAACAACCATAGATAGAGTTTTAATGATATTTTTAAGAGCATAATATTTAACTCTAATGGCCAGAGAACTAAAACCGTCGAACTCTCACGCATGAATACTGTTACGGCTAAATAAAACTCACGCAAGTAATGATCGTTACTATTCATCACACTTTCTAAAAAAATCATATTTCACAATATAAAAAAGATGTAAAAAATCTAATCATTGCTCATTAATCATCTCAATTTATTCTATTATAAAAAAATATAAAATAAAATTTAGTGAAAGAAATAAAACCCAATAAACAGTAACCTTTCAATGAATAGTAACTTAGTGAAATGAATAGTAACGTATTAAAACCACTGCATAGGGATATATTTTCCTCTATTCTTCTATTTGTGTATATGTATATAGACATATATATACATATCCTCCTCCCTTTTAATTTCTTAGAAGTTGAGAAAAAAAGAAAAAAATATAAACATAATTAAATATTTCTAGTTCACAAATAATTATTTATATTATAAAATATGGATAAGATAAATTAAATTACATATTTTTAATTACTCAAAATTAGTTTATAGTTAACGGATAATTTATCTAACTCTTTTTTTATTAAGTTTAATTCAACAGAATATTAGTCAAAATATTTTATTAACTCAAACAAATAATATTTCATACATTAGTCAAAATATTGACATAAAATATTATGTGTTAATTACGATAAAGTTTCCGGGCAGTACACCTTCTCTCCCTTAAAATAAACTTCGTCCTTGAAGTTTAAGGTAGGACACATACCGAACAGATGGACACATTTCTTCATCTCAACTTCAAGCTCCCATGATGCCTCCTCTTGAGAGAAACCCCCCCACAGAACCTTCACCAATGGAATAGTCTTCGATCTGAGAACCTGCTCCTTGTGATCCAAAATCCTAACCGGTTGCTCTTCGAACGACAAGTTCGGTTGGAACTCCAAGTCTTCATAACTGATGATCTGTGTAGGATCATGGACATACATATGGAGTATAGATACGTTATCACGTCCTGAGCGCGGAAAATACTCGGATGCGTGACGCGTCTATATAGATCGTGTCATTAGAGCGATAAAAATTTTAACATACATAATTACGGAGTGCGTAATTTACTAATAAATCTAATAGATTCCAATAGTCCAAGTGATGATTATTTAATTAATCAAAGGTATTAAATATAGTCCATGAAAATTTCTAAATTTAGAAAGCCAAACATTTGGCTACATGACTTAGCACAAGGTTTATACCACTAACTGACATAACTGGGAATACAAAGTAGACTCAAATAAATTCAAAGACTCGACTAGCTAATGATAAATGGACGGCGTTCTAGCACTCTTCACTCGGCCTCAAACCCATTCTTGTCGCTATCCGAATCACCTGAAAATGTTAGGAAACAACTAGACGAGCGAATCGCTCAGTAGGAATTACATCTCAAATTCGAGCAATCTTTACGTGAATTACAATTTACATGTATTATCAGTATGACTATGCATGACGTACGTATAAAAGAATCGGGTATGCGGGTATATCTATACATGATGAACAATAAGAGATCAAGAGCTGTATACAGAGAGTATATCAAGATTTCAAGTATTTGGCAAGCAGTATTTCAAGAATTATAAATGTAAATGCCAATTCGGGTCTAGCATGGATTCATGTACGATTACGAATTCAAGTGCAAGTATGTACTCATGTACAAGTATATCTCAAGTACGAGCAAGTAAAAATTTAATTCAAGCAAATAAAGTTAAGTACGTATCAGTAGAATTGGCTATTTCCATCAAGTAAGTATTTTGCCCTTTCTCGGGCCACAAGTCAAGTATTGCCCGTTCCGAGCCACGCAAGTCAAGTCAAGTGAGTAAAGAGAGAGTAGGGTGGAGTGTCTCAAGTCAAGCAAGTACTCTGGTGCAATGCTAAACACTGTTGTCAATAAACTCCCATGGGCACAAGTACCTTCGGATGCTCCTCCCAGGACCAGACCGGGCCCTATATGCACAGCATTTCATGTATTAGTTTTGACATCCACTCTCATTTTATAGTCAATATAGAGTTTCAAAGGTTGCCTTAGTAGGATATACAAGGTAGATTTTTATGGAATGGAATTCAAGGACTCATAATATGCAAGAAAATGACTTAGGGTTGCGTCGGTATAAACCACAATAGAAATGAAGGAAAAAGTATCAATTTATATAATTTTTCCTAAACAAAACTCTAGATAACTCTATAGTAAGGTTAAACAAAAGTTAGAACATCCCATAAGGGTCATTATGCAGTTATGCCAGTTTACTATTTAAGAAATTCAATTACTATTTAGATTACTATTCATTACTATTTACTACTGTTCATTGAAATTACTGTTCACCTCCAAATGACACCCTGGATTAGGTCGCCAGTTTTGTGAATGACGACTGTTTAAACAGTCGTCATTCCTAAGTTTATGTATATATTAATCATTTAGTATATTAATCCTCCATGTGAAAAATTTAATAAATATGAATTATGATACCTAGTCTGATGTATGAGCATACCGTTAGATTCCTTATATTTTTCTCTACCTATCAACGTGTCTATATCAAAAAAGTTCTTTTATTTGGAAAAGTGATACTATTCATTGAAATGGTGACTTTTATATACTATTCATACCGTAAAATTTTCTCAAAACTAGAAAGTAAGGATATAGACAGGTAGAGGACATTCTCGGGAGTTCAGAATCATGCTCATGTGAAATTGTTGGATTTTTCTATTTAATAAATTGAGGTGATTTATGCTGGGAAGGTACATTCTGTGACTCAAAATACTATTCAAACACTATTCATTTTTAATACTTTCAATAAATCAGGAATTAAGTAGATGGTTAAATAGAGAAAAATATGAAAGTTCCAGAACCATGTTCATGCAGGAGTTTCGTGATTAGGTTAAAAAAGTTATAATTGTCTGAACATGATGGTTCTACATTATGAGTCACAGTTTACTATTTAAACACTATTCATTTTTAATTCTTCCAGTAAATCAGGAATCGAAGACATAGACATGTAGAGAAAAATCTCAAGATCACAGAAATATGTTCAGTCAAAATTTTCATGGTCCGGTTTATTAGTTATAGGTAGGTTTTTGAATGTTCTGATTTACTGGTTTCTAAAAATTTCAAAAAAATGAATTGACGACACTGGTCATGTCGTCATCTAATGGACGACTATTTGCACAGTCATCACTTTTGTAATTGACGCCCTGGTCAGGGGCGTCATTTACAAAACTGTTTCATTATTCATGCACTATTCATGTATTATTCATCCATGTAAAAATATTCTAAATCAGGAAATTAAATTGACGACATGGGCCATGTCTTCAATTAATGGACGACTGTTTGAACAATCTTCAATTTAGAAATTGACGCCCTGGTCAGGGCGTCATTTACATATAATGGTAACTATTCATGCACTATTCATGTACTATTCATCCGTGTGAAAATATTCTGAATCAGGAAATTAAATTGACGACATGGGTCATGTCTTCAATTAATGGACGACTGTTCGAACAGTCTTCAATTTAGAAATTGACGCCCTGGTCAGGGGCGTCATTTACATATAATGGTAACTCTTTATACACTATTCATGTACTATTCATCCGTGTGAAAAGTTTTTGAATCAGGAAGTAATGATATGAATATGTTGAGAAAAATGTCAGGACTCCATAAATGTGTTCATTTTAAAATTTCGTTCTTTAGTTCAATAGTTATGGATTTTTGAATGTGTTGAATTATCAGTTACTCAAAATTCTAAAAATGAATTGACGACATGATGCATGTCTTCAATTAATTGACGACTGTTTGCGCAGTCTTAAATTTGGTAATTGACGCCCTGGCCAGGGGCGTCATTTACAAAACTATTTCACTATTCATGCACTGTTCATGTACTATTCATCATTGTAAAAAAAACTCCGAATCAGGAAGTAATGGCACAAATATGTTGAGAAAAATGTCAGGATTCCAGAAACATGTTCATGCAAAAATTTCGTGCTTTAGTTTTATAGTTATGGATTTTTGAATGTGTTGAATTATGAATTACTCAAAATTCTAGAAATCAAATTGACGACGTGATGCATGCCTTCATTTAAATGACGACTGCGTCCGCAGTGTTCAATTTTTAAAATGACGCCCTTGTCACGGGCGCTATTTTTAACAAGGCTGAAAAAAATATGGTTATTAATACTGTAAATAGTGTGATAAAATATGCTTAAAAACTCATGAAAATTATGCTAACAAACTAAGTTCAAAATCATAAAGATCACAGTAATATGTGACAGGCTATTAAAATAACATGGTATATACTTGATTTATAGCATGGTTGATGAGTTAAATGGACTCTAAGCATGCAGTATTTAACCTTTTTAGCTACTAGTTAGGCAAGGATTTGAGAACACCTACCCTTTGACGTATGATACGAGGTTCAGAGCTGCAGCAAGATCGCAGTAGGATGTAGCCTCAGGAGGAAGACGCTTCTGCAGCACAGCAGTAGCCTCTGACAGTGCTAGGGATGGGGTTAGTTATAGGGAATGATGGTTAATGCCTTGTGGGTCATGCTGAGTGGGCATTGTTTTTGCCAGCTCGAATGGGTTGCTCGTGTCTCAATCTTCTAGAATCATGTGTTTAAATGATGCCCGTGTGAAGGGTCGTTCATTTAATAAATGACGCCTTGCATGAGGGCGTCATTTATTTGGGTAGCATTATCGTGGAATTATTAATGAGAATGACGCCCTTCAAGAGGGCATCATTTGTTAGACACTGCTGCCCCACTCACGTGATATACATATATATATTAATATTTTATTCTATTCAAATTGACGCCTTCATGCATGTCTTCAATTATTTAAATGACGCCCATGTAAGGGGTCTTCAATTTATAAATTGACGCCCTAGTCAGGGGCGTCAATTCCTTTGGTGGGTGGGAAAGGAATCCACTACGTATATATATATATTAATATTTTATTAGAATGGGGTCCTCGTAAAAATGACACCTCCATCCTGGTCTTCAATTTGGAAATTGACGCCCTAATGAGGGGCGTCAATTTCACTAAGTAGACAAAGTAGAAGTCCACTTACGTACAACATGGCCCCTTGTGTTTAAAGTTATTTTGTAATTTTATAGAATAACCCTCCCTTTATTTTGTTTCTTTCTACAAGACCTCCTATGTAAGATTCTTTACCCATGTGCATAAAGTTGGATTGCACATTTGTAAGATAGTCCTCCTATAGTTTAGTTCTTTAAACAAAACTTAGAATTCTATTAAGAAGAATAGGTTA
Organism: Amorphophallus konjac; assembly: GCA_022559845.1. Classification (NCBI taxonomy): domain Eukaryota; kingdom Viridiplantae; phylum Streptophyta; class Magnoliopsida; order Alismatales; family Araceae; genus Amorphophallus; species Amorphophallus konjac. The sequence goes on from CM040124.1 coordinate 127,702,670, forward strand.
CGTATACATAAGATGAGGATTTGTAATTTTATATGCAAGCCCCCCTAAGGTTTTGGCTCTTTACACAAAGCCCTCATGATTCTTTATGTTATAAAGTAGGGCTGGCTTGTATATTTTCATTATAGTTCTTGTGAGGTTGGGTTCTTTATGTAATGCCTTCATATAAGCTAAAGCCTTCATGTATGCTTTCTTTTAGGAAGAAGTTTTAAATTTACGCAAAGGTATTTATCGGGGTGCTACACCCTCCCCTACTTAAAAGAATTTGGTCCCCAAATTCAATTACATTATACGGGAATAGGAAAGGTGTATAGTACTTACAATTAGAATAACTCTGGAAATCTTCTTTTCATGGATTCCTCAATTTCCCATGTAGATTCTTGTTCTAAACATCGATTCCATTGAATTTTTACCATAGGGATCGTCTTGTTCCTTAGAACTCGAACTTCTCGGTCGAGGATCTTCAGTGGCTTCTGCTCGTAGGTAAGGTCCTTCTGTACCACTAAATCATTGTGGTCAATGACATGGAAGGGATCGTGCACGTATTTCTTCAGCATAGAAACATGAAATACGTTGTGCACTTCTGACAGTTGTGAAGGTAGGGCGATGCGATAAGCCACCTCGCCTACTCTTTCCAGTACTTCGAATGGACCAATAAACCTTGGTGTTAGTTTACCTTTAACACCAAATCTTCTAATGCCTCGGCCGGGAGATACCTTGAGGAAAACATGATCTCCGACTTGAAATTTCAGGTCTCGCCTTCTGTTATCGACATAAGATTTCTGCCTTGACTGTGCTATCATTAACCTTTCTCTAATGAGTTGTATCTTCTCAGTAGAATCTCGTACCATGTCTGGGCCTAGAATTTGTTTTTCACCGACTTCATCCCAGAATATGGGAGATCGGCAACTCCTGCCATATAATGCCTCGAAAGGTGTCATTCGTATACTGGCTTGATAGCTGCTGTTATATGCAAATTCTGCTAGTGGTAAGTGGTCATGCCAGCTTCCACCGAAATCTATAATACATGCCCTTAACATATCTTCAACAACCTGATTTGTCCTTTCAGTCTGACCATCTGTCTGGGGATGAAAAGCAGTGCTGAAATTAAGTTTCATCCCCAGAGAGTGTTGTAGACCCTTCTAAAAATGAGAGGTGAAGCGTGGGTCTCGGTCAGATACGATCGAGACGGGAACTCCATGCAATCTAACCATCTCCTTAATATACAGGGCAGTAAGTACGTCGACTGACCATCGACTTTTGATGGGTAAGAAATGGGCCGATTTAGTTAACCGGTCGATAATTACCCAAATTCCATCATATCCACCCCTAGACTTGGGCAAACCCATGATAAAGTCCATGCCAATGTCTTCCCACTTCCACTTGGGAATATCCAGCGGATGTAGCTTTCCGGCGGGTTTTTGATGTTCCGCCTTCACTTGTTGGCATGTGAGGCAACGAGACACAATGTCTGCTACCTCCCTTTTCATGTTAGGCCACCAAAAAGTTCTTTTCGAGTCTTGGTACATCTTAGTGGCCCCAGGGTGGATTGTGTACCTCGATCTATGAGCTTCTTCAAGAATCTTCTTCTTCAATTCGGGACAGTCGGGCACACATGTCCATTTATGAAATAGCAATCTGCCATCAGGTGCCAGCTTGAAATCCAGTCTCTGGTCCAGCTTGATCTTTATCTCCACTAGCGAGGGATCCTCTTCTTGTAGCTTCTTAATTTCCGGTAGCAAATCTGGATGTAGGCTCATATGAGATAGAATAATACACATGTTCTTCTCATCTGTGCTGATATCAAGCTCAGAGAATTTCTCCAGTAGTTTCCATTCTTGTATCATGCAGTTGGCCAATATTGTTCTCGGCTTTCGACTAAGGGCATCAGCTACGGAATTACCCTTACCAGGATGGTACTGTATAGTGAAGTCGAAATCCTTGAGATACTCGAGCCAACACATTTGCCGCATGTTCAGCTCCTTTTCGGAGAATAAGTACTTGAGGCTTTTATGATCAGAGTACACAGTGAATTGTTCTTCGTAGAGATAGTGCGTCCAGATCTTCAAAGCGAATACTACTGCGGCCAGTTCTAAGTCATGAACCGGGTAGTTCTCTTCATGTTTCTTCAGTTGTCGGGAAGAGTAGGCAATGACTCTCCCATTCTACATCAGTACACATCCGAGGCCAATACCAGAAGCATCGGTATATACCTCGTATTTTTCTCCTTCCATTGGTAATGGTAAGACTGGAGTAGTGGTCAAGAGATCCTTCAAAGTTTGGAAACTCTCTTCACAGTCTTCCTTCCACTCATAAGGCACTTCCTTGCAGGTTAACCTGGTCAGAGGAACAACAATCTTTGAGAAGTCCTTGATAAAATGCCGGTAGTAACCAGCTAGACCCAAGAAGCTTCGAATCTCAGTTGCATTTGTGGGTCGTTCCCAGTTCTTCATGGCTTCGACCTTTGATGGGTCAACATCAATTCCGTTCTTCGAAATGATATGGCCTAAGAAGGATACTTCCTCGAGCCAGAACTCGCATTTGCTGAATTTGGCATATAGCTTGTTTTCCCTTAATGTCTACAATGCCTTCTTGAGGTGTTCTTCATGATCCTCTTCGATCTTTGAATAGATCAGGATATCATCAATAAAGACCACAATAAATTGGTCTAAATAGGGCCTGAATATGTTGTTCATTAACTACATAAAAGCTGCGGGGGCATTTGTTAGTTCGAAAGGCATAACAGTAAATTCGTAATGCCCATACCTACTTCAGAATGCAGTTTTATGAATGTCTTCTTCTTTGATCTTCAATTGGTGGTAACCAGAACGAAGATCAATCTTGGAGAAATATAAAGCTCCAGATAGTTGATCGAACAACTCATCAATCCTTGGCAGTGGATATTTATTCTTGATTAAAAGGTGATTTAGCTGCCGATAATCTATGCATAATCTCATCGATCCATCCTTATTTTTGATGAATAGTACGGGTGCTCCCCATGGGGAAGTACTCGGCCTAATGAAACCCTTGTTCAATAACTCCATTAGCTACTCCTTTAGTTCCTTCAGCTCAGCAGGGGACATTCTGTACGGTGCCCTGGAAACAGGACCAGCACCGGGGACAAGGTCGATTGTAAACGACACTTCCCTTTCTGGGGGTAAGCCGGTTAAATCTTCTGGAAAAACATCGAGAAAATCTCGAATTATCCGGATGTTTTCAAGTTCAACCTTCTCGACTTCTGTGACAGTCACGAATGCTATGAAAGCCATGCATCCCTTATTCATAAGTTTACTAGCTTGGAGTGCTGATATAAGAAGTGATTTACTCCGAGGGCTATTGTAAACTAGCTCTGGGAAATCCACAAAAGTTACCTTACCATGCCGGCAATCTACAGTTGCTTGGTATGTGGATAGCCAATCGGCACCAAGTATGACGTTATAACCCTTCATATCTAAGCATATCAGGTCAGCAGGTAAATTGCTTCCCTTAATCATCACTTCACAATTTGGATAGTGATAAGTGATATCAGACTCATTCCCAAGAGGTGTAGATATGACCAAATCTAACCGTTCATGTGTAGCAACCCTAATAAATTTAAAAGAATAAAATAAGTCAAAATAGAATAAAAGACTAAGTAAAGAAAAGATAAAAATCAAAATGGAAAAGAATTAAACTCTAATGAAAATAACGCCTCAGGAAAAGGCGCGACCTTACAAATAAGCGACCTTCAACCAGACGCGAATTAAAGAAAGGACGCCCAAATAATAAGGCGTTAAATTTCAAACGACCAAAATAAATAAAAAGGGCAAGAAAGCGTAACGCCCTTTGAGTGGACGCGTTTCAACAAGTAACGATGCTTAACAAGGCGTCAATTTAAATTCGACGCCCTGACCTAAGTCGTTAATTCAATTCGTCTCCTGTTCGAACCGGGAACTTATCCAGGGTAAGTTGATAACTATGAGAAAGAGTTCGAATGTAGTAATAACTCTTATATGGAAGTGTTACTTCCAATCAAACACTAACCTTATTAGGATTTCCAGAATCCTATAAAAACCCTTGACTATCGAACCCTAAAGATCTATTTGGACGACCTACTGCTGTTACGGTATGTGAAGAACAATGAGTTCTTCTTGTATCTTTCCCTCTGTCTTTTTGGTTTCATGAAGGATATTAATCTTTCATCTTCTTCCTCTAATACAGGTTAAGCGATCAATTGCGTACGTAAAGAACAAGGTAATGTTCTTCAATCTTTTCCCTAACTTCGGATATATTCTCATCATCCTTCCTTTTTCTTCCCCTACAGGTTGATCGAGGATTATCATCTTCATCATCCTCATCAAACGTCTTCTGTATTACCATCTTCTGTCTTACTGCTGACTGTTAGAAGCTTCAGAGCATCAGTTTCTAACCAAGCCTTCGTCCGTTCATCAGATAATTCTCATAAGGTAGGTTTTCTCAAGCACTGTAGCCCAAATCACCATAATAACTATGTTAAACCATATATATTAGTTCATGCATATAGTTTTCACGAGTTTTAAAAGTTTCTATTGTTGGAAAGAAATGCCCTTTCCAAGGACGCTAATTGTATACGCGACCCAGACAAGGGCGCTACCTTGAAAGAAACGACCATGACCAGGTCGTCAATTCCAGATTTGACGCCCGGTACACGGACGTCAATTTTCTCAATTGTTAATTACCCATGTTAATTATCCAATATTCACTTAAACATGATTCTAAATCAGTGTACAATCATATTTACTTGAATCCCGATAAATTTCCTATCATGACCATGTCTCTTGTTTCTGGAAACTATATACTTGAAATCTGAAAATTCTTGAATTCACGACCCGGTTTAGGTCGTCTCTCACTTGACTAACGCCCCTGTTCAGGGCGTGAATTGAAAAGTAACGCCCCTATCCAGGGCGTGTTTTTGATAAATTTCTAAATATATATACTGCAAAAATAGAAGTAAAGAATGAACGACCACTGTATACGTCGTCAACTTGTAAATAAACGCCCCTTACCAGGGCGCGTTTTTGGTAAAATACTGAAATATTGAAATCTTGTAAAAATGTAAAATAGATAAACGCCCTTACTGAAGGCGTTAATTACTTGAGTAGTGACTTTACTTAAGTCGTTATTTTCCTGTAAAAATATTTTTACCTGTTTCTGACAACCGATGGTTTCAGTATATCTATTTATATGTATATCAGCACTATATCTCCACTCCGTGAGTATAGTCCCACGTTTCATGATATTTTATCGATCACCCTCAATTCTCATTGACATACAAGCTCTCCATTGGACATTCCGTTCCTTTGGACTAGCGAGTTAGTCATAGAGACCTCCGTAAGACTCCTCGCCGCCTTGGACTCCCTCAAGGCCGACTGAGCTGGTTGTACCCTAAAAATCCATTATACTATTGAATGCCATGTCACTCTAAAGAAACATGGTATACCGGCCCTTATGATATGCAAAGAGTATATCATGAGAATTCTTAATGGGATGATGATATCATGCCATTTGTTGATGTTCTTGTGGACCTCAATTCTATAATAAGAATGAGGGTATCTTGCCTTTGATATACTATTCATGTGGACCTCAATTCTATATAAAGAATGTCCATACTTGTCATGGTACCCGAGTTAAGGGAATCTAATTCCACCTAGTTTCATCGTTCATCGTGATTGTACCGTCGTTATCGCCTATCTATGTCCAATGTCGTATTTTTGGACTCCATTCTCTCAAAGTTATCCTACGTGTCTACAAGCTTAAATTGTTGAAATTCCATATTGGCTATATATATATTTACAAGAGTGGATGTCAAAAAAATACATGATAAATGCCTGCGCATATAGGGCCCGATCTGGTCCTGGGAGGAGCACCCGAAAGTACTTATGCCCATGGGAGTTGAATGATAAGGTATCTGGCATTATACCGAGTGCATGACTAGCTTGATTGGACATTCCACACAAATCTTGTACTTGACTCGTACTTGACTTGACATGACTTGCGTGACCCGAAAAAAAAGGGTAATTACTTGTTTGCTTGACACATGATAGCCAAAGTTCTTGACATGACTTGCTAAAAAGTACTTGCTTGAATATCTGTTATCTTTTCTTGAAAGCTCATGACTAGTTCATCTTGTTGTCTTATTGATAAATTCCTTCTCTATCTTGTCGTTTTATGCGAGCATGCATAGCTATAGTACATTCATGAAAAATGTAATTACTTAGACCCCTGGCTAAGCGCTTGAGATATAATTTCCTACTGAGCGTTCGCTCACTCCGTGTGTTCCCTACTTTTCAGGTAATTCCGACGACGAGGGAAGTCAATCGGATGGGAATGGTTAAGAGTGAAAGAGATAGAACTTTTCCAAGTGTCATCTAGTCTTTTTCCTATTTTCTTGAGTCAGCTATGTACTTTTCCTTTTTAATTGAATAGAGTATTGGATTTGTAATAGTCTATCCATTATGAAATAAAGGATTGGGTTATCTTTCTATTTTGCGCATCTCTGTTTTGGTGTCGAATACACTACTACTCTGATTGACATGATTGATATAAACTCGTCGCGCATATCCGAGTATCTTCCGCACTCGGGGCGTGACAGTTTTTGTGGTATCAGAGCCTAGGGTATTCAATTCCTAGGAAACCCAAGTCCAAGGATAAGTTTTTAACCAGTGAGATTGGGTAGAACCAAGGGTTAAAATTAACATAGAAATACTAGTCTTTAAAAATCACGTATTAATATAGTTATGGTAATTGTAGGATAGTGGCTGCCGAACGTGCTCAATGGCGCAACATGCAGCGTACACTGCAAGGCATGACTCTAGTGCTGCAACAAGTAACACTAGGAGGTGGACAACGAGCAGGAAGTCTCCACCAGACTTTCAAGAACATGAACCCGCCCAAGTTCACGGGTTCTACTGATCCAGATGACGCTGAACATTGGATTAGGGAAATAGAATGAATATTCCGTGTTATGCAATGCACGGATCAAGATAAGGTCTTATTAGCTACTTTTCAGTTAGAAAGGGATGCTAGATGCTGGTGGGAATCAATAGAGGCTACTATAAATCAAGATCAGGTTACGTGGGAGGAATTCGTTGAACACTTCAACGCAAACTATTTCTCGGACCGAGTTCAGGAAAAGAAGGCTGCAGAATTTGCTGCATTAAAGCAACGATCTTTGTCAGTGGCCGAGTATGAGGCCCAATTCTCTAGATTATCTCGGTATGCCAAGCATCTAGTTAGCACCGAGAAAATGAAAGCTATGAGGTTTCTTAATGGGCTCAGGCCCCAAGCTATTACTCAACTGGCGCCGATGGACATTCAAGTCTACTCGGAGATAGTACGCCGAGCTCAACTATTAGAAGATGCCACGGAACTGTCTGATAGGATTCGTGGTAAGGATAAGAAGGAACAAGTTATAGGTTTGGGTTCCTTTAAACCCAACTTCAAGAAAAGGCCTAGCAATGGAGGAGCACCCTCACAAGACCAAAAGTTCAAGAAGACCAAGCCCTTCTCTATCACCACTACCTCTCCAAATACAGTGTGCAAACATTGTGATAAAGCGGGTCATAGAGCAGAAGAATGCTGGAGGAAACTAGGAGCATGTCTCCGTTGTGGGAGTCGTGAGCATCGGATTCCCGATTGCCCATTACTTAACGATCAAGCCGTTGACGGAAAGCGCCCAGTAACCAAGAATGCTCGTCTTCATGCAATCAAGGAGACCGAGCAAGTAGAAGAAGGTGGCTTAGTGGAAGGTACATTGAAAGTTTGTTCCTGGAATGCATATGTTTTAATTGATACTGGTGCATCGCATTCTATTGTTTCTAAGAAGTTTGCTGACCCATTACCCCTAGAATCGGAATGGATAAAGTTAGTTTTGTCTACTCCTCTGGATGATGAGACTGATATTACACATCATTACCAAAATTGCGAAGTATTGGTTCGGGATAGAAATCTCCCTATTGATCTCATATGTTTAGATATGAAAGAGTATGATGTTATACTAGGGGCAGATTGGTTATCCAAGTATCAGGCAACAGTTGATTGCCGCAATAGCAAGGTTACATTCAAGGAATTTTCAGAACTAATCTTGACTAGCCCCAAGGGTCGGAGCAGATCCCCTCTTATTTCAGCTCTCCGAGCTAGCAAGCTCATCAGGAAAGGATGTGCATCTTTCCTTGCCTTTGTCACAGTTAAAGAAGCTAAGGAAGCTAAGCTAGAAGACATTCCAGTGGTACAAGAATTTCCAGACGTGTTTCCGGAAGATTTGCCGGGATTACCCCCGCAAAGAGAAGTGGCCTTCACCATTGACTTAGTCTCTGGTGCTGGTCCGATTTCAAAGGCACCTTATAGGATGTCACCTGCTGAACTCAAAGAGTTAAAGGAGCAATTGATGGAACTCATTAAGAAAGGATTCATTAGACCAAGTACTTCCCCGTGAGGAGCGCCTGTATTATTTGTAAAGAAGAAAGACGGATCCATGAGGTTATGCGTCGACTATCGACAGTTGAATCATCTCACTATCAAGAACAAGTATCCACTGCCGAGAATCGATGAATTGTTTGATCAAATTTCAGGATCCACGTACTTTTTCAAAATTGATCTTAGGTCAGGATATCACCAACTAAGAATCAAGGACGAGGATATTCATAAAACCGCATTCAGAAGCAGGTATGGCCATTATGAATTTGTTGTTATGCCTTTCGGACTAACGAATGCCCCTGCTGCCTTTATGCAGTTAATGAATAGTATATTCACGCATTATTTGGATCAATTCGTGGTGGTCTTTATTGATGATACATTGATTTATTCCAAGACCAAGGAAGAGCATGAGGAACATTTGAGGATTGCATTACAAATATTGAGGACAAACCAATTATATGCAAAACTTAGCAAGTGTGAATTCTGGCTTGAAGAAGTGACTTTTCTCGGACATGTTATATCAAAGGATGGCTTGTCTGTAGACCCATCAAAGGTTGAAGCTGTAAGGAACTGGGAAAGACCGACCAATGCTAGCGAGATCCGAAGTTTCTTAGGTCTTGCCGGCTATTAAAGGTGATTCATCAAGGATTTCTCTAAAATCGCCATGCCACTTACGAGGTTAACTCGCAAGGAGATCCGTTATGAATGGGATGAGGAATGTGAAAGAAGATTCCAAACTCTCAAGGATTATCTTACTATAGCTCCTATCTTAGCATTGCCAATTGAAGGAGAAAAGTTCGAGGTATACACTGATGCTTCTGGCATTGGCCTCGGGTGTGTTCTAATGCAACAAGGGAAGGTTATAGCCTACTCTTCTCGTCAATTAAAGAAGCATGAAGAGAACTACCCCGTCCATGACTTAGAATTGGCCGCGGTAGTATTTGCACTCAAAATATGGAGACATTATCTTTATGGAGTACAGTTTACTGTATACTCCGATCACAAGAGTCTCAAATATCTTTTCTCACAGAAGGAACTAAATATGAGGCAAAGACGATGGCTGGAATATCTCAAGGACTTCGACTTCAATATACAATATCATCCCGGAAAGGGTAATCATGTAGCTGATGCCCTTAGTCAAAAGCCGAGAGCACTGTTAGCCAATTGTCTGATTCAAGAATGGAAATTGCTGGAACAATTCTCTGAACTCAATATAAGCATGGACACGGACCCTAGATGTGTCACATTATCTCATGCAAGCATACAGTCAGATTTATTGTCTGAAATACAAGCACTTCAGAATGATGATCCTACATTAGTAGAAATCAAGGGCAGATTAGAAGGACAATCGGATTTCCAATTAGCTTCTGATGGAAGATTAATGTTCAAGAATAGAACTTGTATACCGGACTGCCCAGAATTGAAGAAGAAGGTCTTAGATGAAGCTCATAGGTCAAGGTATACGATTCATCCTGGATCTACCAAAATGTACCAAGACGTAAAAAGAAATTTTTGGTGGCCCAACATGAAAAGAGAAATAGCGGACTACGTATCACGCTGTCTCACGTGCCAACAAGTCAAGGCGGAACACCAAAAGCCTGCTGGAAAACTACATCCTCTAGATATCCCTAAATGGAAGTGGGAGGATATTGGTATGGATTTCATCATGGGTTTATCTAAATCAAAAAGAGGACATGATGGAATATGGGTTATCATTGACCGATTGACTAAATCAGCGCATTTCTTGCCAATCAAGAGTCGATGGTCAGTTGATGTCTTAGCTGCACTATACATCAAGGAAATAGTCAGATTACATGGTATTCCTGTTTCAATCGTGTCTGACAGAGATCCCCGTTTTAGTTCTCATTTTTGGAAAGGACTACAACATTCGTTGGGAACGAGACTTAACTTTAGCACAGCCTTTCATCCTCAAACGGATGGTCAGACCGAGAGAACCAATCAAGTAGTCGAAGATATGCTAAGAGCATGCATTACTGATTTTGATGGAAACTGGCATGATCACTTGCCTCTGGTCGAATTTGCATACAATAATAGCTACCAGGCAAGTATACAACTGGCACCTTTTGAGGCCTTATACGGAAGGAGTTGTCGATCACCCTTATGCTGGGACGAAGTTGGAGAGAAACAACTGTTAGGTCCAGACATGGTAAGGGACACTACCGAGAAGATACAATTGATCAAAGAAAGACTGCAAGTTGCTCAGTCTAGACAAAAGGCTTATGCTGACACAAGAAGAAGAGATCTAGAATTCCAAGTTGGAGATCATGTATTTCTCAAGATATCGCCTGGACGTGGAATACGAAGATTTGGTGTTAAGGGCAAGCTTACACCAAGATTTATCGGACCTTTTGAGATACTAGAAAGAGTGGGCGAGGTTGCTTATCGCATCACATTGCCACCTCAACTGTCCGAAGTACATGATGTATTCCACATATCTATGTTGAAGAAGTATGTGCACGATCCATCACATATTATTGAGCATGGAAATCTAGTAATCCGGAAAGATCTCACATACGAGCAGAAGCCCATAAGAATATTAAATCGAGAAGTACGAATCCTAAGGAATAAGGTTATTCCCATGCTAAAAGTACAATGGAATAAGAATTCAGAACATGAAGCCACATGGGAGACCGAGGAATCTATGAGGAAGCGATTTCCAGAATTATTTTAGACGGTATGAACTCTACACTCTCCATATGTAAAAAAATATGCTATGAATTTGGGGACCAAATTCTTTTTAAGTGGGGGAGGGTGTAGCAACCCTAATAAATTTAAAAGAATAAAACAAGTCAAAATAGAATAAAAGACTAAGTAAAGAAAAGATAAAAATCCAAAATGGAAAAGAATTAAACTCTAATGAAAATAACGCCTCAGGAAAAGGCGCGACCTTACAAATAAGCGACCTTCAACCAGGCGCGAATTAAAGAAAGGACGCGCAAATAATAAGGCGTCAAATTTCAAACGACCAAAATAAATAAAAAGGGCAAGAAAGCGTAACGCCCTTTGAGTGGACGCGTTTCAACAAGTAACGACGCTTAACAAGGCGTCAATTTAAATTCGACGCCCTGACCTAGGTCGTTAATTCAATTCGTCTCCCGTTCGAACCGGGAACTTATCCAGGGTAAGTTGATAACTATGAGAAAGAGTTCGAATGTAGTAATAACTCTTATATGGAAGTGTTACTTCCAATCAAACACTAACCTTATTAGGATTTCCAGAATCCTATAAAAACCCTTGACTATCGAACCCTAAAGATCTATTTGGACGACCTACTGCTGTTACGGTATGTGAAGAACAGTGAGTTCTTCTTGTATTTTTCCCTCTGTCTTTTTGATTTCATGAAGGATATTAATCTTTCATCTTCTTCCTCTAATACAGGTTAAGCGATCAATTGCGTACGTAAAGAACAAGGTAATGTTCTTCAATCTTTTCCCTAACTTCGGATATATTCTCATCATCCTTCCTTTTTCTTCCCCTACAGGTTGATCGAGGATTATCATCTTCATCATCCTCATCAAACGTCTTCTGTATTACCATCTTCTGTCTTGCTGCTGACTGTTAGAAGCTTCAGAGCATCAGTTTCTAACCAAGCCTTCGTCCGTTCATTAGATAATTCTCATAAGGTAGGTTTTCTTAAGCACTGTAGCCCAAATCACCATAATAACTATGTTAAACCATATATATTAGTTCATGCATATAGTTTTCACGAGTTTTAAAAGTTTCTATTGTTGGAAAGAAATGCCCTTTCCAAGGACGCTAATTGTATACGCGACCCAGACAAGGGCGCTACCTTGAAAGAAATGACCATGACCAGGTCGTCAATTCCAGATTTGACGCCCGGTACACGGACGTCAATTTTCTCAATTGTTAATTACCCATGTTAATTATCCAATATTCACTTAAACATGATTCTAAATCAGTGTACAATCATATTTACTTGAATCCCGATAAATTTCTTGTCATGACCATGTCTCTTGTTTCTGGAAACTATATACTTGAAATCTGAAAATTCTTCAATTCACGACCCTGTTTAGGTCGTCTCCCACTTGACTAACGCCCCTGTTCAGGGCGTGAATTAAAAAGTAACGCCCCTGTCCAGGGCGTGTTTTTGATAAATTTCTGAATATATATACTGCAAAAATAGACGTAAAGAATGAACGACCACTGTATACGTCGTCAACTTGTAAATAAACGCCCCTTACCAGGGCGCGTTTTTGGTAAAATACTGAAATATTGAAATCTTGCAAAAATGTAAAATAGATAAACGCCCTTACTGAAGGCGTTAATTACTTGAGTAGTGACTTTACTTAAGTCGTTATTTTCCTGTAAAAATGTTTTTACCTGTTTCTGACAACCGATGGTTTCAGTATATCTATATATATGTATATCGGCACTATATCTCCACTCCGTGAGTATAGTCTCACGTTTCATGATGTTTTATCGATCACCCTCAATTCTCATTGACATACAAGCTCTCCATTGGACATTCCGTTCCTTTGGACTAGCGAGTTAGTCATAGAGACCTCCGTAAGACTCCTCGCCGCCTTGGATTCCCTCAAGACCGACTAAGCTGGTTGTATCCTAAAAACCCATTGCACTATTGAATGCCATGTCACTCTAAAGAAACATGGTATACCGGCCCTTATGATATGCAAAGAGTATATCATGAGAATTCTTAATGGGATGATGATATCATGCCATTTGTTGATATTCTTGTGGACCTCAATTCTATAATAAGAATGAGGGTATCTTGTCTTTGATATACTGTTCATGTGGACCTCAATTCTATATAAAGAATGTCCATACTTGTCATGGTACCCGAGTTAAGGGAACATAATTCCACCTAGTTTCATCGTTCATCGTGATTGTACCGTCGTTATCGCCTATCTATGTCCAAGTCGTATTTTTGGACTCCATTCTCTCAAAGTTATCCTACGTGTCTACAAGCTTAAATTGTTGAAATTCCATATTGGCTATAAATATATTTACAAGAGTGGATGTCAAAAAAATACATGATAAATGCCTGCGCATATAGGGCCCGATCTGGTCCTGGGAGGAGCACCCGAAAGTACTTGTGCCCATGGGAGTTGAATGATAAGGTATCTGGCATTATACCGAGTGCATGACTAGCTTGATTGGACATTCCACACAAATCTTGTACTTGACTCGTACTTGACTTGACATGACTTGCGTGACCCGAAAAAAAAAGGGTAATTACTTGTTTGCTTGACACATGATAGCCAAAGTTCTTGACATGACTTGCTAAAAAGTACTTGCTTGAATATCTGTTATCTTTTCTTGAAAGCTCATGACTAGTTCATCTTGCTGTCTTATTGATAAATTCCTTCTCTATCTTGTCGTTTTATGCGAGCATGCATAGCTATAGTACATTCATGAAAAATGTAATTACTTAGACCCCTTGCTAAGCGCTTGAGATATAATTTCCTACTGAGCGTTCGCTCACTCCGTGTGTTCCCTACTTTTCAGGTAATTTCGACGACGAGGGAAGTCAATCGGATGGGAATGGTCAAGAGTGAAAGAGATAGAACTTTTCCAAGTGTCATCTAGTCTTTTTCCTATTTTCTTGAGTCAGCTATGTACTTTTCCTTTTTAATTGAATAGAGTATTAGATTTGTAATAGTCTATCCATTATGAAATAAAGGATTGGGTTATCTTTCTATTTTGCGCATCTCTGTTTTGGTGTCGAATACACTATTACTCTGATTGACATGATTGATATAAACTCGTCGCGCATATCCGAGTATCTTCCACGCTCGGGGCGTGACATCATGTTTCTTAGAAAATGAAGCAGCAAAGTTCTTGAAACGAATGAATGAGTTGCTCCGGTATCGAATAAAACTTGAGCAGTTTTTGAACAAATAGTGAGAGTACCTTCCACAATTCCACCTTTAGTGGGTTCTGTCTCTCGGAGAGCTTGCAGACGGCCTTGTTTATTTACCGGACGCTTCTCGTCTTTGATGTCATGCTCCTTCATCAGTAGGCAGTCTGGGATCCGATGCTCTCGGCTCCCGCATCGAAGACAAGCTCCTAACTTCCTCTAGCATTCCTCGGTCTTATGGCCAGCTTTATCACAATACTTGCAAATTTCCTTTGATGGTGTGGTGGTAGAGAATGGCCTGTCATTCTTCTGAAATTTCTTTGTCTTGGAGGGCTCCCCTCCCATGAATAACCGCTTCTTGTTGAAGGATTGTTTGAATTTTCCCGGACTTGTGACGGGTTCCTTCTTGTCTCTTCCTCGGATTCTCTCGGATAATTCGGTGGCATCTTCAAGCAGTTGGGCACGCCGAAATATCTCCGAATAGACTTAGATGTCCATCGGGGCAAGTTGTATGATATAATGGGGCCGAAGCCCGTTGAGGAATCTTCTCGCTTTCATCTTTTCCGTACACACCAAGTGGGGTGCATACCTAGATAATCTGGAGAACTGGGCCTCATACTCGGCCACTTTCAAGCCCCGTTGTTTTAGAACGGCGAATTCCGTGGCCTTCTTTTCCTGGATATGATCGGAGAAGTACTTATTGTTGAAATGCTCCGTGAATTCATCCCATGTGACATGGTATTCTGGCAGTGTTACTTCTATGGATTCCCACCAGCATCGAGCGTCCCGCTCTAGTTGGAATACGGCCAATAAAACCTTCTCTTCATCCGCGCATTGCATCACACGGAAGATTCGTTCCATCTCCTTTAGCCAATTCTCGGCATCCTCGAGGTCGGACGAACCCGTGAACCTCGGTGGGTTCATGTTACGGAAACTTCGGTGGAGATCTCCCGCTCCACGGTTTGCTCCGCCTTGGGCCACTTGCTGCAGTGCCTGTGTGAGGCCTTGCACAGTGCGCTGCATCTCACGCCATTGTGCTCTTTCCGCAGCCATGATCCTACAAAAGAGTTAAGTATGATAAAGATCGGGTTTACTTGTAAGGTCGAAAGTCATTGTAGAACTTAACCCATGGCTCTATCCATCTCACCGGGTAAGGTATATCTATCCTTGAACTTGGGTTTTACCTATCCTTGGACACGAATTTTTACTTAGATTTCAATTTCTAACCTTTTATTTCTTTTAGTTCCCTAGGTTTGAAAACCTAGGCTCTGATATCACGAAGACTGTCACGTCCCGAGCGCGGAAGATACTCGGATGCGTGACGCGTCTATATAGATCGTGTCATTAGAGCGATAAAATTTTTAACATACATAATTACTGAGTGCGCAATTTACTAATAAATCTAATAAATTCTAATAGTCCAAGTGATGATTATTTAATTAATCAAAGGTATTAAATATAGTCCATGAAAATTTCTAAATTTAGAAAGCCAAATATTTGGCTACATGACTTAGCACAAGGTTTATACCACTAACTGACATAACTGGGAATACAAAGTAGACTCAAATAAATTCAAAGACTCGACTAGCTAATGATAAATGGACGGCGTTCTAGCACTCTTCACTCGGCCTCAAACCCATTCTTGTCGCTATCCGAATCACCTGAAAATGTTAGGAAGCGACTAGATGAGCGAATCTCTCAGTAGGAATTACATCTCAAACTCGAGCAATCTTTACGTGAATTATAATTTACATGTATTATCAATATGGCTATGCATGACGTACGTATAAAAGAATCGGGTATGCGGGTATATCTATACATGATGAACAATAAGAGATCAAGAGCTGTATACAGAGAGTATATCAAGATTTCAAGTATTTGGCAAACAGTATTTCAAGAATTATAGATGTAAATGCCACTTCGGGTCTAGCAGGGATTCATGTACGATTACGAATTCAAGTGCAGGTATGTACTCATGTACAAGTATATCTCAGGTACGAGCAAGTAAAAATTTAATTCAAGCAAGTAAAGTTAAGTACGTATCAGTAGAATTGGCTATTTCAATCAAGCAAGTATTTTACCCTTTCTCGGGTCACAAGTCAAGTATTGCCCGTTCCGGGCCTTGCAAGTCAAGTCAAGTGAGTAAAGAGAGAGTAGGGTGGAGTGTCTCAAGTCAAGCAAGTACTCTAGTGCAATGCTAAACACCGTAGTCAATAAACTCGCATGGGCACAAGTACCTTCGGGTGCTCCTCCCAGGACCAGACCGCGCCCTATATGCACAGTATTTCATGTATTACTTTTGACATCCACTCTCATTTTATAGTCAATATAGAGTTTCAAGGGTTGCCTTAGTAGGATATACAAGGTAGATTTTTATGGAATGGAATTCAAGGACTCATAATATGCAAGAAAATGACTTAGGGTTGCGTCGGTATAAACCACAATAGAAATGAAGGAAAAAGTATCAATTTATATAATGTTTCTTAAACAAAACTCTAGATAACTCTATAGTAAGGTTAAACAAAAGTTAGAACATCCCATAAGGGCCATTATGCAGTTATGCCAGTTTACTATTTAAGAATACTATTCAATTACTATTTAGATTACTACTCATTACTATTCACTACTGTTCATTGAAATTACTCTTCACCTCCAAATAACGCCCTGGATTAGGTCGTCAGTTTTGTGAATGACAACTGTTTAAACAGTCGTCATTGCTAAGTTTATGTATATATTAATCATTCAGTATATTAATCCTCCATGTGAAAATTTTAATAAATGTGAATTATGATACCTAATCTGATGTATGAGCATACCGTTAGATTCCTTATATATTTTCTCTACCTATCTACGTGTCTATATCAAAAAATTTCTTTTATTTAGAAAAGTGATACTATTCATTGAAATAGTGACTTTTATATACTATTCATACCGTAAAATTTTTTCAAAAATAGAAAGTAAGGATATGGACAGGTAGAGGAAATTCTCGGGAGTTCAGAATCATGCTCATGTGAAATTGTTGGGTTTTCCTATTTAATAAATTGAGGTGATTTACGCCGGGAAGGTATATTCTGTGACTCAAAACACTATTCAAACACTATTCATTTTTAATACTTTCAATAAATCAGGAATTAAGTAGATGGTTAAATAGTGAAAAATATGAAGATTCCAGAACCATGTTCATGCAGGAGTTTCGTGATTAGGTTAAAAAAGTTATAATTGTCTGAACATGGTGGTTCTACATTGTGAGTAACAGTTTACTATTTAAACACTATTCATTTTTAATTCTTCTAGTAAATCAGGAATCGAAGACATGGACATGTAGAGAAAAATCTCAAGATCACCGAAATATGTTCAGTCAAAATTTTCATGTTCCGGTTTATTAGTTATAGGTAGGTTTTTGAATGTTCTGATTTACTGGTTTCTAAAAATTTCAAAAAAATGAATTGACGACACTGGTCATGTCGTCATCTAATGGACGACTGTTTGCACAGTCGTCACTTTTGTAATTGACTCCCTAGTCAGGGGCGTCATTTACAAAACTGTTTCATTGTTCATGCACTATTCATGTATTATTCATCCATGTGAAAATATTCTGAGTCAGGAAATTAAATTGACGACATGGGTCATGTCTTCAATTAATGGACGACTGTTTGAACAGTCTTCAATTTAGAAATTGACGCCCTGGTCAGGGGCGTCATTTACGTATAATGGTAACTATTCATGCACTATTCATGTACTATTCATCCCTGTGAAAATATTTTGAATCAGGAAATTAAATTGACGACATGGGTCATGTCTTCAATTAATGGATGACTGTTTGAACAGTCTTCAATTTAGAAATTGACGCCCTGGTCAGGGGCGTCATTTACATATAATGGTAACTCTTTATGCACTATTCATGTACTATTCATCCGTGTGAAAAGTTTCTGAATCAGGAAGTAATGATATGAATATGTTGAGAAAAATGTCAGGACTCCAGAAATGTGTTCATTTTAAAATTTCGTTCTTTAGTTCAATAGTTATGGATTTTTGAATGTGTTGAATTATCAGTTACTCAAAATTCCAAAAATGAATTGACGACATGATGCATGTCTTCTATTAATTGACGATTGTTTGCACAGTCTTAAATTTGGTAATTGACGCCCTGGTCAGGGGCGTCATTTACAAAACTATTTCACTATTCATGTACTATTCATCAGTGTAAAAAAAAAATCCCGAATCAAGAAGTAATGGCACGAATATGATGAGAAAAATGTCAGGATTCCAGAAACATGTTCATGCAAAAATTTCGTGCTTTAGTTTTATAGTTATGGATTTTTGAATGTGTTGAATTATCAATTATTCAAAATTCTATAAAATCAAATTGACGATGTGATGCATGCCGTCATTTAAAAGACGACTGCGTCCTCAGTCTTCAATTTTTAAAATGACGCCCTTGTCACGGGCGCTATTTTTAACAAGGCTGAAAAAAATATGGTTATTAATATTGTAAATAGTGTGATAAAATATGCTTAAAAACTCATGAAAATAATGCTAACAAACTAAGTTCAAAATCATAAAGATCATAGTAATATGTGACAGGCTATTAAAGTAACACGGTATATACATGATTTATAACATGGTTGATGAGTTAAACGGACTCTAAGCATGCAATATTTAACCTTTTTAGCTACTAGTTAGGCAATGATTTGAGAACACCTACCTTTTGACGTGTGATATGAGGTTCAGAGCTGCAGCAAGATCGCAGCAGGATGTAGCCTCGGGAGGAAGACGCTTCTGCTGCACAGCAGTAGCCTCTGACAGTGCTACGGATGGGGTTAGTTATAGGGAATGATAAGGCATTGGTTAATGCCTTGTGGGTCATGCTGAGTGGGCATTATTTTTGTCAGCTCGAATGGGTTGCTCGTGTCTCAATCTTCTAGAATCATGTGTTTAAATGACGCCCGTGTGAAGGGTCGTTCATTTAATAAATGACGCCTTGCATGAGGGCGTCATTTATTTGGGTAGCATTATTGTGGAATTATTAATGAGAATGACGCCCTTCAAGAGGGCATCATTTGTTAGACACTGCTGCCCCACTCACGTGATATATATATATATAATAATATTTTTTTCTATTCAAATTGACGCCATCATGCATGTCTTCAATTATTTAAATGACGCCCATGTAAGGGGTCTTCAATTTATAAATTGACGCCCTAGTCAGGGGCGTCAATTCAATTAATGGACGACTGTTTGAACAGTCTTCAATTTGGAAATTGAAGCCCTGGTCAGGGGCGTCATTTACATATAATGGTAACTCTTTATGCACTATTCATGTATTATTGATCCGTGTGAAAAGTTTCTGAATCAGGAAGTAATGATATGAATATGTTGAGAAAAATGTCAGGACTCCAGAAATGTGTTCATTTTAAAATTTCGTTCTTTATTTCAATGGTTATGGATTTTTGAATGTGTTGAATTATCAGTTACACAAAATTCCAAAAATGAATTGACGACATTGTTGACACCCGTTTTTAGCCTGCAAGTTGAGTCATTTCTCTTATTCATCATTTTGATGCCCCGAATTACCCATTATTTTGGAGCCATTCTTGGATGGATTTCGAGCCCATTTCATTATTCCATTCCTTTTGAACCTTGGAGATCATTATTTCATAGAGCCCTGGAGCCTATCTTGTCACCTTCTAGCCTTCAAAGTCGCCTTACGGCCCATTTAGGCCGGCTTCCCTCAAGCATTCAGCCCCCTTTCGTTGCGCAGTCTTGAAAATGGTCCTTTTTCACCCCCTTGCTTTCCTCTTTTCAAAATGTGTCATTCACCAAAGTTGTTCATCTTTCAAATCCCTACAATTTCTTCTTCTACGTCTTTGGCCAGTTCTGCACCGATTTCAAGTTATTTACATTTTTTTGACAGACTGCATTGTTCACCTATGTCCCGATATTCTTTCTCTCTCTTCTAGCCCTATTTTATCTCTCTTCTGATCATTTTCTCATCTTACTTTCTTCATAAAAGTTGTTCATTTTTTAGTTATCTATTTGTCTTCTACCACTTTCGCTAATTCTGCACCGTTTGGGAGATATAATCCAATTTCCAAAGTCACGCAAGGTCTACCTTAAATGGTCGTGTTAATGGCTGTTCATTGTTGCAAGCAGTCGGTTGACGACCATTTAACCCTTAACGGTCAGTCGTCCGACCGTTTATCCAATAAGAGTCCAGCCTGCTCTGGACTCTCCACGAACATGCGCGATGTGGCTATCTTGCGACGGCCATAACTTCTAGAATACTTATCCAAATGAATCCCCATTTTTTCCTACTTCTAGACCTTTGTATTATCTTTAATTTGGTGCGTAGAAATCAAAATTTGATGGGCTATATCTCCTAGAATCGTGGCCGCAATATCAGGTTTCTCTGCTTTTCGTGCAACCAAAAAACCCTGCAGATTAGCTTCCAGAGGCTTCTTCCAAGAGCCATAACTTCCACAATCTTCAACCAAAAAGAGTCCCGTTTGTTCCTACGTCTTATCTTGACTATTATCTCGAGAATGATCCAAAGATCTCGAGATTTGGTGGACTCTATCTTCTGGAATCGTGGGAGAAAGTTGGGGGTTTCACCACTTTTTCTATATAAACCTGCCCAGATTTCCTGTGCGACGGGGGCGTGTTTTCAAACCGACAGCGAAGCCATGCCAAATTTTCTTCATCCTCCTTCGACCCTAGCCTGAAGAGGGAAGTATAAGCTTCGTTTTGGTTCCTTATTTGATCGATTTCATCATCGTTTGCCCTCCTAACTTTGCCCCTACTTTTGGCAAATCATCACAGTTTGCTGATTTTCTACTACAACTTCGCGACGGGGGTCTGTTCATCAAGCCGGTGCAGAGTCATGCTTCATCTTTTTCGTCCTCCCTCAACTCCATCTTGAAGAGGGGAGTATTAACTTCATTTTCATTATATGTTTTCCTTATTTCTCATATCTTTTCTCCCTCTTCCAAGCCCCTACTTTTGAGGTTTCATCACACTGTTCTACACTTTGCTGAAACTCAGATTTCTGGCGACGGGGGCATGTTTGCGTCGTCGCTGCGAGGCCGTGGGGCACTCTTTATCCTCCCTTTCAACTCCAGGCTCTAGAGGGAAGTATAATATTTGTGTTCCTTGGTTTTAGGCTCATTACCTTATCATCTTCCTTCATATTTTTATCTTTGAGTTTTGCACTTTCATTCTGTTTTTACACTTAGTCATTTTTCTCCCATGTTCTGCACCCTTATGTTTTCTTGAGTTTTCCACCCCGTTTTTCACTGGTCCCTTCCCCGTTTTAAATCCTAATTTTGGCCCTAGTTTCACCACAATATTCCCACCTTTCCATAACATCCACTCTTTCCTCTCTTGGTGATCTATCTTGTGAGATATTCATCATTCTTTGAGTCCATTTTGTGCACTATTCTGAATTTTCTGCACAGTCTATATTTTTTCCCAAATCTCCGGTGTCATAACTTTCTGTCCCGGCCTCCTTTTTGAGTGATTCTTGTTCCTACTTCCTTACAACACTCAAGTCTTCTGTCATCTCAATTTCTTTTCATTTGGACATCGTTTGCCCTACTGTTTGCATCAGTCTTTGCACCCACTTTACACTGTTTGCACAGTTTTTCTTGTGGCATGCACTTTTGCATCTTGTTGATCTATGTTCATCATGGCATATTAAATCAATTTCTTCATGTCAATCTCATCACAATATACACACCTATTGTTTGCACCCTTCCATAGGGGTTAAAAACCCTCCCCCGGTAAGTTTCCCTCAATCTTTCATGCTACTTTATGCACTTGGGTAGATTTCTACACTTAGCATTTTCTAATGGGTTTTGCCTCTTATTTTGTGTTTGTTTCGCAGGAAAGCATGGAAAGTGAGGCCCTTACCTTCTATCCGGCTGGAAGGCAAGGAGAGGTAATCCACATAGTCCCCACATCTTGATATTGAGCGCGATCATCCTCTTTTTCCAAGGTACACAACGCACTTAGTATTTTATATTCTTTTGGCGTTGTCATTCCTTGGTGGCGATCACGGTATTCTTTTATATCTTTTATCGCTTTTGTCTTGCTGTATGATCATGCTACCATGTTTACATAGTCACATGTTCATGATGTTCACTTGATATGCACATTATGTTATCACTTATACACATATGCTTGCCTATGTGACTTGTGACACCACGCTACATATTTTCCACATCTACACCCCTTTTTTGGCAATCACGGTGGGACCTCTAGTGCCCATCACTTGTCTCATGCTTTGCTGCAATTTTGGTGTGTATGTCCATGTTTAGATAGCGTTTCATACTTATATTGTTCGCTTTGTTTGCATCCATCTTGTTATGTTCACATATGTTCATTATATCTTGATTTGTTAGATTTAGGCTAGAAATTACATGCACTCCGGTGCACATAGGGTCATGCATATTGCCATATTGTAGATGCATTCCCTCTCGGTAAGTGATCCTCTCGCTCCCATATTCCTTGGGCTCGACTAGGTGATCTTATCCGGGACCTCCATAAGTCCCCGCGAGCCGTGGATTCCCACACGGACGTCGGGCCGGTTGTACCTTTCCACCCCATAGGCTTGCATTTACATACGTTGTGAAGGAGTTAACCCTAGTCAACCTAAAGTTTGGAACTTATTCTCTATAGGATACCTATCTTGAGAGAATTAATCTTAATTTGAAAATATTTAAAGGCCCACTCAAAACTTTGACAATAAAATACTTCCCATCATATTAACTTGTTTGACTTGGGTGAAATCCTTCATATTGTTTGTGTTGTGTGAGCTTGTCCAAGCCCACTTGTGTTATTTTGTGTTGCATCCCCCATCATCCATATAGGTTTTATTGTTAGGCCCATTTAGGTAGTCCATTTTGTGTGTCCATTTGTCTAGTCTCATTGTCCTAGGTTTCTTTTTCTTTTTCTTTGCATTATTGAGTCACTCCCCCTCTTTAATTCTCGAGCCCTTTACTTCCCCTCATTGTATTCCCTTGATTTTTCCTGTATAAAGTCTCCATTTAACCTCATGGACCGTCATTTTTGTCCTGTATATTACCCTTCTTCCTCCCCGTCTTCTTATTCATGCGTGGATTCCTCTTCCCACGCGGGCCCATCTCCTCGTGGCCCTTCTGACCTGCAAGCAAATCTTGTGGCCCACCTATCATCTCTTGCTTGCCAAACGGCCCCGGTCCAGGCCCAAAAATTCATTTCTAATCTTAATGGGCCTTATTCTCATAACGGGCCTCCCTCTTCTACTCTTAGTGGGCCCCCTTCCTTTAACGGCCCCTCTTATTCTCTTAATGGGCCCCATGTTGCTGCTGGCCCAATCGATCCTTATTCTCATGTTCATGATTTTTCTAGGCCCACATATAATTCTATTCCTGGAATGGGATTCCCTTCTTCTCAATCCAGACCCCTTTATGCGGCCCAATACCATACTCCTGGCCCAAATTCACACTCTCTTGCTCAAGCTAGCTTGCATCATTCTCAGTCTCTCCCCATCGAGGAGATGATTGCTCAAACGCAATGCCGGCTTGATGAACTTCAGCAGTGAATTGATCCCCAAACTTCTTTGATTCGCATTCCAAGGTCTTCAGCTTCCACCGCATTCACAAATTCCTGCTTATCGCCGCTATGGTGGAGTCGATGACCCCTATGTGCACTTGAAGGAGTTTCTTTGTGAGTCGGCCCAATTCCGACATGACCAACGCTTGATGGCTTATTTATTTGGTCTGTCTCTAGAAGACCCGGCTCGGGATTGGTTCTTTGCATTATCGCAAGATCAAGTGGTGAATTTCCAGGCCATTCAAGAGAAATTTCTTCAGCAATATCAAGACCAGGTTGGGCCCAAGTATTCCATGGTTGTTCTGGCCCATGAGAAGATGAAGCCCGACGAGGAGTTCTCTACCTTCGCCGACCGCTAGCGTCGCCTAGCTGCGCAAGTCCCGGGGCATATTCCGGAGGGAGAGCAAATCAAAATTATCATTTCTAATGTAACGCCCGAGTATCGGTTCATCTTAGCCTTGAACGATATCACCTCCTGGCAATAGCTTTATAGCCGAGCCCGCTTCATCCACCAATAACTATTAAGTTCCCTTGACCCAGAGCCCCCTTCACCTTCACCTTCAACACCCACATATGCCTCCTATCCATCACCTTCCCTGAGTCAGCCCTCCACCACATATCCTTCCATGAGTCGGCCTTCCGCTCCCCCACACCCATATACCTCCACATATCCATATACCTCCACATATCAACCTTCCATGAGTCAGCCTTCTGCCTCTTTATACTCGCATGAACCCCCACCTCCGGTTAAGGAAACACCACACCTCGAGCAGGTGGATGCCGTCTATATACCCCCTCATCCTGCTCCGCATATGCCTTCACCAAATCCTTCCCTTAGCCATGCGTCATTGCCTACGCAACCTCTGCTTCCATCCCCGCAACCTTCTCTATCACCTTCCCATATCCCTCGGCATCCCCCTAGCCCGAAGCAGGCTCCTCCTCGCTCTCCATTGCCAGAGTGTTTTACCGACATTTTCAGGGCTTTAATGGCCACTCACGCGTTGACGCTCCCTCCGGTTGTGCCTTGTCGACCACCGGTTGGGAATATACTTCAGTTCTGTGAATTTCACCGCCAGCAGGGGCATTTAGTTGAGGATTACCCCGAGTTCCAGGATTATCTTTATGATCTAGAAGCGAAGAAGAGGATTGATTGGACTGCTATTCATGAGGTCATTCTATATCTCCGCAGTAAGCAGCAACAACAGGAAGCGTCGCCTAAGCAGCCGTCTCCATCTCAAGGCCAGGGGCACCCCTGTGATTTTGCGTTTACCATAGCGCCCGCTCCGTTATCTACCCCCTTATCCACTTCCCTGCCTATGCCATCGCCTACCCAGTTACCACCTCCATCTCCACCTACCTCATCACCTTCGCCATCTCCTACCCCATCTCCGCAACCTCTACCTACCCAATCTCTTCCTCAGGCTGGTGCCTCCACTTCCACCACCACTACTCCTACCCCCAACGCCGCTCGGCGTGTCGTATCAATATGCCGACGTTGGGTCCCACAACCTTCCATTTCCCCTTCATCTCCTTCCTCACCCTCTCTATTTCCACCACCTCCATTGCCCGCATCGCCCTCTCCATCATCTCCACTACCCCTACAGCCATCACCACCGCCCTCACTACCTCCTCTCCTAGCGACCCCTATTCCATCACTTCCACCATCTCCACCACTTTTCCCATCCCCTTTGCCATTGTTGCCCGAGCCTGAGCAAGCTATACCTACACCTCCACCTTCACCTTTACCCCCTCCTACGCCTCCACCTTTGCCTTTACCCCCACTTATGCCTTCTGAGCCTTTACCCACGCCTTTCAAGCCTATTACCTCCACTTCTCCATCCCCTTCCACCCCACGGAGTGGGTGTGCGTTATCTTTTGTGCCCCTTGGGTCTGGTCCCCAGGGAGATAATGAGCCGAGCTAGGTTTCAATTGTACTTTTCAAGATTCAAGATGTCATTTGCCGCATGCCGATACGGGTCCTAGTCCCTGGCTATTTTGGGGATAAAGAGCCTGCATTTTCAGAAATGTTTGCAAAGAAGAGTTCCCTTGCACTAGTGCCAGTTTCTTCACAAGCAAGGCCGATGGCAATCTCACTGCTCACCGGAGGATTCACTATCGATGTTGTTATTTCTCCTCGCTCCATGGCTATTCAGTTCACTGGCCAAGAGGGGTTCTCTACCCAGATGGTGCTCACTCATGCGGCCGCCAAGAGCCTGATGAATTCTATATGCAAGGGGCAGTTGGCCGTGTTTTCTACATTCTCTAAAGACCTTCTGCATCTGTTATGCAATCTCCCTCGGTTTATTGGTATGTCGGCCACGTCAACGCCGCACATTACTCCCCTCAGTTCTGTCCTTCTTTTCTGGTAAGGGAGTTATGCTTCGTGCCCAGTTGCCGAGTAGAGTTGCCAAATCTCCATGTTCTAGTGCCAAGAGATAAGACTCCATGGTTCCATGATACTCATCATCCTGAGGAGTCAGTTGCTCAAGAATGTCCACAGCATGTTAGCACCGTGAGTCTAGGGGCAACCGCCCCGATGAACCTACATATTCATAGTCGGGCTAGGTCGTCTGCCAGATGGGCCCGCTATTTGAGAAAACATTGTAGATTAAGAAGCCCGAAGGCCCGAGTCCGTGTCAGATGGATTCATTTCAAGGAGATTTCTACCAAGAAGAGGCGGCGGCACAAGTACAATGGCCGCATGTTGTGTACTCAAGGGGCCACTACTTCTTCTTCTCCTTTCTTCCATTCATCATTTCTTCTACTCAGCTCCCACCCTTGGGTGGTGTACCTCCCTTCCTCTAATCCACTTTCCATGATTTTCTCTTCTCTTTTCCGGTCCGCAAACCCCCATTCTTCTTTCTCTCCTCATCCGGAACCTCCAGATTCTCCATTTTCTCATGATTTTAGGCCCCGGCCTATGCCATCCCTTCATCCCGATCTCGGGACATCATCTGATTCTTCCCCGGGACTTCCGGGTGTCCCCACTGATTCTTCCCCGGGACTTCTGGGTGCTACTTCCGATTCTTCCCTGACCTTGTCGGGTGTCTATCACTTCTCTTTCCCGACCTTGTCGGGTATTTATGCTTCTTCTTCCCCGCCTCTGGCGGCTGATCGTTACTCTCCCTCTCTGACCATGTCGAATGATTCTTATTCTCCTCTTTCTACTTACTCCTCTCCACCCTTTCGGGGTTCTCACCCTTTTTCTTGTTATTTTCGAGGCTTTAGCCCACCTTGATCTCAGTTAATCCATGTTTATTCTGTATCTGGTTCCTTGTTATCAGGGCCTCAGTGCCTTAACGAGGGAGTTCTAGCCCTCGTCTCTCTTCCTTTTTATCCCTTCTTCGTCCAGTATGATGTCTGCCACTCCTCTATGTCGAGGAATCCAATCCTTTGCTCTCCTTTCATCCTTTATCCTGACAAGCAAAGAAAACAAAGTTCGCGCTCCTCAAAGCTCGATGATCGAGATCGCTTCAGGATGCTGGTTTCCACGCCATAGATTTGCAAAGGTATCTTTATTTTGTGCAACGAAACATGCTTTCATTTCCATTATTTCTATTATTTTTACACATGGTTATAATGTTAATTCCTTAACCTGATTGTGTGGCTTTAAGAGTCTTTGTGTCAAATAAAAAAGGTTATCTTCTGCAGCATCCTTAGGCTGGTGATAGCTCCGCGCTGGGAGTCTAGTTTCTTTCCCCGATTGTTGAGGGTGACCTTTAGACATGGGTTTTTCACACATTTCACGGCAAGCCATAACCGATTCCTCTTAGGCACACCGTTGCTGCTTTGGCCATACTTTGGGTATGTACGAAGGTCTTTTCTCTTCTCTGCTCGGCCAAGTGCAGGGGCAAGAGATTGATGGATAAGATGACCAACATGGGCGCTCCCCAATACGAGAGAGGTCTCAAATAGGGGCAATCTTGACCCTCTTCAAAAAAAAAAGCTTTCATGCAATATCTGACCAATAAGGGCTCTCAAAATCAATGAAGAATCAATATGGCAAAATTATGAATCAAAGGCATGGCAAGAGTGGCAGTACAGTTCCCCACGGAACGTCATGAGCCCGGTCGCATGCGTGCCTGAAAAATATGGGTCTCAAAATCAAAGACACAAAGTCCCGGCGCAACAGACCTACTCTTTGAGGGGTAGTGCCCTGGACGGAATTCGAGCCTTCATATCTCCCATCCTGCACGAAGCTTGTCTCCAATTTTTCTTCTGCTTCTCCCTCTTAGGCTGGGTTATATCCCGAGTATGGCCTTAGTAGGGGCACCGTTCTTTAGAAGCGGTTGGTTGTGGTACGCCACCCTCACATGCACGCCCTGTTTAAGGGAAGTCTTTGATGAGAGGGATAGGAACGACGATCCCTAGCCAGTAGTTTGAGCCCGTCTTAGGTGCTGTAGATTGATATGTTAAAAATTTCAAAAAAAATGAGATATTGTCAAAGTAAAAAAAAATGAGATATTGTCAAAGTAAAAAAAATGAGATATTGTCAAAATTCAAAAAAATGAGATATTGTCAAAAATCTAAAAAAATCAGATATTATTGTAAAAAAAAATATATTGTTCAAAATCTAAAATCTAAGAAAAAATAAAAAATGTCCAAAATCCAAAAATGTTTGTCTTCTATTCCTTTTTTTTCTCTTTTGTTTTAAGGATAGGTTGCTAAGTGTGCAGGTCGCAGGTGTTCAAGCTTTCTGGCTCTATCTTTTGCTCTACCTCCTGTTCATATTTTTCTCATCCGTCCTCTCTTTCTTCTAACTTGTCCCTCGATCTATTCCGAAGCTCGTGTCCTTCTCATGCTTTGTGTCACTCAACTTTTGATCATATCTTTATGAGAGAGGGCTCTTTGCCTCACTGTTGCGAACCTGGCGGTTCTGCTTCGTCGGATCTTGGGATTGATTGAAGAACATATTTTGTCATTTCTCGTGTTGTCCCCCTGTGGTCGTCATCCAGGTGTCTTATCCCCTAGGGTTATCTCATGCATGTTCTAGTTCCAAGTGTTGTCTCGTTCCGCCATGTGTTGCATGTGTCCTGGTCCCACTTGTGATTATTTCATATGTGTTATATCGTCTCCCCTATGTTTGTCTTAGATGTCCTCGTCCTATGTATTCTGCCCCATTGCATGTGGTTTCATTCTGCATGGTGTGATGTCCCGCCATATGTTGCCATGCCCCACCATGTTCTCCGCTCTCATGCTTGTTATTTGTTTATGTGATACTTTGCATGTGTTGCTTGCTCGTTCATTCTTTGTCATGTTATGTTGTTTCGTTCATTTGGTCGTTATGTTTTCATTTTGTTCATGCTTACTTATTCATGTTGTTGGTCATCTAATTTAAAAAAAAAATCCATAAAAATCAGAAAATGAAAATACAAAAAAAATGCCATTTTCGCCTGCACATGTAAGTCAGGTATGGCCTTCTATCCCTACTCATTGTTGCATTACTATATGGTATCTATATTGTTATATTATCTCGAGAACCGGCTGGTCATTCATGTGTTCCAGGATCTGACGTTCCCCTCTAACAAAAATGATGATGATCTAGGTGCACATGTTTAATCATCGGATAGGCCGTTAGGTTGGAAAAATTAGGGAACGATGGTTCTATCACGCACGCCGTGATTGCGGATAGTGTCTTGACCCTGATTGTTCCAATCTAGCAATACTATTCTCGAGTACTTTCTATTTTATGATTTCTTTGCATTCGTTTCGATGATTTCTTTATTTTAGCCCAGCATGCATCATGTCATATTTTGAGCATTAACGTCTCGTGATCCATTCAAGGTTTCTCCTCAATAATGGTTAGTTGCACTTCATGTCTCTTGGATAAAAGATCTTTATTCCACTCTGAATTTGAACGATTTCTATGATCTTTTCGCTTGGTCTGGTTGGCCAGTGTGATTCATGTCTGGATTTTATCTCAGTTATATTTCTCTTGCTTTTTACATTGTACTCCTTTCTGACCCCCTCATTGTCTGTGGATTGTGTCCCCGATGAGCCTAGTCGTGCTTCCTTTTTTCCTATTAGTTTAGTTCTCCAGACATGTCTCATTCTTGTCATCCAGTCCTGGTGGCTAGTTCGGTGATTTTGGGAGAATTCCTGTCACTTGTTGGTTGTGACGGGTGCCTTTTGCCTTGATGCCCGCTTATCAGTTCTCTCCGCTTCATCTCCGCTTCATCTCCATTTCACGTCGCTGTCACTTTCGCTCCATCTCCTTTCCATTTCACCTCCGCGTCGCTTTCGCTTGCTCCCTTGTAAAGCGGACATCAAGGAGGGGCATCTATTGACACCCGTTTTTAGCCTGCAAGTTGAGTCATTTCTCTTATTCATCATTTTGATGCCCCGAATTACCCATTATTTTGGAGCCATTCTTGGATGGATTTCGAGCTCATTTCATTATTCCATTCCTTTTGAACCTTGGAGATCATTATTTCATAGAGCCCTGGAGCCTATCTTGTTACCTTCCGGCCTTCAAAGTCGCCTTACGGCCCATTTAGGCCGGCTTCCCTCAAGCATTCAGCCCCATTTCGTTGCGCAGTCTTGAAAATGGTCCTTTTTCACCCCCTTGCTTTCCTCTTTTCAAAATGTGTCCTTCACCAAAGTTGTTCATCTTTCAAATCCCTACAATTTCTTCTTCTACGTCTTTGGCCAGTTCTGCACTGATTTCAAGTTATTTATAATTTTTTGACAGACTGCATTGTTCACCTATGTCCCGATATTCTTTCTCTCTCTTCTAGCCCTATTTTATCACTCTTCTGATCATTTTCTCATCTTACTTTCTCATAAAAGTTGTTCATTTTTTAGTTATCTATAATTTTATCTTCTACCACTTTCGCTAATTCTGCACCGTTTGGGAGATATAATCCAATTTCCAAAGTCACGCAAGGTCTACCTTAAACGGTCGTGTTAATGGCCGTTCATTGTTGCAAACGGTCGGTTGACGATCGTTTAACCCTTAACGGTCAGTCGTCCGACCGTTTATCCAATAAGAGTCCAGCCTGCTCTGGACTCTTTATCTCCACGAACCTGCGCGATGTGGCTATCTTGCGACGGCCATAACTTCTAGAATACTTATCCAAATGGATCCCCGTTTTTTCCTACTTCTAGCCCTTTGTATTATATTTAATTTGGTGCATAGAAATTAAAATTTGATGGGCTATATCTCTTGGAATCGTGGCCGCAATATCATATTTTTCTGCTTTTCGTGCAACCAAAAAACCCTACAGATTAGGTTCCAGATGCTTCTTCCAAGAGCCATAACTTCCACAATCTTCAATTAAAAAGAGTCCCGTTTGTTCCTACGTCTTATCTTGACTATTATCTCGAGAATGATCTAAAGATCTCGAGATTTGGTGGACTCTATCATCTGGAATCGTGGGAGAAAGTTGGGGGTTTCACCACTTTTTCTATATAAACCTGCCCAGATTTCCTGTGCGACGGGGGCGTGTTTTCAAGGCGACGGCGAAGCCATGCCGAATTTTCTTCATCCTCCTTCAACCCTAGCCTGAAAAGGGAAGTATAAGCTTCGTTTTGGTTCCTTATTTGCTCGATTTCATCATCGTTTGCCCTCCTAACTTTGCCCCTACTTTTGGCAAATCATCACAGTTTGCTGATTTTCTGCTACAACTTCGCGACGGGGGTCTGTTCATCAAGCCGGTGCGGAGTCATGCTTCATCCTTTTCGTCCTCCCTCAACTCCATCTTGAAGAGGGGAGTATTAGCTTCGTTTTCATTATATGTTTGCCTTATTTCTCATATCTTTTCCCCCTCTTCCAAGCCCCTACTTTTGAGGTTTCATCACACTGTTCTGCACTTTGCTGAAACTCAGATTTCTTGCGACGGGGGCATGTTTGCGTCGCCGCTGCGAGGCCGTGGGGCACTCTTTATCCTCCCTTTCAACTCCAGGCTCTAGAGGGAAGTATAATATTTGTGTTCCTTGGTTTTGGGCTCATTACCTTATCATCTTCCTTCATATTTTTGTCTTTGAGTTTTGCACTTTCATTCTGTTTTTACACTGTCATTTTTCTCCCATGTTCTGCACCCTTCTGTTTTCTTGAGTTTTCCACCCCGTGTTTCACTGGTCTCTTCCCCGTTTTAAATCCTACTTTTGGCCCTAGTTTCACCACAACATTCCCACCTTTCCATAACATCCACTCTTTCCTCTTTTGGTGTTCTATCCTGTGAGATATTCATCATTCTTTGAGTCCATTTTGTGCACTGTTCTGAATTTTCTGCACAGTCTATTTTTTTTCCCAAATCTCCGGTGTCATAACTTTCTGTCCCGACCTCCTTTTCTAGTGATTCTTGTTCCTACTTCCTTACAACACTCAAGTCTTCTGTCATCTAATATTTCTTGTCATTTGGACATCGTTTGCCCTACTGTTTGCATCAGTCTTTGCACCCACTTTACACTGTTTGCACAGTTTTTCTTGTGGCATGCACTTTTGCATCTTGTTGATCTATGTTCATCCTGACATATTAAATCAATTTCTTCATGTTAATCTCATCACAATATACACACCTATTGTTTGCACCCTTCCATAGGGGTTAAAAACCCTCCCCCGGTAAGTTTGCCCTCAATCTTTCATGCTACTTTATGCACTTGGGTAGATTTCTACACTTAGCATTTTCTAATGGGTTTTGCCTCTTGTTTTGTGTTTGTTTCGCAGGAAAGCATGGAAAGTGAGGCCCTTACCTTCTAGCCGGCTGGAAGGCAAGGAGAGGTAATCGACAGAGTCCTCGCATCTTGATATTGAGCGCGATCATCCTCTTTTTCCAAGGTACACAACGCACTTAGTATTTTATATTCTTTTGGCGTTGTCATTCCTTGGTGGCGATCACGGTATTCTTTTACATCTTTTATCGCTTTTGTCTTGCTGTATGATCATGCTACCATGTTTACATATGCACATGTTCATGATGTTCACTTGATATGCACATTATGTTATCACTTATGCACATATGCTTGCCTATGTGAGTTGTGACACCACGCTACATATTTTCCACATCTACAGACATGATGCATGTCTTCAATTAATTGTCGACTGTTTGCACAGTCTTCAATTTGGTAATTGACGCCCTGGTCAAGGCTGTCATTTACAAAACTATTTCACTATTCATGCAGTGTTCATGTACTATTCATCAGTGTAAAAATAAAATCCCGAATCAGGAAGTAATGGCACGAATATGTTGAGAAAAATGTCAGGATTCCAGAAACATGTTCATGCAAAAATTTCGTGCTTTAGTTTTATAGTTATGGATTTTTGAATGTGTTGAATTATCAATTACTCAAAATTCTAGAAATCAAATTCACGACATGATGCATGCCGTCATTTAAATGACGAATGCGTCAGCAGTCTTCAATTTTTAAAATAACGCCCTTGTCACAAGCGCTATTTTTAACAAGGCTGAAAAAAATATGGTTATTAATACTATAAATAGTGTGATAAAATATGCTTAAAAACTCATGAAAATCATGCTAACAAACTAAGTTCAAAATCATAAAGATCACAGTAATATGTGACAGGCTATTAAAATAACATGTTATATACATGATTTATAGCATGGTTGATGAGTTAAACGGACTCTAAGCATGCAGTATTTAACCTTTTTAGCTACTAGTTAGGCAAGGATTTGAGAACACCTACCTTTTGACGTGTGATACGAGGTTCAGAGCTGCAGCAAGATCGCAGCAGGATGTAGCCTCGGGAGGAAGACGCTTCTACAGCACAGCAGTAGCCTCTGACAGTGCTACGGATGGGGTTAGTTATAGGGAATGATAAGGCATTGGTTAATGCCTTGTGGGTCATGCTAAGTGGGCATTATTTTTGCTAGCTCGAATGGGTTGCTCGTGTCTCAATCTTCTAGAATCATGTGTTTAAATGACGCCTGTATGAAGGGTCGTTCATTTAATAAATGACACCTTGCATGAGGGCGTCATTTATTTGGATAGCATTATTGTGGAATTATTAATGAGAATGATGCCCTTCAAGAGGGCGTCATTTGTTAGACACTGTTGCCCTACTCACGTGATATACATATATATATTAATATTTTATTCTATTCAAATTGACGCCTTCATGCATGTCTTCAATTATTTAAATGATGCCCATGTAAGGGGTCTTCAATTTATAAATTGACGCCCTAGTCAGGGGCGTCAATTACTTTGGTGGGTGTGAAAGGAATCCACTACGTATATATATATATATTAATATTTTATTAGAATGGGGTCCTCTTAAAAATGATGCCTCCATCTTGGTCTTCAATTTGGAAATTGACGCCCTAATGAGGGGCGTCAATTTCACTAAGTGGACAAAGTGGAAGTCCACTTACGTACAACATGGCCCCTTGTGTTTAAAGTTGTTTTGTAATTTTATAGAATAACCCTCCCTTTGTTTTGTTTCTTTCTACAATACCTCCTATGTAAGATTCTTTACCCATGTGCATAAAGTTGGATTGCACATTTGTAAGCTAGTCCTCCTATAGTTTAGTTCTTTAAATAAAACTTAGAATTCTATTAAGAAGAGTAGGTTATGTATACATAAGATGAGGATTTGTAATTTTATATGCTAGCCCCCCTAAGGTTTTGGCTCTTTACACAAAGCCCTCATTATTCTTTATGTTATAAAGTAGGGTTGGCTTGTATATTTTCATTATAGTCCTTGTGAGGTTGGGTTCTTTATGTAATGCCTTCATATATGCTAAAGTCTTTCATATATGCTTTCTTTTAGGAAGAAGTTTTGAATTTACGTAAAGGTATTTATCGAGGTGCTACATACGTGGAACACCGGATGGATTGCTACCATAGATGGAGGTAGTGCCAATCGATATGCCACGTCTCCCACTCGATCCAAAATCTTGAAAGGTCCGATAAATCTCGGATGCAACTTCCCTTGTTTGCCAAATCTTGACACTCCCCTGGTAGGTTATACTTTGAGGAAAACATGCTCACCAGCCTCAAAAGTCAAATCTTTCCTTCTATTATCTGCATAACTTCTCTGTCGATCTGGCGCTGCTTTCAACCTTTGCTGGATCAGCTGAATCATCTTAGATGTTTCTTGCACCACTTCGGACCCGATCAACTACCTATCACCAACTTCTTCCCAACATAGAGGAGATCTACACGGTCTCCCATATAAAGTTTCAAATGGAGCCATGCCTATACTTGCATGAAAGCTATTGTTATAGGCAAACTCTACTAAAGGTAGGTGTTGCTCCCAATCTCCCTTCCAATCAAGTACACAAGCTCTCAACATATCTTCTAATGTGCGAATAGTCCTCTCAGACTGGCCATTTGTCTGGGGATGATATGCCGAACTAAGCTTTAACTGGGACCCAAAGGCATTCTGCAAACCTTGACAAAGCCTCGATGTGAAGCGAGGATCTTGGTCTGAAATGATGGATTTTGGCACTCCGTGTAATCTGACAATGCTCTCAACATATAGACGTGCTAGGCTTTCCACGGATTGTTTCTTCTTCGTGGCTAGAAAATGTGCGGTCTTTGAGAACCGATCTACAATCACCCAAATGGAATCAGTACCCTTGAAGGATCTAGGCAAACCCGTGACAAAGTCCATGGTGATATCTTCCCATTTCCATTGAGGTATCTCGATCCTTTGCATTAAGCCAGATGGTCTTTGGTTCTCAGCCTTCACTTGTTGACAAATCAAACATTTGGCCACAAACTCAGCCACATCTTTCTTCATACCCTGCCATCAAAAGGTCCGTTTCAAATCTTAATACATCTTACTACTGCTAGAGTGAATGGAGAACTTTGACCTGTGAGCTTCCTCCAAAACATCATTTTTAAATTCGGTCAGACTCGGCACACAGACCTTGTGCTGAAATCTGTTCACACCTTCTTCATCACGAGTAATATCTGCCTTGACAATCATCCCTTGCAACTAAGGATCATCTCGTTGAGCTTCCACTACGTGATCCATAACTGTTGACCTGAGGGATAACTGAGCAACAAACGCTTGACAAAGTTGCGGCTCGATCAATGTTATGGAATGAACAACATCTTCAATCATCTTCCAATCTTGTTGCATTAGTGCCCTCTTCAGGCTAAGGGCATCGGCCACTATATTTGCATTTCCAGGGTGATAATGAAGCTCAAAATCATAATCTTTCAGGAATTCTATCTACCTCCTTTGTCACAAGTTCAGTTCGTTCTGAGAGAATAAGTACTTGAGACTCTTATGGTCTGTGAAGACTTCAAATTTGACTCCAAAGAGATAGTGTCGCCAGATCTTCAATGCATGAACAACAACTGCCAAGTCTAAGTCATGTGTAGGGTAGTTTTTCTCATGCTCCTTCAATTGTCTGGAAGCGTATGCCACAACCCTACTATTTTGCATTAAGACACACCCAATTTTGATCCTCGAAGCATCTGTATAGAGGGTGAACATGTCGATGCTATTGGGAAAGACCAAAAGCGGGGCTGATGTTAAACAATTCTTCAATTCTTGGAAACTTTGCTCACACTCTTCAGACCATACAAATTTCACTCCTTTTCCTGTTAATCTTGTCAAAGTCGCGGCAATTGAGGCAAAACCCTTAATGAATTTTCGATAATAACCAGCCAACCCCAGAAAACTCCGAATCTCAGTGGGGGTCTTCGGAGCTTCCCATTCCAACACAGCTTGGACCTTTGTTGGGTCAACTGCTACGCCAATACCAAATATCACGTGGCCAAGAAATTGAACCTCCTTGAACCAGAAATCACACTTGCTAAACTTTGCATACAGCTTGTGTGTTCGAAGAGTCTCCAAAACAATCCTCAAGTGTTCCTTGTGAGATGCTTCATCTGGGGAATAAATCAACACATCATCAATAAATACAATCACAAAGCTATCCAAATAGGGCCTAAACACCCGGTTCATTAGCTCCATAAATGCTATCGGGGCATTCGTTAGACCAAAGGGTAAAACCAGGAATTCGTAGTACCCATATCTGGTCTGAAAAGCTGTCTTCGAAGTGTCCTCATCCTTGATACGCAGCTGATGATATCCTGAGCGCAAATCAATCTTCGAGAACATTGTAGCACCTTGTAACTGGTCAAAGAGATCATCTATGTGAGGCAAAGGATAACAGTTCTTCACAGTCACATGGTTGAGCTTCTAGTAATTAATATAAAGTCGAAGTGACCCATCCTTCTTCTTCACGAACAGGACTGGGGCTCCCCATGTCGAGACACTTGGTCGAATAAAGCCTTTGTCTAACAACTCTTGCAACTACTTCCTCAACTCTGCCACCTCTGTTGTTGCCATTCGATAAGGTGCTTTAGATACCGGTGCTATATTGAGCAAAAGATCAATAGAGAATTCAATTTCCCGGACTGGCGACAACCCTGGTAAGTCCTCCGGAAAGACATCGGAGAAGTCTTGAACCACTTCGATCCTCTCAAGTGATGGTGCTTGATTGGCCTCAACTGTGGCCACTACACAAGCTAAGAATGCACTACAACCCTTGCACAATGATCTGACTGCCTTCATGGCCGAGACCATAAACTTTCCTGATCCAATCTTGGGCAAAGGGTGGAAAAACTCCTTTTCACCGGGAATGCGAAAAATAACACGTTTCTTGCGGCAATCAATGAGAGCATAATGCTTCTCTAGCCAATCAAGGCCGAGAATTACATCATAGTCCTTCATCTTCAAAAGATAGAAGTGACCAGGTAACCCCCGCCCTTCAACAATTACGAGTAAGGAAGGATAACTTCTTGTAGTGGACAATGCTCCGGTTGGAGTGTGCACTAGAAGAGGCACATTCAAGTCCATTGCTACCAAACCCAACTCATCATGCAACACTTTTGAAAACTGCTTAGAAACGAACGAATGAGTAGCACCGGTGTCAAACAAGATTCTAGCATGGAAACAGGATATTGAAAGTTTACCTTCAGTTACATGGTCCGCTTGTTCCGCATCTTCTTTATCCAATGCAAACACTCGTGCTGGCGCTCGGGATTTCTCGACTGGTATTGCTACTGCTGGCGCTACTGTTGCTGCTACTGGGGCTTTACTGGGCATGTTTAACTGTGCCTTCGGATAATCCTTGATCTTGTGATATGGGCTTCCACATCTAAGACACCTTCCAGATAGTATCCAGCACTCCTTACCACCATGCCATCATCCACAATGCTTGCATTCTGTCTTGTCTCCTGATGATCCTCCCGATCCACCGGTTTGTGGTGAAGCTGACTTTGTCAGTGCATAATCTGACGGTCGAGAAAAAGACTTCTTCTTCTTGTGGTCTTGTCGTTCAAATGTCGACGACGGCCTCTTCATCAATGCTTTCTTCTCTTCTTGATATTGGTCCATTTCACTTTCTTGTTGGCACGCCGCACAAAGAGCTTCTTCCATCGTTTGATGATTGAATGCCACCAATCTAGTCCTCAGTGATGGTCGAAGTTCCATCACAAAATTTTTCACCTTCCTTCGCTCATCAGTCACAATATGTGGTGAATATTTTGCTAATTCTACAAATCGAGCCTCATACTCAAGCACCGTCATGGACCGTTGAGTTATTGTGAGAAACACTTGCAAAAATTTGTCTTGGACATGCTTGGGAATATACTTTGTCTTTAATAAGCGAACAAATTCTTCCCACGATGCTTCCACCACTCCGTCCTCAAACTGGTTTCGCAGAATAGAGGACCACCATACGTCAGCACGTTCCTGCAATCGCATTATCCCAATTGAGCAAGTGCAATACAAGTCAACCAATCCGCAAAATATAATCATATACTTCCATTACCTCCAACATGAATGTTGCCAGATTGACTTTCTCATTCTCGTCACATCGAATGGTCCGAAACACATTCTCCAACGCCCGCAACCAATGCTCCGCAACTAGGGGTTAACTCTCCCCCATAAAAGATGGCGGGTTCATTCTTCGGAACCGTTCCATGGCTGACGACCCCTCAATGACCCTTTGAACTATCTCCTGATGTGGTGGGGCCTAAGCCAAGAATAACATAGATTAATCACAAGGCCCGTTCCATATAGGATATGCAATTCACTCCAAATATTTTACACCATACCTGGGCTTGAGCCTGAACTTGGGCTTGCAAATTTGCATGTGCGTCAGCTTGGGTTTGCATTACTCGCACCAATCCCTGCATGAAAGCACCATAATCAACCAATGGTGGCGGCGGCTGCACCGACAATCCTTGTTGACCTTCTCCCACATCTCTCCTCGGCTCCTCCTCACGAGCAGGGGCAGCGGCACGGCGACCACGGGATGCCATAACCTTACAAAGTAATAGATTAGGAAGGTTGAGCTCTTCATTATTATTTATTTATCTCTTCATATATTCTTTTTATTTCTTTACAAATTTATGGAACTATCTAGATTTTGGGATATGGACCTAGCTGATGGTTTACTTATGTAACTTCTCAACAGTGGCCTCTGATACCACTCTCTATAGCACCCCACCTTATAACCCGGTTCAGTCGCCGACTTTCGGATTTTAAGGGAAACGCCAAAGAAGGAACAACCCAACAGAAAACCGAATTGGTTGAGAGATTACATATATAATAAGAATTCGAATATCAGCGGAAGGAAAAATTCTCATCCCATCAACTACAACCACATACCATAACCACAATAGTCCAAAGTTACCAGCACAATAGTGTTCAATACAACAGTCCATTATTACAACTTCAAACTTTTTTTTTAAAGACTACCTCAACGGAGTCGCTATGTGCTAACTCCTCGCCTTCGCCGATAGAATCTCCTGAAAAATGTTAACAAGCATGAGTCTACAAATAGACTTAACAAATTACTAAGTTTAATATCACCTTTCGTACATGCACAACATACCCCGAGGATTAATTCTTACTAATGTTACCCCTTATGAACATAATAATCTAGAATAACTGACCAATTTTTTTACAATGATAGACTTGGATAGTGAGAGTACCATGATATGAACAAATAGAACATGTAGGAAATACATCTGATTACAATTAACCATTGAGCAATTTAACACATGGTATATAATGATAGTGACTATATAGCGATTAATTATACACAAGTAAGATGGCTCATAAATCATAACATGAGTAAAATAAGTAGAACAATGTATTAGAACCAATGGTAGAATAATGAGACAAAAACATTTGTAATACATTCATATATGACAGAATCAAATAAGGTAGACTCATATGACCTAGACATATTGCACAAACCACCACTAGAAGGTCATAACAGAGACAGATACTCTATCACCTAGACAATAGTGACGAGTCATAGTTACTGCGCAGAACTGGAGGAAATTCTCCTCACCTTAACCAGTGAAACTTGTCCACCTCTAGGATTTCACCCTCGTGCCCTCGGGGTCAGAATATAGTGAGTCTTCCCACAGAGGCATTTCTATGGCTTGGCTGACCCTTCTATGGCGGTAGTGTCCATCTGGCCCACATAGTAATCATACACATATAGGTCACATATCAGAGGTCACATCTCACAATAGATCCATTCCAACGATAGAGAATTGATTCAAAATATATTACT
The DNA here is from genome assembly GCA_022559845.1 of Amorphophallus konjac. Taxonomy (NCBI): domain Eukaryota; kingdom Viridiplantae; phylum Streptophyta; class Magnoliopsida; order Alismatales; family Araceae; genus Amorphophallus; species Amorphophallus konjac. The sequence goes on from CM040124.1 coordinate 127,743,068, forward strand.
ATATTTTTCAAAATTAACATATTTCAAAATATTTCATGAATATAACACAACACGCCATGCAATTTTAGAAGCTCATGTACAATATATAGAATGAACTAAAACTTTAACCTAATGTTTGTCACATCAGGAGACTGGTATCTGCAAATCTTCAAAAAATTTCAGGAACAAATTATAATTTTACAAACTACATAACTTAATAATTTAAACATAAAAATGTGATCAATAAGGTTACTGGTCTCAGAATGGTCTCAAACTTGATTTACATAGTGTTCACTTGTAGATAGATGATTCTAAAAATTATCAGAATTTTTTTTCCACATAAGGTTGCTATTTATGTAGAATTTACATAACGTCGTTCATAATTGAATAATCCATTAAATAGATCTCTTGCTATACAAAATTTCACAATTTCTAACATATAGTGCATTCACATACGAAGGTCACCTTGTAGCTTTCTGGGTAATTTCAGCAATAACGAAGTATTTGTTATGGATTATCATGATTTCTCATTAAATTGGAAATTCATCTAAATTTATGTATAGTGATCAGAAATTTATGAAGCTTTAATAAAACATTCTAGGCTCGTGTAAAAGCCTTTCATCAACTTTTTAATATTTTTCACACAGTAATGATATTTTTTATAAATTATTAGTGTTCAAGTCATATATTATGAAATTCCTCAATTATTAATAAGGTATCGTAAAAATATAGGAATTTTCAAAACCCAACTTTCACACCAATAGGTTAGTTACCGAAAACTTTCATGATTTTATATGTAGGGGCATATAATTTTTTCTATGTCGTATGTATTTCAACCATAATTAGAATATTATGTTTTAGATACACAATTCTAAAATCATGATAATTTTACTGCAGACTACTAATACAGTTCCCTATCATTCTACAAATTTTGGATTTTTCTGAGCTAGAATAGCTTTTATCTCTCCTCTTTTCCCTAGTTTACAAGAGTTGAAATGGGATAAAGAGGAATTGCCCATGGGTGCGTCGATTAAACAAGTGAAAACCTAGAATAAAATCAGAGAGTGTAAAGTAAAATATGTTTTATACCAAAACCTCCGAAAATAGATTGGAACATGTAAAAAAAATGATGTGGATCTTAGGAACTTGCCTTAGATGGAAGAAACAAGAGCAAATCGGTGGTGCCAAGAAGATAGGATCGGCACGCTTTCTAAAGCACCTTATAACCTGGTTCAGTCGCCGACTTTCGGATTTTAAGAGAAACGCCAAAGAAGGAACAACCCAACAGAAAACCGAATTGGTTGAGAGATTACATATATAATAAGAATTCGAATATCAGCGGAAGGAAAAATTCTCATCCCATCAACTACAACCACATACCATAACCACAATAGTCCAAAGTTACCAGCACAATAGTGTTCAATACAACAGTCCATTATTACAACTTCAAACTTTTTTTTTAAAGACTACCTCAACGGAGTCGCTATGTGCTAACTCCTCGCCTTCGCCGATAGAATCTCCTGAAAAATGTTAACAAGCATGAGTCTACAAATAGACTTAACAAATTACTAAGTTCAATATCACCTTTTGTACATGCACAACATACCCCGAGGATTACCATATTCTCTCGTGATATCCATTCTTACTAATGTTACCCCTTATGAACATAATAATCTAGAATAACTGACCAATTTTTTTACAATGATAGACTTGGATAGTGAGAGTACCATGATATGAACAAATAGAACATGTAGGAAATACATCTGATTACAATTAACCATTGAGCAATTTAACACATGGTATATAATGATAGTGACTATATAGCGATTAATTATACACAAGTAAGATGGCTCATAAATCATAACATGAGTAAAATAAGTAGAACAATGTATTAGAACCAATGGTAGAATAATGAGACAAAAACAGTTGTAATACATTCATATATGACAGAATCAAATAAGGTAGACTCATATGACCTAGACATATTGCACAAACCACCACTAGAAGGTCATAACAGAGACAGATACTCTATCACCTAGACAATAGTGACGAGTCATAGTTACTGCGCAGAACTGGAGGAAATTCTCCTCACCTTAACCAGTGAAACTTGTCCACCTCTAGGATTTCACCCTCGTGCCCTCGGGGTCAGAATATAGTGAGCCTTCCCACAGAGGCATTTCTATGGCTTGGCTGACCCTTCTATGGCGGTAGTGTCCATCTGGCCCACATAGTAATCATACACATATAGGTCACATATCAGAGGTCACATCTCACAATAGATCCATTCCAACGATAGAGAATTGATTCAAAATATATTACTATATTTTTCAAAATTAACATATTTCAAAATATTTCATGAATATAACACAACACGCCATGCAATTTTAGAAGCTCATGTACAATATATAGAATGAACTAAAACTTTAACCTAATGTTTGTCACATCAGGAGACTGGTATCTGCAAATCTTCAAAAAATTTCAGGAACAAATTATAATTTTACAAACTACATAACTTAATAATTTAAACATAAAAATGTGATCAATAAGGTTACTGGTCTCAGAATGGTCTCAAACTTGATTTACATAGTGTTCACTTGTAGATAGATGATTCTAAAAATTATCAGAATTTTTTTTCCACATAAGGTTGCTATTTATGTAGAATTTACATAACGTCGTTCATAATTGAATAATCCATTAAATAGATCTCTTGCTATACAAAATTTCACAATTTCTAACATATAGTGCATTCACATACGAAGGTCACCTTGTAGCTTTCTGGGTAATTTCAGCAATAACGAAGTATTTGTTATGGATTATCATGATTTCTCATTAAATTGGAAATTCATCTAAATTTATGTATAGTGATCAGAAATTTATGAAGCTTTAATAAAACATTCTAGGCTCGTGTAAAAGCCTTTCATCAACTTTTTAATATTTTTCACACAGTAATGATATTTTTTATAAATTATTAGTGTTCAAGTCATATATTATGAAATTCCTCAATTATTAATAAGGTATCGTAAAAATATAGGAATTTTCAAAACCCAACTTTCACACCAATAGGTTAGTTACCGAAAACTTTCATGATTTTATATGTAGGGGCATATAATTTTTTCTATGTCGTATGTATTTCAACCATAATTAGAATATTATGTTTTAGATACACAATTCTAAAATCATGATAATTTTACTGCAGACTACTAATACAGTTCCCTATCATTCTACAAATTTTGGATTTTTCTGAGCTAGAATAGCTTTTATCTCTCCTCTTTTCCCTAGTTTACAAGAGTTGAAATGGGATAAAGAGGAATTGCCCATGGGTGCGTCGATTAAACAAGTGAAAACCTAGAATAAAATCAGAGAGTGTAAAGTAAAATATGTTTTATACCAAAACCTCCGAAAATAGATTGGAACATGTAAAAAAAATGACGTGATCTTAGGAACTTGCCTTAGATGGAAGAAACAAGAGCAAATCGGTGGTGCCAAGAAGATAGGATCGGCACGCTTTCTAAAGCAATATCTTTGCTGACCCACACTTCCTACAACACTCAGTCCGAGAACCCTCCGTCCCTTGCCTCAACACTATCTCCCCCTGAATTTCTTCTCTCTCTCTCTTACTTCTCTCCTATTCTTCTCTCTCCCAGAACGGAGAACAAAAGGGCGTAGAGAAAAGGTTGCGGTTCCTCCCCTAAAACAACAATTGATAGAGTTTTAATGATATTTTTAAGAGCTTAATCTTTAACTCTAATGGTCAGAAATTAAAACCGTGGAATCCTCACGCATGAATAGTGTTACGCCTAAATAAAACTCATGCAAGTAATGATCGTTACTATTCATCACCCATTCTAAAAAAATCATATTTCACAATATAAAAATGAATTAAAAAATATAATTATTACTCATTAATAATCTCAATTTATTTCATTATAAAAAAATATAAAATAAAAATTTAGTTAAAGAAATAAAACCCAATGACTAGTAACCTTTAAATGAATAGTAACTTAGTGAAATGAATAGTAACCCATTAAAACCACTATGTAGGGATATATTTTCCTCTATTCTTCAATTTGTGTATATGTATATGGACATATATATGCATATCCTCCTTTCTTTTTCTTAGAAGATGAGAAAAAAAATAAAAAAATATAAACTTAACTTAATATTTCTAGTTGACAAATAATTGTTTATATTATAAAATATGGATAAGTTAAATTAAATTACATATTTTTAATTACTCAAAATTAGTTTATAGTTAAGGGAGAATTTATCTAACTGTTTTTTATTAAGTTTAATTCAACAGAATATTAGTCAAAATATTTTATGAACTCAAAGAAATAATATTTCATGCATTAGCCAAAATATTTGCATAAAATATTATGTGTTAATTATGATAAAGTTCCCGAGCACTACATGACAGATCAGGGCACGTGAATGCTCAAAGATGCGCATGATGCATGCTGGGCTAAAATAAAAGAAATCATAAAAGTGAATGCAAAGAAAGGAATAAAATAGAAAGATATTCGAGAATAGTATTGCTAGATCAGATAAATCAGAGTCAAGACAATATCTGCAACCACAGCGTGCAAGATAGAACCATCGTCCCCCAACTCTTCCAACCTAATGGCCTAACCAATGATTAAACATGTGCGCCTAGATCATCATCGTTTTTGTTAAAGGGGAACATCAGATCGCAGAACATATGAATGACCAGCCAGTTCTCGAGGTAATATATCATAGATACCATATAGTAATGCATTAAGGGACTTAAGATCGAGATACTTACCTGACTTACTTGTCTGGCGAGAAAACAACGGGATGATGGTATTTATGACTTTGACAATAAGAGGGGTTAGCCATCAACAATTATATCTATAAAATAAGCATAAAGCAAAACTGAGATGAAAATCACACAAGAACGTAGCTAAGAATGAAGCAAATATATTATTCCAAATCATCATAGCATTCAAATGCCAAACAGTCATGTTAAGATCGCAAGCGAGACTCCTAACTGTGACGACCCAGAGTTCAGGATACTGATATACCGATATCATCGATACACCGATACCAAGAACTGGGGAAGCCACCCAAGAGGCTGATGAGGCCCCTGAAGGGTTAGTGGGGGTTTGTCGAGGAGGTGCATAACGAATTACAATTTGGAACGCGCATATTACAATTAAGCAATAAAGTTAAACGGAAGTGCGGAAGTAATTAAAAATAACCAGAGTGAAATATATATAAGCTAGTCCAGAGACACAAAAGTACTAGTCCAAAAAGGTACAACTACACGGGGCATACCCCGGCAAAAGTACAATAGAGCCTCACAAAGGCGACCTGTCAACTACTGGCAACTAAGCACGGTCTCCGAGCAACCTCACAAAACACCAGGAGACGGCGGGCGCGGCTCACCTGAAAGGAGAAGGGTGAGTCACAGCCAGACTCAGTAGGGGTCACGCGGATCCCTACCTCGCACTAAACAAGCATACATGTAAAAATAAAGGCAGTTAGAGCATGCATTTAAATAAATAACAGGCATTGACATGAATAACTAATCACAGTAAAGCTGTAAACTCTAACTATACAGGTATAATAGCGAGCACATGCCAATAACGAGTAAGTCTAAACGACTGAAACTAAATCTACCAGTAGAATATGCCTCGACTAATCCGAGCAACAAGGAGTAGGACAACCACTGGAACAGAAACCAGATGCGTCCACTGACGACTTACACTACATCTCAAGCACTCGCAGTCGACAACACGACAAGCTAAGCGCGTAAACAGTACGAAACCAAGTGACCAGTCAGAGTGACACCCGTCAGTGTCAGTCCACAGCCTCCGACCACGTGTGCACACACTGACTCTCGCCTGAGCCAGGCCCTCTAGCTAGTTTTCTCCCTCGGTAGGACGCTACTGTTGGCGGGGAGCCCACGTCACTAGCTTAAAAAACCGTGTACGGGAATAATCCCCTCCGTCATCCTTAAGCGGGTTGGTACTCAACAGACCGTAGGGCAACAACGGTGGTTCCATTGCAAGGAAAGTAAAGCTTACTCTATTGGGATCTAAAAACATGCCATCATACAATAGAACGACATAAACATGGCATATATACATAATGGAATGCGTAAGGAATAGGCCGGTGCTTTTTGAAACCAACAGGCAAGTGGCGGTCAGCTGCCACCGCGCTACAAGGGTGTAACGGTCGGGGACTGGCGTGTTATATCAACAATAACGCGTCCGCCCCAACCCGTTACATCCACCGAAGCTCCAGCTCAAAGCGAACCAAACGAAGAGTGACGGCCTACGGCCTCACCGTCACTCGGCCCGACGGTCGGGGCACAGCGTGTTACATCGACTATAACGTGCTGGGTCCTAGCCATTACATTCACCCGAGGCCAAAAACAATACGCAGCGTTCTAAAACCGTTCGTAGGCGATGTGACGCGCTCGCCCAGGCGCGTCGGGGTACCCCGACGGCCGGCCGACTGGCCGTCAGGTTAACCGCCTCACCCGATCAACGTAAAACGACAAACGAGTAACGGATGGGAGCCCCACCGTTACTCTCAATGTAACGCCCCGTCAACGGTCCGTTACATCGATGTAACGCGTCCTCCAAGGACCGTTAGGCGTGTGACGGTTCCTGGAAGGACCGCCACACCACCTGGGTCACGGACGGGTTACGTTTGAAAACCGGTTCCCTCCCGGACGATAGAAATCGTCGGGTAACGACGTAAAAACCTGTTTCCTGTCAAACCATACATCCCAAACAACAATATAACAGCTAAAAACATCACATGCAAAGCCCACAATGCATTAAACTCAAGAATTAAGCTAAAACCCCAAATATGGAAAAATGAACATTATGCATGCTATGGGGTTCTAATCAAACGAACTAGGTACAGGAATTGATCCTAGCAAGTTTAGGAGTCCATCCCCTACCTCTGGCAAGCCGAAACGACCGGAAACGCCGCATGCAACGAGGAAGGGTTCACGGGCCTTCAAGCTCCACCTCGCTCCCACGATCACCAAACCACGCCAAAATGGGTACCCTCGCGTTCCTCTCGGCGCAAGGAATCCAACGGCGCCAACCACGCTTCAATCCGACAACGTTTCGCCAGAAATCCCTAGGAAGGGGAGAGAGGCGATCGCGTGAGGAGAGAGAGAGCGTGAGGGTGAGAAGAGATCGACGAGGGGAGAGAGAGGGTGAGGGTGAGGGATTAAAAGAAAATAAAAATAAAAATAATATATATATAATATAATCATTATATATATTAAAATCTTATTAATTTATAATAACCCTCAATTAACTCCAAATAAATCCAGAAAATACCAGAAAAATTCCTAAAAATCGAGGAAAATAGCCAGAAATTCCAGAACAAATATTAGATCCAAACCACTAAGGATCCACAGAGGCATGGGCCTTACAGTCTCTCCCTCCTAATAGAAATTTCGCCCTCGAAATTTACAACAACAGACAAGGAGGAAACTGAGAAAAGACTTATACCTCTCTGGAATAAGAAAGGAAAAAGCTGACGCATCTCATCTTCACGTTCCCAAGTGGACTCATTACCAGAGTGACGCTGCCAAGAAACTCTTACCAGAGGAATAACCTTATTTCTCAACCGCTGCTCACGACGGTCTTCAATTCTGAAGGGAAACTCTGGCGTAGACAAATCAGCAGTCACCTTGGGCCAAACTGAATCATCGAGAACATGAGAAGTATCAGGCACATATTTCCTCAACTGAGAGACGTGGAACACATCATGAATAGCTTGCATAGCCGCTGGTAGTTGCAATTGATAAGCTACCAGACCCACAGCTTCAATAATAGGAAACGGGCCAACATATCGCGGACTAAGCTTTCCACGCTTCCCAAATCTAGAAACACCCTTCATCGGAGATACCTTAACAAACACCATATCTCCTGGCTCAAACTGTAGTGGACGTCTGCGCTGATCTGCATAACTTTCTTATCGACTCTGAGCCGTCAACAATCTCTGCCTAATCAGACGAACCACATCAGAACACTGCTGTACCATGTCCGGTCCCGTCAACAATATGTCCCCAACATCAAACCAGTTCAGAGGAGTACGACAAGGATGACCATACAGCGCTTCATAAGGAGCCATGCCAATGCTGGAGTGAAAACTGTTGTTATAAGCAAATTCAACAAGTGGCAAATTTTGACTCCACGAACCTTGCCAGTCAAGGCAACACGATCTCAGCATGCCTTCCAGAGTCTGAATAGTCCTCTCTGACTGTCCATCTGACTGTGGGTGATACGCTGAACTGAACGCTAACTCAGTGCCCAAAGCTTTCTGGAAACTACGCCAGAAGCCGGAGGTAAAACGTGGATCACGATCTGACACAAGTGAAACAGGAATTCCATGCAGTGGTACGATCTTCTGCACATAAAGCTCGGCCAATCTCTGCACATTCCAAGCAACCTTAATTGGCAACAATCTGGTAGTCTTGGTCAATCTGTCGACAAGCATCCAGATACCATCAAAACCTTGAGAAGTCCGAGGCAAACCCACCACAAAGTCTGTAGTAACATGGTCCCATTTCCACATAGGATTCTCTAATGGCTGAAGCAATCCACCTGGCTTTTGATGTTCGGCTTTAACCTGCTGATAAGTCAAGCACTTAGAAACAAACACAGCCACATCTTTCTTCATACCTGGCCACCAGAACTACTTTTTCAAATTTTGATACATCTTGGTGACACCTGGGTGAATAGCAAAACGGGAGCCATGGGCTTCACTCGGAATCTCTTGCCTCAAATCACCATCTGCAGGAACATATAATCTGCCCTGGAAACTGACGACTAGCTCGTCATCGAATTCCACATCATATCTTGATACAACATGGGCCAAATCAGAATCAGCTTGTTGGACTTCTTTAATCTGCTGATATAAAGCTGAACCCAAAACCAAGCTAGCACAAACTGCTGTCCTCGGATCGGCAGGAATTTCCACACTGAATGCCTCGCACGGAAGCTGTTCCCATAATTTCCATTCATGAAGCAACAGATGATTGACTTGCACCTTCCTGCTCAGAGCATCAGCCACTACATTCATTTTACCCAGCTGATAGGAGAGTGTAAAGTCATAATCTTTCATGTATTCCATCCATCGCCTCTGCCTGAGATTCAGATCTTTCTGGGAGAAAATATACTGCAAACTCTGATGATCAGTAAGAATCTGAAATTTCTCACCATACGGATAATGTCTCCAGATCTTCAAGGTAAAAATAACTGCAGCTAGCTCCAGATCATGCGTGGGATAATTTTCTTCATGCTGTTTCAATTGCCGAGATGCATATGCAATAACCTTACCATGTTGCATCAGCACTGCACTCAAACCCACTCGAGAAGCATCTGTTCAAACAAGAAATCCACTCGAGTCGGAAGGCAAAGTCAACACTGGAGAAGAGGTTAATAGCCTTTTCAATTCAACAAAGCTAGCCTCACACTGATCTGACCAGACAAAGGTACATCTTTACGAGTCAGTCTAGTCATTGGGGCTGCAATCTTTGCAAAATCCTGGATGAATCTTCAATAATACCCAGCAAAACCTAAGAAGCTTCTAATCTCTGTGATAGTTCTCGGTCTCTGCCAACTCAAAACAGCTTCAATCTTTGCAGGGTCCACTGTCACTCCGTCACCAGAAATCACGTGGCCAAGAAAATGAATTTCCCGAAGCCAGAATTCACATTTACTGAACTTCGCATAGAGCTCATGATCTCTTAGAATCTGCAGGATGATCCTCAAATGCTGCACATGATCTTCATCAGAGGCAGAAAAGATCATAATATCATCAACAAAGATCACCACGAACTGATCGAGAAATGCATGAAAAATACGCTGCATTAGGTCCATGAAAGCTGATGGGGCATTAGTCAAACCAAACGGCATAACCAGAAATTCAAAGTGACCATATCGAGTGCTGAAAGCTGTCTTCTCTACATCAGATTCCTGGATCCTCAATTGAAAGTAGCCAGACCGGAGGTCGATTTGTGAAAAGACAGTAGCAGACTGTAACTGGTCAAACAAATCATCAATCCTGGGAAGCGGATATTTATTCTTGATAGTCACCTGATTCAGCTGCCTGTAATCAATACAAAGCCTTAGGCTTCCATCTTTCTTTTTCACAAACAACACTGGAGCACTCCACGGAGAAAAATTGGGGCGAATATAACCTTTTTCCAGCAATTCAAGTAGCTGTGCTCGCAGTACTTTAAGTTCAGCTGGAGCCATTCGGTACGGTGCCTTTGCTAACGGGCCTGTACCAGGAGTCAGTTCAATCACCATTTCAATCTCTCGCTCTGGCGGCAAGCCTGGCAACTCGTCAGGAAACACATCAGGGAACTCACAAACAACAGGAATATTATAGACATCCCGTCGTGGTTTTTCAACAGCAACCACAGAAGCTAAGAATCCCTGGCAACCTGCACTAGGCAACCTATAGGCTCGTATAGCAGAAATAATCATACGAGAAGAACGGGATCAAATACCTTGGAAATAAAAGGCTGATTTTCCTTGGGGCTGAAAATAGACTTTCTTCGATCTGCAGTCAACCACAGCTCCATATTGCTCCAACCAATCCATTCCCAGAATAACATCACAATCTGCCAGCTGCAACGCATACAATCTTGCTGGCAACTGATGATTATCGATCACCACAGGAGACTCTTCCAAACACAAAGGTGTAATCATGAAATCTCCAGAAGGCATTTCAACATACATTTCACAAGTTATCTTTGACGTAGACTCCTCAATACATGTCATAAAATCCTCAGAAATAAAAGAGTGAGAAGCACCAGAATCAAATAAGACACGAGCTGAATGCCCATAAAGCATAATCGTACCTTCCACCAAATGGGACGCAACAGCTTCAGCTCTAGTAATATGAGAAACCTTGCCTTTCTGCTTCTTCGATCCAGCTGAAGATTGCTGAGAAGATGCCGATGCTTGAGAATAGAACTGTTGTTGAGTTGGAGGAACAGGAGAAGGTTTGAATTGCGACTGCAGAGGCTGAGAGAGCTGAGGATCTTGCAACTGCTTCGGCCTCAGCGGGCAATCTCAAACCACGTGACTAGGCTGGTCACAACGAAAACAAATAATAGGCAGAGAACACGGCTGGCCCTTGTGATGACCACCGCATCTCCGACAAGTCCATGGCTGACTGACAGCTGAACTCCGACGAGTCTGAGAAGAAGGTGTTTTCGATTGCTGGACTACATCCGTATCGGACGGCTGCTGGAAAAACTTCTTCTTTTTCTTGAACCTCTTAAACTTGGTCTTGGACGGAGAAGAAGCACTGCTAACCTCTGGTTGGACCGAGGGAACACCTGCCACTGGCGGTCGGTAAGCCTGCTGAGACTGCACAGCCGGCTAAACTGACCCTGCCTGAGGATACCCACCTGGTCTCGCCATCTCCAGCTCAAGTGCCACAGCTATCTGGCACGCACCATCTAGATCGGCAACGTGACTTGCAATCAGGGGCATCTTCAACTCTGGCCTCAAACCTCGCAAGAATTGTTGAGTCTTCAACGCTTCATTAGCCAGCACATGGGGCGCATACTGACCCAACTCCAAAAACTTATTCCGATACTGAAGCACAGTCATACTGCCTTGAATCAGCTCCATAAATTGATACATCTTAGCCATCTGCAAGTAGGCAGGAGTGTAGGCACGCTCAAAAGCAGCAACGAACTTTGCCCAAGTGATCTGCCGAAGAGGTCTAGAGTGAAACGCAATCTGCCACTCGGCTTTCCACCATGTAATGGCTGTACCTTGGAGTTTAAACGTAGCAAGCATAACTTTCTCATCTTCAGCACACTCCATAGACAGGAACACACGTTCAATTGCATCCAACCACTGCCTCGCAACCTATGGATCAGCTTGACCATCGAAAGCAGGCGGATTGAATAGAAGAAATTCTTTTAGAGCCTTGCCTCGACTTCCAGGCACTTCAACCTGAGGAGCAACGATCGGCGCTGGAGGAGGAACAATTGGGATAGCAGGAACTTCAAGAGGAGGTGCAGAACCACTTTTTTCCCTGGGTGCATCCCTAGGAGCTCGAGGAACTCGAGGAGGTCTTCCTCGACGAGGTGACATATTTCAGCTGCCAAAAACATAATACAACAGTAATACATCAATTACGCAAAAAAAAAACATCCTATGCCAGCCACAGACGACACAAAGGACTAGCTCTGGACAATTTGCATATGCCAATTCCTTATACAAATCCTCAACTCCGCTCTGATACCACCTGTGACGACCCAGAGTTCAGGATACCGATATACCGATATCATCGATACACTGATACCAAGAACTGGGGAAGCCACCCAAGAGGCTGATGAGGCCCCTGAAGGGTTAGTGGGGGTTTGTGGAGGAGGTGCATAACGAATTGCAATTTGGAACGCGCATATTACAATTAAGCAATAAAGTTAAACGGAAGTGCGGAAGCAATTCAAAATAACTAGAGTGATATATATATAAGCTAGTCTAGAGACACAAAAGTACTAGTCCAAAAAGGTACAACTACACGGGGCATACCCCGGCAAAAGTACAACAGAGCCTCACAAAGGCGACCCGTCAGCTGCTGGAAACTAAGCAGAGTCTCCGAGCAACCTCATAAAACACCGGGAGACGGCGGGCGCAGCTCACCTGAAAGGAGAAGGGTGAGTCACAGCCAGACTCAGTAGGGGTCACGCGGATCCCTACCTCGCACTAAACAAGCATACATGCAAAAATAAAGGCAATTAGAGCATGCATTTAAATAAATAACAGGCATTGACATGAATAACTAATCACAGTAAAGCAGTAAACTCTAACTATACAGGTATAACAGCTAGCACATGCCAATAACGAGTAAGTCAAAACGACTGAAACTAAATCTACCAGTAGAATATGCCTCAACTAATCCGAGCAACAAGGAGTAGGACAACCACTGGAACAGAAACCATATGCATCCACTGACGACTTACACTGCATCTCAAGCAGTCGCAGTCGACAACACGACAAGCTAAGCGCGTAAACAGTACCAAACCAAGTGACCAGTCAGAGTGACACCCATCAGTGTCAGTCCACAGCCTCCGACCACGTGTGCACACACTGACTCTCGCCTGAGCCAGGCCCTCTAGCTAGTTTTCTCCCTCGGTAGGACGCTACCGTTGGCGGGGAGCCCACGGCACTAGCTTAAAAAACCGTGTACGGGAATAATCCCCTCCGCCATCCTTAAGCGGGTCGGTACTGAACAGACCTTAGGGCAACAACAGTGGTTCCATTGCAAGGAAAGTAAAGCTTACTCTATTGGGATCTAAAAACATGCCATCATACAATAGAACGACATAAACATGGCATATATACATAATGGAATGCGTAAGGAATAGGCCGGTGCTTTTTGAAACCAACAGGCAAGTGGCGGTCTGCTGCCACCGTGCTACAAGGGTGTAACGGTCGGGGACTGGCGCGTTATATCAACAATAACGCGTCCGCCCCTACCCGTTACATCCACCGAAGCTCCAGCTCAAAGCGAACCAAACGAAGAGTGACGGCCTACGGCCACACCGTCACTCAACCCGACGGTCGGGGCACAGCGCATTACATCGACTATAACGCGCTGGGTCCTAGCCGTTACATTCACCCGAGGCCAAAAACAATACGCAGCATTCTAAAACCATTCGCAGGCGATGTGACGCGCTCGCCTAGGCGCGTCGGGGCACCCTGACGGCCGGCCGACTGGCCGTCAGGTTAACCGCCTCACCCGGTCAACGCAAAATGACAAACGACTAACGGATGGGATCCCCACCGTTACTCTCAGTGTAACTCCCCGTCAACGGTCCATTACATCGATGTAACGCATCCTCCAAGGACCGTTAGGCGTGTGACGGTTCCTGGAAGGACCGTCACACCACCTGGGTCACGGACGGGTTAGGTTTGAAAACCGGTTCCCTCCCGGACGATAGAAATCGTCAGGTAATGATGTAAAAACTTGTTTCCTGTCAAACCATACATCACAAACAACAATATAACAGCTAAAAATATCACATGCAAAGCCCACAATGCATTAAACTCAAGAATTAAGCTAAAACCCCAAATATGGAAAAATGAACATTATGCATGCTACGGGGTTCTAATCAAACGAACTAGCTACATGAATTGATCCTAGCAAGTTCATGAGTCCATCCCCCTACCTCTGGCAAGCCGAAACGGCCGGAAACGCCGCATGCAACGAGGAAGGGTTCACGGGACTTCAAGCTCCACCTCGCTCCCACGATCACCAAACCACGCCGAAATGGGTACCCTCGCGTTCCTCTCGGCGCAAGGAATCCAACGGCGCCAACCATGCTTCAATCCGACAACGTTTCGCCCGAAATCCCTAGGAAGGGGAGAGAGGCGATCGCGTGAGGAGAGAGAGAGCGTGAGGGTGAGAAGAGATCGACGAGGGGAGAGAGAGGGTGAGGGTGAGGGATTAAAAGAAAATAAAAATAAAAATAATATATATATAATATAATCATTATATATATTAAAATCTTATTAATTTCTAATAACCCTCAATTAACTCCAAATAAATCCGGAAAATACCAGAAAAATTCCTAAAAATCGAGGAAAATGGCAAGAAATTCCAGAACAAATATTAGATCCAAACCACTAAGGATCCACAGAGGCACGGGCCTTACACTAACGGTCTAGTGATAGACCGCTTAAACAAAGGCGGTGCACATTCTTCGATGATGGTGACCCAGATGAGAAACAGTCCAGGAAGGACCGCCATGGAGGGCCTAACGGTCTATCGAACGACCGCATGGCTCTCAAAGATTTCAAAAAATATAGAATGGTCGTTCTCCCTTTCACTTTCTCACCCACTCAAACAACCCTCAAACCCATACTCTTAACCTCACCGCCGACCACCACCTCCGACGATGAGCCCCCTTATTATAAACCCCACACACTCCCTTACACCCCAAGATGGTGAAGAAGAGGGCGATACGGCGGTTCCAACGCCGTATAGCTAGGGAGACTACGATCGTGGCTCCGACGGATAAACCGGAGGAGAGACCCCCACTGCCGGCCCAACCGGAGATAGGAGAGCCTTCTACAGCAACTACGGTGCCCGAGGAAGCTCCTGGAGACGACGAGGAAGATGAGCACACGGCGGAGGAGACCACCGAGGTGGCGTCCGGACGTCGATCATCCGAGGTAGGCCGAGACCTACAAAAACCAATTTTTAATTTTATTAGACCATGCATGTGGGTAAAATAGGAAGGGAATGGGTCAGGGGGACCCATAGAATGGTTGTACAGGCCTTTAGCGCCTTCCCACAAGCCTGGGAAAACGGGGGGAAAACTGCCCTTACGGCGGGAGCCTAGCAGTCCTTCCAGCGACCGCTAGGAAGACAAGCGGTCCAGACCAGACTACTAAAGGAGAAGAAACGATCTAGAGGGGATCGTTAGGAAACCAGAGTGATTTTTTTTTTCCGAATGCAATGCAATGCATGATTATAATATGAAAATGTATGCATGGAAAGAGACGGACCAGGATTTCTTGGCTGCAAGACCGGGCAGTGTACTTGGCGCTGCTAGACTTCCAGAGAGAGAGATTAGCAGCGATGGGGTTCGCAGAACTCCTTGGGATCGAGGTTATGAGGATAGATACTGCGTTGCTATATGCACTACACGACAGGTGGGACCCGGTCAGCAGGGCCTTCCTGTTCCCGTGGGGGCACATGATCCCCACGCTAGAGGACGTGTCACGGATCACTGGACTTCGGGTGCACGGAGCGCCAGTGACGGGGACGACTTATGCCAACTACCGAGAGTTGGCGCGATAGTTACTGGACTTAGAGCTGACACGACTGGGAGACCACTCGTCGATGCTGGCGAGAGCGATGCTCCAGGAGAGCCTGGGGCTAAGAGGAGCGGCGATAGCCATAGGAGAGCTACCCGAGGAGCACCTGGGACATCTAACAGACAGAGCCAGGGAGAGAGTAGCTGCGGGACCGGGACCAGAGGGAGACATCATCATTCGTCGCTTCCTGATGCTGATGTTCGGGAAGCTACTCTTCACGACGAGGGCTGATGGAGTGAGCTGCAAGCTCCTCCCACTATTGCGGGACTTGGACGGAGTGGGAGGCTATGCCTGGGGCGCCGCGGCATTGGCATTCCTCTTCGACTCCCTCAAGAACACCGACCGACAGACGATGCTGGGTGGGTTCTTGCCTCTTCTTCAGGTAAAAATGCTTTATTTTAAAATGCTTATGCTCATGATTATAATTACTATATGCTGACATTTGGCTAATGCAGGTATCGAGCTACTTGTACCTCCCTGGCCTGGGGCGGGGAATGGAGGTACATCCGGACCAGTTACCCATCGCGAGGTGATGGATGGCAGTTCGGGACACGGGGTCGCTACGACGCTTAGCACGGGTGATCTAGGATGACATGGACACAGTTCCTTATGCATCGGTAAGCTTCCAGACTTAAGCTTTTAAATGCACTAAAATGCTCTTATAAATGCTGACACTCGACTCAATTGCCCTTTCAGGTATGCTGGACACCATATCGTGATAAGGGTCACAAGGGACAGCCTTGGGTGGAGGCGGCCCAAGCTTACGTGGGATGGGAGGTATGGCTACATTGCATGAACATCATCAAGCCTCTCCATCACTGCATGATCATGAGGACCAGGGGCGTTCACCAGCCAGAGGTGGAGTTACCGGCGAGGGACGACGAGCGCATAGGACGGTCCTCGAAGGGACTGAGCGGCGAGACCGACTTGGTCACCCAGGCGATCGACCAGGTGCGCAAATGGATGCGTAGAGGTCGGGTGGTACGAGCCCAGGCTGCCAGCGATGAGGCCTACCTAAGGGCCTATGCTAGGAGATACGGAGACCAGGCCTTCTGCGGCGCTCGACGACCGGTACGACTTTCTAAACTTATGCTTCTTCATTACTTCGAATGCACTGACACTTTGACTTGTTATATGTAGCTAGACCCCCAGGGACAGATAGCGGAGCTCCAGTGTGATGCCTCGGATTTTTTGGATATTTTTCGGATCATTTTTGTGGGTCTCGGAGTGTATTTTGTGATTTACACGTGTTTTTTCCTGATGCGCCTTCGAAACTCTGTGCAGGGCGAACTGTGGCATTCTCTGACTCCGGGACAGTACCGGCGCGTTGTGCTCTTCCCGAGGATCACGGAGGTAATTTTTCATAATTTTTGAATTTCTAGAATTTTGGCATTTTTTTCTATATATTAACCCTATAACCTCTCTCTCTTCCCATTCTCTCTTTCTCACTCTCTCTCATCTCTTTCTCTCCCCCTCGCCCCGGGCGGCCGACTGTGGTGGAGGGGGGTGAGGCGGCGATGGCGGGAGGTGAGGAACTAGGAATGGGTCGAGGATCGAGGGCCGGTGTCGCGTGGAAGCTCGGGTGCGAGTTCGTGAACGGGCGAGGGTTTCGTGGCTATTTCATTGCGGATCATCGACCTCGGGATGCGAAATCTTCAGTGGAGGTAGGGAGATGGACCCCCAACTCGCGTACTTCCTTTCCCATGAGTTTGGTAGGCCGTGGCTAGCCGAGCTTGCCATTTTGGGAAAAATCCATGATTTTGGGGTGTGAGCCCGATCTAGCGTTTTAATGTGTTATTTGGTGGTTTGAGGGCATCATTGAATGCCTAGGGGCTTGGGGAAGGGTTTCCCTTTGTTTCCTCATCACCCGGGGGTGATTGGGGCGTGGAATGGGTTTCCCAGCATTTTCTCGCCATTTCGGATTCGGGACGCCTTAGCGGTCGTTCCAGAGACCGCTAAGGGCTCCAAGCGGACCAAGGGTAGACCGCTAGGGGTCTCCCTGTGTCGGTTCAAGGCTGGCGGTCACGCGATAGGCCGCCAGGGTCCTTGGCGGTCCAGGGTTAGACCGCTAAGACTGCTTGAGCTTCGTGTGTTCTGAGGGTTTAGCGGGCCAGAGATAGACCGCTAGAACCCAGTGTATATCGGTTTGGACCTCACGGTCGTACGATAGACCACATGTTGGTATTCAGTGCTAGTATTTAGAGGGGGGTGAATGAATATGGCCTATAAAAATTTCACCCAATTGACATATTAGGCTCACTAACTATTTAGAAAGCTAACTAGACAGATTTATCAAATCTGGAAGACTAATTAGCAGATGCGGAATAAAACAAACAGATAGTGAGCATTCTAACAAGACAAGTTAGACAAACTATATCTCAATTAGAATTTCGCTCACTCAACAGATTAAACACTTAGAACAAAATCAGATCAAGTCATCTAATGAACCTGTGATCAACCACTTGGAGCGCCCCTATGCAAACATCTAGCGGAAGCAAACCATAAACAATCAAACCATAATGCAAGAGGGGTTTTTAGGTGGTTCGGTCCTCCAGACCTACATCCACCCCACACTCAACCCGAGTGTGGCTTCACTAACAGCTGGGCAACACAGCTTGCCAACAACCGCTGGGCAACACAGCTTGCCGTCCGAGGAATCCTCCTCGCCCCGCTGAGCAACACAGCTTGCTGTCCAGTGGACTCCTCCACTGCAAACCGCTGGGCAATACAGCTTAGCCGTCCAGAGGCAGCACCTTTGCAATCCGCTGACTAACAGCTTGACAAAGGAAGTTCAAAAGAAAACAAAAGATGGGAGTAAACAACATCGGAAAGCTGTAAGCACTAAGCACAGAATATGGCTCTTAAAGAGCTGACTGGAGTGGATCTGATCCAACTTCCAGCAAGAACAGATCTCCCTCGATCTCACTCTCTTTCTTCACTCTCTCTCTTCTCAACTCCTTCACGTCTGCTTCTCTCCTCTTTTCTTTCTCTTCACACTCTGCTCGAGCTCTCTATCTCTCAGTTTTTCTCTTCTGCTTCTTCTCTCTTTCTTTTCTTCTTCTTCTGCTGGATCGTGGAAGCTCTCTCTCCTTCTAATTCTTCTCTCAGCTTCTGCTCCCTGGCTTCGATCACGATCAGCCTCCATTTGAAGACGAAGGCTCCATTATATACCACCAGCAGCAGCAGCAGCAGGGCGTGTGTGGCTTCCACAGTTCCCGCCCTAAGAATTCGGACCACGTGGCAGCATCCAGCAGGCTGTCAATACACGTGTCCTCATCTGGGCATTCTCCTTATCCTTGGATCACGTGCCCAGCACCAGTACGCTCAGCAACTGGAGTTAGATGGCGTCAACTCACTTGCTCCAAGGAGTTGACGCAGCCATCAGAGATCTTCAACCTTTTTAACTGCTGCGTCGACTCCATCAGCCTGCTGCGTTGACGCATTGAAGACAGCCAGAGATAAGTTGCCCCTTTCTTGAACTGCTGTGTCGACGCTGCCAGTTGGTGGCGTTGACGCACGAACATGTACATTTGTATACTAGCGTCTCTTTAGCTGTTACGTCGACGCTGCTTGATCAATGCGTTGACGCACCAGAGTAATCCACCAACTTCTTTCTTGATTGTTTGAACTACTACGTCCACGCCACTTGATCAAGGCGTTGACGCATTGGTGTGTTCCAGCAGCTGAAATTGGATGTCTTCAGCCCTCTTGCGTTAAGGGGTTCATTAGCCTCTTCAGTCCCTGTCAGACAGATGAAACGAAGTCATTAGTTCTAAGTCTATGCTTTGCATTGTATAGACTCTGCTGTGAAGGTGAAAGCAATGTAAAGTATGCACAACGTAGTGTATAGACTTAATGAATACAAAGGCTTCATAAGCCTCAGATGAAGGCAGGCGCTGTGTAGACTTTGAACCAGTGTACAGTCTTGTAAGTAAGAGCCAATAAATAGACTTGAAACGCTTAAAGCGTTGTACAGACTTGTTGAGGCTCAAGCAGTGTACAGACTTCGAAGATCCACTGTGGATGTACAGACTTGATCATCCAGCAATGTATAGGCTTTCAATGTGTAGACTTGAATATGTGAAAGCTATAGTGAATGAGTGTACACACTTGACCAGATCAAGGGCAATTCGTATGTACAGACTCTGAGGTTTAAAGCCAACGGCTGTACAGACTTAGAATATTAAGACTGATGTACAGACTTCATGCGTTGACGCTGTACACTTGAGAATGCTCACAGCGTTGACGCTGCATGAGACGTAGGCTGTACAGACTTAGCATATGAAGACTGATGCATGAACAGTAATGCTTAGACTTGCATGAGACGCTCGGATGTATAGACATGGAGACTTAGCCTATGCATAAGACGCTAAGTGAGACGGTCTAATGTATGGACTTAGTCTTCACAGCGAATGCAGGTAGTGTACACGCTTGTGTCCACTTGAGACGTTGAAGGAGACAGTCCAATGTATGGACTTCAACTCAAGCGACCAAAGCAACAATGCAATGTGCAGACTTCGCCTGAGACAATGCATGAGACGGACGATGTATAGACTTCAGCAACAATGCATGACTGTATACACTTGTGTTCTCAACGAAACACAAACACAACACAATGTATAGACTATGCTGAGTGTCTAGACTTGTGAGATGCATAGAACACACAGAGGCTGTATAGACTTGGAAACCAATGCACACGGCTGACAGACATGAAGTGAACTTGAATGAACATGATGTATAGACTTTGGACTCCAAGGGTGATGTATGGACTTTCATATGAAAGGCTGTACAGACTTTGAAGTCTGGGGGCGTCGACGCATGATGCATGAGACACACTTGCTGCGTTGACGCTGCATGACTTGCGAAATGCATAGAACATACAGAGGCTGCAATGCACCGATCTTAATACAAGCACAAAACACTTTATGCACTCTCATGCATTCTCCACAGAATATATCAGTTATATGCATTCAGATTGTTATGATTCAATGATTCAATGTCAAGCTATTAGCAAAACAAAATGGTGACTCATTCGTGTTTCTATCATTAAAACACCACATTCATCAAAGCACAAGGGACACAACAATCTCCCACTTTTTGATGATGGCAACATAATGAGTCACACTGACTCGTCAAACTATTCTCCCCCTTTGACATAATCAAAAAGAAAGGGAATGGTTTGAGAGACACAATGCAACACACAAAGACACTTATGACAATGAAACATCACTCCCCCTATCAGCATGCAAGATTGACTACTCTCCCCTAAATGTAAAGAAACCATAACTCCCCCTGAAGCACAGGAATGGATTCAGGTTATCCAATAAATCAATCTGAATTCTGCCTTTACAAAGAATCTGAATTCTGGTGAAAAGACCATATAATCAGAACTTATTGCAGAACAAGATGGAAGATTCCAACAGTGTGGAGAGTAAAGTGATTGGTGATAGAAGGGCAATAATAGACAACAATCATCACAAGACATCTCAATGAATAATCAGACTGAATCTGATCAGGCTATCTGAAAAATCTGATCATGAGTGATTTTAATGCATACATCACTTCAATAAGTCTTAGAAGATGTAGACTCTTCTATCATAAAGGGTTATGAAGTGGCAACTTAACCAATCTGATTTAATTTTGATGTATACCAAATTCGTCAAGTTAAACTCAATACTCATATCTGAATCCAAGTTTTAATAAAGGTGAACCAAATATTCAGATAACACCCAAAATAAATCATCTTTTATCTTACACATATGATCTCAATAGCACCTTTGAAAGATACACAGATTAGTACAGAAGTTAAACACTTTTCAAGAACATGAGTTGACAGATTTTTCAAGATAATTTCATTTGAAGCACATTATATTTTTCCTGAGCAATTTAAGTTGATCAACACCTTTTTACATGAGGCACAACAAGTCTTAGTTGAAGTGACCCAGTTACTCAGTGTGATAACTGTCATTGCCTCTCACTTTGAGAGCAGAGTTAGCAATATGAGTGTCTTTTTACATGAGAAGACACCTTTATCAGAGGCCAGACTCCCCAGCTACTCAACACAGATAAGCTATTGCTCCGTCAGGTTTTGTTTCACTAATTTTTTATCAGAGATAACTATGGCACCTCATGACATGAGTTGCTTTATTTCATTGATAAAGAACTCAGTTTCTCAGAGACCGAGTCATTGCTCTGAATTCACAATTTCTTCATTTAGTCAACATTTTCAAATTAATGTTTAACAACAGTACACACTATATGCATCTTAGCCAAAGAAGCCCTGAATTCAAATTTTTAGATATCTGATGAGAGAGTCTAAGGTTTAATGAAACATGTGGTTAAAGTTTATTAAACCTTATCATTCAGATATTTTCAATTCATTTAACTACAAATTTGAGAATACATTAATCTTATGTCAGTCTGATTCAGTGATAATTCTTAAACCTATATGATAGAAATTTCTACAATGTTCTCAGACTGAATTGCATGACATGCAGCTTAAGTTCCTCAGATCAGAAAAATAAGTTTAGCTGACCAACAAATCAATAGTAGAGCCAATTCAGTCACACCAGCTGAGAGGTATATGAAGGAAAAGTACTAGCTGGTGAAAGAATCAATCAGCAAGAGAGAATAAAAGTTTAAAGCCAATAGCAGAGTTGAATTTCAGTCAGACAAAAGGAGACACTCCTTCTTCAATAGATTGAGGATTAGTAGCCAAATTCTCAGATTCAAGAAGGTATGAATTCAAAATAGTCAATTGATGATTTGAAAGAGTGTAGAGTGAGAATTTCAAATAGTGTCAACAATGTGATAATGCTCCCCCTTGTCTATATGCAGTGACTCACATAAGACTCAACAAGCTCCCCCTGAATTGATGCAATTTATGCAAGATGATTATTCAAACGTCAGAGCATTCTTTATTCAGAGAGCATCATGCTAGAGCAATCAACTCTTCAAGATAATTCAATTTTGCACAGACAGATTATTATGATATGCATTGATCAAAAACAGTTGGACTCCCCCTGATTATATGCATGAAATGTATTGAAATCACATCACATGATATCAAATTTAGCATTCAGATATGATTCATGCAAGTTAGATAGAAGAGAATTACTATAAGCATGATTGTTCAATTCATGTTTCAGAAAACTTCAGTTTAGCACCAACAGATCAACATGGTATGCAATACACTGCTCTATATGACTTGACCCATGGTACTGGGCGGAGGACTTGGTCCAAGGACCACCTCACACATGGCAGTAGCATCCAGACATACTCCATCTGCCCTTCAGCACTGTTCCATCTAATATACCATGATGGTCATGCAAATCAATGCAATACGACATACAGGGAGTTTGACATATCATGCATCATGACATAGATATGTAATGCATTCAAAGGTAAACTACAATTATTTCCATGTGCATTTCAGATTTTCAATTAGATTCAGTTAGATGATGCACAAAAGAATTAATCATGATATGCAGGCATTTAGAGCACACAAATTTAGAAGACAGAATTTTAGAAGAGTTTTCAGAACTAACCTGAAATGTAGTCATGGGGTTTTCATTCTTGAGTGCCTTGGTTGATTAACCCCCTTTATTCATTTCCAAGGCACACCTGCAACAACTGGATTATTTTGATCCTGTAGGAACCCAAGTTGCCTTGGGTCCTGTATGAGCCCTAACAGGTGTTCTAAACAATCTTTTAGCAACATGATCATCATATTCCATCAGTTTACACTCAACCATTAAATGTCCAGTTTTTCCACAATAATAACATGAAGCCAGAGAATTTTTGTTTTTATTCTTCATGTTAGCAGAAACATGACGCCCATGTGCATGCATATGAGTATGAAAATTATGTGTATGAGCATGAGTATTTCTTTTATTGACTTGAAAATTTTTCTTTCCATGCTCAGCCAGCCGACAGTTGGCAGCTTTGTGGCCTAGCTTACCACATTCAAAACATGCAAAGTTTTTCTTTTTATCTCTCAAGTTATTTCTAACAGAATTATAGAAAGCAGGGAATTTGACAGATTTAGAGTTTAATCTATTTCCCTGAGCATGCCAGCAATCTTTGACTGCATGCCCATGCTTACCACATTCAAAGCATTTAAGATGCTTTCTTCTTGATTCATTTTTACCCCAATGATTTCCTGACCATCACTCATTAGCCTTATGCCCAGGCTTGTTGCAAGTGAAACAAATGATATGCTGATTGAATTTGAGTTTGTTTCTTTTGTACTCATGATGATTTGGGGTGTATCTGACATGCATTCTGTCATCAGATTTCAAAGCATAGCACTCATTCATTAAATGACCATACCTACCATAATAATAGCATGAAGCATCAGATTTCCTAGGGGCATGATTTCTATCAGATGAATTCACAGATGCATGTGAATGAGTACAAGAAGCATGAGCATTTTGTATTGACCCATCAGATTCAGCAGAGCTAACAAATTTCAGAGTATAACCAGAATTATTCTTTGCCCTTTTTGTTTGGCTCTTTCTTGTCAATTTCTGATTATCCTCAACAGGCTTTGTTTGTTTTTCAATTTTCTGAGCTTTAAACTGAAAGACAGATTTTGAAGGTGACTTCTGATTTTCATTTTGTTTTGGGGATTGCTTTGAAGTACTAGCTACATCAGTGCTTTGAACAAAAGTTGTATATAGCTGGTTTTTAGTGATTTTCTTAACATCAGAACAACAATTTGTTCCCCCTTCAGAGTTATCATCCTTCCTCTTCCCAACAGTTTTCATTTTTCTTTTAATCTTGGCAGACTCAATAGCTGAATTTTCCAGATTATGAATTCTATCTTCCAAGCTAGCAATGTGAAGTTCATAACTGGCTATTTCCTGTTCACTGCAATTAACACATCCGCTTAGAACTTGGTTTGCAGTTTTATACTTCTCAATTTATTGTTCTAGACTGTTCAAGATTTCTGAATTTCCATCATAGACAGCTTTTCCTTTTTCTATAGTGAGAAGTCTTTCAGACAAGCCAGTGTTCAACCACTTTAGTTTTTCAACTTCAGCTTTTAATTCAGTGTTTTCTTCCTCAAGATTTTTATCCTGAATTTCATTATTAGCACATCTCTCTCTTCCAGACATGTGCTCCAATTTTTCAATCAGTTCATCTTCTCTTTCTTCTACTTTAATTTTCTCAGCGAGCAGATTTTTGTGATCATCTTTAAGTGAGGCAATTTGTTTATTTAGCCATTCATTCTCACTAAAGAGATCTTCATTACGTTCTCTTAAAGCTGAGCATGTTTTACAATTTGATTTAGCAGAAGAGGACTGTGAAACCTCATTGATTTCATTCATTCTAACCATAAGAGTTTTATTCTTCTTTTGAAGATCTTCATTCTCCAATTTCATTTTATCCAATTCAGAATTAACTTTAGTGAGTTCCTGCATGCCTTTTAGATACTCCTTTTTCTTATCATTCAACTGATTCTCTATTTCTGACATTTTATCCAACCATGTTTGTTTTTCAAATTTTAGAGAATCATTTTGTTTCTTAAGATTCTGAACATCTAGCATGCAAGCATCATAAGACTTTTTCGTATTTGGACAGTTTTCACATGAATCTTTCAGATTTATTCTATCACATTTCTTTTTCAATTTTTTATTTTCAGATTTCAATTTCTTGGAAACTTCTAACAAGTTTTCATACATCTCTATCAATTCATCGAAAGAGTATCCTTCTGATTCAGAACTTACCTCGGATGAAGTTTCATCATCAGCATTTCTATGATCAGCCATTAAGCACTTGCTGTGATTCCTGATTAGCTTCAGTTTATCCAAAATGTCTTTGGCAGACCTGCAAGATGAAATGCATTCAATTAGAGATCTGTCAATTGATTCTTTTAATAAAACTACAGCTCTATTATTGATAGAGTCTTTCAGCTTGTCCTTCTTGGTCCATTTAGATTTATCCTTCGACAGTTTGTATGGGCCGTGAGTCATTACCTTCCACAGTTTTGGATCAGTAGACTTTACATACCGATGGAGGTTTTCGAACCAAGAGTCAAAGTTATCACCTCTGAATATCGGAGGATTAGCCATCGAATCAGATAACAACCAAATTCAAAGCACAAAACACTAGACAATAAAACCAGATAAGCAAGACACGGCACTAACTCAGTGAAGCTAAATACAGAACACAAGAGGCACACTTATGAAATGCACCAGACAGAAATGCACTAAGACAGTAAATCAAGATGAATCCAAATGACCCACTCTGAAATGCACCAACAATTAGCAGGATCCTCTGCAGATTATTAGATCTGTTCAGTCAGAGACCCGCTCTGATACCAATTGTTGGTATTCGGTGCTAGTATTCAGAGGGGGGTGAATGAATATGGCCTATAAAAAGTTCACCCAATTGACATATTAGGCTCACTAACTATTTAGAAAGCTAACTAGACAGATTTATCAAATCTGGAAGACTAATTAGCAGATGCGGAATAAAACAAACAGATAGTGAGCATTCTAACAAGACAAGTTAGACAAACTATAGCTCAATTAGAATTTCGCTCACTCAATAGATTAAACACTTAGAACAAAATCAGATCAAGTCATCTAATGAACCTCTGTGATCAACCACTTGGAGCGCCCCTATGCAAACATCTAGCGGAAGCAAACCATAAGCAATCAAACCACAATGCAAGAGGGGTTTTTAGGTGGTTCGGTGCTCCAGACCTACATCCACCCCACACTCAACCCGAGTGTGGCTTCACTAACAGCTGGGCAACACAGCTTGCCAACAACTGCTGGGCAACACAGCTTGCCGTCCGAGGAATCCTCCTCGCCCCGCTGAGCAACACAGCTTGCTGTCCAGTGGACTCCTCCACTGCAAACCGCTGGGCAATACAGCTTAGCCGTCCAGAGGCAGCACCTTTGCAATCCGCTGACTAACAGCTTGACAAAGGAAGTTCAAAAGAAAACAAAAGATGGGAGTAAACAGCATCGGAAAGCTGTAAGCACTAAGCACAGAATATGGCTCTTAAAGAGCTGACTGGAGTGGATCTGATCCAACTTCCAGCAAGAATAGATCTCCCTCGATCTCACTCTCTTTCTTCACTCTCTCTCTTCTCAACTCCTTCACGTCTACTTCTCTACTCTTTTCTTTCTCTTCACACTCTGCTCGAGCTCTCTATCTCTCACTTTTTCTCTTCTGCTTCTTCTCTCTTTCTTTTCTTCTTCTTCTGCTGGATCGTGGAAGCTCTCTCTCCTTCTAATTCTTCTCTCAGCTTCTGCTCCCTGGCTTCGATCACGACCAGCCTCCATCTGAAGACGAAGGCTCCATTATATACCACCAGCAGCAGCAGCAGCAGGGCGTGTGTGGCTTCCACAGTTCCCGCCCTAAGAATTCGGACCACGTGGCAGCATCCAGCAGGCTGTCAATACACGTGTCCTCATCTGGGCATTCTCCTTATCCTTGGATCACGTGCCCAGCACCAGTACGCTCAGCAACTGGAGTTAGATGGCGTCAACTCACTTGCTCCAAGGAGTTGACGCAGCCATCAGAGATCTTCAACCTTTTTAACTGCTGCGTCGACTCCATCAGCCTACTGCGTTGACGCATTGAAGACAGCCAGAGATAAGTTGCCCCTTTCTTGAACTGCTGCGTCGACGCTGCCAGTTGGTGGCGTTGACGCACGAACATGTACATTTGTATATTGGCGTCTCTTTAGCTGTTGCATCGACGTTGCTTGATCAATGCGTTGACGCACCAGAGTAATCCACCAGCTTCTTTCTTGATTGTTTGAACTACTGCGTCCACGCCACTTGATCAAGGCGTTGACGCATTGGTGTGATCCAGCAGCTGAAATTGGATGTCTTCAGCCCTCTTGCGTTAAGGGGTTCATTAGCCTCTTCAGTCCCTGTCAGACAGATGAAACGAAGTCATTAGTTCTAAGTCTATGCTTTGCATTGTATAGACTTTGCTGTGAAGGCGAAAGAAATGTAAAGTATGCACAACGCAGTGTATAGACTCAATGAATACAAAGGCTTCATAAGCCTCAGATGAAGGCAGGCGCTGTGTAGACTTTGAACCAGTGTACAGACTTGTAAGTAAGAGCCAATAAATAGACTTGAAACGCTTAAGGCATTGTACAGACTTGTTGAGGCTCAAGCAGTGTACAGACTTCGAAGATCCACTGTGGATGTACAGACTTGATCATCCAGCAATGTATAGGCTTTCAATGTGAAGACTTGAATATGTGAAAGCTACAGTGAATGAGTGTACACACTTGACCAGATCAAGGGCAATTCGGATGTACAGACTCTGAGGTTCAAAGCCAACGGCTGTACAGACTTAGAATATTAAGACTGATGTACAGACTTCATGCGTTGACGCTGTACACTTGAGAATGCTCACAGCGTTGACGCTGCATGAGACGTAGGCTGTACAGACTTAGCATATGAAGACTGATGCATGAACAGTAATGCTTAGACTTGCATGAGACGCTCGGATGTATAGACATGGAGACTTAGCCTATGCATAAGACGCTAAGTGAGACGGTCTAATGTATGGACTTAGTCTTCACAGCGAATGCAGGCAGTGTACACGCTTGTGTCCACTTGAGACGCTGAAGGAGACGGTCCAATGTATGGACTTCAACTTAAGCGACCAAAGCAACAATGCAATGTGCAGACTTCGCCTGAGACAATGCATGAGACGGACGATGTATAGACTTCAGCAACAATGCATGACTGTATACACTTGTGTTCTCAACGAAACACAAACACAACACAATGTATAGACTATGCTGAGTGTCTAGACTTGTGAGATGCATAGAACACACAAAGGCTGTATAGACTTGGAAACCAATGCACACGGCTGACAGACATGAAGTGAACTTGAATGAACATGATGTATAGACTTTGGACTCCAAGGGTGATGTATGGACTTTCATATGAAAGGCTGTACAGACTTTGAAGTCTGGGGGTGTCGACGCATGATGCATGAGACACACTTGCTACGTTGACGCTGCATGACTTGCGAAATGCATAGAACATACAGAGGCTGCAATGCACCGATCTTAATACAAGCACAAAACACTTTATGCACTCTCATGCATTCTCCACAGAATATATCAGTTATATGCATTCAGATTGTTATGATTCAATGATTCAATGTCAAGCTATTAGCAAAACAAAATGGTGACTCATTCGTGTTACTATCATTAAAACACCACATTCATCAAAGCACAAGGGGCACAACACCGCAAGGGCCGTTGGCGGTGCAGTAATAGTTCGCTAGGCTCTGCTTCGCGGTCCAAGGGTAGACCGCTGTGGTTCCGTGGTTTCAGTATGTAGCAGTCCAATGTTAAACTGCTAGCCGTTCCTTGGCGGTCCAAGGATAGACCGCTAGGCCATCGTGGCGATTTAAGGTTAGACTGCTAGGAGATTTCCATACTCACGATGTCGGGTTCACGTTGTGTTGGTCTCCGGTCGACCCGGTTGTGACCCAATGGTCGACCTTCGGCCTCGTGACTGTCCCGAACACCCCGTGGGTTCCGTGTCCGTGTTTCTGGGGCCGGGAGGAGTCGTGTTACCTCGATTAGCATGCCCATAGGTGTGTGTTTTGGGCTTTCATGTTATGCTCGATTGAGTCACCGTGCATCGGTGTGAGTGCGGTGGGGTTCCCCCGCATGTCATGAGTTCCTTCAGAAGATGATTCCCAAGTGGGCCATGTGTTTGGCCTTGGACTGCGAGTCCAGTCATTCAGCCTGGGGCTGGAGATTTCTCATTTTCCCTGGGATGGGGAATCGACGTGGCGACGTGTGAGCTACCTTCGGAATCGTGCTTCTGTTATTTCCGCGTGGGTCATGTGTGTGGCCTTGGATTGTGAGTCTTATCATCCAGCCTGGGGCTGGAGGTCCCTCGAGTTCCCTTTTTTAGTGGATAGTCTTGGCGGCTCGTGAGTTGCCTCGGTATTCATGCTACCGTAATTTTAGACCTAGGGATTAGGCCAGATTGACGGCGTGGAGCCATTCGGTGCAACGGTCTTGACCTCGAGTCTCGTGACTCAAGTACCGTTAGATTTAGTGAGTCTAGAGGACTGTCCAGAGTCCAGTGGCTCGGCACCACATGGTTCTTCTCGACTTTCGCACAGGGTGTGTGCGTGGTTCTCGGAGTTTTCCCTCAGAGAGTGGTCACATCAGTGACTCCCCACTAGTCGTAGCCTTCCGACACGCGAGTGGTCCCACCAAGGAGTGGTGGTGAGGCTACCCCGAGAGACGGTTTTTAGACTGGTTTGTATAGGGACCCACGTTTGACGCCAGAGTCTGGCTAAGGGGAAAACCAGTCAGAGGGCCAGACCTAGGACGTACGGTCTGTGTGTGCACACGTGGTTGGGGGCAGTGGACCCGCGCTGACGAGCGCGACCCCAGCTAGTCACTTATTCTGTGGTTACTAGTACGGTGCCCCCCTTCCTCCAGGGGTTGAGGGGGACACCTGAGGCGCTGTCTAAGACGTCAGTGGACGTATCCGGCCTTGCTTCTAGTGGGCAGGTACTCCTCTCGCGTGAGACTTGACTCTCCTATTTTCGGGTTCTGTTTCCCATCTGTGAGACGTAGTTTATGGACCGTTCCTGTGTGCTTTTTCGAGGTGGTGGCCAAGGCTGCTCGGTAGGGACTGCTGAGGCTTCGCCGTGCCAGTGTGAGACTGTGCGATCCTAGTTGGTCGTGCCTGTGTAGGCAGACTTCTGCGGCAGGGTTGCCGTGAGTGTTTCTTCGGTAGGTCTGGTGTTAGTGTGGTCCGGTTCCTGATTGTGAGATCGGGATTTCTCTTTCTGCTTGACCGGTGCAGTAGGAGTAGCTGTAGTTCCAAGTTTTGACCGACCACCGGTTCGCTGTTCCTGCTGTAATTGTAGCTATTTTTCCTTTCCGTTACCGCCGTTGTTCTCGGTTGGGGTTCCGCGGGATCCCTACTGAGCTAGTGACAGGAGAATCACCCCTACTTTTCAGGTGCAGCGGTTCTTCCTCGAGGTTCAAGGGTGTTGTTCGGAGGTTTTTAGTTGCCAGCTCATCGGGCCGGGTGTTCACTTGGCATGTGGTATGTTTTACTACTTTAGACTGTACTTTCTGTTGGATTGGACTCTGGTGTACTAGTTGTTCATTTATTTCTGTTAATTGTTGAATTGTCCTGTCTTATTTCCTACTTCTTTATGCCTCCACACTCCTTTTAGCCCTTTCTACCCCTCCCGACTCGTGGGCGGGCCAGGATTCGAATGGTATCGGGCTTCTCCCGATATCCGGATCTTGGGTCGTCACAACTGGTATCAGAGTGGTGGTTGTGGACGTACATAGGAATTCAAGATATTACAGTGATCAGAGTCCATAAGGTCCAGTACCGTCGACAGCTAGCATAGGGTTTTGTGCATGTTTTTCGCTTTGTTTCTCGCTTGAGAGCTTAAGTGCGCTGCGTGGTGCTGTGAAGGTGGTTGTTGTTCGCGGTTTTCATGCCGACGTGGGGTCTAAGGATCGAGGTTGAGAGCTTTCTCCCTCATCGGTGGTGACCCCAGTTGTGCTACGTTGGGTAGAGGTTGCCGGCAGGTGCGTTGCTGAGGTGCTGCGTTCGAGGTGTCTTGTGACGACCCAAAGCTCTGGATACCGATATACCGATAACATCTATACGCCGATACAAGAACTGGGGAAGCCACCCAAGAGGCTGATGAGGCCCCTGAAGGGTTAGTGGAGTTTGCTGAGGAGTTGCATAACGAATTGAGACCGCAGGCGCGCAATATTAATTAGGACATCAATTAATAAATAAGTGCGGAAGCAATTTAAAATATCAGAGTGGTAAAATATATACAATAGTCCAGATTTACAAATAACAGAGGTCCACTATACAACTACACGGGGCATACCCCGGCTCAAAAGAACAAAAAAAGACAAACCGACAGGAGTTGGCACTCTAACGACGGTCGGCACAACCACGAGAAGGACCGGCGGACGACTGGGGTGGCTCACCTGAAAGGAGAAAGGGTGAGTCACAGCCAGACTCAGTAGGGGTCATGCGGATCCCTACCCCACACTAAACAAGCAAGCAGGCAAATATAAAAGCAATTAGAGCATGCATTTAAACAATAAACAGGCAGATGCACAATTTAATAAATAAATAATAACGACAGGAAATAACGTCAGGAGCTAAATCTACCAATAGAATAAACCACTGCTAACCAAGTAAAGTGAGAGACGGAACGACCCACTAGAAGAACAAGACTAGATGCGTCCTCCGATGACTTACACTGCGTCTCGGCAACTCGCAAGTCTGGAATGTGACAAGCGAGAGGCGTAATAGGACCAAACCAAGTACTAGTCAGAGCAACACTCGTCAGTGTCAGTCCAAGTCTCTGGCCTCGTGTGCACACACTAACACCTGCCTAGAGCCAGGCCTCTAGCTAGTTCCCACCCCGTTGGACACAACGATAACCGTAGGGGCCCATGGTAACTAGCTTACAAACCGTTCAATGGGAACACCCCTCCACCTCTCCCGGGTGGGACGACACGCTCAGTCGCTGGGCTACGACTAGTGGTTCCATCACAAGGAAAGAGAAAGTAATTCCATCGGGATCTAATAACAAGACATCCTTCATAAAACAACTTAAACATGGCATATATATATCATGGAATGCATTAAAAATTGACCATGCATGCTTTTAAAAACTAGGGGAATGTAACGGTCTAGGTCTGCCGTGTCACAGGGTGTGACGGTCGGGGAAGGGTGCGCTACAGGTCGGTGACGCGTCCCTTGCGGGCCGTCAGGTCCAGGCTGTAACGCGCCAGGACAGGGGCGTTATGCGAACGTAACGCGCCTCCCCTGAGCCGTTACGCCACGCGAAGCTATAAAAATTAGAGTTTTTCTAACGTTCAGACAGGGTGTGACGCACGCCAGGAGGCGCGTCACGGAGCCCTGACGGTCGCCCGATGGACCGTCAGGCCAACCGCCTTACCAGGTCAACTATAGTCAAATGAAATGTAACGGTCGTGGGCTTGATCGTTACACACACTGTGATGCACCTACTTAGGTCCGTCATAGTACTGTAATGCGTCCCATGATGGCCGTTACCAATGTGACGGCTCCTGGTAGGACGGTCACACCGCCTGGGTTACGAACGGGTTAGGTTCAAAACCAAACTCCCCCCCGGTCGAGCCCGATCGACGGGAAAACATGGAAAAGCTGTGAAACATGCCAAACCACAACATTCTACAACTAAGCATGCCATTGAAATTTAAAAACAATGCCTATAACAATTAATTTCATGAAATTAAGCATAAGTAGGCTAACATGGAGTTTTGCACGGAAAATGAGGAAAACAGCCGTGCATGTACGTGCATGTGTCGTCAAAATGATCCTAGCGATGTAGGGATTCCATCCCCCTACCTCGATCGCGATGAAGACGGTGATTCGGTGCCGAACGGACGAAGGGACGCCGCGGCTACACTTGGCCCCACACGCCTCCACGTACCACGGATCGAGACAAAGCTGGCGTCCACGTGATCCTCGCGTCGAGCCTGTCCCGTCGGTACCTCCCGTGCCTCGATCGAGACCCGTCCGGACCGAATCCGAGAGAGAGGGAGAGAGGAAGAGAGAGAACGAGTGAGGGAGAGAGAGAGTTCGATGGGGGAGAGAGAGAGAGAGAGATATATATATATATATTATTATTATTATTATTATTATTTTTGAAAAATTAACTCTAATTGCCATAAATCTTAAACAAATTCAGATAAATGCCAAACGAACGCCTAAAAATTCGCAAAAATAGCCAAAACGACTAGGACAAAGCCTAGATCCGAACTGCTACGAATCCGCTAAGGCACGAGCGCTACAGTCCCTCCCTCCTTAATAAAATTTCATCCTCGAAATTTAAATAGAAGGCGAAAGGAGGCAACTGCAAAATTAAAGCATACCTTGGAATTAAAAGGTTGGCTTCCCGCGTGGCATAAAATAGACTCGCTTGTATATGCAGTCAACCACGGCACCATACAATTCCAGCCAGTCCATGCCTAGAATAGCGTCATATTTGGCAATTTCAATGCATAAAGCTTCACAGGCATCTGTCGATTGCTGACGACAATAGGGGAATCTTCCAGGCACACCGGAGTGGACATGAAATCTCCATAGGGTAACTCCACGAGCAAATTACAGGACACTTCGGTCATCGGCTCCCCAATGCAAGCAAGAAAATCCTCGGACACAAAAGAATGAGTTGCACCAGAATCAAAAATAACATGAGCTGGACGACCAAAAATCGAAACCGTACCTTCTACCAGATTAGCTGCCACAGCTTCTGCACGGGTGATGTGAGTGACCCTGCCTCTCGGAGGACGGCCGACTGCAGAAGACTGCTGGGAAGGAACTGGAGCAGGTAGATAAGACGGATGAGGTTGAGGCGGCGGAGGAAGATGAAACTGAGGCTGCTGTGGCTGGGTAAACTGCGAGAACTGCACCAGTTTCGGCTTCAACGGATAGTCTCGGACTACGTGACCCCGCCGATCACAGCGGTAACAGACGATCGGCAAAGAACATGGCACGCCTGGATGACTGCCACCACACCTCGGACACGGACGCTGCTGACTACCGGAAAAATCTTGGCGCTGTCGAACAGAAGGAACAGACAGCTGACTCGGATCGGAAGGTGCCGAATGCTCAAACTTTCTCTTCGACTTCTTGTTCTTGAATTGCCGGAAGTGGGAGTCAGAAGAAAAAGAGACACCGCTGATAGCAGGAACGGCAGAAGGAACTCCAGGGACAGACGGCTGGTAAGTCGACTGAAACTACACAGTCGACTGCACCATTCTGGTTTGAGAAAGCCCTCGAGTCCTCGCCATTTCCATATCCACTACAACAGCAGCCTGGTACACTGAATCCAACTCAGACACTCGGGTAGCGAACAACGGCAGGCTCATTTCTGCTTTCAGTCCGCGCAGAAACTGCTGAGTCTTCATAGCTTCATCAGCAAAAGTATGGGGCGCGTACCTGCCCAATTCGATGAACTTATCTCGGTACTGCAAGACAGTCATGTCACCTTGCATTAGCTCTAGAAACTGGTACATCTTTGCTAACTTGAGGCAGGCCGGAGTGTAAGCACGCTCGAAAGCAGCAACGAACTCTGCCAAGGTGATTTGCCGAAGCGGACGGGAACGGAAGGCAACCTCCCACTCTGTAGTCCACCACGTGTGTGCGGTACCTTGAAGCTGATAAGTAGCCAACATGACTCTCTCATCATCTGCGCACTCCATCGATTGGAACACGCACATAGTAGCATCGTGCCAGGATCTAGCTGCCTCTGGATCTGATTGACCCTCGAAAGTCGGTGGGTGGAACAGCAGGAATTCCTTTAACGCTCTACCACGACCACCGGGCACTTCTTCACGCAGAGCAGGGTTGACAGAGATTGGCACAGCTGGGGCAGAGGAAGTGCCACTCTCCTCCCGAGGAGCCCGAGCTTTCTTCCATCCACGAGGCAACATCTTGAATCTAGGAAACACACGATAACGACAAACCATCAGTAATCATGAGAAACATCCTAAGCTAGCAATGGAAGACTCAGTGGACTTACTCTGGACCAGCGCAAGTTTCAATTCCTAACACAAATCCCCAACACCGCTCTGATACCAACTGTGACAACCCAAAGCTCCTGATACCGATATACCGATAACATCGATACACCGATACCAAGAACTGGGGAAGCCACCCAAGAGGCTGATGAGGCCCCTGAAAGGGTTAGTGGAGTTTGCTGAGGAGTTGAATAACGAATTGAGACCGCAGGCGCGCAATATTAATTAGAACAGCAATTAATAAATAAGTGCGGAAGCAATTTAAAATATCAGAGTTGTAAAATATATACAATAGTCCAGATTTACAAATAATAGAGGTCCACTGTACAACTACACGGGGCATACCCCGGCTCAAAAGACCAAAAAAAAGACAAGCCGACAGGAGCTGGCACTCTAACGACAGTCGGCACAACCACGAGAAGGACCGGCAGATGACTGGGGCGGCTCACCTGAAAGGAGAAAGGGTGAGTCGCAGCCAGACTCAGTAGGGGTCACGCGGATCCCTACCCCACACTAAACAAGCAAGCAGGCAAATATAAAAGTAATTAGAGCATGCATTTAAACAATAAACAAGCAAATGCACGATTTAATAAATAAATAATAACGACAGGAAATAGCGTCAGGAGCTAAATCTACCAATAGAATAAACCACTGCTAACCAAGTGAAGTGAGAGATGGAACGACCCACTAGAAGAACAAGACCAGATGTGTCCTCCGATGACTTACACTACGTCTCGGCAACTCGCAAGTCTGGAACGTGACAAGCGAGAGGTGCAACAGGACCAAACCAAGTACTAGTCAGAGCAACACTCGTCAGTGTCAGTCCAAGTCTCCGACCACGTGTGCACACACTGACTCCTGCCAAGAGCCAGGCCTCTAGCTAGTTTCCCCCCCCCCCCCCCGTTGGACGTAACAGTAACCGCAGGGGCCCACGGTAACTAGCTTACAAACTGTTCAATGGGAACACCCCTCCACCTCTCCCGGGTGGGATGACACGCTCAGTCGCTGGGCTACGACTAGTGGTTCCATCACAAGGAAAGAGAAATTAATTCCATCGGGATCTAATAACAAGCCACCGTTCATAAAACAACTTAAACATGGCATATATATATATATATCGTGGAATGCATTAGAAATTGACCATGCATGCTTTTAAAAACCAGGGGAATGTAACGGTCTAGGTCTATCGCGTCACAGGGTGTGACGGTCGGGGAAGGGTGCGCTACAGGTCGGTGATGCGTCCCTGGCGGGCCGTCAGGTCCAGGCTGTAATGCGCCAGGACAGGGGCGTTACGCGAACGTAACGCGCCTCCACTGAGCCGTTACGCCACGCGAAGCTATAAAAATTAGAGCTTTTCTAACGTTCAGACAGGGTGTGACGCACGCCAGGAGGCGTGTCACGGAGCCCTGACGGTCTCCCGACGGACCATCAAGCCAACCGCCTTACCAGGTCAACTATAGTCAAATGAAATGTAACGGTCGTGGGCACGACCGTTATAGACACTGTGACGCACCTACTTAGGTCCGTCACAGTACTGTAACGTGTCCGATGAGGGCCGTTACCAATGTGAGGGCTCCTGGTAGGACCGTCACACCGCCTGGGTTACGGACGGGTTAGGTTCAAAACCGAACTCCCTCCCGGTCGAGCCGGATCGATGGGAAAATATGGAAAAGCTATGAAACCTGCCAAACCACAACATTCTACAACTAAGCATGCCATTGAAATTTAAAAACAACGCCTATAACAATTAATTTCATGAAATTAAGCATAAATAGGCTAACATGGAGTTTTGCACGGAAAATGAGGAAAACGGCCGTGCATGTGCGTGCATGTGGCGTCAAAATGATCCTAGTGACGCAGGGATTCCATCCTCCTACCTCGATCACGACGAAGACGGCGATTCGGTGCCGAACGGATGAAGGGACGCCACGGCTACACTTGGCCCCACACGCCTCCACGTGCTGCGGATCGAGACAAAGCTGGCGTCCACGCGATCCTCGCGTCGAGCCCGTCCCGTCGGTACCTCCCGTGCCTCGATCGGGGCCCGTCCGGACCGAATCCGAGAGAGAGGGAGAGAGGAAGAGAGAGAACGGGTGAGGGAGAGAGAGAGTTCGATGGGGGAGATATATATATATATATATATATATATATTATTTTTTGTTTGAAAAATTAACTCTAATTGCCATAAATCTTAAACAAATTCCAATAAATGCCAAACGAACGCCTAAAAATCTGCAAAAATAGCCAAAACGATCAGGACAAAGCCTAGATCCGAGCTGCTACGAATCCGCTAAGGCACGAGCGCTACATGTCTGCTGCGAGGTCAGGTGGCTGGAGAGGATTATTCATGGTTAAGTGGCCGTGAGCGTGCTCTGAGGGGGGCTGTTGTTGAGTTTGGCCACTACAGCTTGAGATTTACCTAGCCCCTGATGTGTTAAGGTTGTAATTTGATGTGGCAGAGCGGGTGCTCTGATCGAGAAGTGTGCTCGGGTGAGCTAAGGATCTTCTCGATGAGCTGCTGTTTCGTCGAGCTTGATGTTCTTGTCGTGCTATGTGGCGTCAGAAATGATGTGTCGGTTCCGATTATTCTTGTAGATTTTGAGGCAGGATTGGGCTGTGGTGTCCCAGTAAGTCTTGCTCCTGCGCTCTTGTGTGTGAATGGGTTGTGTTTGCTTTAATGTTGGTTTGAGATGTGAAGGTTCCGCGGTGAGTTCGGGACTCAAGGATGAGCGTCGGTGGTTATCGATTATGGCTCATGTTGCGGCTCTTGGCGTGGTGTGTTGCAGTTTGAGGAATTGCAGTGGTGGTGCATCGAGAGATGTTGTGATCGTGGTCTGACGTGACACTCACCGAGTGTGTCGGAGGTGCTGACCTGACGTGGTGATGGTTTTCTCGGTGCTGGAAGGTGCTATTCTCAGCGTGCGCGAGATTCGAGATCAGGTCGAGCGTGGAGGTTTTTCGTTGGTCGGAGGTGTGATTGGTTTCTCCTTTGGTTGGAGAGATTATGTTTGGCTAAGGTTCGTCGTCTCGCATTGCGTGTCCGGATTGGTTGGCCTCTGTGTGCCATGAAGTCCATGCGAGATGTGATCCGTGTTTTGGCAAGGTGGTTGCCTGTGAGAAGTCCTGCCCAATTCCCTTGTTGCGTGAGGGTGCGTCGGCACTGCTCCGGAAGGACGAGTGCTGGTTGGGCGATGTTTGAGAGAATTCTTGGCTGGTGCTAGAACTTTTCGATGCGTGGCAGTTCCGAACCTGTAGAGTTGCAGAGGATTGCCAGAATGGGGAGTGAATCTGTGCTTGGGGTTTGAGGTAATGGAGCTTTCCTCACCCTATTTTCTAAGGTTGACCAGCCGAGTTGTGGATTGTCGGGATGGCGAGTCCCGAGTTGCCGTGCTTGGCTGTGCGCGTGTGGATCAGAGTGCGCAGCGGAAGCGTGGTGGGCCCATAACTCACAGGTTCAGGATCGTAGCGTTGGTTACTACGGGCGGATTTCCTGAAGTTGCATTGAACATCTGAGGATTGGTTCCTCGGTGTGAGACGTGTTGTTGTTGTGCCGTTGCTCGAGGTATTATGGTTCTTGGCACTGGCAGGATGGAGTATTGGGAAAAAATGTTGGCAAGTGTGCCGCATGAGTATCATGTTCCTGTGATGGAAGCCGTGTCAGGCGTTGGTATTAGACCCGGATGGGGTTGTCGAGGATGTCGCCTTACGGAGGTCGAGGACGTGTTGGTCAGAGTCGGTGGTTTGGTGCCCGACTTGTGTTGCAAGCTGTGTTCTCAGATGAGATCATGTTTTGAGGAAGTGATCTCTGGCAGATTATGGGTTCCTATTGGTAGCTGTGAGTGACTGGTATGGCTAGTCTCGCAATCGACCATGTTAAGATGTGTATTATTGGGACCCATGTGCATTGGTCGCGGCATTGGTGACCAAGTTGCTGTGAGATTGGGTGGCACTTTCCTCCCCTAGAGATGTGTGTCGTGGAATTGTTCAGGTGGTGTCCCGTGGCTCTGTGGTGAGGGTGGAATCGGGATTGGCAGGTGTCCGTTCGGATTTATTGAGATAGGATTCAATGAGATAGGACGGAGGAGTAACGCCTGTGGTTGGAGGTCCTTGATGGGACATTAGCGTTGGAGTGGTTATCCTTGGTTTGGTGACCAGCATGACATGGTTCCCCTGTAAGTCTAAGTCGAGTGAGGTGATGACCGAAGACACCAGAATCTTGTCATTTGGTTTCATCGTGCTCCCCAGACAGGGTCGAGTTGGCGCGATGATGAAGATCGAACGCGGTGTCTAAGACGAGTGCAGTTTGAGATGTGGTAATTGTCTGTGTGTGTCAACGGATGGCCTGTCGTGAGTTGGATTGTGCCTGCTGGGCCTGTGGAAGGTTTCTCGTTGACGTGTATCTGGCGACCAGTGGATGATTTTTCACAGACAGAGGATGCTGGTGGTTGTGCATCGAGATTAGTGAGAGCTGCATATTAGTGAGGCCTTTGGTGGTCGTTTCTGTGATGTGCTTTCAGGATGGGATCTGGGCTTTGTCGAAGTTTGGCTTCTGGCAGAGTTGGCCCAGTGATATGTCTGGCTTTCAGCTTGCCAGGTGTGAGGTGATCCTTGGGGCTGAGCTGATGTTCTGGTTGCGGTCTGTTGAGATGGTTGTGTGAGCTGATGGAGGCTCTATATTGGTTGTTCCCTTGAGAAGGGTGTGCGACCAGTCAGCTGGTTGTGAAGCTGACGTGTGATTTATCTGCCGACCATAGGATGGATCGGTAGCTGTTTCTCATGATGAGGACTGTGTGTCCTCGAAGGGCGAGATGGTGGCAGCGGTGCCATGACTGGTTTTCCTTGTGACTGAGGTGATGCCAGATTGTGTCCTTTAGTGTATGCCTACTCTGATGGCTGGTGCGTGGCATGCTGAGCGAGGTGTCGTTCGTGATTGTAGTCTGGCTGTGTCCCTCAGGATCGGTGCTTTCATGAGAATCGGGGTTTTCTATGCTGGGGCTCTGACAGCGTTGTCAGTTGGTTAAGGTGTTCTTCGCCTGTGACTTGGTGCTAGTCCTGAATTTTGAGGATGAAATATCTTTAAGGGGGGAGGGCTGTGATGCCCAGGATTTTTCAGACATTTTTCGAATCATTTTTGTGGGTCTCGGAGTGTATTTTACACGTATTTTTCCCTGATACGCCTTCGGAACTCTGTGCAGGGTGAACCGTGACATTCTCCGACTCCGGGACAGTACCGACGCGTTGTGCTCTTCCCGAGGATCGCGGATATAATTTTTCGTAATTTTGTGAATTTCTAGAATTTTCGAGTTTTTTCTATATATTAACCCTTTAACCTCTCTCTCTCCCCATGCTCTCTTTCTCACTCTCTCTCATCTCTTTCTCTCCCCCTCTCCCCGGGCGGTCGACCGTGGTGGAGGAGGGCGAGGCGGCGATGGCGGGAGGTGAGGAACTAGGAACGGGTCGAGGATCGAGGGCCGGTGGCCCGTGGAAGCTCGGGTGCGAGTTCGTGAACCAACGAGGGTTTTGTGGCGATTTCTTCGCGGATCGGCGACCTCGGGGCGCGAAATCTTCGGTGGAGGTAGGGAGATGGACCCCCAACTCGCGTACTTTCTTCCCCGTGAGTTTGGTAGGCCGTGGCGAGCTGAGCTTGCCGTTTTGGGAAAAATCTATGATTTTGGGGTGTGAGCCTGATCTAGCGTTTTAATGTGTTATTAGGTGGTTTGAGGGCATCATTGAATACCTAGGGGCTTGGGGAAGGGTTTCCCCTTTATTTCCCCATCACTCGGGGGTTATTGGGGTGTGGAATGGGTTTCCCACCGTTTTCCCCCAGTTTCGGGTTCGGGACGCCTTAGCGGTCGTTCCAGAGACCGCTAAGGGCTCCAAGCGGACCAAGGGTAGACGGCTAGGGGCCTCCCTGTGTCGGTTCAAGCCTGGTGGTCACACAATAGTCCGCCAGGGTCCTTAGCGGTCCAGGGTTAGACCGCTAAGACCGCTTGAGCTTCGTGTGTTCCGAGGGTTTAACGGGCCAGAGATAGACCGCTAGAACCCCGTGTATATCGGTTTGGACCTCGCGGTCGTACGATAGACCGCCAGGGCCGTTGGCGGTGCAGTAATAGGCCGCTAGGCTCTGCTTCGCGGTCCAAGGGTAGACCGTTGTAGTTCCATGGTTTCAGTGTGTAGCGGTCCAATGTTAAACCGCTAGCCGTTCCTTAGCGGTCCAATGATAGACCGCTAGGCCATCGTGGCGGTTTAAGGTTAGACCGCTAGGAGATTTCCATACTCGCGATGTCGGGTTCGCGTTGTGTTGGTCTCCGGTCGACCCGGTTGTGACCCAGTGGTCGACCTTCGGCCTCATGAGTGTCCCGGACACCCCTTTTGTTCCGTGTCCGTGTTTCTGGGACCAGGAGGTGCCGTATTATCTCGATTAGCATGCCCGTAGGTGTGTGTTCAGGGCTTTCATGTTACACTCGATCGATTCACCGTGTATCAGTGTGAGTGTGATGGGGTTCCCTCGTATGTCGTGAGTTCCTTCGGAAGATGATTCCCAAGTGAGCCATGTGTTTGGCCTTGGACTGCGAGTCCAGTCATTCAGCCTGGGGCTGGAGGTTTCACGTTTTCCCTTGGATAGGGAATCGGCGTGGCGGCATATGAGCTGCCTTGGGAATCATTCTTCTATGCTTTCTGCGTGGGTCATGTGTGTGGCCTTGGACTGTGAGTCCTATCATCCAGCTTGGGGCTGGAGGTCCCTCGAGTTCCCTTTTTCGGGGATGGTCTTAGCAGCTCGTGAGTTATCTCGGTATTCGTACTACCGTATTTTTAGACCTAGGGATTAGGCCAGATTAACGGCGTGGAGCCGTTCGATGCAACGGTCTTGACCCCGAGTCTCGTGACTCAAGGACCGTTGGATTTAGTCAGTCTAGAGGACTGTCCAGAGTCCAGTGGCTCGGCGCCACTTGGTTCTTCTCAACATTCGCGTAGGGTGCGTGTGTGGTTCTCAGAGTTTCTCCTCGGAGAGTGATCAAATCAGTGACTCCCCACTAGTCGTAGCCTTCCGACACGTGAGTGGTCCCACCAGGGAGTGGTGGCGAGGCTACCCCGAGAGACGGTTTTTAGACTGGTTTCTGTAGGGCCCCACGTTTGACGCCAGAGTCCAGATGAGGGGAAAACCAATCAGAGGGCCAGACCTAGGACGTACGGTCTATGTGTACACATGTGGTTTGGGGCAATGGACCCGCGCTGACGTGCGTGACCCTAGCTAGTCACTTATTCTGTAGTTACTAGTATGTTGAGTGAATGGCCCAGACTCAGAGGGGGGTGAATGAATCCCAATTGGAAATTTGCCTAATTTGAAACTTAGATCTTGATTAACACTGAACTTACAAAATCCTGTGAAAATAAAACTTTGATTCAGTAATGCAGGTGTTCTAGAAAGATCTACACTCAAGCACTCAATGGGTCAGCCTAATGTGAGCACAAATAGAGTTTTAGAAGAATGGAATGCAGTAAATCAGCTTTGTCTTAAACAGACGTTCTAACGAGACACAAGATAGAACACTTAACCTGCATGCCCAGCAAACCCGGTGATTCTAGGTGATCGAACTGATCTTAAGCATTCATTCACTATGGCTGAAAGGCAATTAGGTCACGATCCTAAACTTGCAGTTAATAACCTCAGAGAAGAAATCAGATCACAATGCATAAGGGGTTTTAGGTGGTTCGGTCATCAGACCTACATCCACCCCACACTCCAACCAGAGTGTGGCTTACTGCTGCCTCATAGCTTGAAACCGCTGGGCATCACAGCTTGCCTACAAATGCTGCCTAACAGCTTGAGCAAGAGGAACACACTCCTCTCTTCTTCCAACCCGGAAGGAACCGCTAGTGACATCCAGTCACCAGCAACCAGAGACCCAAGTCCCTCTTCCCCTGAATCCACAAGAGGAAACCCGACCTCAAAACAGAGAATCAGGCAACATAGTTAAGAAGAAGAGCAGCAAGGGAAAATAAGCCAAACAAAAAAAATGAAAATAAGTATAGCTCTCGTAGGAGCAGATTAATCTGGATCTGATCCCAAGAACCGACAATTAGCTGGACACTGCCTGCTTTAAGCTCTATCACTTTCTCTTC
This sequence comes from Amorphophallus konjac, assembly GCA_022559845.1. Lineage (NCBI taxonomy): Eukaryota > Viridiplantae > Streptophyta > Magnoliopsida > Alismatales > Araceae > Amorphophallus > Amorphophallus konjac. The sequence goes on from CM040124.1 coordinate 127,786,604, forward strand.
TCTTTGTCTTCTCAAAATCTTCTCCCAGCAGAGATGTTCGACTTGGGTTTTCTCTCTTGGTTCACAACACTCTTCTCACACTCCCCCCCCCCCATTTTTTTCTTCTTCCACTCTTTCTTCTTCTCTTCTCCTGGTCTGCGTATATCCTCTCTGCACCATTTCCTCAGTATATATATATATATATATATACTCCAGAGGCCTGGGCGAGTGGATACCACGTTTCCCGCCTTAAAGGCTGGAGCACGTGTTGGAACATTCTGGAGCTCTATCTTCCTCAGATCACGTGCCAACCACCCCGGTGAATGCACAAACAAATTGTCAGAAAAGATAGAATCATTTTATCACAAACATAGCACAATTCGTATCAGTGTAATGAGTAAGAAGCCAGAAACTGCACTAAGTAAAAGTTTCCAAATCAACAGTTGCACTGACTTGCAACAAGGTGAACAAGAGGTTGCACCGAGTTGAAGTGACCAAAAGCGAGAGATGCACTGACCTGAGAAGCCGCATGACGTCATTAGCACAGACCATAGACTCTGATCATGCAACAGATATGCACGGTCAGGAAGCAACAAAATGCAAAGATGTGCTGACTTGATTTTGCCAGAGAGAGAGAAAAATTTGCACCGAGTCAAAGGAATAAGCATCGACTAAGATGGGCAAGAAAGGCACCGATGTGAATTGAAGCAAATGCTGCACCAATCCACTTTAGCTGTCTACAGGACTTGCACTGAGTCTAGAAGACATGAAACAAGAACTGCACCGACCTCGTTGCTAAAGGGATTTGAATAGGCTTGTTGTGCATGTAGCAAAAATGTGCACCGACATCTACAGTGAATTGTATAGAGTAGACTATGCACCGAAACATGTTTTTATCTAGAGCAAGGTATGCACTGAGTTCTATTCCTCTACCTACGTCTAACCGAAGGATGCACTGACTTTGAGTCTTTCAAAAAGAAAGAGAATGCACCGAGATAAGGTGAGCAAAAATGAGAAAAGCACTAAACTAGTGAAAAGACGACAAAGAAAAGATTGCACCGACTCGGGTTAGGCTGTCCAAGCAAGATCTGCACCGAGATGCCAGACAGAGATGAACATAATAGAGAGAGATGCAAGACAAAGCTTGCACCGAGTCAAGATTTCCTGTCCACGTAAGAACTTGCACTAAGATGGCAGAGTGAAATGCACTGGTACAAAATGAGGAGACAAATACAATGCGTGCTGGTCAAGAATTGCACTGACCCACAAATTGCACCGACCCCTGGAGGTGAGATGCAAGGGCAAGGAATGCATCGACCTTGATGCGCATGATGCATTTGGATGCACTGAGAAAGAAGCTAATCGACAATATGTGGGCATGAAGATAAACTTGCACTGAGGCAAGCACTTATGTGTGAAGTGCAAAACTAAGTGAGAGTTGCACCGAGCAAGATTATGAGTGAGACATTGCATGCATTGACTATGACTTAGTCTATGAAATAGCATGGGCCATACACAACAGATAAAATTGGAGAATTAAAGCACCAACAGCTAAGCATGATTCATCAGAAAGTCACTATCAAGACTAGAGTTTCCAGACATGAGCAATCCACCATGCAAACAGTTCACATGAATTGATCAGATATTCTAATCAGATGCACTGACCACAATTCTATCACATATGACTCAGAAATTGTCATTATCAAAACCTACGTTCCAACAATCTCCCCCTTTTTGATGATGACAACCTAATGAGTCATGTATGATAATTCACATAATGAATTAAGCCAAATCAATTTCTGTCATACATACAGCAACCACTATTTTAGCACAAAAAGTAATAAGAATCAGGTGTAAACAGTTACCCACCAGAACTCTAAGATTTATCCAAAAACTTAAAGTCATCCATAAGGAAGGTTTAAAGTTATCCATAAAAAGAAGTTTAAAGACATCCACCATTCACACAACAAAAAATTTAAAGTCATTAAAAAAACCATCAAAAACCATCATCAACAGATCACAACTACATGACATTTTCTTCAACTACACGACATTTTCTCTCCCCCTTTATCATTATCAAAAGTTGTGGGAGCTTCTGGGGTCTCTCGGATCTCTGGGAGGAGCAGAACATGAGCTTCCTCATTGAGGGGGTCTGTCCAGGAGGGAATTCTGAAGAGACTGCAGAGAGTTGGATAGCTGCTCAAAGCAGTAGAAAATAGTGCCGCTAATACTGGCCGAGAGAGAGGACATATCTGCTTGCTCTGTTAAGACATTTTCAAGTCTGGCTACAACAGTATCAACTTCAGATTGAGCTTTTTCCAATGTTGTACGGATCTCCTGTTGACCAGTGAAGAAGGGATGAACCAGAGTCCTCATCTTCGCAAGCTCAATGTTGATATCATAGGTTTTGTCAAGGATAGTGACAAGGGTCTTGTAAGAAGTGGTCTGAGTGCTTTGAACACTGCTAACCGCCTCTCCTATTCTATCAATCATACCTAAGAGCTTTCCTAAGAACTCTTGCATCGTATCATCTGCCCTCCGTTTGTTAGCCATAAATTGTGCCCACTGCGTATCCACTATGTGCTCTAGAAGATGTAGTCTTGTGCTCATTTTGTTCAGATGAAGGTTTATGTACAGAAGCTGGGAAGACATCATCTTACTCTGATTTTGAACCAAAGATGTCAGATTGTTGAGCAGATCAGAAATATTCGGCTCACTATTGACCTCAGTTGAACTTGCAGAGGGAGTGCTTGAGTCAGGATACTCGACATTGTAAACCGGATGTTCTTCATCAAAATTTTGTGTATCCTCGGCAAATGGTTCAGCTGGTTCCTTAGACACTATAGAGCAATAAAGATCAATCAATATCAATGCTTTCCCAAAAACTTTTTCATCTCAGAGACCCCCCAAATTTTTTTTTACCAGTTCAGAATGCTCTGCGGTCAGCTCAATATCATGAGTATCCACTAAAGGCAGAAGAGCAAACTTCGGTTTCCAGATAATATATCAGCTTTACGAGGGGATTTTGTGTACCTTTGTTTCCAGAAGATTCACCCACTATCTCTTTTCCTTTTCCTTTTTTTCCTTCAGGGACTTCTTCGCTTTTCTCAACCCTTGCTTCCTCGAGAGGGACGAGCTCATCGACCTTCCAGTAGGCCCCTCCTTGCTTTTGCTCTCATAATCATTTTCTCTTTCAGACATGCTGATGTCTTGAGTTGGCGGCAGCTGCTCCTCTAACACCTCTTCCTTCCCCTTGTTCTTAGTTGACGGAGTAGACATCACAGAGTTTTGTGATTGAGACGAGGATGTCCTCTTTCGAGAACTACAAGGGTGGATGTTGAACCAGGTGATTGGCACGTGAAAAGGTGAGAAGCAGAAACAGCGGAGAAGAAGAACTCAAGCGAGAAACTGGAGAGACGCTTACGGCGAGAAGTCATGAGAGAGGGAATGACCTGGCTTGTAAAAGGGCGGAAGTTCAATCGGCACTTTTAGGGTTAAACAATGTATAAAATACATTATCCTTTTTTTTATGTACACTTTATCCCCAAACTGCCCTTCTCGTGTATAATTTTTTTTTTCTTCACCTCCTTTATGGTCTTTGGCGTATTAAACTTATATCTTATATGTTTATCGCTCAAAGGTTCATCTTTTAACGCATACCCAATGGAGATAAACACTTTTAGTCACAGATCAATGTCCAGTTAATAAAAATCACCAAAGTAACTCATTATTTTCATAAGATAAAGCTAGTTTTCAGACATATGTCTTACATTGGGTTTTAAGTTCAGTTTCAGATTTCAGTCATGACATCTCTTCTTTCTTTTGCCACATCTCTTCTTTCTTTTGCCCCTCTTTTTTTGAATTTTTAAAATTTTTATTGGAGCATTCCAGTAAGAATGACCGTTTTTACACAAGGAGACATGTTTATTGGACACTAGAAACCCTGGTTACTCAGCACAGTCTACCTTCTTGCTTCTTTTTATGAACAGAGATAGCTTATTTCTTCATGACATAATTTCTAGATTTCTTTGATCTAGACGACTAGTTTCTCAGAAATTTGCCATTGCTCTGCCATTAATGTTTATTTTACTTGATGGCGTATTCCTTGGTCTACTTCATATTAGCTTGGAAGCATGATTGAAAAACACTTTATAAGACATTTTCTTCTACCAGATTATCCCAAAATTCATGAATTTCAGATTGATGAATTTTATTAGGTTGGACTTTTCCAATCATTAAGAGTGTTTTCAGCTCTAGTGAAAATACTTTCAAGAGTTCTCTTGAACAATTAACCATAAGATATAATCTTTATAGGTCGAAGATCACTCAATAGGGAAGACCAACATTTTCATACACTACTGGGAGTGGTTTTTGGTCATAATAATGCACGATGGACAAGGATAATAATGTTCCATATATTGCTCCCCCTAAGTGTCAGCCCATGGGAAAGGAATTTAGATGAGAAGAGATGGATCATATGTTGATAATAAAGATGAAGGATGAAGAAGTGAGCTTTCCAACAACATTAGAGTAGAGGTCCAAATTGGTGTAGAGTTGCAGACTGCTTTAATCAAAGATATCCTCAGTCAATTCTTGACCCAAACACTTCTGATCAGACCTGACAGTTTCAGCTCAACATCTCATCTTAAACACCACTAGCTTTCAAACTCATAATGTGCACCAACTACTTCATTTCCGCTCAGAACAGTTCAGCTCCCCCTCACTGAGTGCTAAGGTCCATAATTAGGCAACACTTTGTTTTTCTTGTAGATAGAGAGAGGTATATATATGTTTTATTTCTAGACTCTTATGCAAACGTTCAAGTGACTCCTTTTAGATTTTCATAATAGTGTTCTGTGCGAAGAGCTAACATGCAGAGAGTGTGACAATTCATGTAGTAATAATTCAGAAACACTCTTATTATTTGCACGCATTTATCTAGAACATATAACTTTAGTACGATTGGAAGACTGGCCTGAATAGAAATCCAAGCATGGGGTTTTCTCCTTCGAATGTCGTGGCTCAGTTACCCCTTTATTTCATTCCACGGCATACCTGCAAGTTAGCACTCTATTTGGCATGGGCAGGCACCCAAACGGTCTTGGGTCCTGCATGGTTAATAGCACCTTTGATGGGTGCTTTCCACAACTTTTGGGCCTCTGTATCATCATGTATCATTAAAGAGTAATCATTCATCATGTGTCCAATTCGCCCACAATAATAACAGAGAGCATCATGCTTTGATTTCTTGTTGTGCATACAATTATTTACATGGAGTTTTTGTGCAGGTGCATACTGGTTTCTGTTTTTATCATGGAAGTTGTTCCTGTTGATCTTACCAAACTTGTTTTCCTTAACAGGATGTCTAGCATGTTTGAAATTTGCCCGCCTATCTTGAAGGTGCCAACAGTCCTTGACTGTATGGCCATGCTTTCTACAGTGAGAGCATTTGAGAGAATTTCTTCTGAAAAAGCCTGACCAGAATTCAGTGGTCTTGTGACCAATCTTGTTATAGTTAAAGCAAGTGATGTACTGGTTCATTGAAATAAATTTGCTCTTATTAAGACCATGTTGGCTTGTAGGGAATTTAGCATGATATGAATGAGATCTTTTCTTACCATTTCCAAACCAGCAATGAGCAGCAGCGTGTCCTATTTTACCACAATTATAACATGTGACACCCTTTTTCTGAGTGATAAGGAACTTGTCCCGAGGGTCCCTAGCATGCATTTTTCTAGCATTCAGATCATCTGATTCCATTAAGTTACATTCATGCATCAAGTGACCAATCTTGTGACAATAATAAAATTTCATGAGTTCCCTTTTATGTGTATGTCTAGGTGTATCAGTGTGTTTTACAGCATGCACATTTTCAATATCAGTGTGATTCAATCCTTTCTTCACATGACTGGCCTTTTCCATTTTTTCAGTTTGTTTCTGATTTTTCTGAACATTAGGTTGTTTATTTTCTAAGGTGGTGGCTACATTTGATGCTTTGATAAAGGATGTCATTAGCTTTTCTTTAAAAACCTTTTTGTTGACATTATCGTAGCCTAACCCTTCCTTTTGAGCATTCACCTTAATTCCTAGCAACCTGTCCATATTTTTTTGTCCATCAACAAATTTAGACAAAACTTTGTTCAAATCCTGAATTGTAGTGCCCCAGAATTTATATAATAATTTCTGGATTATTTATAGAACTTTCTGGAATTTATTAAAAATGTATAAAGGCTAAATAGATTTATAAGTGGATTATTGGATTAATAAGTCATTATAAGGCCCAATTGTGTTAAATAATCAACCTAGCCTATTTAAATAAAATCAAAAAGGTCTAAGGACCAAGCCCATTAAGTTTGGCCCATATTCTAGAAGGTTATTTAGCCTATTTGTGGATAAACACTATTTTTATAGATAATAAAATGGATAATTAACAAAAGAGTTTGAGTTATGTTGAATTCTGTGCACGTTGGATGTAGCGGTCTATCGTGCGACCACCACAGCCATGTAACGCACCAGTCTTGATGCGTTACACCCTGTCAGTTCTGTGAATGGAAGAACGAGTAGAAAGATTGGATCTCTGGGATCCTATCTACAAGAGACCTAATTGGGAGAACCTGTAAGGCTACTAGGGACTCTTAGGGATCGGTTTCTGGCAAATTAAGGACTCTAGAATCGATCTAATCTTCAAGCCCTAGCCAAAACCCTATAAATAGGACCTAGTTCTGAACTGAGCGACCCTTACTTTTGGTTCGTGAAGAATCAAGGTAATAAGTCATAATTTCGGGTAAGTTCTTTAGAAGATTTTGTTTAGTATACTTTAAACTAATATCTCTCCAAATTTCATGCTAGGAGATCAACCAACCAAGGAGATAGAAGCTTCCAAAGCCGTCGATTCAGTCATAGCAGCCTAGAATTCAAAGTAAAAGACCCCTGAAGATTAGAAGATTATGACGTCTAAACGACGTAATTAGAGTTCAGCCCTTTAAGAATTTTTTGTTCACCATAGTTTCAGCTTCTTACCCTCAAAATTTCACGTCCTTTGGTCAAGAGATTAGAGAGATAGAGCGACGTGAAGTTGCTGAAAACTCTCAGTAAGGGAAGAACTAGGGCGTGTCTTGCAATACCAAATTGGAAGATTAAAGCTCATTTAAGCGGTAGGTCATCTCATGATTGGCAAAAACATCTTGTTAGGGATAAAAGCCATCTGGTTTTGATTGATTTCATACATGATAGATCATAAATTTCATGTTTTAATAGTTCTATGCATACATGTATACTCTTAACCCTAACTAAGTTAAAAAGGAACAATCTTGTCAAATTCACAAAAAACCCATGCATACTAGTAGGTTAGCCTTCATTCTATCATGTGGAAGTTTATATATGATTTCCAGACATGATATAAGTTGAACCCTTAGATTTTTTTTAATATCTTTTCTCCCAGTAGATGATCTGACGCATCAAGGTAAGACCGCCACAGTTATCTCACGGCTTTACGACAATCCGTCACACCTTCTATTGTTTTTAAATTTCTTTGTTATCTCTGACGGCCCAGACTCAGTGTGTTACAACACTGTAACGGTCCCACGATAAACCGTCACAATCACTGTGACGCCCCCATTCTCGACCGTCAGAGTAACTATAGACAGAATTGAAGAACAGTCACATTAACTTATAAATTTGCCTAGCTATCTAAGTTTTGACATGTTGATATGACTTTAAATTTATTAATTGGTTCATGATAAGTATCGCATGTTAAAAGCATCTTGAATTATTTTAAGGATATGTTAATTTCTTGCCAAAGCACTATAGTTTGTATTAACTCTATGATTTTAAATGATGTATTGATGGAGTTTTATCTTGGTTTCACATTGTTACACATTCTCTCTCTATCTATAGAGTCATTTCTTTAAGTACATGGCACATATTCCGGTATGTTATCCATTAGTTTACACTTTGTACTATAGGAACATTATTCTTGGACTTGAGGACCTCTCTATTGGATATTCCTTCCAATAGACTAGGAAATTTTATTTCAAGGCCTCCGTAATTCTCTGCGAGCCTGGGATTCCCACTAGGGCGCCGAGTTGGTTGTACCATTAAAGCCCATTTAGTAGATTACACTATCGATGTTTCTGGTTCTAGGAAAATAACGGATTTATACTGGACCGTTAGGAGCATCTAACGTCCCAATATACGACCGTCACATTTTACTAAGTCTATTTTGCTATTTCTGGATTCAGACTAATGTAACGGCCCACTACTGGTGCATCACGTGAACGTAACGGCCCAGTACAAGACCGTCACATTGAATTAAGTCTACTTTCGTCGTTCGGGATTCAGACCATTGTAACGGCCCAATCCTGGAGCGTCACAGAAGTGTAACAGCCCAGTACTTGACCGTCACAATGCTTGAGCTAGTTAACCCAAGGTTTGACCCAAGGGTTGATATTCTAAAGTTCATAGATGGCTTGATAATGGTCTAGGACTTATCATATTGATCTAGAAACTTAATATAATGAATGGAAGTTAAAGAAATGTACTGTTATGCTACCGATTTATTTCCATGAGCATAACATAGTATAAGTCATTCTTGATTTCTCATGATTCTTATTAAAGTATTCATTCATTGAATTATTGTTATCAAGAGCTTGTTGGAATTGTACATCCTTGGTCATACTTTGTTATTACATGCGTGGAAGTAGCTTGATTTATACTTGAAGATGCGATCGAGCACTGATTGTGTTCAAGGGCTCTATGCTAGTCCCCTCGGCTGATTGTCGGAAACATACTATTATAAACCATGGGGTATGATGCTACTAGCGTCGCATTACACTGGGAGTACTTTCTCTATAAATAAGTGAAAATCCACAATACGATACGGCACGACATGACATTCTTGTACATGACTTTCTTGCTTGATATTCAACAGAAATTCACGAAGTACTTGCTTATAAGCAAAAGATACTAGAGTGATGATTATGTGGCATTGCTAGTACATTCTCGTTACATTCTTGTTCATGAAAGGCCAATATCATGTTCTGGTCACGTTCTTGATAGTTCATTCTTGCTCTCATTCTATCTTAACGATCATCTTTGTTACTTTGGTTATTCACATGATTGATCCCGTCCACATGATTTAACCTTATTCCCTAGAGCAAAAATGTTAATTACTTTAATAGTGCTATTCATGTTGATGCGAAGATACCTACTGGGCAAGTGTGCTCATTACCTATTTCTAATCTTTTTCAGAAAATGAAAGTGATTCGAATTCGGATTCAGGCTATACAAGTAGCGGGTCCGAGAGTGAATGAAAGTGTTATCATGATGAGAGTGAAGACGTAGGAAAGTCTATATTGTTTAGATCGAGTCTCTGTAATTTTTTTCTATTTTCTTGAGTGCAATAGATTGAAAGAAGTTGAACGTCAATGTATTTGAATATTTTGATCATTAATGAAGGAACGGTTTAAGTTTGAGTAAATATTGTGCAATTGCAATTATGTGTGTGATTGTCTTGTGCTCTGATTATTCTTGCTTGCAAGAGGCTTACCATGCCGGCTGTTCACGATTCCTGAGCTAGTCTTCTGCTGTCATAAAGGCTCGGGGCGTGACAGTTAAGTTGGTATCAGAGCCTAAGTTTTAGGACTTAGGAAGAAGAGTCATGTCATAGGATAAGTCCAAGGTTTAAGGACCCCTACCTATGACCTAAGGAAGAAATTTCCACACCCATGTGAGAATTGGGTAGAACCCGGGATGAGATAGTTAATTAGTTTTAAGATTGATTTTTCCTTCCAGTCTCACCAGAAATAACAAGTTGTTATTTTTCCCTCAGGTACCCTATTATTACCATGGCTCATCGCGTAAATTGGGATGGCATGCAGCAAACAGTTGCTGGTCTCACTCAGGCATTACAAACCATGGCGCAAGCTGGCGTAGGAGCAAGGGCTGGTGATTTGCATCGCAACTTTCGGAGCTTAAACCCTCCGTGTTTCTTCGATTCTTCTAATCTTGACGAGGCAGAGAACTGGATAGATGAAATGAATTGTATCTTTGATGTTATCCAATGCATCGATCAGGAGAAGGTGTGTCTCACAACCTTTCAACTTAACAAAGATGCCCGCACATGGTGGAAGTCGGTTCCAGCACCTCCGACCGATGCACCTCATACCTGGGACGGTTTTCTTAACCTATTTCGTGCCAAGTACTTTTCTGATCACGTAAAAGAGAGAAAGGCTATGGTGTTCACCGCTCTTCGGCAAGGAATGATGACGGTTTCCGAATATGAACTGCAATTCTCAAGGCTTGCACCTTACGCACCGCATCTTATCAGCACCGATTTATTGAAGGTAAATCGATTCATGGACGGGTTACGGCCCGGTTTCATTCAGTAGCTCGGGACCCAAAACATCCGTACCTATGCGGAGATGGTTCAGCGAGCATATTTATGTGAAAGGACCTTAGAGAAGGTCGAAAAATTAAAAGGGAAAGGAGAAGAATCCAGCCGACGCTCAGATCGGCGTTATAAGAAAGAAAAATTCAGTATCACGGAGCCCTACAAAAGCCGTGATAATAAGAAGAGATCCAGGAATGGGAATGGTGGAAGTTCCCATAAGCAAAAGAAAGTCAAGGAGGAGAAGGAGCAAGTTGCAACAGCTTGCACGTTTTGTGAAAAATTTGGCCATTCGGCTGAGGAATGCTGGAAGCGCCTCGGCGCTTGTTTACGTTGTGGAAGCAGGGAGCTTCGCATGCCAGATTGCCCCCTTATGAAAGACCAATCGTCTGGTGGAGGACGTAGGAGGTAGGCTTGCCTGAATGCCATTTTAGAAGAAGAGGAAGCGCCCAGGGATGGTGGGCTTATGGAAGGTACTCTTCAAATTTGTTCTCGTCCTACATTTGTGCTATTTGACACTAGTGCCTCTCATTCTTTTATCTCCACTACTTTTACAAAAACATTATCAATTGCATCAGTCCCCTTACCTTCAGATCTCGCTATTTCCACACCCTTAGGTTCTGGAACAAAGCTTACCAACAATTATCCTGATAGCGAAGTAATAGTAGAAGGTCATAATATCCGCGCAAACTTAGTATGCCTTGACATGAAAGGTTATGATCCCATTTTAGGGGTAGATTGGCTTGTAGATCATGATGCTTATATCAATTGCCGCAATAGGATTATATCCTTTCGAAAACCCGGTCTTCCAAGATTTTCCTTCCTTGGCATTAAGTATAAGAAGCATCCTACTATCATATCTTCTCTTCACGCTTGTAAACTTATCTCGCAAGGATGTGAAGCTTTTCTTGCTTCTGTTATTGTTACCGAATCCAAGGAGATTATCTTAGCAGACATTCCTATTGTAAATGAGTTCCCCGATGTGTTTCCATCTGAATTACCCAGTTTACCACCCAAGAGGGAAGTAAACTTCACTATTGAACTCATTCCAAGAGCAGCACCTGTTTCTATAGCCCCTTACAGGATGTCCCCCACAGAACACAAAGAACTAAAGAAGCAGTTGCAGAAACTACTGGATAAGGGCTTTATCAGACCTAGCACATCCCCTTGGGGTGCGTCGGTTCTATTTTTCAAAAAGAAGGATGGTTCTCTCAGGCTATGCATCGATTACCGGTGATTAAATCAACTTACAATCAAAAACAAGTATCCGTTGCCACGTATTGATGAACTCTTCGATCATCTTTCAAGAGTAGAATATTTTTCTAAGATTGACCTCAGATCAGGTTAGCATCAGCTTATAATTAAAGAAGAGGACATTTATAAATCGACTTTTTAAAGTCGTTATGGCCACTATGAATTCGTGGTAATACCGTTCGCGTTAACTAATGCCCCAGCAGTATTTATGCAACTTATAAACAGTGTTTTTCAACCATATCTGGACTAATTCATCGTCGTCTTCATCGATGACATCTTGATATATTCCAAAACAAAGAAAGAACATGAAGAACATCTAAAGATAGCTTTGCAAACACTTAGAGAATATAAACTCTATGCCAAGCTTAATAAGTGTGAATTATGGCTCAAGAAAGTTTCATTCCTAGGCCACATTATTTCAAAAGAAGGTATCGCCGTGGATCCTTCTAAGGTAGAAGCCGTCAAGAATTGGAGCCGGCCAACGACCGTATCGGAAGTACGAAGCTTTCTGGGTCTAGCTGGTTATTATAGAAGATTCATTAAAGATTTTTCAAAGATTGTAGTTCCTTTAACTAGACTCACGAGAAAAAAAAATCATTTTGTCTGGTCAGAGGAATGTGAAAAGAGTTTCCAAACTCTTAAAAATCATCTCACTACAGCTCCTATTCTAACACTACCGATGGATGGTGATGGATTCGAAGTATATACGGATGTATCAGGTATTGGCTTAGGGTGTGTCCTCATGCAAAATGGAAAAGTAATTTGTTATTCTTCAAGACAATTGAAACGTCACGAGGAAAACTATCATGTGCATGATTTGGAATTATCAGCTGTCATTTTTACCTTGAAAATTTGGCGTCAATATCTCTATGGAGAAAAGTTTACACTCTACTCGGACCACAAAAGTTTGAAGTACTTATTTTCTCAAAAAGAGCTAAATATGAGGCAGAGGAGATGGTTAGAATATCTCAAAGACTTTGATTTTGCTATTCAATATCATCCTGGTAAGGCTAATGCTGTTGCGGATGCACTCAGCAGAAAATCAATGGGTATGCTATTAAGTCTCATGATTAGTATGACTAATCTTATTCCTCAATTTGCTCAGTTGAACTTAGATATTGACAAGAAGGAGGATAGTTTCCTAGCAAATATTCAAGCTCAACCTACATTGATAGAAGATCTGGTCAAGCTACAAAATGATGATTTTATATTATTGGAGATCAATGCCAATGTTGAACAAAGGACGGATTTTTCTATTAAGGATGGAAGATTGCTATTTAAAGACCGAATATGTGTACCGGATCACAAGGATACGAAGAAATTGATTCTAGAAGAAGCACATAAATCTAGGTATGCCATTCACCTAGGTAGTACAAAAATGTATCAGGATATCCAAAGAAATTTCTGGTGGCCCAACATGAAGAGAGAAATAGCTGATTTCGTGTCTCGCTGTCTCACTTGTCAACAAGTAAAGGCATAGCATTTTAGACCCGCAAGTAAACTGCATCCCTTGAATATTCCCGAACGAAAGTGGGAGAGTATAGGGATGTATTTCATTATGGGGTTACCTAAGACAAGAGGTGGACAAGATGGTATATGGGTAATCATAGACCGATTAACTAAGTCTGCACATTTCATACCAATCAAAAGTCGATGGTCTGTAGATATCCTGGCAGTATTATACATAAGAGAAATTGTTAAATTACACGGTGTCCTAGTCACCATTATATCTGATAGAGATCCTCGATTCATATCATAGTTTTGGAAGGGTCTACAACAGTCACTAGGGACTAGATTGAATTTCAGCACAGTCTTTCATCCACAAACTGATGGTCAGACAGAAAGAACGAATCAAGTGGTCGAAGACATGCTCAGGGCTTGTGTTATTGATTTTGGAGGTAGTTGGCATGATCACTTGCCTCTAGTAGAATTTGCATATAACAACAGTTATCAGGCCAGCATACAAATGGCACCTTTTGAAGCTCTATATGGAAAAAATTATCGATCACCAATATGTTGGAGTGAAATAGGGGAAATACAATTCATAGGCCCCGATATTATCAGAGATTTTACAGATAAGATCAAGATTATTCGAGAAAGATTGCAGATGGCACAAGATAGGCAGAAATCTTATGCTGATAATCGAAGACGCGACTTGGAATTTCAAGTAGGAGACCATGTGTATCTCAAGGTTTCTCCAGGTCGTGGTATTCAAAGATTTGGCATTAAGGGCAAACTAACTCCAAGGTTCATTGGTTCGTTTGAAATTCTTGAAAGGGTCGGTGAAGTGACTTATAGACTGGCTTTACCTCCATAATTAGCAGGAGTTCATGACGTACTTCACGTCTCTATGCTGAAGAAAAATGTATATGATCCTGACCATATTATAACTTATGACAATCTGGAGATTCAGAACGATATGACGTACGAGCAAACGCCAATAAAGATTCTTAAATGAGAAGTGCATCAACTAAGAAATAAAGTTATTCCTATGGTCAAGATTCAATGGAAGAAAACATTGCCATATGAAGCAACATGGGAAACCCAAGCCGCCATGTAGAAAAAATTTCCAGAATTATTCAACTGTAAGTACACTCGCCATAATATATGTATTGAATTTGGGGACCAAATTCTTCTAAGTGGGGGTGGGTGTAGTGCCCTAGAATGTATGTAATAATTTCTGGATTATTTATAGAACTTTCTGGAATTTATTAGGAATTTATAAAGGCTAAATAGATTTATAAGTGGATTATTGGATTAATAAGTCATTATAAGGCCTAATTGTGTTAAATAATCAACCTAGCCTATTTAAATAAAATCCAAAAGGTCTACGGACCAAGCCCATTAAGTTTGGCCCATATTCTAGAATGTTATTTAGCCTATTTTCGGATAAATACTATTTTTATAGATAATAAAATGAATAATTAACAAAAGAGTTTGAGTTATGTTGAATTCTGTGCACATTGGATGTAACGGTCTATCGTGCGACCGCCACAGCCATGTAACGCACCAGTCTTGATGCGTTACACCCTATCAGTTCCGTGAATGAAAGAACGAGTAGAAAGATTAGATCTCTGGGATCCTATCTACAAGAGACCTAATTGGGAGAACCTGTAAGGCTACTAGGGACTCTTAGGGATCGGGTTCTGGCAAATTAAGGACTCTAGAATCGATCTAATCTTCAAACCCTAGCCAAAACCCTATAAATAGGACCTAGTTCTGAACTGAGCGACCCTTACTTTTGGTTCGTGAAGAATCAAGGTAATAAGTCATAATTTCAGGTAAGTTCTTTAGAAGATTTTGTTTAGTATACTTTAAACTAATATCTCTCCAAATTTCATGCTAGGAGATCAACCAACCAAGGAGATAGAAGCTTCCAAAGCCGTCGATTCAGTCATAGCAGCCTAGAATTCAAAGTAAAAGACCCCTGAAGATTAGAAGATTATGACGTCTAAACGAGGTAATTAGAGTTCAGCCCTTTAGAACTTTTTGTTCACCTTAGTTTCAGCTTCTTACCCTCAAAATTTCACGTCCTTAGATCAAGAGATTAGAGAGATAGAGCGACGTGAAGTTGCTGAAAACTCTCAGTAAGGGAAGAACTAGGGCGTGTCTTGCAATCCCAAATTGGAAGATTAAAGCTCATTTAAGCGGTAGGTCATCTCATGATTGACAAAAACATCTTGTTAGCGATAAAAGCCCTCTAGTTTTGATTGATTTCATACATGATAGATCATAAATTTCATATTTTAATAGTTCTATGCATGCATGTGTACTCTTAACCCTAACTAAGTTAAAAAGGAACTCTCTTGTCAAATTCACAGAAAACCCATGCATACTAGTAGGTTAGCCTTCATTCTATCATGTGGAAGTTTATATATGATTTCCAGACATGATGTAAGTTGAACCCTTAGATTTTTTTTAATATCTTTTCTGCCAGCATACGATCTGACGCATCAAGGTAAGACCGCCACAGTTATCTAATGGCCTTACGACAAGCCGTCACACGTTCTATTATTTTTAAATTTCTATGTTATCTCTCACGGCCCAGACTCAGTGCGTTACAACACCGTAACGGTCCCACGATAAACCGTCGCAATCACTACGACGCCCCCATTCTCGACCGTCAGAGTAACTATAGACAGAATTAAAGAACAGTCACATTAACTTATAAATATGCCTAGCTATCTAAGTTTTGACATGTTGATATGACTTTAAATTTATTAATTGGTTCGTGATAAGTATCACATGTTAAAAGCATGTTGAATTATTTTAAGGATATGTTAATTTCATGCCAAAACACTATAGTTTGTATTAACTCCATGATTTTAAATGATGTATTGACGGAGTTTTATCTTGGTTTCACATTGTTACACATTCTCTCTCTATCTATAGAGTCATTTCTTTAAGTACATGGCACATATTCCGGTATGTTGTCCATTAGTTTACACTTTGCACTATAGGAACATTATTCTTGGACTTGAGGACCTCTCTATTGGATATTCCTTCCAATGGACTAGGAAATCTTGTTTCAAGGCCTCTGTAATTCTCTGCAAGCCTGGGATTCCCACTAGGACGCCGAGTTGGTTGTACCATTAAATCCTATTTAGTAGATTACACTATCGAGGTTTCTGGTTCTAGCAATATAACGAATCTATACTGGACCGTCAGGAGCATCTAACGGCCCAATATACGACCGTCACATTTTACTAAGTCTATTTTGCTATTTCTGGATTCAGACTAATGTAACGGCCCACTACTGGTGTGTCACGTGAACGTAACGGCCCAGTACAAGACCATCACATTGAACTAAGTCTACTTTCTTCGTTCGGGATTCAGACCATTGTAACGGCCCAATCCTGGAGCGTCACATAAGTGTAACGGCCCAGTACTTGACCGTCACAATGCTTGAGCTAGTTAAACCGAGGTTTGACCCAAGGGTTGATATTCTAAAGTTCCTTGATGGCTTGATAATGGTCTAGGACTTATCATATTGATCAAGAAACTTAATATAATGAATGGATGTTAAAGAAATGTACCGTCATGCTACTGATTTATTTCCATGAGCATAACATAGTATAAGTCATTCTTGATTTCTCATGATTCTTATTAAAGCATTCATTCATTGAATTATTGTTATCAATAGCTTGTTGGAATTGTACATTATTGGCCATACTTTGTTATTACATGCGTGGAAGTAGTTTGATTTATACTTGAAGATGCGATCGAGCACTGATTGTGTTCAAAGGCTCTATGCTAGTCCCCTCGGCTGATTGTCGGAAACATACTATTATAAACCATGGGGTATGATGCTACTGGCGTCGCATTGCGCTGGGAGTAATTTCTCTATAAATAAGTGAAAATCCACAATACGATACGGCACGACATGACATTCCTATACATGACTTTCTTACTTGATATTCCACAGAAATTCATGAAGTACTTGCTTATAAGCAAAAGATACTGGAGTGATGATTATGTGGCATTGCTAGTACATTCTCGTTACATTCTTATTCATGAAAGGTAAATATCATGTTATTGTCATGTTCTTGATAGTTCATTCTTGCTCTCATTCTATCCTAACGATCATCTTTTTTACTTTGGTTATTCGCATGATTGATCGCGTCCACATGATTTAACCTTATTCTCTAGAGAAAAAATGTTAATTACTTTAATAGTGCTATTCTTGTTGATGCGAAGATACCTACTGGGCAAGTGTGCTCATTACATATTTCCAATCTTTTTCAGGAAATGAAAGTGATTCGAATTCGGATTCGGGCTATACAAGTAGCGGGTCCGAGAGCGAATGAAAGTGTTATCATGATGAGAGTGAAGACGTAGGAAAGTCTATATTGTTTAGATCGAGTCTCTGTAATTTTTTTCTATTTTCTTGAGTGCAATAGATTGAAAGAAGTTGAACGTCAATGTATTTGAATATTTTGATCATTAATGAAGGAAAGGTTTAAGTTTGAGTAAATATTCTGTAATTACAATTATGTGTGTGATTGTCTTGCGCTCTGATTATTCTTGCTTGCAAGAGGCTTACCATGCCAGCTGTTCATGATTCCCGAGCTAGTCTTCCGCTGTCATAAAGGCTCGGGGCGTGACATGAATTTTGTTTTCAAGAGATGCAATGTGTATTTCATAACTAGCAATCTCTTGATCACTGCAATTAACAGCTTCATTCAACACTTTGTTGGCATTTTTATATACTTCGATCTCCTTTCTCAGCTCATCAACTTTTTCAGTTTCGTTTGTACAGATGATTTTCCCTTTTTCCAATGTAAGAAGTCTTTCAAACATGGCATTGTTCAACAGTTTCAATTTTTCAATTTCTTCTTTAAGCTTATCATTTTGAACCAACTCATTTATTACGAGTTGATCTTCTGAATTGACCTCATGCTTTCTTCCATTTTCAAATTCCTCCATTTCTCTTTATTATTTTTCAACCTTTTTCTGCAACTCCATATTTACAGATTTGATGGCTTCAAATTTTTCAGCTAACAAATTCTTTTCTTGCTCAAGTTTCCCAAATTTTTATTGGTTTTCTTTAACAGATTTTCTAAGGGAATCATTTTCAGATTTTACCTTATTTAAATCTGAGTTAACTTGTTCAAGATTCTTCAAAAGTTTTAGCAACTTTTGATTATCAGACATACACGCATCATGAGATTGTTCCAGCTCCAAGTTATCATCATCTGTGAGATCAGAGATATTCTGACTAGTTTTCTTTTTCAACCTTTTGTATTATTTTCTAAGTTTTTCATGTGACTCTAGCAGATCACCATATGCATTCTGCCAATCATCTAGAGTGTAATTCTCGAAGGGGTTTACCTGATCATCATCCTCGTCTTCATTTGGCTGCTACTTTCACAGCTTCCATTAGCCATCATGCAACTGTCCTCCCTTTTCCTGTGAGGTAGCTTTAGCTTCTCCAGAACGTCCCTCGCAGACCTGCAGTCAAGAAGGGAAGGATGTAAGACCTTGTCAGTAGCTGTTTTAATCAGATTCAAAACTTTCTGATTTTCTTCATGCTTTAATCTGTGACTGTCGGTCCACTTGGACATTTTCTTTGATAATCTGTAAGGACCATGTGAAATTAATTTCCACAGATCAGGATCAGCTGAGGTTACACTTCTGCGCAGACTTACGAACCATGAATCAAAATTCGAACCGTTGAAGATCGGTGGATGAGCCATGGATCTAAACAGCAACCGGATACGTACCACACAAACGTAGGATCTACTGAGAATCGTTAAATCTGGGCAATAAGAACCCTCTCTGATACCACTTGTTGAGTGAAGGGCCCGAATTCAGAGGGGGGTGAATGAATCCCAAAAGGAAATTTGCCCAATTTCAAACTTAGATCTTGATTAACACTAAACTTAAAAATCTTGCGGAAATAAAACTTTGATTCAGTAATGCAGGTGTTCTAGCAAGATCCACACTCAAGCACTCAATGGGTCAACCTAATGCGAGCACAAATAGTGTTTTAGAAGAATGGAATGCAGTAAATCAGCTTGATCTTAAACATACATTCCAACGAGACACAAGATAGAACACTTAACCTGCATGCCCAGCAAACCCGGCGATTCTAGGCGATCGAACTGATCTTAAGCATGCATTCACCGTGGCTGAAAGGCAATTAGGTCGCAATCCTAAACATGCACTTAATAACCTCAGAGAAGAAATCAGATCACAATGCATAAGGGGTTTTAGGTGGTTCGGTCATCAGACCTACATCCACCCCACACTCCAACCAGAGTGTGGCTTACTGCTGCCTCACAGCTTGAAACCGCTGGGCATCACAGCTTGCCTATAAACGGTGCCTAACAGCTTGAGCGAGAGGAACACACTCCTCTCTTCTTCCAACCCGGAAGGAACCGCTAGTGACACCCAGTCACCAACAACCAGAGACCCAAGTCCCTCTTCCCCTGAATCCACAGGAGGAAACCCGACCTCAAAACAGAGAATCGGAAAACATAGTTAAGAAGAAGAGCAACAAGGGAAAATAAACCAAACAAAAAAAATGAAAAGAAGTATAGCTCTCGTAGGAGCAGATTAATCTGGATCTGATCCAAAGAACCGACAGTTAGCTAGACACTGCCTGCTTTAAGCTCTATCACTTTCTCTTCTCTTTCTCTTCTCAAAATCTTCTGTCAGCAAGGATGTTCGACTCGGGTTTTCTCTCTTGGTTCACAGCACTCTTCTCACACTCCCCCCTTTTTTTCTTCTTCCACTCTTTCTTCTTCTCTTCTCCTGGTCTGTGTATATCCTCTCTGCACCATTTCCTTAGTATATATATATATACTCCAAAGGCCTGGGCGAGTGGATACCACGTTTCCTGCCTTAAAGGCTAGAGCACATGTTGGAACATTCTGGAGCTCTATCTTCCTCAGATCACGTGCCAAGCACCCTGGTGAATGCACAGACAAATTATCAGAAAAGAGAGAGTCATTTTATCACAAACATAGTGTAGATATATATATGTGTTTCAATCTAGCGACGTCCCCTAACTAAATAATGTAAGCATACTGATAGACGTGAACTTTCATGGAACACAGAGGGGGACGAGGAGTAGAGAACTGACCGTGATCGCCACCAAGACTAATACCTCAGGAAGTCCGAGCTACAAGCCTTGGAAAGGAGAAGGATAGCGGCACTCGCAAGCGGGATGTTGAAAGGTGAAGGCGGTTGGTCGCACGTCTGCTACCTGATGAAGGCGGTTTATCCCAGACCGCTACCATCACCCAAAAACGTGGGCTGTGGGTCGATCCTCCCTCTCTCTCAGTCGGCCAAGAGAGAGGGGCCTCGTGCTAAATGTGCTGTAAACCTGCAAGGAAGGATGAAGACACAAAGAAAACAAACCCAATTAGATCTACAAGTATTGCAATATCTATCAAACTATAATAATTAAAACGCATAACAAGGGGGGCAAGTACCTGGGGGTTAGTGATTTTTAACCCCTGTGGGGCGTGACAAACAGTGGGAGGGATGTTTAAACATTCAACGAATGACTAGAACATGATAGGACAACACGAGACAATGCAAGAATAGTGATGCAATGTGAAGAAAAGGAATGAACGAAGGAGGGTTTGAACACTAGGGTCTAGATACTCCCTAGACCGGAGAATGCTTAGAACGTGAACAGCATGGTCCCTTAGCAGAAGATCGCTCCCCGGACCGGTAGAGTTTCGGCGTGAATCCCCAAAAGTCCCCCCCCCCCCCCCCCCCCCGAAGTGAGGAAGAAGCCAACCCTTATATATCGATCCCTTAGAAACCCTAGGTCGAGTTGGGGTTCCCCGGGGTGAATTCCAGAGTTTTCCAAAGGATAAACTCATGAAAAAATGAAGAATAATCATCCAAGAGAGTCCACCCCCCGTCCGGGGCCGTAGCTCTCTCGAAGATAGAGTCCTAAGACACCCCCGGGCGAAGAAAACAGTGCTTCGGACGGAACTGGGCTTGGGCGGTGAACGCGGTCTATCGCACGACCGCTACCAATGGAAACGGTCGGGTCAAAACCGCTACCAGGCATGAGGATAAGGTTTGACCGGGTCAGCTTCAAAGGAATGGGTCGTAGGATGAAAGCGGTCCTCATGGGACCGCTACCAGGTGATAGCGGTCTAGAGAGAACCGCTATAATCAGGATGTACGCCAGGGGAAAACTGACTCCAAACAAACCCCGTCCAGGGAGTAAGAAGCTTGGTAATGAATAGATATACTCAAAACACCATCAAGGAAATACCTCAAAGTAATAGATAACTCGGGACATTATTAAGGGGATAAGAAAAGGACTCAACTTGTAGGCATAAAACGGGTGTCAACAGATGCCCCTCCTTGGTGTCCGCTTTGCAAGGGAGCGAGCGGAGGCGACATGGAAGCGAAGTGGAAAGGAGATGGAGCGAAGGTAACAGTGACGTGAAACGGAGATGACGTGGAGACGAAGCAGAGAGAACTGACAAGCGGGCAGCAATGCAAAAGACACCCGTTATAACCAACAAGCGACAGGAACTCTCCCTGAAAACGCCAAACTAACCACCAGGACTGGATGACGCGGATGAGACATGTCCGGATAACTAAACTAACCGGAAAAAAGGAAGCACGACCAGGCCCATCGGGGACACAATCCACAGACGATGAGGGGGTCGGAAAGGAACATAACGTAAAAAGTAGGAAAAGTATAACCGAGATAAAATCCAGACAGGAATCACACTGGCCAACCAGACCAAGCGAAAAGATCAGAGAAATCGTTCAAATTCAGAGTGGAATGAGAATCTCTTATCCAAGTGAATTGAAGTGCAATTAACCATTACAGAGGAGAAACCCTTGAACGGATCACGAGGCGTGAATGCTCAAAAGATGACATGATGCATGCTAGGCTAAAATAAAGAAATTGTTAAAACAAATGCAAAGAAATCATAAAATAGCCAATACTCAAGGATAATATTGCTAGCCTGGGGATAACCAAGGTCAAGATACCATCTACAACCATGGTGTGCGGGATAGAACCATCTTCCCCTAGTTTTCCCAACCTAGTGGCCTATCCGGAGGTTAAACGCGTGAACCTAGATCATCATTGTTTTTGTTGAAGGGGAACATCAGATCCTGGAACACGCGGGAAACCAACTGGTCCTTGAGATAATATAATGTAATACCATATAGTAATGCAATAAAGAGGAGGGATAGAAAGCCATACCTGACTTACCTGTCAAGCGGAACGGAATTTTTTTTTGTCTTTTCACATATTTGAATTTTTATGGCTTTTTGAAGATGAGAAAATCACAAGCAAATAAACATGAACGGAGTAGAACATAATGCCAAAGGCAAACAATATATATTGTAACGAACCAACTTCACCATAATGACGAAACAAACAAAGCATATGCGCGATCATGGAAGAACAAACATCACCGAAGAGAAGCCATATGACCAAGCAGAGACCAGGCAAGTGAATAAACAAGCATAAGGGCCTTATACACAGAAGGCGGTCTTCACAAAACCGCTACCATATGGTAGCGGTCTTTGACAGACCGCGACCATGTAGCCGGATTTGAAAAATAACGGCCGCCCCTTCGGCGGCCCCTTCATTCCCTCCGTTTCTATTTCGCAAAAAACCGACCCCAAACTCCTCCCCCAACTCTCCTTTCCTCCCCAGCCTCCCCTGCCAACCGGAGATATGCCGAAGAAGCAACTCACACGCCGCTTCCTCCGGAGGATCATGGAGGCGGATGTGGGCGCTTCGTCCTCCACGGAGCCACCGGCGGGAGACGAACAACCACCCCCGGTCCCGGAGGAAGAAATCCCTCCCGTCGCTCCCGAAGATCCCGACGAGGCCGCCGAAGAGGCCGAAGAAGGAACCGAGGGGGACGGCGAGGAAAAACGAGCCCCGGGAGCGCCACCGTCCGAGGTAAGCCCCCACGGCCCAAAACTCCTCTTTTGCCCCCTTTAATTTTAATTTATCTTGTTGCATGCGGTTAGAACGGGATCGAAGATCCCCAAAGTGATAGAGTGTAGGGCTAAAAAGCCCATACGGACGAAGCTTGAAACGGGGATGGCTCGTCCCGCCATGGCGAGAAGGTCACGGTCGACCAGTAGCCGCTACCAATAGTAGCGGTTCCAGAAGGACCGCGACCACCCCAGACCCCCGTTTGATTTCAAAATTTCAGTTTCTTCTTATCTAGAAATATTTATGTGAATTATGCTGATCCTTAAATGGTGAAACGCCTTTGCAGGGGAAGAGCCGGACCAGGATCTCGTGGTTGCAGGTTAGAGCGGTGTACCTTGCCTTGCCTGAGTTTCAGAGGGTCAGGCTGGCGGCGATGGGGTTTGTGGAGTTCTTGAGCGTGGAGGTACTCCGGACTGACGCCGCGCTGCTGCTAGCACTACAGGACAGATGGGATCCGATTAGCAAGGCCTTCCTATTCCCATGGGGACACATGATCCCCACACTCGAGCATATAGCACAGATTTTGGGACTCCGAGTGCACGGGGCACCAGTGAGCGGCTTCACCCACTCAGACTACCGGGAGCAGGCACAACAACTGCTAGGGCTAGAGCTGGATAGACCGGGACGGCCGTCGTCCCTACTGCCACGAGGCAGACTGCAGGACAGCCTGGGCCTGAGAGGCGCCGGGATATCAGTCGGGGAGTTACCCGAGCAGCACCTAGAGAGACTGAGGGACCAAGCGAGGGGGAGAGTGTCCGCCGAGCCAGGACCCGAGGCAGATAGGGTACTGAGGAGGTTCTTGGTGTTTCTGTTCGGGCGGCTACTTTTTGCCACGAGAGGGGATGCGGTGAGCTGCCGGTTGCTACCACGACTGGAGGATCTCGAGGGCGTGGGATCATACGCCTGGGGCGCAGCCGTACTAGCTTTTCTGTTCGACTCCCTCGGTACTACTACCCGCCAGACGATGCTTGGCAGCTTCGCTCCATTCCTTCAGGTATGATTCCAATTTGAATGCCCTGAATTTGAACGCTTATGCTTATATGATTATCTGATTAATGCATGTGTGGAATGCAGGTGTGGGCCTACCTCTACTTGCCTCACCTCGGTAGAGGGCTAGAGGCTCATGCAGACCGTCTTCCTATCGCGAGGCGGTGGGTGGCTAGACGGAAGACGGGATCGCTCAAACGCCAGGTGCGGGCGATCCAGGATGACATCGATTCTCTTCCCTATGCATCGGTGAGTTCTAAACTTTAAACTTAAGATGCAAATGTTGAAATGCATGCTGACCTTGACTCCTTCTACAGGTTCGTTGGACACCTTACCGAGACGAGGGATTCGAGGGCCAGCCTTGGGTGGAGGTGGCGCTGGCGTACTCAGGCCGAGATATCTGGCTACATTGCATGAACGTGGTGGAGCCACTCCGCTATCACTTGATCATGAGGACCCGGGGAGTGCACCAGCCGGACGTGGCATTCCCGACCCGGGAGAGCGCCAAGGAGGAGCGCGTGGGGCGACACTCACGCGGACTGGTTGGCTCGGTGGACTCGATTGCTCGAGCGGAGGAGCAGATCCGGGACTGGACGCGTCATGGACGCGAGGTACGGGCCAGAGCTGACACGGACGAGGCCTACCTAAAGGCTTATGCACGACGCTACGGGGATCATGTCTTCCACGGCACTCGACGATCGGTAAGAATCTCTGAACCTAGTGCCTTATCTATTATGCTATCATGCTGACATGTTAACGCTTCTGAATGCAGCTTGACCCTGAGGGACGCATTGCAGAGCTCCAGGGTCTGCTCCACTCGACTGTGCAGCAGCGGGATGAGCTTCAGCGCTCCCTGGATCTCCTAGTGAGCCTTTACTGCTTTCTAGACTTAGAAATGTGATTATGCTATAAGACTTGTGAGATTGACTGACTTCAATGTGCAGCATGCCGAGGGAGCCCAGCGCCATGGCTCAGATGCCCCTTCTTCCTCCACACAGACACCAGCAGACCGGGCCCAG
Source organism: Amorphophallus konjac (assembly GCA_022559845.1). NCBI lineage: Eukaryota > Viridiplantae > Streptophyta > Magnoliopsida > Alismatales > Araceae > Amorphophallus > Amorphophallus konjac. The sequence continues at coordinate 127,811,673 of CM040124.1, forward strand.
AGGGATGCTGAGTTTGCCAGGGCGACTGCACGGGCTGAGGAGGCCGAGACCGCTCTTGCCGAGAGGGTGAGTGATGCAACCTTCTTTCAAAGATCTCTTAGAAGCCGGCTATTCACAAATGAACTGTATAATGCAGGCCAGAGAGCTGGAGGCAGCGATGCAGGAGATGGCCCGGCTACGGGAGGAGGCGGAGAAGTCCCGGCAGCAGATCCACGACCTCAAGATCGAGCTACGGGCCCTGGAGCGGGCATTTCGCATGATGGGGCGAGGCCCTGAGCGGAGCGCGTCCCAGGGTGGCGCACACAGTGGTTCCGTCCGGGACAACTTCACGGGTTCCTCCGGCCGTCGGAGGAATGAGGATGAGGAGAGGCGCCGACGCCGAGAGGAGGGTAGCACAGCCATGGGTCCTCCGGAGAAGAGGCGAGAGGGCGGGGATGAGAGTGAGGGACCTGGCGAGGGCCAGGCTTGATTATGCCTTGTTGTTTCTCTTTTGATTTTGTTTGCACCACACATGTACATTGAGAAATGACACATATATATAATGCCATGAGTTTTGTTTTAAATGAATGTGAATGTTCGTTCTACCAATCTATAAATGCTTTACACAATCGACTTAAGAAGAAGAGAGAAATTGGTGCGGGGACGAGACACGACTAAAAGGGGAAGTAGTATGCAGGCTCAGCCAAAAAAAGTCATGGTTCCAGTACAACTGCGACAAAGGGTAGCGGTCGCGCGACCAACCGCATCCTAAAGAACGTAAGTATGCTCAACCAAAGCAGATGCAGTGTTGTCCAACAGGGGGCCCATGCGCGACCAACATATTCGTGGGACGAAATAACTCATGCAGGATAAAGATGTGGCAAATACACTCCTCAATCGAAACTCAAGATCAGCACGAAGCGGAATCGCTAGGTTCATGATCGTGAGGTAAAGCCGTCTCGTGTAGGTGTGATCAGAAGAAGCAAGAATTTGAGGAGGACATAAGCTTCAGAACAGATTGAGAGACATGATTTGAATGAGAGAACAGGTCAAAGATGTGGATAGGAGACGGAGCGAAAAGATATAGCGAGGAATGCCTGGGTACTTGCAACCTGCACACTTAGCAAACGGATTACGTATCTGTCCTTAAAACAAATGCAAATGCATGAAAGAGACACATTTTTTTGGATTTTCGTAATCTTTTTGATGATTTTTTTGTTTTTGATGACAATATTTGATTTTTTTGAAGTTTTGAAGTATTTGATTTGTTTGAAGTTTTGATAATATTTGATTTTTTTTTTGTCATAGAAATCCACAGCACCTAAAGGCGGGCTCAAACTACTGGCGAGGGACCGTCGTTCCGACCCCTTTCACTAAAGGCTTCCCTTAAGCAGGGTGTGCATGTGAGGGTGGCTTACCATAACCAACTGCTTCTAAAGAATGGTGCCCTTACTAAGGCCATAACCGGGATACAACCCAGCCTAAGAGGGAGGAGCAGAAGATAAATTGGAGACAAGCTTTGTGCAGGATGGGAGATATCAAGGCTCGAATTCCTTCAAGGGCACTACTCCTCAAAGAGTAGGTCTGTTGTGCCGGGGCTTGTGTCTTTGATTTTTAGACCCATATTTATCAGGCACGCGTGCGACCGGGCTCATGACGTCCCGCGGGGAACTGTACTGCCACTCTTGTCATGCCTTTCAGTCGTAACTTTGCATTGATTCATTTTTTCATTTTGGTAGCCCTTATTGGCCAGATACAGCATGAAAGCCCATTTTTGAGGGTCAAGACTGCCCCTATTTGAGACCTCTCTCGTATTGGGGAGTGCCTAAGTTGGTCATCTTATCCATCCATCTCTTGCCCCTGCACTTGGCCGAGCAGAGAAAAGAAAAGACCTTTGTGCATACCCAAAGTATGGCCAAAGCAGCAACGGTGCGCCTCAGAGGAATCGGCTATGGCTTGCCGTGTAGTGTGTGAAAAACCCATGCCTAAAGGTCACCCTCAACAATCGGGGAAAGAAACTAGACTCCCAGCGCGGAGCTATCACTAGCCTAAGGATGCTGTAGAAAATAACCTTTTTTATTTGACACAAAGACTCCTAAAGCCACTCAATCATGTTAAGGAATTAATATTATAACCATGTGCAAAAAAAATAGAAATAATAGAAATGAAAGCATGTTTCTTTGCGCAAAATAAAGGTACCTTTGCAAATCCATGGCGTGGAAACCAGCATCCTGAAGCGATCTCGATCGTCGAGCTTTGAGGAGCGCGAACTTTGTTTTCCTTACTTGTTAGGATAAAGGATGAAAGGAGAGCAAAGGATTGGATTCCTCGACATAGAGGAGTGGCAGACCTCATACTGGACGAAGAAGGGATAAAAAGGAAGAGAGACGAGGGCTAGAACTCCCTCGTTAAGGCACTGAGGCCTTGATAACAAGGAACCAAGTACAGAATAAACAGGGATTAACTGAGATCAAGGCGGGCTAAAGCCTCGAAAACAGCAAGAAAAAGGGTGGTGACCCTGAAAGGGTGAAGAGGAGTGAGAAGAAAGAGGAGGAGAAGAATCATCCAACATGGTCGGAGAAGAGGAATAGCGATCACCCGACAGAGGCGGGGAAGAGAATGTATGAACACCCGACAAGGTCGGGGAAAAGAAATGGAAACCACCCGACAAAATCGGGGAAGGATCAGAAAAATCACCCGACAAGGTCGGGGAACGAGCGCAAGGGATTCCTAACAAGGTCGGGGGAAAGAGACGAGTAGTGAAATCCGGACATGTCCGGGAAGAAAAACTAGAAGATGCCGCTGACTCAGGGGAAGAGGAATACATAGGCCGAGGCCTAGAATGGTGAGGATAGGAAAAGATGGTGGAAATATGGTCAGGTGGTGGAAGGTACACCACCCACGGATAAGAACTGAGCAACAGAAAAGATGAATGGACGGAAGAAGGAGATGAGGCAGTGGACCCATGAGTGCACAACTGACGGCCCTTGAACTTACGTCGCCGCCTCTTCTTAGCCGCAATCTTCTTGAAACAACGCCGCCTGGCGCGGGCTCGGCTTCCCGGGCTCCTCAATCTGTAATGTCTTCTCAAATAGCGGGCCCACCTAGCAGATGGCCTGGCCCGGTCATGAATATGCTGCTTCATTGGGGCGGCTGCCCCTAGACCCCCGGTGCTAACAAGATGCAGACATTCTTGGGCAAACAGCTTCTCAACTGAATGAATATCATGAAGCCACGGAGTTTTGTCTCTTGGCACTAGAACATAGAGGTTTGGCAACTCCACTCGGCAATCAGGCTCGAAGCATAACTCCCGTACTAGAAGAGCAGGACAAAGCTGAGAGAGATCAATACGCGGCGTTGACGTGGCCGGCATGCTAATAAATTGAGGGAGGTTGCATAGTAAGTGCAGAATGTCCTTGGAAAGTGCAGAAGATGCAGCCAATTGCCCCTTGAATAGGGAATCCATCAGGCTCCGGGCGGCCGTATGGGTTAGCATAATCCGAGTAGAGAACCCCTCTCGGCCAGTGAACTGAACATCAATCGAGCGAGGAGAAATAACAACATCGATAGTGAATCCCCCGGCGAGCGATGAGATTGCCATCAGCCTCGCTCGTGAAGAAACTGGCATTAGTGCGAGTGAACTCTTCTTTGCAACCATTTCTAAAAATGCAGGCTCATTATCCCGAAAATAGCCAGGGACCAGGACCCAGATTGGCATGCGGTAAATGACAACTTGAATCTTGAAATGCACAATCGAAACCTGGCGCGGCTCATTATCTCTCTGGGGACCAGACCCAAGGGGCACCAAAGGTAGCGTGTACCTGCTCTGCGAAGTGGGAAGTGGTAGAGGAAGGTTAGAAGGAGGAGGTTTGAAGGGCGCGGGTGGCGATGGTGCAAGTGATGGGGGAATAATGATGATGATGGGCATGGGTGGAGGTAAAGGCAAAAGTGGAGGTGTGGGTTTGGGCTCGGCCTGCTCGGGCTCAGAGGATGATGGCGAAAGGGGGAGTGAAGGAAGTGGTGGCGGCAGTGGCAAAGGTGATGAGGGTGGCAAAGGGAGTGATGTGGTTGATGAAGACGGTGAAGGTGAAGGGGATGGAGGTGAAGGTAAGGGTGGGGAAGAAGGAGGAGAGGAAGGTAGTGGCATAGTGGGGGAAGAGGCACGTGGTGGCGCTCTTCGACGTATCTTCACGACTCGTCGAGAGGCGTTGGGGATAGGTGTGGTGGTGGAAACGGAGGGTGAAAGAGAGGTTGCCCGAGCGGAGGCTGGGGTAGGTAAAGGTTGTGGAGGAGATGGGATGGAGGAAGAAGTAGGTAACGGAGCAGGTATCTTATTAACTAAAGAAACACCAGGGTGCCCCTGGTCTTGAAGTGGGGACGGTTGCCTAGGCGGCACGGCTTGCTGCTGCTGCTGCTTGCTGCTGAGATCCAAAATAACTTGGCGTATGACAGCCCAATCAATCATCCTCTTGTCTTCCAAGCTGTAAATAACCTCCCGAAACTCGGGACAGTCCTCAATCAAATGCCCCTGCTGACGGTGGAATTCACAGAACTGGAGCAAATTCCCGACTGTGGGTCGGCAAGGCACAACCGGAGGGAGCTGCAACGCATGGGTGGCCATCAAAGCCCTGAAAATGTTTGTGAGAGATTCCGGGAATGGAGAGTGAGAAGCCCGCTTCGGGCAAGGCGGATGCCGAGGGGTGTGAGAAGGTAGTGGGGATGGTAGCGGAGGTTGCGTAGGTAAGGGGGATTGCGTAGGCGAAGGCGGAGGGCTGGAATGATGTGGCGGCGTGGGGGAGTGGGATTGTAATGGATGGCATCTACCCACTCGCGGTGTGGTGTTTCCTTGACCGGAGGTGGAGGGGTGTGAGGAGATAAAATAGCGGAGGGCCGACTCGTGGATGGTTGGTATGCGGTGGAGCACATGGAGGTATAAGGGTGTGTGGGAGTGGACGGTCGACTCGTGGAGGGATGTAAGGTGGAGGGCTGACTTACGGTGAAGGGCGGAGGGAAAGTGTATGTAGAAGGTGACGGTGGAGGAGACTCATGGTCAAAGGAAACTAGGAGTTGTTGGCTAACGACGTGGGCTCGATTGTAAAGCTGTTGCCAGGATGTGATATCGTTCAGGGCTAAGATAGATCTGAGCTCGGGCGTTGCGTTAGAAATAACCATCTTGATCTGCTCGCCCTCCGGAATATGTCCCGGAACTTGCGCGGCTAGGTGACGCCAGCGGTCGGCAAACATGGAGAATTCCTCATCGGGCGTCATCTTCTCTTGGGCCAGATCAACCAAAGAATGTCTGGGCCCAACCTGATCCTGGTACTGCTGAATGAATCTTGCTTGAACGGCTTGAAAATTCATCATCTGCTCTTGCGGTAACGTGAAGAACCAATCCTTGGCCGGACCCTCTAAAGATAGGCCAAACAAATAGGTCATCAAGCGTTGATCATGCTGGAACTGGGCCGACTCATATAAGAACTCCTTCAAATGCACGTAGGGGTCACCGACTCCACCCTAGCGACGATAAGCCGGAATCTGTTGACGTGGGGGAAGCTGAAGACCTCGAAATGCAAATGGGATATCCAAAGAAGTTTGAGGACTGATTTGCCGTTGCAATTCATGAAGTTGGCGTTGGGCCTGAGCGATCATCTCCTCGGTAGGAAGAGTCCGAGAAGGATATGGGCCAGCTTGAGCAAGAGATGATGAATGTAGACCAGGATAATGTTGATGGGCCGGATAAGGGGATCCGGCCTGAGAAGAAGGAAAGCACGCTCCGAGAATTGAGGAATACATGGGCCTGGAAGAATTACGAAGGTGGGAACGAGAATTGATTGGGCCAACAGCAGCACGGGCGGGGCAAGAATGCCCGTTCGAAGAACAGGGTCCAACGGGGGAATAAGGAGATGGGCCCGCATGGGAAGAGGAGTCCACACGGGGGTAAAAGGGTGGAGAAGTATAGGAATAAGGTATGGGGGAGAAATGCTCCATGGGGATGGAGACTTTATACAGTGAATTTCAAATAAATATAAGGAGGGACATGGGCCTAGGACGGATGCGACTAGATGGAGACAGACCGGGGTGAACTAGACCAGATGGACCTAATCTGCCAAAATAATGCAAATGATAATACCGCAACATACAAAGGAGGGGAGAGATGAGAAAAGAATTAGCCAATTATCCAATCAAGTTTCAGATGATGCGCGAGAATTTTTATAAGTTCCCTTTTAGGACCTTAGCGGATTAATTAAAATGTGAATTCACTCAACACAAGGTACCTAAACCGGGTGAGAATGGAGAACTGACAGACTCTAAAGGACTCTCTCTCTCATGAATGCAGACCCTAGACTGGGGATGACAACAGTACAACCTGCCCGGCGTCCGCGTGGGAATCCACGGCTCACGGGGGCTTACGGAGGCCCTCAGCAAGGTCCCTAGTCGGCTCCAAGGAATATGGAGACGAGAGGAACCCTACCTCGGTAGGAATGCAACTACTATGGAAACAGATGGATGCCCCTATGCGCACCGGAGTGCATGCAAATTCTGACCTAAAAGACTAGTAATCAAGATGAAAATAATAACATAAATAGTTACTTCAACAGAAAGGGGAACAAACAGCACTCAGGGCCCTTAATGGAGTGAAACAATGGGCTGCTGAGAAGGACCTCGGGTGCGTATCTGGGCGAACAGTAGCGGTCCTGTGATGACCGCTAACACCTATAAGCGGTCGGCGTAGGACCGCGTTATGTCAGGAAGCAGAAAGTAGCCAAACAGGAGCAGAAACCCCGGAGGGAGGCCCGAGCAATAAACCAGATGTCAGAGGAAATAACCATAACAATAATGAGGACAACGTGCAGATGCACGGATAGCATAAAATAACACTCCAGAACGTAACACATAATGATCTATGGCAGAAGGTTTTGGAGTGCGCACCTGAGTAACAGGTAGCGGTCCTCTGATGACCGCTACAACACGTAAGCGGTTGTCAGCAGACCGCTTCTACGCCAGAGCACAGAAAACACCCAGAACAGGAACGGGAAACCCCACAGAGGTTCTCAACAATAGTAAAAAGCAGGTGATACAGTACACAACACGATTGGCAGTGGCGTCCCACCGTGATCGCCAAAAAAGGGGTGTAGATATATATATGTGTTTCAATCTAGCGACGTCCCCTAACTAAATAATGTAAGCATACTGATAGACGTGAACTTTCATGAAACACAGAGGGGGACGAGGAGTAGAGAACTGACCGTGATCGCCACCAAGACTAATACCTCAGGAAGACCGAGCTACAAGCCTTGGAAAGGAGAAGGATAGCGGCACTCGCAAGCGGGATGTTGAAAGGTGAAGGCGGTTGGTCGCACGTCTGCTACCTGATGAAGGCGGTTCATCCCAGACCGCTACCATCACCCAAAAACGTGGGCTGTGGGTTGATCCTCCCTCTCTCTCAACCGGTCAAGAGAGAGGGGCCTCGTGCTGAATGTGATGTAAACCTGCAAGGAAGGATGAAGACACAAAGAAAACAAACCCAATTAGATCTACAAGTAGTGCAATATCTAACAAACTATAATAATTAAAACGCATAACAAGGGGGGCAAGTACCTAGGGGTTAGTGATTTTTAACCCCTGTGGGGCGTGACAAACAGTGGGAGGGATGTTTAAACATGCAACGAATGACTAGAACATGATAGGACAACACGAGACAATGCAAGAATAGTGATGCAATGTGAAGAAAAGAAATGAACGAAGGAGGGTTTGAACACTAGGGTCTAGATACTCCCTGGACCGGAGAATGCTTAGAACGTGAACAGCATGGTCCCTTAGCAGAAGATCATTCCCCGGACCGGCAGAGTTTCGGCGTGAATCCCCAAAAGTCCCCCCCGAAGTGAGGAAGAAGCCAACCCTTATATATCGATCCCTTAGAAACCCTAGGTCAAGTTGGGGTTCCCCGGGGCGAATTCCAGAGTTTTCCAAAGATAAACTCATAAAAAAATGAAGAATAATCGTCCAAGAGAGTCCACCCCCCGTCCGGGGCCGTAACTCTCTCGAAGATAGAGTCCTAAGACACCCCCGGGCGAAGAAAACGGAGCTTCGGACGGAACTGGGCTTGGGCGGTGAACGCGGTCTATCGCACGACCGCTACCAATGGAAACAGTCGGGTCAAAACTGCTACCAGGCATGAGGATAAGGTTTGACCGGGTCAGCTTCAAAGGAATGGGTCGCAAGATGAAAGCGGTCCTCATGGGATCGCTACCAGGTGATAGCGGTCTAGAGAGAACCGCTATAATCAGGATGTACGCCAAGGGAAAACTGACTCCAAACAAACCCCATCCAGGGAGTAAGAAGCTTGGTAATGAATAGATATACTCAAAACACCATCAAGGAAATACCTCAAAGTAATGGATAACTCGGGACATTATTAAGGGGATAAGAAAAGGACTCAACTTGTTGGCATAAAACGGGTGTCAACACATAGCACAATTCGTATCAGTGTAATGAGTGAGAAGCCAAAAACTACACTGAGTAGAAGTTTCCAAATCAACAGTTGCACTGACTTGCAACAAGGTGAACAAGAGGTTGCACCGAGTTGAAGTGAGCAAAAGCGAGAGATGCATTGACTTGAGAA